>CM053770.1:475782575-475820314 GCA_028658325.1 Potorous gilbertii
TAAATCATTCCATCCGAAAGCATCTATTGAGTGCTTTCTCTGGGCTGGGTTCTGGGCTGGGTGCTAGGGATAGAAAGAAAAAACAAAGCAAAACAGTTCTGTAGTCAAGTGGCTTACATTCAAACTGGAAGACAATATGCATGGATACAAATCAATATATACAAAATAAACATAGGACAGTTGTGAAGGGTAAGGGGAAAAGAACACACATTTACTGAGCACCTACTATATGCCAGGCACTGTGCTAAGTACTTACAAATATATTCCCATCTGATCCTCACCCTGGGAAGTAGATACCATAATGATCTCCATACAAAGTTGAGGAAACTGAGGCAGAAGGAATTAAGCTGCTTGCTTAGGATCACATAACTAGGGAAGTGTGTGAGGCAAGACTTTTTATTATTTATTTTATTTTTAATTTATGGAATAAAAAAAGCATTTCCATGATTTTTAAAAAACATGATTGCACATAAAGCTGCAAATCTATTATGTGCAACTTGCTAATTCTTGTAAATCTATAATAAAATTGTGATGTAAATTTCTTTCCCCCCTTTTTTTGCTTACTCAGGTCTACTGTGCCATCTAGTCACTAGAGGGGCCTGGAAAGGCATCATAGAGATGGTGGTCTTTGAACTGAGTTTTACCTGAAACAAAAGGTCCTAAGAGGCAGAGATGAGGAAGAAATTCATTCTTGGCAAGAGGGGCAGTCCTTGGAGAGAGCAACCAGAGTGTCACATGAGGAACTGGGAGGCCAGTTTGGCTAAAGGCAAAGGGAGCAATGCATAATAAAGTTGGATTTGTAGGTTAGGGGCAGGTTATGAAGAGCTGTAAAAGCTAAGCAGAAGAGTTTATAGATGAGCTATTGGAGTTTATTGAGTAGGGGAGTGACCTGATTAGCTTCGTGTTTTAGGAAAATCATCATAGCAGCTGTATGGAGAAAAGAGTGGAAGGGGAAGAGCCCAGTGGCAGGAAGACCAATGAGGAGGCTATGGCAATACTCCCAAAGAGGTGATAAGGGTGTGAGCTAGGATAGTGGCCAAATGAACAAAGGGGAGAGTTGGAGAACCATGGCAAAAGTAGAAAGAACAAGGTTTGGCAATTGGATGCAATGGAATATTATTGTACCATAAGGAATTATGAATATAAAGAATTCTGAGAACCATGCCAACCAATAAAAACAACGATTACAACAATGTAAATAGAAAAAAAAATGAAACTGAACACTGAAAGTTGCCCAGTTTTATAGAGGAGAAAAGGTTGAGAGAAATGAAGGCACTTGTCCACGGTCCCCCAGAAAAACCAAGCTGGGAACTCAAATCTTTTGTTAATCCTAAATTCCTTTTACAACAATCAGGTATTGTTTATTTTATTCTTAATTTATGGAGTAAAGCAAGCATTTCCATAATATAGAACAAGTCAGACTGCTCACACACACCCCCAGGGGCAACTGGGCATTATTCCAGTAACTAGTGGGGTGATTGGCCCTTTAGGCATTTTTCAGGAAAGCCTGGAAGCATTAACAGTGACCTTAGTCCTTAGGAAAGTCTGCCCAGTACCCAGGGATCTGGTTTTGTAGGGATTTACCCCAGGGATTCATCAAGTTGGGGCCTTGTGACCAGAGGAAAAGCAGTAGGATTTGTTGCTGGAAAATAAACACATAAGTCTGGGTTCAGATTAGGTCACTCTCCATATGCCATGTCTGTAAGAAGGAATCCCCGGCAGTGCTGTGCTCTTGGCCAAATGCTGCCCCTGGAGACTTCAGTAAAGGCCAAGGGCCTCCCTCCCCCTTTGCTCTGCTCTCTCGAGGTCTCATCAGACAGGTGGGACCCTTCCTGCTCCCCCACTCTCCTCACATGAATGGGCTCTACAAGCTGCTCCCTGGTCCCTGTGTCTCAGCTGAGGATTTGGGGGCATTAAGGATTGAGGGGATTAAGCCCTTTGCACAGTAGGCCCTGAGGGTTGGCCTAGTTGAACTTTAGCCCTTGGAAAGTGTGCCAGCGAAGGCAGGGAGAGGTAGACCCAAGTTTTTAGAAGAAACCATGAGGGGCTCAGTGGTTTGGGCAAATGAGGCATGCCCTAAGAAAGCAGGAAAACAGGGTTTGAAAGTGGACTCAGGCCTTAGTGGTGTAACTGTGTGAAGGTCATCTCATCCCCTTTGAGCCCGGCTCCTGATCCGAAAATGGAGTTAGTAATCCTTACACTACTTACCCGTGAGAAGAAAGTGTTTTTTAAACCTTAATGACATCTGGAAAACGGAACCCAAAGACATGGGATTGAAGAAATCCTCAGATGACCATGGGACCAGAGAGCTCTATGACTTGGCAGTCCAGAGAGCTGCATTTTCTTCCTTCTCAGACACTTCATGATGGAAGGCCCTTCTGTCCCCTGGGCCTCAGTTACCCACTCATAAAAACGGGCAAACACAGCAACTTTGAGGCTTTTTCTGGATGCCAGAGATGTTGACACAGAGCTGGGGGAGGGGGGCCGTGGAGAATATGCAGCTGAGAGTGTTAACTCAAAGGGCCCAGACCCTAATTCCAGAGGGGTCTTCCAAGGGTCTGGCTTCTTTCCTTTCCTGTTCTTTCTTTTGTCCAGAGCTGTTGAATCTGTGGATTCTCAGAGTTGAGCTGAAGGGTTGGAAAGGGCCTCCAGGGTCAATCAATCCCACCTGTTTCTGATCAGTAATCTCTGTTCACAGTGAACAGAGCCTGGACCTGGAGTCAGGAAGACTCATCTTCCTGAGTTCAAATCCTGCCTTGGACACTTACTAGCTCTGTGACCCTGGGCAAATCACTTAACCCTGTTTGCCTCAGTTTCCTCCTCTGTAGAAACCACTCCAGTGTTTTTGCCAAGAAAAGCCCTAATGGGGTTATAAAGAGTCAGGCTGACTAAAACAGCTGAACAACAACAGCCCTCACTACAATAGATCTGATGAGTGACCGACCATTCAGCCCTCAGCACAAGAACCTTATGAAGCAGTTTATTCTACTTGAGAATAGCTCTAATTGTAAGGAAGTTTTCCTTACACTGAGTTTTAAATCTGCCTTTCTGCAGCAACTCCTTCCGGTAGGACCCCTGGACCCCTGAAGGTAAAATATGAACAATGGGAGGGATGGGAACCAAAGATACTTCTGAGGATAGGAATTATCTCAAGAGGATAAGGGGGACATTTAAAGCAGTGGCTACACTTACAAGATTATAGGATTTAGAACTAAAAAAGACCTCAGAGGTCAGCTAATCCAACCTCTTGATATTACATATCATGGGGTCAGAGACCTTGAGCTGGAAGAGGAAGGGATCTGAAACGTCATTGAGTCCAATCCCCTGACTTTATAAATGAGGAAACTGAGGCAGTGCAATGACAACCTGTGGTAGTTCATTGGGTCAATATCCTTTTCATTCTATTAGGCAGCTTCTCAACCTCATGCATTTTTCTCTTAGAAAAGAAACACCAGGGGTTTATGTCCCTGCAGACCTTGTTGGGGGATCTGGCATCTTGGAACTGGGCAGGCCCTTTTTTCCCATTGACTCACTAGATCTGACATTGGGCAAAACTGTAAAATGGGTCAGGTTGGTCCTCAGTGATTAGTGTCCCTCTCAATCTTGCCTCTGGGTGCGCAGTGACCACATGTACCCCAACTTGGCTTGCGCAGGATCCCAGACAGATTTTGCTGACTTTTTTGCCTTGATTTCCCTCCCCAAGTCAGCTGTTGTACTTACAGCCCTTTCTCAGGACAGTATGCTACTATAGCTAGTCAGGTAGCCTGGTTTCTAGTCCTGGCTTCTCTCCTAACTGTGTAACCTTGGGCAAATCACCTAACACTCATCAGTTTTCCATTTCTTCATAGGCAAAATGGGTATAATAATGCTGCCTGCCTACCAGGGTTGCAACCAGGAATGTAAAAGCTGGCAGTGGATATTAAAAACTCTTTGATAAATACTACTTGACAAACACATGGAATTATTATGGTAAATAGGGACAGTTAGCCTGAGCTCTGTGTTTTGGGGGCCTCTGTAAGAAGCAGGCATTTGTCATCTGGACAGGGGCTTATGGAGGCAGCCACGACAAGGAGAGGGACAAAGAATTGGGTCCCATGGTGTTAAAAATTATCTAAGGTTCCAATAAATTAAGTCAGCCCATAAAGTGACTCTCTAGTGGGTGAAACGGTCCCTTCCCATTTATAGAAGTACTCCATGGGTCAGATCACCCTGGATTGCAGAGATGATGGTGAGAGGTCAGTTTATCTGTACAAATGTTGTGTGAAGGAGGGGGAGCAAAGCAAGATTTACGGAAAACTTTCAGAAAAAGTGTTCCCTAGATACTATCTGTGCAGTGAGAAGAGGGCTGAGAACTGCTATGAATGAAGGCCTGACTTCAGAGGTTCTAATATAGGTTACTGGATCCCTTCTGATGATTCATTTAAACCTATTTTAACCAGCTATTTTAGAGATAAAAATGTTGGGAGGGGCTAAAAGGGAAGAACACTTTTTCCCCCTGGAATATGAATCCCTAATAATTTGTCCCTGGGCCTACACCCCCTCTAAAGACAGGCCTGACCATATTCAATTTCCTCAAGGCCTTGTTTCCTTTCAGGGTGGCAGCTAACTAATATGTATATGTATGCACATGCACACATGTGCATATGCACATGTATATGGTTTATATGTGTAAACATACATGTATGTGGATGTATGCACACATACATATGGTATAGATTTTGATATATTAATGTGTTAAATCACTGTTGCTCTCTAATGTACTCTTTGTCTATTAATAGGCACCTTCTGGAGACAATGCCTTGGTCCAGAGTGGAGCTGAAGAGATTAGTTGCAGTTCATGGACTGGCTCTAAATGCCTGAATCCATAGTTTCTCTTGTCACAAACATGTATCTTCTCCCAGAGATGTCATGTTCCTCATGCCAAAAGTTTCTCTTAGGTTCTTGCTTCCCCTTGAATTCAAGCCCTGCTTCAGACAGCTACTATCTGTGTGACTCTGGGCAAATACTTTTAAAGTTCCCTTTGCCTCAGTTTCCTCATCTGTACAATGAGGGGGTTAGACTCTAAATCCAGGGTCTACTGATCCTCTCTGGGAGCCTCTTACACAATCAGCCTAGGGGATAAAAGCCACAAGGACAGTCACTGTCAGCATTTTCCCACCACTCTTCCTTTGGAGGTAGAAAGGGCTTTCCATGGATGGGACCTTGAGGCTAACTAGGCCAGGGACTAGGTGCTAGGTACTGGGTATCACAGTTGCATAGCTTTCAGGAGGCTTAGAGCTAGCTGTGCTAGAAAGGAGTTACGTTATCTTATTCAATCCTCACAACAACCATGGGAATTGGGTCCTATTATGATTTGTTTTACAGATGAGGAAACTGAGACAGGTTTTGTGACTTGCCCAGGGTTACATAGGCAAGTGTCTGAGGCTCAATTTAGACTTAAATCTTCCTGAATTCAAGTCTAGTGCTCTATTTACTGTAGCATCTAGTTACCTTTTCAATCGGATCCTATCTGTGTCTCCTTTAGTTAACATCTCTCATGTAAGACATTTCTAGAACTTTGTAATTCAAACCTGATTCTTTGATGTACCAAGCAAACAGACTTTCCAAATGGGAAGACTTTCAGGCTTGGTGTGAGCTGATATTTACAGACCTGGGGACTTTTCAGCACCCTTTAACTCACATAGAATGAGGTAGACTTCTGTTCTCTCAGACCAAGGGTTCTCAGTCTGAAAATCCATGGGCCTCCAAGAGGTCTGTGGATATATTTCAGGAGAGGCATAGTTTGTGAATGTTTAAAAATATCTGTATAACTGTATCTCAATATAATTGGTTTCCTTTGTAATTTTATGCATTTAAAAATTGTTCTTCTGAGCAAGGGTCAATGGCTTGGCCAGCCTGCCAATGTGTTCCATCTTCAAATTTTATTTTATCTGGGGCCCATAGATACTAATTTCTGAGAGGGGACAGTTCTTGGCCTTTCTTTGGAAGCTGAAAGAAACCTCAGAGGACCAAGCTCTTCCTCTTCTGGACGGACATCAAGGAAAGAAGTTGGGTGACTTTCTCAAGGCCTCACACTGGTGTCTCAATCTCTCAATTCAGTCTTCATATAATACACAGTCTCTGATGGTATTGAGGGAACCGAGTGAAGGCTCCTTCTTGAGTCAGTGGGAGTAGAGTGATCCAGGATCACATCTATAGCCTAAACCTAAGATTAGAGCATGGGTCAAGGTCAGAATTTAGGAGAAATCCCAGCAATCACCCCTGTCTCTACTATCTCCTTCAAACCTATATTAATCCCTGTTAAAATTCTCCTATAGGGCAGGACTAGGAGAAGTACTGGTATAAATATGGAAGGTCATAACTTTTATAGTAGGGAAAGGTCCTCGCCTAAATCCTTTATGGTCCAGGAGCAGTTGCAATCTCTTTGGGAGTGGAAGGGAGAAGTGTTACAGCTTTCAGAAGGGTCAAGGAGTATTCCAAGTGGGTGTCTATACTACAGCCAAGTGTGGTAGGGTGACAAGATGAAGGTTAAGGCCTCCTCCCAGTATTTACTAGGACCATGGAGACTGTACCCGGGCAGGAGGCAGGAGCAGCTTGAGAAGGTTCAGCTCAGCTCCCCTGGTACCAAACCATGACACAGAATTGCATTAAGGGTGCTAGCATTACTACTTTGTAAGGAAGTGGAAAATACCGAGGATGGTAAATTTTTCAGACAAAGAAAAGAATGTATTGGAGTCTGCCACAAATTCCCTGCTTCTAGGAGAACTGGGATTATGTCTAATAGAAACAGGTTCCCCAGACTCCTCCACATGGAGTGGGCTACATGTGTGTTGTTGTTTAGTTGTTTCAATTGTATCTAACTTTTGGTAACCTCATTTGGGGTTTTCTTGGCAAAGATACTGGAGTAGTTTGCCATTTTCTTCTTCAGCTCATTTTACAGTTGAGAAAGGGAGGCAAACAAGGTGAAATGCCTTGCCCGGGGTCACCTAGCTAGTAAGTGTCTCATGCCAGATTTGACCTCAGGTCTTCCTGTCTCCAGGCCCACCTCGTTGCCCTTCCAAGGGCAAACCAAAATCCAGGGATTTTAAAGGAAAAAGAAATCACCCACATCAGTTAGAAACCAACAGATTCCTCTTTGCAACTTGGGACCTGGCAAAATGGTACTCTAAAGCATTTAGTTTTCTCTTTCCTACTCTGTCATCAAAGGACATCAAGTATGGTGAAAGCAGACTCCCTTTCCTGTCCCTGCTTTGGCACCTTACCCTGCTTTAGAACTCTCTGGGACTTAGTTTCTTCACCTATAAGATGGGGGGAAGGCTAGACTAGATGACCAAGGAATTTCCTTCCTTTCTCTAACTCCTATGTGCCTATGAGTGGTCTATAAAGATGGGGTCAGGGTGTGGTTTGCATGAGTTCATATAAATCTTCCCAGGTTTTTCTGAAAACATCCTGCCCATCATTTTTTTATAGCAGTGTGCCATCACAATCATACCATACAAATTGTTCAGCCATTCCCCCCTTGATGGGCATTCTCTCAGGTTCCAATTCTTTGCCACCACAAAAAGAGCTGCTATAAATATTATTAATATTATTATAGAGCAAGAAGGTCTATTCTATTACCTTTCTTGTACAGGGACTGTTTTTTTCTTCCTCCTTCACTGCAGTTTTCCCCAGATATTCATAAGCCACTCATTGAGGCAAACCATGGTTTAACTTTACTCTCTCCTGCATTCTTTCCATCACCAGAAACAGACCTGGGCTATTATAAATCAGTAACTCACATCTGGTCTCCTGATGTTATTTTTCCAAATAAGTTATTGGTTTGGGAAAGTCTAACTCTCTCTCAATAGACTGTCTTTGCTCTGGATATAATTCTTGCTCCTATCTATATCCATCCCTCCCTTTTCTAGAATTTTCTATACATAGAACTTTCTACTCTCAAAGCTTCCATGTCCACACAACTTCAGGATTTGGCAACTCCCTGCCTGTGATATCAGAGTCACAGTCAAAACCAATCATATCCTTCTGAATGGGACCCTCCTTACTTCTATAAAACCCTTGACCCTTGTCTCCACTCTTTAGCTTCCTTGGTGTATGGGATGGACACAAGGGTTCCCTGTACAAAACTAAGTAGGGTAAGAAGAGTCTAATTTAATCTGGATGTCAAGGGAGGAAGATACTGTCTTTGATCCCCTTCTTCCTGCTATCACCTAATCATTCTGAACTACCACTTTTGAAAAGTAATTGCTTGCCTATTATTGGGCCCGATTTGCTACTAAATGAATAATATAGGATCATCCTTTCATGCAGAGTTGCCCATTATCAGTTGGAAGATAGAATATGGTCCCTCTAACAAGATGAGCATGTGACAGTATGTTCCCATTGTCAAATGGAAATAGTGCATTCAGACAGTACCCATGCCATCTTCTCAGGTTTTGGTGACTTTGATGATGCGGTTGTGACTTTGTTGAAGGTCCAGTTCTAGACCCACTGGATCATGTCTTCTGCAAGAAAAATGGGCCCCCATTTACTAGGACTTAACTCTTGAAAAATGCTGTTTTGCCAGGTTCACCAATGACTTTGCCCATTGTGAGAAAGATATACACAATTGAACCTCAGTGGCCATTAATTCAGAAATGGGGGACACCCTGAAAGGACAGAAATCCTGGCAAGTCTTACCAGTAGGTTGACATGTGAGCTTCCTAGCTGGTAGGTGAGAGAGACTTGAGGGAAAGGACCAACGAGATTTGTATTAATGATGATTCCCAGCAAGGGTGGTGACCTTGCATCTCACTAAAACAAGGCTCTAGGACTTGGAGACAAAACCATCAGACAATTAATTAAAGGCTCTCCATTTTGTGGAAGAATTTTTTTTTTGAATCTTTCCTGCACACGACTGTCTGTGAGGATCCTCAGAGACATCGTACAACCTCTGTTGACCTGAATTAAAAAGTTGATGCTCTCATGAAAACAGAAGATATTGGGAACTGCGGGGGGGGGGGGGGGTCCATCATCAATCAGACATGAAGTCTTTGATGCTATGTTGTAGTGGTCATGGAAATATATGATCCCCTTAACTAATGATGACATGGCTGTTATTCAGTGATCTTCATGTCAATCAAAGAGCAATATGGCACAACTCTTCATAGTTCTTGACTTAACTCTCATGGCCAATTAATTCTGTTGACTCCCCTGCTCCATCTCAGGACAACAGGTTTGCCCTTACTATAGTTGATACTCCTTCAGGATATGGCATTGCCATAATTGTTGTTGCCCACTGTAGTTAGCATGAAAATGCTAACAGTGCATAGAAAATATATTTCTTTTTTATTAATCCTTTAGAATCATTGACTTTGAACAGGGCACATATTTTGTCATGGAGAAGGTCTAATATTGAGCCTACTGCATCTCATTAGCTGGGTTTTTCATCTTCTGTATTATTCTCAAACAGTTGGAATTGTTGATCTTAGGAATGGATTTTAAAACAATAGCTTTCTTATCACCTCCCTGACGATTGGGGTTGGGCTCCCTTCCTTACAGAGGCTTTCATTTAAAACAAACAAACCCCCAATCTACTGTTCCTAGGCCTGGGAGGGCTTTCTCATCCAGTTATTTCTTGGATCTGGCCTTCAGGAAGTCTCACTGGAAAAGGATGGATTACTTTTAGCCTCAGTTACCCTCTCCAGCCCTTCCTTGTTCCATTCCTTAGGCAGGTTGTTCAGGCCTTGAGGTTTTTTTTTTACCCCTCAGAGGGTTCTATATGACCCAAAGAAATAATTTGAGCTGCCCTTAATTTGCAAGGTTCCTTTCCCTTAGGATGATTTGGACAACTTCCTGAAAAAGGATCTAGGGGATCAAGGGGTGGCATCATCTCAAGATGCTTTGTTTTTTAATACTATGGGAGAGGGGAGACTATTATTTTATAACACTGGCAAATAGGAATTCCCTTTGGAGAAAAAGAAAAGGATCTTATCATTGACATAGTAGTAATTTTGAGTTCTTGAATTCAAGGTGATTTTTTGTGTAATTTCCACAGAAGGATATAAATTCTCAAAGAGGCCTCTAAAGAGATCAAAATTTGGTGTCATTCCCATGATAGGGCTCCCAAGGAGGGGGAAGTTTTGATGGATAGGCCTGAGAACATTGGTTGACAGCACAAAGTGAGCCCTGGTAGCAACTCAGACCCCTTGACAGGGTGCCCAATCTCTTAGCTGCCTTGCTTAGATGGAGAAGAGTGACAGCATTGAAAGTATATTTAGCTGTATCATGGACCTGATGTTTCTGGTGCTGCTATTAGCCATCAGGGTTGGTTTTTTGTTTTTGTGTTTTTTTCATGTCAGAAGACCTACTATGAACTTCCACTAACATTACTTCCACTGAATGATTTGTATTTTTGATAGGATTGTTTCTGCTTTGTTTTTCCTTTTTGTATTAAGTCTCCCCTCTAAAACTGTTGATGCAAGGATTGTTTTAAGATTATTTTAGTGATGGCAGGTTACCTAGAATATTTTGGAGATCTTACAACCAAGAGGTATGTAGTGACAGTATCAATTTCTCTTCATGGGGAGTGGTTTATCATGGTCCTTTGTAACAAGATGGGCAGAACATAGGAGGCTCCTATTATTAAATAAAAATGATAAATCCAAGAGTGTCCTCACATCCTATCTTAGTTCCCTTCATGAATAGGTTAAGATTTAGAAGCTGAGACCTGTTTTATTTAGACTAGGCTGGTCCTTTAAGAAAGAACTTTACTTCCTTGCTATCTAAGTTCTCATTGCCTTGTGGGGAATTCCTATCTGACCTACCATAGTCATGTACTATAGTGAAAGCAGAAGTGGAGGAGGCAGCTGTTTTATTTGAATTAGTATCTTTTTAACTTTAGGAATTATATAATCCCTTTTGTCCCTTATTACCAGTAAATTTTTTTATTGCATTTTATGGTCCCTAAATGCCCTATTGTTTTAATGATTTCTCTTATCTGGTCCAAGTTACACCCAGAACAGAACAAATCCCATTCAATGTAAATGACACGTGATCAGGAAGTCTTGGGGTGAAGATTTCAAGTGAGAGGAGAATCCTTACATTCATTTCATTTTGAGTACACTTACTAATTGTTGGAAAGTGTTTTGCCTTGTACAGTTTTTCCTAGTTTTGCCCTATGGGGCTAAGCAAAATAAGTCTCATCTCTTTTTCCTATGATGGTTCTTAAAGTAATTGAAGACAGCTATCACCTTCTCACTAAGTCTTTTTTCTTTGGGCTGAAAACTCCTAATTCCTTTAATTGCTTTTCATATAGCACGAAGGGGGAAATCCTTCATCATCCTGCGTCCACTCCAATGGATTCTCTCCTGTTCATCAATGACCTTCCTAAAATGCAGTACCTAGAACTGAACAGGGAACACAGGACTCTGGCAGAGTAGGGCAGAACTATCATTTCATTAACCCTACTTTCTCTGTCTCTCAATGCTAACAGTGAATGATTTTTCATGGCTGCCATATTAGTTTTGAATAAATATTGAACTTGCAGTCTGAACAATAAATCAGTAGACAAGCATTCATTAAGTGTAAAGGACATAGCAAGGACACTGAAACAGGATTAAACAATTCCTGCCCTCAAAGAAATTTACATTCTCTTGGGGAGAGATAAAATGTAAATGGATAAGCAAATTCAAAATATATACAAAGTAAAGACAATTTCAGGATGACAGAAAAGAAGTAAAAACTGAGGTTATCAGGAAAGGCCACATGTAGAAGGGGTGGACATTTTGAGAGATTCTGAAGCCATTGGGAATAGCTAAGAAGTGATGAGGGTTTGAAAAAAGATGGCAGCTTTGTGAGGAGAAGGTGATGGATGACTTGTTAAATCATTCGATAATAACTAACTTAGATGGACTAGGGTAGAATACACGGAATTATCACTCATGGTGTAGTAAAAGTACTTCACATGATAGGTAGGATAACACTGAATATACCATTCCAGAGTTTGGTTCTTGAACAATATGTATATATCAGATTGAAATTGATAAGCAGGATTATACTGGTAAATGTTTAACAATCAGCTGGTTTCTGAGCTGTCAATGTTCTTTTAACAATTGGCTTTTGCAAGTCAGTATGAACTGACTGGAATCCTTGTTGATAAACCACAGAGATGTGGATTTTTAGCTTAAGGGTTGGAAATAGTACCGTCTAGAAGTATGAAATCAACTAGGAGTTCCAATCAAAAGGGATCTGAGCAGAAAGACTGTGGATTTGGAAAATTTCTTTCAGGAATAGAGGGAAAGCCTTGGGCATGGTGGGAGGAAGCCCAGCACCGGAGAGGAAAGAGGCCACTTTGATCATATTATCATGTGCTTGTTTTTCATTCTCGAAGAGGACAATGATGGCAGAAAAGGACATAATGACATGATTTGCAGTTGACTTTGATTTGAGTGAGGGAGGTCTGTGCAAGGTCACCAGTCTCACTTTCTCTTCCAGAGCCATCTGGGTCCAGTGGCCAGATATTCATCAGAAGAACTGAAGATGGCCCAGGATGCAATGGGAAATTGTGATTCTTTTAGTCTAAGGTCTTTTCAGCTTCTTATTTTGAGTGAGGTAAACCCATTCAGTGAATAGGCCTCTTTAAGGGATGGCCCCTTTAAAAAAAAACCTCAAACTGGGAGGGAAGACGCTCAGGGTTGCTAGCCAGAAGAGAAATATTTGCTATTCACATTCACTCTGAGCCAGGAGGGCCCAAAAAATTGCCATTAAGTGCTACTTGGGCAGGGACCTATTGTTGTCTAATCTATGAGCTCCGGATGAAATGGAGATTCTATCTCCATCAATATGTCACTAGATCTCTGGGATGGTGAGGTAAAGTTTATGACACAATCTGATGTTATTGCTACCAAGGGATGAGGAGGGGAGGGGAAGGGAAGGGAGGGGGCAATAAATCCACCAGTCTCCCCACTGAATTCTTGGCCAGAGCACTTATGTCAATACAACTGAACATATTGGCAGATACCATGTTATCATAAATGATGGGCAACCATATATAGAATAGAAGTGTGTCATAATGGATTCAGGATTGGCCATGAAGTCACAAAGATCTGAGTTTAAACCCTGTCTCTAACACACAATAGCTGTGTGACCTTGGGAAAGTCATTTAACATTACAGTGCTAATTTGGAGAAGGTCTTACATTGGGAAATCTCTACACTAATGGGATCACAGATCCAGAAAAATTTAACAAATGTCTTGACTGTGCGTCTGACTTACTGCCAGGTTGTTATAGGGGACAGGGGTTATTTTGCCCATTGAAACTCACCAGGAGGAATATTCAGGCTGTAACAGAAGTGCAGAAGGCCACCAGAGACTAATCTTCATGCTTGTATTGATGACATGCTCATTCAAAATGTAGATAGCTATACTTAAGTCCACCCAAGGGTGGGGAACTTGCCACCTGGAGGCCATATGTGGTCCTCTAGGTCTTCAACTGCAGCCTTTCAACCGAATTCAAACTTCACAGAACAAAGCCATATGTGACCTTTGAGGCTGCAGATTCTCCACCCCTAGTCTAGATCTACAACTACGGCAATTGGTGCACCAACTCTAGTCAATAGGGTTGAAGTTTAAATACTGCAAAGTTTTTCAGCTATAAGGGGGCTGGTTGGGGGACTTGATGAGACCACTGATAAGCCTCATTAGGGCAGAGAACCTGGGGAGAAAGTAGCAGCTATATATGGAGGTTTCTCAATATATGGTCTCTCCTTTAAGTTGATTCCTATTTGAAACTTCTCTGTGACCCAAGGAATTCCATCTCCTTCTTAAATGTATGTTTCTCCATTTTGGCAAATAATGAGAACTGGCTAAGGTGCTAGAGGGTACTTGGCCCTACTTGACATTTGGGGCATTGTGAGGAATCACCATTATCTGGTCCAATAGGCTTTGGAATTTCTTTTGCATTTTTTCACACCCCTCTAATGCATATGTGATACTGTGTATTGCAGTTCCATGTGTTTGTCTTTTCACCTTATTAAGCTGTAAGTACCCTTGCTGATAGTTCTGTCTTGTTCGTGAAATTACTTTGTCTATTTGTTCTTTGTGTGGTATTCTTCCAGTAGTAGACTGTAAATTTTTGAAGGCAGGGGCTGTAGATTTTTGTTTACACTTTTGTGATTGTATCCCCAGTGCCTATTGTACACCTAATAGGAGCTTAATATGTTTAAAGAATTGAATAGAAATGGTAAATTTGTGAACTTATTGAAAGATTATTGGGGCCTTACATAAACCAAAAAGCAAAGCCCAGTATTCATACAGATCATTCTGAATCTACAAGTCTGGGTTCTACTCATCACTATTTCATATCCAGATCCGTTTATTTTCCAGATTTCCTTCTCTCCCCTGCCCCACTCTTTTGTCCATTTGGGTGAATGACACTGTCCTGATGACTAATCCATTAGGGTTGGTATGGGGGGGCAACCTGCCCTGTACAGGGGTTGGAAGTCCAGGATCACTTGGAAACTAGAGATGTCCTTTGCTGAAGAATGTGGGGAAATAGATGCTATTTATGAGCAACCCAGTTGACTGCAAACACTTGCAAAGGCAAGAGTCTGAATCCTACAAAATGACCTCATGGTCTGGTCTTTAGGGGCCTATTTCACCTGTCACAAGAACTGCACGGTTTTTGAAGCTCACAGTTAGCAGCTTTTATGTGGTCAGCCATAAGCAGAAGAGTGTATCTGTGGGTAAGTAGAGCAATCCTTTCATAGGCAAAGAGAAACAGGGTCTGAAGCATGACCAATATTGCGTAATCCAAAACCAGCCTGGGTTGGATGGAAGGTTTCTTTATAATGATAAAATTCCAATGGTTGAGAGCCAAGTAGAAAGCCAGGTAGTGGAGTGGAGATTCAAGGTGGGAATTACTAGATCAGGAGGTAAGATATAGGGAGTTCAGTGTGTTTTCATTTGATCAATCAACAACCATTTATTAAGTGATGTACTAGTAACTGAGCTAAAACCTGGAGATGCCAAAAAAAAAAAAGCCAAACTAGTTCCTATTTACTGACATTCTAATGAGGGATACCATCACCTGTCAATAAATAAATACAGAGTAAAAAGAAGGTACCCTTAAAGGAGAAGGCTCTAATTCTGGGGACCTGGAAAAGACTCTCTGAAGAAGGTGGATTTAAACTGTCTTGAAGGAAGTTGAGTAAGAGGCAAAGATGAATGTATAAATCTTTGCCATGCATTGCTCCCCACTGTCTCATATGGAACCAACTTGATGTTGCTTCCATAGTTGCTTTTGGTGTCTTCCAGGATGTGAAGGATTTCTCTGCTTTCAGCTTCTGGCTTTAACTGGAGTCTCAACTGAGGCACCACCTGCTCCTCATAGGAAAGCAGTTCTGTCTTTGTTCTTTTAGCTTAGAGAGCAAAGACTTTTTGCTATGGCTCCTTTAAAAAGGATAGAGTTCAGGAAAGTTCAGATAAACATCACTGGCTTCCAGAGAGAAAGCTAACAAACTATTTTTACTCACAAGTGGAGGAGAACAGCCACTAGTAGGGACAATATTGGTGTGTGGTCTTTTGGTCTTTGGTGAACAACATGAAGGTGGGAGGGTAGGGTGGTGAATGGGGAGCTGTAGCCATGCTCCAAAGGCCCAAGCCCCTCAGAAATGAACTTACCTATTGTTTGAGACAGAGCCAATATGATATTAATAGGGTTCTATGCTGTTCTCTACAGGATGAATAAAGGGATGGTGTTTAGAATTACCTAATAAGGAGTCAGGGATGAGGAGAAAGTAGGAAATTTAGCCCTAATGATAACCATTCCAACCAGAGGCTAAAAAGGGTTACTGCCCAGTAGATTTATTTGCCTTGGAATGTTTGTTTCCTTGGGGTTGGGGGTGGGAGGTGGGGACTGAGGCTGTTCTGGACAAATCAGTTTTTACTGGTCAACTGAAAAGCAGAAACCTTAGAACTCAGTCATAGAACTAGGGGAAAATCTCCTTAGGTTTTTTTTTTCCCCCACATAAGAAGAACTCTGTCCTTCATAGCCTTGGCTAAGAATGGGCTTTTCTCTGTAGAAAGAGATTCCCTGCTCTGGGAACCATGTCCTTTGGAACACAAAGTAGAGCTGCTCTAAGTTAACACATGTTTTCAAGTCACCACCACCACCCTCCCCCACCCCCAACCCCTGGCCCTCTTAGATATCTTGTTCACTAGGGGTTAGGTCTCTGTCAGAAAACCTAAGTCTGACTTAGGGTCAGAAAGTCTACTTAATTTCTATTTGCCAAACTACTCTTCCAAGAAATGGTGAAGGGCCTTGGGGTCTGAGTTCCTACTGTTTCTCAGTTTCAAAACTCTTTTGCTTCCCAAGAAGATGAGGGGAAAGGGGAAAAAGCACAGGAGCAAAATTAAGTCTAGGGGACAAGTCATTTTCTTCTCCTGGTTTAATGACATTCTTGCCCTATTAAAAACCTGTCCATGATTTGAGTCCATCCACTATTTGTACCTTTCCTAAATACTTAGTATTACAGAATCACAGATTTAGAATTAAAAAAAGAATCTTAGAATAAAAACCATCTCCCCTTCCTCTCATTTTACAGATGAAGATGTTTCCCAGAGAGATTAAGTGACGTGCCCAGTGTCACACAGCTAGCAAATGTCTGATCCAGGATTCAAATCCAGGTTTTCCTGACTCCAGGTTTAATTTTTATTCATTATCACACTGCCTCTTGTTAAAAATTTTCATTATGTCTTATAGACATTTCTGTGTATCACCTTATTCCAATCTAGTCTCCATTCAGCTGCCAAGGTAATTTTTATTTTCCCACATGTATTTTTCAGTCCAGTGACCCTGGTCTCCTGACTGTTCTGCCAACAAGACACCCCTTTTCTCAGCTCAGGACATGCCTGGAACACTGTCCTACCTCCATTTCTCTGATTACTGACCTCTCTGGTTTCCTTTAAGTCACAAACAAAATCCTATCTTTTAACTGGAAGCTTTCCCCACCTCCTCATAATTCTAGTGTCTTACCTCTGTTAATTATCTACTACTTTCCCTGCATATAGCTTACAATGTACACAGTTGCTTGCCTGCTCGCTTCCCCATTAGAGTGGAGTTAGTGTCTTTTGTCTCCTTTTTTATCCCTAACACTTAGTACAGTACCTGGCACATAATAATGTTTGTTGATTGCTTATTGATTATTCTAAAACATAGGTCCGACCACATCACCCCTGTTCACCGAGCTTCGATGTCTCTCTGTTATTTACAAGACCAAATACAGATTCTGTGATCCAGTCTCACTCCAATTTTTGAAACATGACACCCCATATATTATCTCCACACCTTTCCATTGGCTGTCCTCCATATCTGGAGTGCACTCCTTCCTCACCATCCTTTGGTTTCCTTGGCTTCTTTCAAGAAGGCTCATATCCTATCTTCTATAGGAGACCTGTGCTGGTCCTCCAATTTGCCGGTGTCTTCACCTCACAGATATTTTCCAGCTACTGTATGTAACACTCCCAGCAAAACAGTGACCAGTTGATTTGAGGAAGAATCTGAATTACTGAAGACTTTTACTAGGACTTGTACTTTTTCCCACCTGGGGAGGAGAGGAAACTACCACAGGAACCAAATTGGAGGATGGAATCTTCTATTAGAGCAGGAGTTTAAGAAATTTTGGGGTTGAGAGTTAGAAGAGAGAGGACATACTGACAAGGGTTGGGGGGTGGGAAGCCATGGTAGTAACAATGCTGTTTCCCCACATTCTAAGGGGAATCTGCTTTCCCCTCAGTGTTCCAGTCACCTGAATGAATGCCCACCATAAAGTCTTAAACTTTGCTCCTTCTACCTTGATATAAAAAACTGTTACATGCCTCTTGTATGTACCTAGTTATTTACATGTTTTCTTCTCTATTTGAATATACACTGGAGAGAGGCTGTTTTCCTTCTTATCTAGGTACCCTAATTTTGGTTGTGCTGAACCGTTTTTAGTTTTGTAGAATCCAAGCGATCTATTTTATCTTTTGTAATTGCCTCTATCTCTTGTTTGGTTAAGAACTCATTTCTTACCTGAGCTGTGTGAAGTGTATTATCTGTTTTTACTATAGTTTTTTTTTAAATAGTACAATCTTTAATATTAAGATCACATATCCATTTAGAACATATTGTGAAATGTAGTGTAAGGTTATGCTCTAAGCCCAATTTCTGCCAGACTACTTTTCAGTTTTCCTAGCAGTTTTTATCCAATAGGGAGTTCTGTCCTAAATAACTTGTTTTTTGGTTGATCAACTATGAGTTTATTGAGTTCCATTGCTTCTGACATTTGCTAATCTTGTCTATTCCATCTATATATCTCCCTTTTTAAACCAATACTAGATGGTTTTGATTACTACAGCTAGATAATAAAGTTTGAGGTCTGAAAGTGCTATTTCTCCTTCATCCCTATGTGTTTTCACAATTTTCCTTGATGTTCTAAGATCTTTTTTTTTCCAAATGCATCTTATACTCATTTTAACAAGCTCTGTAAAATATGCTTTTGATCATTTGAATGGTATGTTATTAAAATGTAAATTAGCATTGATGTATTGTCATTTTATTATATTGCCACAGTCAACGAATAGCTCTGAATATACCTCCAGTTCTTTATTTCTTTAAGGAGCATTTTTTAATTGTATCTATACCAATCTGTTGTGTGAGATTGTAGGTCAATCTCCAGATTGTTGTGAATTGCTTATTTAGAATGGAATTTCCCCTTCTACTGCTACTTATTGAGTTTTGTTATTATATAGAAATCTTGTTGATTTCTGAGGATTTATTTTGTAGTCTGCAACTTTGCTGAAGTTATTCTCAATTAGCACCTTTGTTGATTCTCTAGGATTTTCTAAGGGTATCATCATAACATTGTCAAATACATTTATCTCCCTTTTTATCCCTCTTTATAAAAGCCTTCAATTTCTTTCTCTTGTCCTGTTGCTAGCATTTCCAGAAATATGTCAAACAATAGGGGACAAAATGAATGTACTTCCTTCACTCCTATATGTATTGGAAAAGTTCAAGGGTATTTCCATTGCACATGGTACTTGGTTTTAGAGGCATGTTTTATATATTTTAAAAAAAGGTCTCTCTATGCCTATACTTTGTACAGTTTTTAGCATAAAAATTGTATTTTGTCAAAGGCTTTTTCTGCATTTACTGAATTGATCATATAGTTCTGGATGCTATAATTTTTAATATGACTACTTATGTTGATAATTTTGTGATGCTGAACCATCCTTACAGACTTGGTATGAATCCAACTTGGTCATGATGAGTGATTTCTTTGATAAATTGCTATCATCTGACAGTATTTTGTTTAAAATTTTTCAATATTCATTAATGATATGACCTATAGTTTTCTTTGTTACTTTCCTAGTATTAGGACCATATTTGTAAGGATTCTGGTTTCTTTCATAATTTTTGAGAATAATTTGCAAAACATAGGCACTACTAGTTCTTTAAAAGCTTGATAGAATACACCTGTAAATCCAATCACAATCAGGAATTTTTTCATTTGACATTTCCTTTACAGCTAGTTCTACTTCCCTTTATGAGATTTCAGTTATTTAAGACTTCTATCTGTTCTTCCAATCATTTGAGTATTCCATATCTTTGAAGATATCCTTCTAGTCATTTTGTTCTCAATTTTGATAGCACAGAACTATGCATAATATGTTCTGATTATCTTTATTTCTTCTGGTTTGTTGTGATTTTACCTTGCTCATTTGCTATTTTACTGACTTGATTTTCTGTCCTCTTCTTTCTAATTGATTGGCTGAAGGTATCATTTTTATTAGGATTTTCAAAATACTGGTTTTTAACATTTCTGGGTTTTTTGTTACCAATTTATCTATTTCTTCTTTAGTTTTTTTTTCCTTCTGGGAGACAGGTCATAGTCCTTTACGCTTATCCTGTTTATTTTCTTGATTTTCAAATTTTTCAAATTGCATTTTGTTAATGCTTGTAAGCCTGATTGTTTTTCAAAGGACTGAGGTTTTTTGTCATACTATTTTGTGTTTATTTTAGAGGTTTTTTTTGGAGGGGGAGGGTGGCTTTCAAAATCCTCAAATTGCATTCTGTTAATGTTTGTTTATAGGGCTATGGTTATTTTCAAGAGGACTATTTTAGCTACAACCTAGAAATTTTGATATGTTGTTTCATCGTTAATTGTTCTTATAACTTATTCTTTTACCCACTCATTTTTTACGATTGCTCAGTCTGCATTTGGATCTATCTTTCATTTATGGTCCTTGAGCTATTTTTATTGCATCATCATATGTTGATTATCTTGATTATTTCTGCCTTTTTACAATTTTTGCAATATCTCTACGCATATGTGTATTTTTTTACAGTCCCATTTAGGAGATATCCTAAGTCTTTTAATTAATTTCTTCATGTTTTCCTTTATCTTCCTTAGACTTACCTAAAACAGAGAGGAATACCTATCATTATTGCATTACTACGTCTTCTTGTGGCACAGACGTTTCCACTATGAATTTGGATGCTATAGCATTTGGAGCATGTAAGTTTATTATTAAAATTGATTGGTTGCCTTTGGTTCCTTTAAGCATAATGTAGTTTCTTTGTTTATCACGTTTTCAAATGTTTGTTTTGTCAGCTAGTATGATTACAATTCCTGTCTTTTTCAACAGTAATTTCAAAAAATATCACCTAAGTTTTACTTTGTGTACCTCCTTTTTTAATGTTTCTTATAAGCAACAGATTGTATCTAACGACACTTTTTCATTTTATTCAGTTGTCTAATTCATTCACACTTAAAGTTGTGAGTTAGGTTTATATTTTCCTCTATTATCGATTCCCCATTCCACCTCTTGTGCGGGAGACATAATAATGTTTCTTCACTTCTATTAACTTGATTCTTTTTAAGGTAGCCTCTCCAATTCCTGATCCCTTCCTCTCAACTCTTTCTCTTTGAAGTTTTGCTTCAGTTACTTTTTTTTCCCCTCTTTTTCTTTTTTACCTCAAATAGATTCCCTCTTCCTCTCCTTCCTTCAACTAGTCCTGCTCAAGTTTTTAAAATTTCATTTTTTTTGTATGTCTCTTTCCAGAGAGAATTTCTCTCATTCTCTTCATTATCCATTCTTCCATTTTAACTATTCTAGATCCCTACTCTAGTTTATGGCCCCAATAATTGGTCTCTCAGCATTCTCTGTATTCCACTTGCAATAAAAACTTCCAAAGTATTTATTCTGGCTTCTCCCTTCTAGACAGCTTTTGTCATTGCCTTATAGAGCTTGTCCTACAGATTCCCTTTTTTCCTTTGTGCCTTACTTCAATAACCATGCCAACCAATTCTTGTAGGTGTCAGAGAGGACATTGTCCCAGGATACCTTCCTCCCAACCACCCTGATTATGCAGCCTGCTACTGATCTCTACCCTCCCCCTAGTTATCTTGGTGGTGTTATATTTACTTCATTTGCCTCAAAAATCTCCCTGGGTCCAGGCATTCTTATTATCTCCCATACTAGGTGCTTCAAGTCCTTCCCTTCTGAGAGGGGTGGTCTTTTAAAATACCAAGTCCCCCAGGCCAGACCCAAAATAATGTCCCTATTTCCCTACACAGAACATCTCCACCCATAAGGTCATTCATTAGTGGGATCCCCTCCCACCATCAAAGCAATGCCTCTCTCACTCCTTTCTCTTCACCAACTCCTGGGCAGACCCTTTTCTTTCTAAGACCACAGGAGTCACCTTCTCCTCATTGGCAGACCTAGATTTGAGTCCAGCACATTACATCTTCCCCCTTTATCCCCATTTCCTGCCACCTTTGCCATGTACCATCACATTTTAACAGTCTCACAAAAAACACTGATTCACCTGTAGGCAAGGTGTCACCAGGTTCTATCCATAATGCCTCAGATTCAACTCTTCATGGTGTGACCTCCACCAGCTTGCCTTCAACATGGCCCCATTGGGTACAATTTTGTCTCTCTGTTACTCTATTGCTTTTCTGTTTTTAGCTGCTGTTTATTCACTCTTGCTGAATTTCTTTGTCTTTGTTCAGGTCTGATTTTCTTTCTTAGAGTATTTCAAATGCCTCTTCACTACTGAACATCCATCTGTTTTTTTTCTTTTTCATTTATGGTTAAACTTAGATTTGCAGAGCAGGTGAGCTTGGCTCTATCTAGAGCTCTTTGGAACAGTCTGTTTAAAAGTTCTGAGTAGTTCTCTTGTATTATTTCTTGCATTATGGTTTTCAGGTTTTTCATTTGAAATGTTCTTTTGGGAGACCTATGATCCTTAAGTTGTCTCCTGACATTTTGTTTTCAAGACCAGTATGTTTGCTTGCATACTGAGCATATTTTCTTTAGGGTTACTGTTACCGTGGGTTTGTTTTTTTTTTGCTTTTCTTCTAGATTTTGGGTATTTTATTTTCTTTGCTTTGGGGTATTTGTATTCTCAATTAATGGTTCTCTGTTTCTTTGGTGAGAATTGCAACACAATTTTTGTTCAGGCCGTTAAGTCCAGCTTTCATTTAGAATTCCTATTTCTTGTTTGAACCACTCAGGAAACAGTATATTGTAGTTGGGTTCTCTTCACATTTCATAGGGTTCTCAGTCTCAAGTATCTGATTGTTTTCTTTTGTTCTGCAGTATTTATTCATAGCCTCCTAAACTCTCTTAACTAGATCTGGAGGCCTTATTTTCTTGTGTTGTTAATGTTTTCTCAGTTGTTTTATTTGCTTACTTCAAGGTTTTTGCATTTTCTTCTGGTGAAATCTTCGGTAATTTCAGTCTTTTATTTCTTCTTACTTTCCCCTATCGCGCACTTTGTGATTCCCTTCCCTCAGGGGTGGTTTCCTAGGGAGGCTCAATCTCAAAGCATCTCAGCCTCCTCCTAGGTTGGGCAATTAATTCATGACTCTTATGTAACCTCACTTTGGGCATTCCATTAGTCAGGGAAAGGTGCTGAGTGAGCTAAGGTATTAACTTCTTTCTTCAACCTTCTTTTGGATTCTGGGTGTCCTAGACCACAGGCACAGATGGAGTTGCATATTACTTCTGTTTTGGAGAGGTTTTAGGAATTAGGAGTAAATGTCTAATCTCCCACCTTTTTGGTCATATGACCTGGAAGTCCACCTTTACTTTTATTTTGACTTCTGTTTTTGCTCTTTTTGTGAGTTTAGAAGGGGAAGAGAATAAACATTTACATACAGCCTAACATGTGCCAGGCACTGTGCTAAGCTCTTCATAAATATTAACTCACTTAATCCTACCAACTCCATTTTACAGTTGAGGAAACTGAAAGAGATTAAGTGAGGTATCTTAATTATCTGTTATTTTATTGCTGTCTTTGGTAATTGTTTATCCTCCTTATATTTTTATGGGTGTTTGAGAAGCAAGTAATTTCTTCAGGTATGATTTTCTTTCTGGGATTGTTCTGAATACCTCTTTTTTATTCAATGTCAATCATTTTACATTTATAGTTAAACTCAAATTTACAGGGCAGGACATCTTGGAGTTGTATCTTTTAAAAATTTATTCAATTTTACTTTCCATTCCAAATTCTCTCCCTTTCTACTATCCCTGCTACCACCATTGAGAAAGCAAGAAAAACAAAATACAGTACAAATATGTGTAGTCACACAAAAAAAATTATAGCATTAGCCATATTAGACCAACATCCCCACCAGAAAAAAAGGGGAAAATATGATTCAATCTGCAGAGTCCATCTATTCTTTCTCTAGAGAGGACATCATATTTCATCATGAGTCTTTTGGAGCTGTGGTTGGCTATTATGTTGATCAGAGTTTCAGTCTTTTAAAGTTGATTAACTTGATAATTTATAGTTGTTGCATGAATCATTCTCTTGGCTCTGCTCGCCTGAATCACTTTGAGTCGTCCTAAGTTTCCTTGAAAGCATCTCCCCAACATCATTTCTTATGACATAGTAGCATCTATCCTATTCATATAACATAACTTGTTCAGGTATTCCTTGTCTGGCACCCCCTTAATTTCCAATTCTTTACCTCCATGGAGACTATTGTATTTTTGTACCTTTTGGTCTTTTTCCTCTTTTTTTTGATCTCTTTGTGGTTCAAGTGTAGTAGCAGTGTTGCTGGGTCAAAGAGTAAGCAACTTTTTGGATAAAATTCCAAATTGCTCTTCAGAACAGTTGGGCAGGTCAAAGCTTCACCAAGTCATTAAAGTACCCATTTTTCCACAGCTCCTCCAGCATTTGTCATTTTTGTCAATTTTGCCTATTTTTTAACTGATGTGGAAGGTCATATTTTCTTCTATTATTACAATCTTCTCTATTAGTTTATTTGCTTATGGTTCAAAGTCTTTTGAGTTTTCTTTTTTCACTTCTGTGAGAGGAGGAATAAAGAGAATTGGCCCTAACTGGGTGCTAGGCTCTTTCCTTTAGGCTTAGTGGGTACCATATAGCTACACAGGTCTTAATTCAGTTTCTTCTGTTCTTCAGTTCTCTAGCTGATTTGTTATAGCACACAGTGGCAAACTTCTGCTTTTTGAGTTTGAAGCACTGAGAGGGAGGGGGATGGGCTGTAGAGTTGAATTTGGTTGAAAACCAGTGGCTTTGTTTGTGCAATCCTACTACTGCAACAGCAGTGGGCAGTGAGTTGGAAGTGAGTACTGAGCAAGTAATTAGGGATTATCATTCTTCTTGATTGTCAGTTCATCAAGATCTTACCTAGTTTGAGTGCTTGTTCCAGTGAAGCCAGCTGAAACTGCTTTGTCTCTTGCATGTAATTCCTTCTTTGGAAAAATTTTGTAAGTCATGAGGATCAGAGAAAATGTCTAGGCCTCCATTTGGTCATGTCTGGAATAAAACTCCCACTTGGAGTCTCTCTGCTTTCAATCTGTCCCTCTAATCCATCCCTCATATATGACAGAAATCTTCCTAAAGCACAGATCTGGCCATGTCATTGGTTCAAAAATTCTCAATGGGTCCCTACTGCCTTGAGGCTAAAAGGCAAACTACTTATTTGAACATTTAAAGTTCCTACCTCCTCTTCAGGTACTCTAGTCTAACCAAACTGGAAGGCCCAGAATTCTCTCTCATGGCTGGGTTTTCATATGCCATTCCCAGTGTCAGAGATGTACTCCTTCCTTACCCCTGCTTTTCAGAATCCCTTTTCCCTCTTCTAAAGGCATAAGCTCAGGTATCTCATCTCATTCTTTTCCTGATCTTCTTTCCCCTGCCCCCTCCCCACTGTAGTTGTCAGCATTTTCTCCCTCTTTGAATTGCCTTGCATTCACTCATTTATGTACATGTATTCTTCTCTCCACTGCCAGAGAATAGAAACTTTTTTTGTCCTTGTAACCCTGGGGCCTACTACAGTGCCTTAAACATAGTAAGCACTTAGCAAATGTTTAATAATACTTTATTTTATAAATATGCATTAGCACACTAGAAAGCTATTTAGTTATACTGTTTTATGGCAACCAACTACAATTAATTGTGTTATAGGACTCCTTTAAATAAATGCTGGACATTGATAATAAAGGAGACCAGTATAAGCAACCCAAAGAGGTCACCAACAGAATTCCCTGACATGACAGCACCCAAATATATACCCTGCAGCATATAGAGTACTGGGGCCAAAGAGGGCAGGCATGTGGTCATTTAAACACCACCCTCCTTTGCAAGCAGACTTCCTCCCAGGTCACCCTGCCTCCAGTCTCCCCACAATGATCCAAGATTCACCTAAAGCACAGGTCTTCCCCTCATCGACTCGTGAAGCTCCAGTGTATTCTTCTGGCTTTCCTACAAACTCCCCTATCTAGCACTCAGGAGTACTTCACAAGCTGGCGCAGGGCTGCATTTCCAGGATTCTTGTATTTGACCATTTGCTCTTCCATACATGACAGTGCTTGCTTGAGAGCCTGCCTCACTATGTTTGGAAGGGACTCTCCTACGCGCACCCCTTACAACCTCTGGCTTCCTTCAAGCCTTGGCACAAGTGCCTGCCATTTTCCACAACAGGCCTATTCTAACTCTTCCTAACTGTTGTTGTCTCCTCATTTCCCACCCCATAGAATGGGGGATCCTTAAGGCTAGGGAATGGTTCATTCTTTGTATTTCTACCTTCTGTGCTTGGTATTATTTAATACATGAATGGATCTCTTATGAAATTAAACATTTATTAAGGCCTAGATTCAGAAAGCTGTTAGATAAACAAAGTAGGGTAAGAAGCCAGATCTATTTTGGGTTTATTAGTTTGTTTTTAAAAGAGCTATAAAATTCCCTGAACAAATTTCTAGGTGGGGTCCTCATTCTTCCTGCTCTTCTGAATCAATAAGGCTATAACGTGGTTACAATACTCTTCTCATTCTGCCTGCCCTAAGCCATGTCAACAACTCTTTGAACAGTAATCAAATGAGACTGTACAGGACTGTGGAAAGTGCACTGTAGTTAGGAGTCAGAAGATGTGGGTTCAACATCCAGGCTCTACTACTTATTAGTAGGCAAGTCCTGTAAGCTTTTGGGGAGTTGGTCTAGATCACCTCTAAGGTCCCTTCCAGCTCCAATCTAGGACCCTAGTAAGTACTAACATTATTCTATCCATAGCAAAAAGTCAAAGAAGATCTTTGTGGCGTATGACTCAGGTTCATCACACTGGTGACCTCTTCTTTGGGTTGTTGGGCTTCTGTTACGAGGGCTAAACTTCTGATGCCCACACTTGAGCATGACAGGTAAGTTTGGTTGGGCACAACCTGTAGCTCAGCTACTATAAAATTAGGTCCTCTATGCACATGATTTTCAAACAAGTTTACTTCAGTAGTAAAAATGTATGAAGGCATCATATTTAGCATTTACCTTTCCTCTTTCTCTTCAAATTACCTTTAAAAAGAAAAAATAGATACAGCACATGTACTAATTATTGCTAAGTTTATTGTATTGTATGAACCATTTACTAAGGGAGAAAAAACCTAAATACTTGGAACTAAACAATACCTAGTTTACAAGTTCAAAATTCAATACAATAAAACACTGCTTCATACAAAACATTAAATGGCTTTAAAAAGCAAATACCCTAACTCACATTGTCCTTTTCCTTTTGTAAAATTTAGGAAGACAACAATGATAAAAATACACACACATATATAAATACAGTACACATATAACTAGTAACCCAGTCAGCCAGCAAGACCAAATAGAAAGTTATTCACATTACACCATTTAATACTGTCTCTGGGTCAAGCTTAAAATTTTTAGGAATGGTCACTTAATATAAGAATATCTCTGGATTTTTCATAATTTTTTTACCTTATCTTTTCCTAAAGATTTTTTTGTACAGCCCAATAAATTTATATTGGCCATTTTCTCATACTGAATTTATAGAAAATTCCAAATTTCAGCAGAATTTAGTATAATTTGTCAAAGTTTGAAACTTGTGAGGTTTTTTGGTTGTTGTTTTAGTTAGAAGAGAGAAAATGCCTTTATTTCTATTAAATTCAACAGTCATTCAGTAAAACAAACAATGAATTTTCCCCAAATCCTTTATGCCTTAGGTGACAGTGACAGATTCTACCTTTGACTAATTTCAGCTTTACTTTTGTTCTTTTTTTAAGTTTACATACTTTACTGGCATTTAACAGGCATGATTGGTAACTGGATCCCTACCTTAGGCATAGAGATGAAAGCACTGCCAAAAAGAAGCTCCTGGAAGTTGACACTGCAATTACAAATAAATCTGCCTTTTTTCTATGGTTTATGAAGAAATGTGGGGAATGGAGGTGGAAAAGATGAAGCAGACTAACAGACTGTGTACACATATCTGCTTTCTTAAAGCAATCAGTAATAGTCTGTGAAATGCAATGATGACTTAATTCCTACACTTCCTCCATTCAGAAGCCTCCACAGTGGGTCAGAAAACACAAGCAGTCTCTGTTTGCATGACTTACATCAGTAACAGGTCAGTAAGAGGAAAAGGAGGCACAATAGAAAGAGAAATAGGAGACCTGGTTCTAGTTCCAACACTCCTACCGACTTGCTGCCTGAATCATTTAGATTGGGGGGGGACTTCAGTTTCTGTGTCTTTAAAATGAAAGTTTTTGACAGGATGATCTTCAAGGCCCCTTCTGTTATAAGATGCTCTGAATCTATACAGAAGGGCTGTCATCTTTGTTATCTGGCCATGGAACTCTTATCTATGCTTGCAGAATGTATTAAGTGCCTCTTTCCATAGAGCTTCCTCTTTCCCCCAGCCTCTTGATTTTTTATGAATTCTAACAAAAATCATACCATGTTTAGTCAATTCTATTTTGTTTCTCAACACACATTCTGGGGGTAGGGAGATGGGATGGAGGATAACCATATAAGCACATTTTACTTGAAAAGTGAGTTCTGCATTTTCCCCTGAAGTCTAAGTGATCTGAATGCTATTGAAGTAAGAGAGGAAGTTTAAAAAAAATGTACCTCGTCTGCCTGCCTTAAAATAAGGATCGAAGAATGAAAAAATGGACACCCACCACATACACAAACCTCCAAGGCACATAAAAGCTGGTACAATTTGGTTCAATATTGACAAGTGATACTTTGGAACTTGACTATAAAAAATGAAAAGACTCAGGCTCCTACAGACAAATCCGAGTTTGGTGAATGAATTGTTTTAAAAAGTATTTATTTGGAAAAATCAGCCTTTTACAAGGAATTACTTTCACTATGTCACTAACTCTAAGTTAACTCTATTCACTGAATGCCTTTTTATCAGTCTCTTCCTCTCTATATACAAGATATTTGGGAAAACTTTTCCCTAATCTTCCCTTCCCCCTTCTCTTATTTCCTCAAACTCCAAATGTCTAGCTTGAAGTGAATCAACAGACTTACAAACTCTTCAGATTCCTGTCAGGAATAGAACACATCAAATTGTTTCTAATTATCTTAATTCGTTTTAAGGTCTAATGAGAAAGACAGTGAAAGTCTTCAATGAGTATTAAGTACAGCAGCAAATTCCCTCCCATTTTCTCCTAAATAGTCAGTCTACAGAGGCCAAATTCCTCAGGTCTGGTTTGGTATGCAAACATGGAAAAACTTTCAAATAAAATAAAACCTTACACATGCTTAAGGCTCAGAGCAGAGCAAAGGGCAAACAGTGTGAATAGAGGAAAAGTAAAGCTGCCAGAAAAAATGCTTCCAATAATCTCACGAAGTTTAACTGGGGTTTTGAAAAAAAAAAACCAAAAAAACCCAAAACAACAAACTGAACTAAATTCAGTCATTCCTTCAAATGCCACTCTACACTTAATGGAATTCAGGATGTGTACTAAGGCAGCCCAAAGACAGGGACTTGTTTAAAAACAAAACAAAAACACTCTACTTTCTAATATTAAAAATGGAAAATAATACCAAATTATTTCAAAAGGGGGGCTAATGTACAGTTAAGAGTTCAAAGTACCCACTTTACACTTCTAAAAAACAGTGAAGTAAATTTTAATAATAGTGTTTAAAAAGAACTCCCATGAGCATTTTTAACTTTTAATTACCATCCCTGGAAAAAATAATTAAAAAAAGTGAGGGGTACTGAGAATAAGTCACATTAAAGAAAAAAATTTTTTAGAATTATATTCTGACTCACAAAAAGACACAGTTAGAAAATGTGAATGGGAGCATAAAACTTATAAAAGGAAAAATTTTTAACAGTAAAAGATAACTTCAAAGCTCTAGTCAGTTGTTCTAACACAGCTCCCTGGGATAATAAGCCAGCAGGACACAACCAAAGTCCCGTGAAGCCAGGCAGGGTTAGTTTCAGACTGGGATTGACACTCATCACATGCATTTTGTGTATTTTTCTTTCAGGTATGTTTGCTGCCTGATTTTTTAAAAAAACAAGATAATTTTCAAGACAAAATAAAACTAAACTATTTAAAAAGTTAAGGCTTTTAACGAGGAGGTCTACAGACAAACATTTAAGGCACATAAGGATCTTCAAGTCACTATTAAAATCCAATATGTAAAAACTAGCTTCTTCCCCTCATCTTTATTCCCCTCCAAAGTATGGCAGATTTAGTTTATAATCATATTAAATAGAAAAGGAAGAAACTTAAAATTGAAAAGTTTTGCGGAACCCCTGGTACAATTTTGCACAGAAATGCCCTTTTCTGCGGTAAGCACCACTGGCATCAGTTGGCCAGGAGACCATCTCCGGCTTTCCTTTCTATTTCCCCACCTCAGCTGCAGTCTTAAATACGATTTTCCTCCTCTTTTGGGCTTTCTTCTGGGTGTTTTTCCTGCACAGACTCCACAGTCTTATTGGCTTCTTTCTCTTTCTCAATGTTATCTATGTTGGTATCTTCTTCTCTTCCTTCCTTTTTTAATTCCTCCTCTGCTTTCTGTTCTTTTGCCAAAAGGCGATAATTGATGCCCATGCCAACGAAGAGGTAGATACCTGACAAGATCAGGATAACGCCACAGGTCCAGTATGTGTATTTATAGTCTCCATATATATCATTGAGACGACCTAAAACAAGTCAAAAAAGAAGAGATGTTCCGTGGTTAGCAAGATGAGATATCACCAGCCTTCCAAAGATGACACCACCAAATTTTGAGTTTTACATACATTGCAAAGTTACAAACTACAATCTTCAGACTAGAAGCAGTGAAATTTAGTTAGGGGTCATGGATCACTGAGGATCACATGAGCTCCAACTGGGGTCAAAGCAGATTCTACAGGTTTCTTATTCCTAAAAGCTTCTGAATGAAAAAGGAACAGAACTAAGGAGGTCATCTAGCCCAACAATCTCATTTTAAGGAATAAAAAAATTAAGGCTTAGGGAGAGAAGAAATATCTAAAGAGTGTTCTTCTAGTCAGTAAAATAACAAACAAAAGCCAGGATTAGAACTCCTTTCTATTATACTTCCAGTTAGTTTTGAGCACTCAATTTTGTCTAAGATAACTTATTAGTCTAGTATTATTTCCTCCTTTATTACTTACCCACCCTCCCACAGAAAAGGTCAAAACAAATTCATGAGTTTTATCCCATACAACTAATAAATAACCCTGAAGGCATGAAGCATCCTCAGAAAGACCAAATCCTTCCATTAGTTATGTATTTTTACAAAATCTCAGAATTTAAGAGGTGGAAAGGATCTCCTGAGTCATCTATCTAATCCATATCCAAAAGGAATCCCCACTATAATATCCAGTCTCTATCTGAAGTGATTTAATGAGAATCTACTGCCTCTGAAGGCAGCTCACCATACTTTCAGACAGCTTTAACTGTTAGCAAATTTTTCTTGGTATCAAATATAAATATTTTCCTTACGACTTTCCAACCAATGTTTCTAATTCTTTACTCCAAAGACAAACAGAGTAAGTCTAATCACTTTCAACCCTCCCCAACTCCCAAATTACTTTGTATTTTATACATGATTTGGAAATACTTTAATACATATTGGCTCCCTCTTGGCAGTACATATGAACAAAACTCTTTGAAAGCAGGAATTGTTTCATTTTTCATCTTTTTACTCCCATCATCAAATACCATGACCTGGTACACAGTAGTTGTTTAATAAATGCTTGTCGATCATGTGATTGTTCCACAAGACAGCCCTTCAAATATTTGAAGACAGCTATCACATCCCTCTTCCTGAGTCTTTGGCTAAAGGACTCCCCTTTTCTCAGACCCTTCAGCTGATCCTCACATGACAATCCATCCTGTCTGCCCACCTTTGAACATTCTCCTGATTACTAATATCTTTCTTAAACTGTGCTGTTCAGAAGTGAATGTAGCATTCCAGAACAATCTGACCAGGTGACAGAGGCATTATCATCTCCTTATTCAAGGAAGCTGTGCTTCTATTAATGCAGCCCAAGACTTTGGCTTTTATGGATGCCTTGGCATACCATTAACTTATAATAAGCTTGTGGGGTGCTAACGTGTAGATCTTTTTCAGATAAATGGATGTCTGTGCCTCCCTAATCCTGTTCTTGTAAAGTTGTTTCTTTTTTTGCAGGGGGGAATCCAAGTACATTTATCCATGACAAATTTTATCTCATTAGATTCGGTATAATATTCTAGTCTACCAAGATCTTGAATCCTGATTCTCTTGTCAAGCAAAATAATTGACATTATCCCAAAGAGTTACTATGGAACTAATTTCACTTACTAACTTAGGGAAAATCCTACATAAGTTTTAAAGTAAAGTTAGAACAATTCTCCAACTACTCCCAGTTTAGGGTTATTGCTTTATTAAAGCTATATAGGACTCCCCAAACCTATGTACTTATGGATATCCTAGTTAAAAACATATACTTTACCTAGAAGTGGTGGCCCCAGGAGGACAGGACCGCACTCCATGATCGTCAACAAACCCACAGCACTGGAGAATCTCTGGGTTCCAACAAGGTCCATTAGTGTTTCAAACAATACTGAGCTGAGCCAGCCAAATGCAAATCCAAAGAATGCCGCGTAGACACAAAAACCAGCATAACTGGTGGATAAAGGTGCCAATAGATGGCATACACCATTACTGATTATTGAGAGAGCAAAATAATACTGCACTCGAGGTCTCACCCACTTTGTGTTGGCTACAAGTCCCATAGAGGGTCTGGCCACCATGTCAACAAAAGCTAAAATGGAGAGCAGAAAGGCAGCAGACTCTTTAGATATATGCTTACTCTTGGCATAATTACTGAGAAAAACTAAGGGAGTAAACAATCCGAAAAACATGAACACATTGCCAGAGATGTACAGTAAAAAGCCTCTATGCTTGAACAAGGAAAAATCTAGGAACTTATTAATTGTCTGGAACACAGAACGCTTCTCTGGCTTACTGTTTCCAGCAATAAGATCTGTATTGGCATCACCAGCACCTTTTTTTGAGTCCAACTTCCCTATTTCCTGTAGGGCTTCTTTAGATACTTGTTTTGTTGCTGAACCTGGCTTGGGTCCTATTGGTCGCATAAGAGATCCAGCCACACAGCAGTTTAGTAGCAAACCCCCAAGAATTAAGAAGCTGCCCCTCCAGCCAAAAATATCAAAGAAAATCTGATTGATAGGTGCCAGGGTAGAGAGAAACACAGGACTCCCTGCCATGGCCAGCCCATTTGCCAACGGACGCTTTTTGTAGAAATATCTGCCGATCATGGTTAAAGCTGGATTTAAGTTGAAGGAGAGTCCAAGACCTGAGAGGGGGGAAAAACCAATTAACTTCAAAATATATTTAAGGAGTATGTAGTGTAACCGGATTAAAAACAATCATGGGTATTGCTCCCTCAAATCTATTGTTCTTCCTCCACCTCTTGCTGCATCACCTCCAGAAATTAGTATCTGATCACCCTACAAAGAAGTCCTACAGCAATCTATTAATAAGCATTAAATCAGGTTAAGTATATGCTATGCACAGGCTCTAAGTCTCAGTTTCCTAATCTGTTAAATGGGGATAAAAATATCTGCAGGATTTACCTCAAAAGATTAAGCAGAAATGATGTAATTAAAATACGGTCTAGAAAATTTTAAACACTACATAAATGTCAGCTACTATTTCCTTCGTCCATGATATTGGTAAAAATATTCACTGGTATCATTTAACAGGTCCATAGATAGATCCTTGGGGCATTTCATTAAAGAGAACTCCCTCTCGATTGATATCAATCATGACTACTCCTTGGAACCACCCTACGATGCTCCATCTTGTCCAAAAGAGAACTAGAAAGGATTTTGACAGATGTTTAACTAAAATCCTCATCTACAATATTCCCTTGATCTACCAAGTCTGCTAATAAAGTCAAAAAATGAAGTGAGGTTAGCCTGGTAAGACAGATAGATGGCACTTCTTGTAATAACACTCTGGGTGTTCCTGACATCATTTTTGACACATCATTTTTGCAGGGTTGCTTCTGATCACTTATCAATTTCTCTATATCTAATAAGATTTCTTGTTATCTATGTCAAAAGACACCTCTAAAAAATGTTGGCAGACATCTGGCAGAACAAACAATGAGAGGAATTACAGCATATGGAAGAACAGCACAACTTACCACCAATGACTCCAACACAAAAGTACAACTCTTGCACAGTGTTACAAAATGAAGCAGCTATCAAACCACATCCGGATAGGAAGCCACCAAACATCATTACTGGCCGGCTGCCATACTTATTCACCAGTATACTGCTAATGGGACCTAGGAGAGAAAGCATTGGGAGGCATATAGAAAAAATTAAAACTTTTCTCTCCCTATCCTGTCTGAGCTCAGGAGCCAATACTGAAGGAATTTAACTGAAATGGTAATGTTCTCTCTCCTCAAGATAATCATTCTATGGAACATGCCCTTCTCTTAACACTGCTCAAAAAACAATACATCTGCTCTACAAGTATATTGGCAGGGTTGTCTCTGGTTCAGATCACTGAGAAGGAAAAACCATTAGGGCCTTTTCATAAAGCCAAGCATGTCAGTGGTTCAGGGTGCGGCACAGAAATATTCAAACTAAAATGTTGTGACAACTACAAAAAGGATATACCATTAAAAAAAAAAAAAAACCAAAACACATGCCACTAACCGAAACAAGTCTCATTAGGACAATTTGTTCATCAAGGTCATTAGCTAAGGAGAAGGGTGGCATCAATCAGCTTCTTTTAAAAATCAAAAGGCTTATAATTTCCAGACCTTTATAATACTGATTCAGAAAAATATGCTAGTCACTTCACCTCACTAACAGGGTAAAATACAAAGAAGAAACTGTTTCCCAGAGGAAAGCTTCATGTGCAATTAGTCCACTGACGTCAGCTGCTTTTGATGCAAAATGCAAATGGATTTTAAGCTTTCTGCCAGTCTAAACATGAACTCCCTAGTATTAATTATAGCCTCATACAAGTAACTACATGGGAATGACTACCTCTAGGTCATGTCACTCTACTTCAAAAATTAAGTAATACATTTCCCAACAGATAAAAAATCAAATCTCACATTTTAGGGAAAAAATATTTTAGAAAACTGTTGGACTACTGGGATGCATAGGGCAAGACTCCAGAGATTTGGGCTCCCATAATTCTTTCCCAATCCCGTGGTCCTGCCCTAATTTAACTGGAAATAGATAGTATAAGATGATAGAAAGAACACTGAGCCAGATTAGAAACCAGGAGGTCTGGGCCATACCTGTAGCTTTGCCAGTAAGTGGCAAAATTAGGAGAAGTTGTTTCTCTTCTTTGGTGCTGGTTTCCCCACAAATAAAATACACATGGTAAAAGCCCACTAATTCAGACTATTAACTCAAGATTGCTTTTAGGAAAGACATTCTGAGCTTTCTACAAGATTCTGGTTATCCAAAGTATGTTTTTAGCAACTTTAGTTGCTTGGGATTTATTACTCTCAGGTACTTCTTGTAAATATATAGAAAAGCATAGTGAAAAGAGCATTGGATTTGGGGTCAGAAGGGCATTAGTCCTGGGTTTCAGTTCTGGCTCTATCACTAATAAACCATATAACCCCGAGCAGTTATGCGAACTGTCTCTTATCTAGTATTTATCTTTATATTGTCATATTGTTCACTTATGCTTATACAGTACTTGATTAGACCATAAGTTCTTTAAGTTCCTTAAAAGCAAAGACCATATCTCTAACTTATTCTGTATCCCTCCAATGACAATTTACACAGTACTGAGGTAATGGTAGGTACTTAGAAAAGACTAATCTGCCTCCAACTCAGTGCCTTAGGGTAAGTCATGAAACTGTACGTCCAAGTGCTTTGAAAACTATAGGACACTATATAACTTGTTGCCATCATTATTATGCCTCTTATTAACATCTGGAGCATGGAGACTCCAAACACTTAACTTTATTTATATTCAAGGGAAAAAATTCAAGAAAAAGAGAATTTGAGATATCAGATTGCTCCCAAAATCAACAAGGTAATAGAAGTCAAATCTTAATAAAACCAAGAGGATTCTACTTTATCAAATAGAATAAATTGTCTGTAACAGATCCTCTGCCAGGGCTTTGTTACAACACTAAATGCTGCAGAGATTAAAAATTATGGTAGTACAGCTTTTAAACATAAAAAAATGAAGTTTGAGGCCCAGAGGCAACACAAACAACCACCATTCTTATTAGTGCCTTGTAAGTTCTCTACCTTACAAAAAATGAAAGTAGTGATCCTTCTTTTGTGCAATTCCAAAAAAAGTAGGAAGGTAAGTGAGGTCTTGCTGAACAGTTCATCATATTTATGAAGCCACAAATACAAAGAGAGATTATTCAATTTTGAGATTATATTACTATGAAAACTTTCTATCTAAAACCTTTTCATGGAAACCAAAAAAAATTAGCTTGCATTTTAACTCTTCCAACATCCACAAAAACAAACTCATACTTAGAATTTGTCTTGAGAAAGTCTAGATAACAGCAGCAATGAGAAACTAGCTAACAGCACTTTTTGATTCAGGAAAACAAACAGAAATTTCAAAGCACTGACACTCCAACCATAGTTCTCCAGACAAAAATGGCTCTTTCCAAAAACAACCTGTAGCTTCTTCAAATCTCTAATTTCTATATTAGAATTTTACATTATATTAGACTTTACAAGGCACCTAGCATAGAGTTCTTCTGGCAAATAATAATTGTAAATAAAGCACCAGTCATAACTATAAGTACTATAATTCCAAGTACGTCACTCTCTAACCAGGAATCTTTTCTAAACTAATAAAAGACCCTCTGTGGCATGGGTACTTACCTCCTCCATATGTAACAGCCAACATGATGGAAGATATCCATGAGACTTCACTAGAAGTGGCATTAAAGATGACTTCAATCTCTTTGAAGAATACAGTAATTGATTTGGCAAATGCGTACGAGAAGCCAATAGAGATGAAAGCTCCAATAACCACAACCCATCCCCAGCCTCCTTCTGGGGGGGTATACCCCTGGGGACCTCCAATTGCTGGTGCCATCTTAACTGAAGATGGATTTCAAAATTCAGTTCAATTCCAAAGGTCTACAAAATACCAAGTTAAAACACTGTTAAGCAACACAGTTAAGTCAGATAAAAGAAGACAGATTGTTAAAGATTTCTTAGAGAATCAAGACATTCCCCAAAAAACAAGTTTAAAGGAAAAAAGATTACCATATTCTTTTAAGATATAATCCCTCCACTCTATTTAATAAATTTGACATTTTCATTCTGCAATAAACACCTCTATCACTCCCCCCTATTCCAGCCAAATTGGTTCTCAATACAGGACATTACAAATTTCACCTCTACATCTTTGTACAGGCTGTCCCCAATGTTTGGAATATGTTACCTCTTCACTTCTGTTAGCATCCCAGTTTTCACAGCACAGCTCTTCTGCCACCTCTTAAAACAGATCCTTCCTGACCACCATCTGACTCTCCCATCATAGTCTCTCTATCTCCTAAAAATCGCTTTTTATATAGTTAGTGTTCAAGTTGTGCTGCTGCTCCCCAAGTAGACTGTAAGCTCCTTGAGGATAGGGATGATTCTACTTTGTATTTGAATCTCTAAGTCACAGACTAGCTTACAAAGTATATTTCCAGACTTAAAGGGTTAACCAAATAGGTAATTCTCCAGTTTCCCCAAAATAAGGAACTCTTGGATTGGAAAGTAAAGACTACAAAGGTAGAAAATTTGCTCAACAGTGTACAGTTTAAGGGATGAGGGGCCAGAAGAGCTTGACTTTAACAACCATCCATGCTATTTCTATGGATTGTTCAGATGATGTAAGTGAATGAGAAGTAATTTGTCCAGCAGTTTCATAGAGTCTTTACCTTCCAGTACAAGCCT
>CM053770.1:475820814-475870819 GCA_028658325.1 Potorous gilbertii
ATTAATTAATAAATTTTTGCAATATAAACCCCCCCCCCAAAGTCACCTGAAACCCCACAGTGATACTTTCCAGAGAGTGTAGCTTTTTATTGAGTGAGAATCCTGGGGGAGGTAATCATTAGAGTTTGCCACATCTGGGAAGATTGATTATTCCTCCAGGGTAGCTATAAAGGAATATCAGGACATTCTTTTGCCTGGATTTTCTTGTTGGCAAGTTGGTGTGAGATCTGGCCCCGAGGCTTCTTTGTGATACATTACCGTGTAAAAGGACTATTTACTGAGTGAAGTTAAAGCAGGAGAGAAATTGAGCAAGAAGAGAGGTAGATATTATTGCCCCCAAGCCTGGAAAGCTTTCTCTCCTCCACTCTGGCTACTTACCTCCCCAGTTTCCTCTAAGTCCTGACTAAAATCCTGGAAGCCTTCCCCAACACCTCTTAATTCCAGGGGACTTATTCTGTTCATTATTTCCTGTTTATTCAGTTTATGGCTTGCTTTGTAGATGTTTCTTTGCATTTTGATTCCCATGATAAATTGGAAGCCCCTAGAGGGCAGGGACTCTCCTTTGCCTCTTTTTTGTATTCCCAGCTCTTAGAGCAGTTCCTGGTTCAGCACCTGGCACATAGTAGGTATCTAATAAATATTTATTTACTGATTGATTATTGAGGACTTATGGAGTGGGTATAAAATATTTTGGTCCATGAGAAGTGAGTATGGTGAATTTCTAGAGTGGATTCCAGTCAAATATGTTCTGACTTACATAAGTATATCTCATGTGGATAGCTGGGGAAAAGGGTTGTGTGGGAGTTGGGATCTAATACTAATCCACATGGGAAAATATCAACATTTTGGGACCAGTGGAAACCAACTTTGGCAAAGGTAAAGGGTCTGATTAGCATAGTTATGCACCTCTGTAGTCTTCACAAAGGGGAAAAGGAAAAAAAAATACACAGAGAAGTGAAGAGATGGGAGCATAATTCGTAACAGGTGATGGGAGTGCTAGAGTGTTTGGTATATTGTTCCATAACACTAAATATTCCCTCTCCTTCACATTGGCCCCACAGGAACTGCTGTGCCTTGTGATTGTTGGACTTTGGTGAATTCAGTCAATCAGAAAATAGTTGGAGGGAAAGGAATGAACATTTACATCAGACCTGCCAGAGGATTTTGGGTAGCCCACGAAAAATGTAGAGGAAAACCAAACTCTTATCTGGCCTTATCCCTTCTGAAAGAAAAAAAAATTTCTTAAGAAAATAACAATCAATGGGAAAGCTTCTTCTGGATCATTAGTAATCTCCTGAAGATTTTTGAGGACCTCAGGCAAAAATGAAAAGTGATCTTCACATTCTTTCTTTACCTTCCTCCCTCCCTCCCTCTCTCTCTCTCTGTTTCTTTCATCTGCCACTCAGGGGCCCAATCTCACTGCTTACCTGTAGGAAAGCTTTGACCAGCTCTTGTTCCATTTCCACCCTGGTCTGGTTCATATCATCTTGGGGAGGGAAAGGGAAGGAAGGGTGAAAAATTTTAAGCAGCCAAGTGGATCTTCTGTCTCCTGCCCCTGCCCGGCCTTGGACCCTAATCTTATTGGTGCTGGATTTAGGGAGATCAGCTTTAACCAGAGAACTTGTGATCTCAAGTGATACACTGACTCCAGCCTCACCAATAGCAATGATTACCAGGCAGCAAGTAGATTCATATAATTTCTTGTAAGATTTCTTAAAATTTAGCATTTGGTACTCCGGTCAATGTAATGGGATTTTTGAGGAAAGTCAGTGTCATAGAATGCAAAACAAATCTTGAGAATATTATAGTACATGAAGTTTCCAAGATGGAAGGGACTTTAGCAACTACTTTGTCCATTCCACCTATTTTGCCCATGGAAAAACCAAATCTCTGAGGGATTTAAATAACTTGTCCACTGCTTAGTCACAGTTCCAGGAAGAGAACTGCCATGAGGGATTTTGGCATTCTTATGTTCTACATAGTATTTATACTTTTTTTGGGGGGGGGGGTTACCAATAAAGTTATAATTTTCTTTTCTTATACTTATTTTCTCCATGGTAAATAGGCAAAAGAGAAAAATATTCTCTTTGAGTAGAAGTCATAGGGAAAGGGAAAATGTGTGTGTGTGTGTATACCTATATGTATTTTAGGAAAGGCCTATAATACTTAAGGATAGACTTTCTATATGTATGTCCAAATCTTAAATTGTACATTAATGTGGAGCTTACTGCCAGTTTGAAAAACTAGGCTAAAAAGGATAAAACCTTGATTCCTCTCACAAAATTTTTCACTTTTCCCAGAAAACTAATAAAGATACTTGAATTCCTTAAGAGAACATTTTACCTTGATATGTGATTGATGTTACTGAGTTGCATGCAGCTTCTCATTAGCCTATTTTTGTAGAGCTGGAACACTGTTCCAGACGACTAGGCATATATCCATGGTGGTATGTCTGGATTGTTAAGGCAGCAAGCCACTCCATAGCCCTCCGTCATATTCTCTCAAAGTACACTAGAAAAATGAAGCCTCCTCTCTTAGACATTCCTGACAAGAATCTACCTGTTCTTCCAGTGTCCTTTGACTTTTCAGATCTGTTTTGTGACATTAAAGCTGTTGAAACAAAAATGTGTGTTATTTATTGTCATGTAATTTTATTTCCTGTTTCATAATGATTATTTTCTCTGTTTCCTTTTTAAATTAACTTATTTTTAGTTTTCAACCTTCACTTCCATAAGATTTTGAGTTCGACTAGAACGTGTACAGAAAAGACGCCTCAAAAGATGTTCCTTAGCCAATGTGAAATTATAGTCATATCTGAAACCTGGTTATTGGAACTTGTTATTTTAAGATTCTATGAGACTATTAAGTGACTGTTCTTCTGAGTCTAACTCTAGGTATGGATAGCAAGAAAGGCAGTCTGAGCCTCCAATCCATGATGCCAGTAAGCCTATGAGATTCTGGTATGAACTGAAAAAGGTGATCTCATAGGAAGGGTGGGAGAGTGACTGTTTAGCCTGGGCTGAGGTAGGATTCTCCTGACTCAATTTCCCCACTGACACCTGGCAGACTTTAAGCCTGCCTGAATGCAAGTTGACAGTCTACTCCTGCCTGGAATTGACATGAGGGAGATATTGTTTCCCTGCAATTGCCCTACTCTTAGTGGCAATTTCCTATAATCAAAAGGTTTGTAAGCTTAATACCAGATCTATTAAATTATAGATTGTTGGTAGGAGAACATCCGAGGTTAAGTCTAAAATTAAGCTATTAGGCTTAGGACTTTAGACCAACAACAATGTTAGGGTCTTTTAATTTTTAGTAATAGTGTGGAGACAATTAGGTCAAGAGCTTGTGAAGTTAGCATACATAGTTATTATTTGTGTCTCAGTTAATGTTAAAAAAAATAAATTCGTTTGTGGTCTATATTGTAAATGTTTAAAAAGAAATATCACCTGACCAAAAGTTGAAATTGTTTTATGTGATATGAACTGTGTTAAAAATAAAAAATTTAAAAAATTAAATTAAAAAAAAAGATTTTTGAGTTCAAAATTTTTCACCCTTCCTTCCCTTCCCCTCCCCAAGATGACATGCAATCTGATATAGGTTCTACATATACATATTAAACATTTTCACATTAGTCATGTTGTAAAGAAGAATTAGAATCGATGGGAAGAGCCATGAGAAAGAAGAAACAACACAAAAAAGAACAAACAGACTCCATAGTTCTTTTTCTGGATACCATTTACCATCATGTATTCTCCATTTCTTACTCGAGCTTGGGAAGCATGAGAATATAAACTTTTCTAGCTCAAGCTATTCCTCCATTTAACCTAACCAAAGGTACAGCTACATCAAGTAGTTAAAAAGTTAGTGTATTCTAGTTTCAGCTTATCACCATAAGATAGTATCAATATAAACAATAAAATCCCTATGTATTATGAGAAATGCCTCCTAAGGACACAAGACTACTCTCTGTAAATATCTGTAGACAGTTTCAAAGACAATCTGTAGTATCCCAGGCAGCCATAGCTTCAGAGAATCATATTTTCAGGTTAACTTCAATTTTCTCTCCAAACTCTGAATTTAAGCCCCTGTGCCTTCCATGGTTCAGCTTCTCTCTGGCAGAGGGAATTGTAATACTTTTTCACTTTTAGTCCAAATAGTTGTCACTTTCATTACCAGCCTTTGTCTTCAGGCTTGACCTTAAAGCCTCTGCTCTGAATATTCTGCCCTATTTATCTTATCAAATTATATAGAGGCCCAGTCTCCATGCTTAGACACCCATGTTTTAAACTTTACTGACATAAGATACAAATTAAAAACAATTGAAGCCTATTTTACCTTTTACCTTTTTCAGAAAAAAAAAAATTAAGATTAGCACTGAACTCTTCTCAGCAAATTGAAGGGCGTGTGCCCTGCAATCCACTGTAATAAACACCAGTATAATTAACTTAATTTGAAAATCTGACAACTGGCATTGTGTGTTAGGTAAATATGAAGTTTTACAGAATCTTGGAGTAGCAAGGGTCCTTAGGTACAATCTAGTTCGATTAGTAACTGGTTAGAGAATCAACATCCCAGTCAAGTAGTCGGTTATCCAGTGTGGGAATTGGGAGGCAGGAAGATCTTAGTTTTGAATTCTGCCCCGTCACTTACTACATGAACCTGGCAAGTCTCTAAAGCTAGCACCTCTACTCCCAGGGCTTTCACAAAGATTGAATGGGTTAATATGTGTAAAAGTACTTTGCAGATATAAATACTAGTTTTATATATATTATAAAACTAGCATATATAAATGCTAGTTATTCTTAGTGAAAACCTACACTGACAGGGAATTCATTGACTCCCAAGCTAGCAGCTCTTCTTAAGGCCTCAGGTTCCCCACCCCTGCGTCTTGAAGCTAAAATCTACTAATAGGGCCATCAACAGCCTTTCCTCCTCACCCTTCCCATTGCCACTAGTTCTGCCCTTTGGGAACAAGCAGAATAACTATTGAAGATGAAATTTGGAAGGACCCTGTGGAGCTCCACTGGACCAAAGAATCCCTACTTAAAATGTACCCAGCAATTGTCATCAAGCTGCTACCAGGGAGAGGACTCACTTCTCCAGGACTCTCATTCTGCTGTACATCATCTCCACCTGACAGAATTTTCATTGGCCCCAGACTCTGTATCCACTGCTTCTTGCTCTGAGTCCAAACAGACACAAGTCTAAGACACTTCCACAGTGAACACTTATCTGAGTTATAATCCACTATTGCTTCCAGTTTCGAAATTTCAGCTTCACTTTCTTGCCCAGATGTTCATAACCTCTTGCAGTGCTTTCTGGTTTTCTTCAGGTACTACCATTTGCCCTCCTGTTGTGGTCTGTCCAAGATTTAAGAAAGATATAGCTGATTCTCACAAGGAACTTACTTAGTTGAAATGTATTTAAATCAAAGCAAGGCATGTGTCGGTCAATCAGTGATATAGTCCTCCAGGTCCTTTTGGCTCTGATTTGAGATATATTAGGACACATATAGGGTCCAACCAGGGGCTGAACAGCTCTTCTGTGACTTCAGATTGGCTGTGAGTCACCTGAATATTTGTTTTATGTTCAAGGATAAACAAAGGAATTTGTTATTCTTTATAGACTTACTAACTTGGGAAAGACAAATCACAGGCACCTTTAACTATGCCAATTAGAAATATGGATGTTCACTTATATTGGTTCAGTTCCTTTAGTGTTCAGCGACCTCACCTATGGATCTCAGTCATTTTAGCTATTAATGTCTACATCTTCCCTCCTTCACTATTAAGGGAAAAGAGCCAGATATGATCCCATTGCCTCTTAACATGAGTTATCAGAAGTGGGTGATGATCATTTAGTCTGCTATGTCTTAATGAAAATTTTCCTATGGATTTAGGAAATAGTGTTACTGTTTCCTTCTGATTTTTTTTAAAAAGGTCCTAGCCTAGAGAGTAAAATAGATTTGATGTCCCTCCCTGACATAAAGCCCTATGCTTAGCTATAACATTTTGAATTTAGCGGGAACATTTGTAGATTTCTAAACAGTCACGTTCTCATATCTAAATATAGTCCCAACACATTCCTTTTTAACAATACTATTTATGCCACTTGGTGAATGAAACAATCAGTTTTATTACTCAGGGAAAAAATTGAAGGCTCTCTTTTGCAAGTGCCTTGTTGAACACTGTACTACCTAAGAACTACCAGTGATTGATATTCAATGCTTCCTTAATGTACAGTTAATGAGATTTTAGTATCATATCTAAAATATAACAGTAAAATGTTTGTGAATTGATGTTATATCATTGAGTAATGAATTGATTTGCCCAAAATTCAATTCAGTTTAATTCAACAAGTGTTTTTAAGTTCCTTTTATGGTTGAGGGCTGGGTACTAAAAGTATAAAGACAAAAACAGAACAACCCCTCTCCTCAAGGGTTTTACATTCTTTACAGAGAATCTGATGAAAGTTATACAAATTGGTATACAGATCCCAAGAATTCTGTTGAATAATATTAAGATACTGAAGTATTTTGTACACAGTCATCTATGTACGTATATATGTACACAAAAACACACACACATATAGGGTTTGCAAAATGTTTTCCTCTCTTCAAGTCTATAAGACAAACAGTGCAAACATTCTTATTCCCATTCTACAGATAAGGAGATCAGAGCAAGAGAGTTTAAAGTGATTTGCCCTCCATCATACATACATATGTAATAGTGCCAGACTTTCAAGCCAGATCTTCTGACTCCAAGTTTCTTTTCTCTTGTACTGAGCTGCCTCCAACTCCTCTGACTAATACACATCTTAACCAGGACTTGAATTGAGGTCTTTGACTTCATGGCCTATGTTCCTTTCACCGCACGTTGCCTTTTACCTTTCCTCAAAAGAAATGCAGAGAGAAAATCATCCATTTATCAAGAGTTTTTTAAAAATCAACAGGAAAAAAGTAACAAATCCTAGAAGAAGAATAATTGATAAAGCAGAAAGGGGGCAGTGAGTTAGAGGAGGATTATTTTACTGCTCCATACTCAGCTACATGAAAAGATGAGTCTTTTGACTAAACTCTAATTAACCCCATCATCAACAAGCCAGAGCCTAGCACAGGGAACTGTGGGTTTCCAGCGTGCCTGGTGTACACATTGTTACTCTTCTCTAATGAATTCTAAGTGGTAATGGATTTTTCCATGTCTTGAATGATCCTCTTTTCTCTTCATCACCTTGTGATGAGGATAGCTTATTACTGACTGTTCCAATCTCTACACCTTACTGTCTAGCCCAACTGCCTAGTGTGACTGATGGGATAATTTGTTAACAGGAAAATTTCTTTGTTTCCTTGATAAAAAAGGAGAAAAACATTACACACCAACAGATTTTAAATAGCAAAAGTAAAACCATATCACATTTCATTTCAAGAGAGGACAATTCCTATGCCATAAACGTCATTCCTATGCCATAAACATGGCGATTTTGAACTTTAAAAACCCCTCTGAACCTATGTCTTTAGGGTCCACTATATTAAAAACCCTTAAGATGCTTAGAATCAGTTTTAGAGTTGGAAAGGACTTGAAAGGTTATTTGCTCCAAATGCTCTGTTTTGCAGATGAGGAAACAGGCTGAGAAGTAAAGTGACTTACTCAGGACCACATAGCAATTGCATGGCAGGGGAAGAACACTTTATAACCTTCAAATAGAAAAGAATAACTAGATAATGTAGGGAAACCAGGACTAGCCTGGGAGTCAGGAGCCCTGAGTCACTTTGGGCAAACAGTATACTCTCCCTCTCCGTTTCTGGGTCTCAATTTCTTCAACTATAAACGAGGGATTGACTCCATGATTTCTAAGGTGCCTTACAAACTAAACAGCCTGTAATTTTAAAAGTGGTGACTGAAGCCCTGAATCAACAGAGGGAGGGGATCTAATCCTCAGAGACCTCAGGCTGATTAAAGGCTAGAGATAGGCAATATAGATAGAGATAAAGCAGTGGCCCTGCTGTAAGGAGCTCCCTGGGAGGAAAAATCCCTTTATCAGGGCAAGCCATTACCTTCTCTGAAACTTGTAGGCTGATGGGGGTGGGTTCTCCGCCACAGCTGAGAACTCCTGAGTTCATGATGGCATCGAGATAGGGATATCTGGTACAGAGCTAGAGATCATGAGGGCAAGCTTGTGGTTTTGTGAGGGAGTCTCAGTGGCTAAGGAAAACTTAAATTATCCTTGAGTTAGTAGCATGGTGAGGCTTACTTCATTCTAGTGCCTTCTCTCTGTTAATCAACATTTATTAAGCACTTAATATGAACTAGGCACTATACTCAACACTAGAAATACAAAAAGAGGCAAAAAACAGTTCCAACCTTCAAGGTGTTTAAATTTTAATGGGGGAGATAGCATGCAAACAAACACATATAGAGTAAGCTATATACAGACCAATGACATCATGGGGTGATGTCTTGTCTTTCTCATCAATTAGATTTAAGAGGTTTAGATTTGCAAAAAGCTATCAGCCTTACTCTTTCTTCCATCATTGAAGTCCAGTGGCAAGACGAGAGTCAGGACTACTGGCAATGGTCCAGGATGCAATGGATTACCCTGGGGCCTTCAACGGTATCTAACCAGTCCTACATGTGCCTGCTTCAGTTTTTCCACTGTCACCCAACTAGTAAGTGTCTCAGGCTGGATTTGAACTCAGGTGTCTTGACTCCAGACAGAGCTCTATCCGCTGACCCACCTAGCTGCCCTGAATTGTTAGTTATTTCCTATTTATCCTGTCTATAGCTTGCTCTGTATGTATTTGTTTGCATGTTGTCTCTCCTGTTAGATTTCTAAGTTCCTTGAGGGCAGGAATATCTTATACTTTTTCTGTATCCTCAACTCAACACAGAGACTGGAACTGAATAGGAGGCACATAGTAAATATTTATCGATTGACTGGTGAGAATTTCCTTTTTTAGATCTTCAATAGCTGTGACAGTTGAAAATGTAGGCACTACAGCTCCTGAAAGTAGTTGCCAGGTCATAGGTCATATAGTCATAAAGGTTGAATCCCCCTGATGATGGTTATAGGACCTGGGCTGTAGTAGAACTCATGGTCTGGAGAGCCTTACTATTCTTGAGCTCTTAGATGATGAGTTCTGATCTGTCTCCATTCAGGTTATTTCATGTGTGCATGTGTGTATGTGTGTATATACTCACATAGATATGTATGTATCATGTACAATAATACTCTACAAATAACTAAAATTCACCTTAGTTATTACCTTTTCCTCATGTATCTCACCCAGAAACAAAATTTAATATTAAACTTTTGAGGAATTTTTGACTAGGAAAGAAATAGGACATTGGTTCGTAAGAATGGGACATACATACAGCTATATTAAGCATATAACAGGCATCAGTAATGTGTATTTCTCCCTTTAAAGCACACATCATTAGGCAAATGGAAATGATTGTCCTGGAAATATATACAGAGGGGGATAGGAAAGCTGAAAATTGGGAATCCCTACATGGCCCTCTTCTAGCCTTATATGGTATTCCAAACCAGCTCCATGGAGATCCTGAGAAATGTATTTATTCCATAGTTTGTGAGGAATCAAAAGATACTTATTAAAAGCTGCTAACAGAAAAATTATTTGAGTTTCAATCAACTGATTGCAAAAAAGAGCAGTTTGAGTGCTCAGAGTTCAATGGAGGTAAACATCTATGGACTTTTAATATTTCTAATGTACTCCAATGGATCAAGGAAAACTCATTTCCTCACTAGTTATTTCCTCCACTCACACAAATGACAATCTCATGTCAGCCCCTTCTTTTTTGGCTGAGGACAAAAAAAAATTATCCATTAATAATGAGCCTTCTGGTGATAAATCTCTAATGCAAATTCTTTTTTAAAAAATTGTTGGACATGTTTGATGTTTAGTGGTTTATATCAGACCTAGAATTTTGAAGCAAGTAACAAGTTTCAAACCAGAGACCTTTCAGGAGTGACAATTAAAACAAGTAGAGAACAATAGTCAGCATTTACAAAGCCCTGTACACCCCTTATTTTCACAGGTCAGAGGTTAAGCAACTTGTCCAGGGTCACACAGATCAAAGTATCTTAAGGCCAGAGTTGAAGTCGGGTCTTCTTGACTCTGCGTTCATCACTCTATCCCTTGTACTACCTAACTGCCATGGGATGGGGAATTTATGTTCTTGGAAAGTTTGAAGAAATACTCATTAGCATTAAAGATTACATTAGATAGTGAGCTTCTTGAGGGCAGGGGGACTTTTTTCCCCCTCTTTTTGTATCCTAGCACATAGTAGGCACTTAATAAATGTATGTTTGATTGAAGATTCCATTCTATTTTTTTAGTCAATTATTCTCAATCAGATTTCAGTAAAATTAGCAAGAAGCCTGAGGCAATGACACCTCCCTAAACAACAGGTTTTTTCTACCTTTCATTCACTGGGAAGATAAACCTGGCAAGACAAGGAAAGGCCTCCTTTCAGAAGATAAAATTGTTGCTTACCTGGAATCCTAAAAGGTGATGTCCTCTGTGTACTCCAAGGAAAAGAGAAAATACTTGGCCAGCTGCATAGATAAAACCTCAGAAAGAATGCAGCTATGTAGAACCTAATGTTCTGACAAGATTCTGGCAACCGCAGTGCCATCATTTTTTTCCCTCAATCTGGGCTATGCCCACCCTATTTGGCAAATAAGTCCAGAATCTAGGATTAAAAAACCCAAACAACCTTTTCCCCAAACCAATGCATTCCAGATCTTCTTCCTTACAGGAAAGAGGATCCCTAATATTAACAGAATTTTATCAGTTGCCTGGTCCCTGGTTTGAATTACTTTGCAACACAGTTAATGACTGGGCACCAAGCCATCTGAAGAGATATGGGAGCTTGAACTTCTATGTACACATACTCTGACACTGAAATCACAAACTGGAACATCTCGTATGTATCATACACCATGAATGGGTGAAGGTCTCAGACAGAAATATCACATGCAGCTGCTGCTTTAGCCCTTGGCTGGAATAAATGAAACTGTCCTCCCCCCAACCCCACTCCTTTCTGTGTGAAAGTCAAGTAGGGTCCCTTAGCTCTAGCCTGGAACATGAGATAGTTATCAGTTAGTGTTCTACTAGACTGCTTATCATCTGTACAGGTAGGCACAGCCATTGATTGATCTGCTGCCATCTTAATGGTGTGGGGGCCAGGTGAAGCTATATATTTTATGAAGCATGCCCTGGCCTGAAGCCCACAAGGAACATCTTGTTCCTTAGGACACAACAGAAATGAGGCCTCAGGACACTTCCATGTGGAGGAAAGATGGAGAGCCTGTGAAGTTGCTGCTACGGAGACCAAGACTTGGCAGGGGCCTGAGCCAGGGAGGAGACCACTTGGAGTACAGCACAACCAACCCAGGATTGCAGAGTGGGGTGATTTGGGCCATTATTTAAATATTCTTGTTTAGTAGATGCTAATATCAGTTGTTTCTATCAGCAGAAAGGGTAAAAGTGTGATTGGCAGCCTCAAAATTTCAGTACTCCAAAGCAAAGCCCCTCAGAATCCTCTGCTAGGATGGCCTAATAGCCAGGGCATCCAAGATTGCTCCTGGTTAATCTGTTGTTCTCTGGTGTCACCTCAACAAGTCATTTCCTTTCTCCATGACTTAATTTCTCCAACTCTTAAATGGTGAATGGAATCCCTGGCTTCACAAAGTAGCCAGAAGGACGTCTGAGTCACACCTGAACACCAGGTGGTACTGGGATGGAAGGCTACATGGAGCTTCTGGTATTTCCTTTTAAGGCCTCTCTGGGCAGGAGCAGAAACTTAGGCATTAAACTAGAATTTAATGCTGCTGTTGATTTCAGTCCTGCAAACTGTTATAGCTTGCATTTTACATGACCACGAGTTAAATTCTTCTCTCTGGCCAATAGACAACATTCCTTGACTTGCTAAGGCAATCATTACAGAGGGTCCTGTGATCTGGAATTCACCTTAAAGTGGAATCATGTAACATTCTCGTGTACCTCCTTAAAAAATAAGCTGATGTAGGCAAACTTGCTTTCTTCCCACACTTCCTCTGTTATTTGCCTGAAATCAAACCGAAGTTTTCTTGTCAATTTTTCGACTGAACCAGGTGACCTCTAAGGCCCCTTCCAGCTCTAAATTTTATGATCCTAGTTTATTTGTCACTTAACCTTGTTTGCCTCAGTTTCCTCATCTGTCAAATGAGCTAGAAAAAGAAATGGTAAACCCCTCCTGTATATTTGCCAAGAAAACCCCAGATAGATCAGGGAAAATCAGACACAACTGAAATGGTTCAACGACAAAAAATAAGAGGGGATATATAATCCTAAATCCAGCTCTTCTTCTGCAGATTCCATGCTAACGCTTGGTGTTCAGAATTTTCCAAATCATGTGGCAGAGTAGAAAGAACACAGGAGGACTTGCCCATAATTTGACTCCGTAACTGTGGCAAGTCATTGCCCTTCTCTGGGCCTCAGTTTCTTCATCTGTATAATGGGATGATCAAAATCCCTTTCAGTTCTATTAGTCTATACTGTGGAATGTTATTGACCTATATCTAATAGAACAGGAAGGTTGTTTGATTTTGCTCTTTAAAATGGAACTGTTATTATCTAGATAACCAATAATATAGCTAGCATTCTTACAGCATTTTAAGGCTTCATTTGATAGCTCATTTGATCCTCACCATAATATTGGGAGGAAGGTGCTATTATTATGGAATTTTTATAAAAGAAGAAACTGAGGCTGTTAAGTTACTGGCCCAGGCTTACATAGCTAGTGAGTATCTAAAGCAAGATTTGAATTGAGGTCTTTTTTTACTTCAACTACCATATTCTATCCACTGCAACACTTCCTTGCCTAACAATAATAATAGTTTAACCATTCCTCCACTTCCCATAATGCTCATTTCTTCTGAGTCTAAAAAAACACTCTGTTCATGATCACACACATGCTGTGTGTGTGTGTGTGTGGTGGAGAAAGCATCAGAGTGAAAATCTGAGGATTCTAGACCTGGTTCTTCTTGGCCAAGACTTTGTGAGCCTTAGTTTTCTCATCTGTAACATGTCAGTTAGATTAGATAATCTTTAAGATCTCTTCAAGCTTTCTAGTTCTAAGATCCTGATCTCTTTCATTTCAGAAATTTTCACTTTGTCATGGTAACATCATTTTGGATCTCTTCAAAAACAACCAACAACCAACCAACCAGTTACCAGAGAGAGAATCACCAACATTCTAGGTTTTCCAAATTGGTGGGGGAGGCTCCTTAGTGACTTCCCAGAATCTCATCCAACACACAAACCTTCTTCAAATAAACGAAGGCCAAAAGTAAAGTCTCACCTCAGAGTATTGATGCATTTTTAGAGCCAGAAGGCATCACAACCCTAGAGAACCAGTGCATTAGAAATTAACCAAAGGTGTGGGCCTCCCCAAATCAAGATTCCCTTACTGGGCAAGCCCACTCTCTGATTAGCATTACAGCATGTGATAGATATTCAGTAAAGAAACAATGTTGCTTCAATTAGGCTCCTTGGCCCTCTATTTGCGTTTGATGCCCTTGATGGCCCACCTGGTCAGAACGGTGGTGTGTAGACTAACAAGGCAGTAAAAAATCCATACAGCTTTTATGCGTTAGTCAACTTGGAATCTATATAGATTGGGTGTGTAGTGCCCAATCAAGGCCAGGATGGTCCTATTGCCTTTTTAGGAGAAAAAAAAATCCAGAACAAAAAAAAATCCTCTCCTATGTGGCAGGTACCTTCCAGTATTCTCAGGTCGTGCGTAGTGAATTTCTAGAAGCACACTGGGACCTTCTGCCATGAGTCCCCAGCAGATCAGTAATACATACAGCTTTTGCCACCTCGGGCAAACCACCATCGGTCCTAACAGATTGATTACTATCAACCAATGAGATACTGTGACCTGTTTAACAAGGGGATAAGAAGCTCTGGCTATGCTCCCATCCCTGAAACCCACAGACATCTAGAAGTCTGTGAAACTACTGGAAGCAGGGAATGACTGGCTATTGTGAGCATGCCTCCTTTCCTGTGGCCCATGAGTGCCAATGAACCCTCACATAGTCACAGAACAAGGATAAGGAAGACAGGACCAGGAGTTTAGCTTGACAAACAGGGTCAGACAAAGGCCAGGAAGAACATGAAAGGAAGGTTATAAGGAGCTTTAAATGCCAAACATGAGTTTATATTTGTTCCTACCATTAATAGGGATACTTTGGAGTGTTTTTATTTACAAAATAGGAACACAAAGAATTTCAGTCCAAGGGCATGGACCTATTCCTTCTCCATGACTTACACAGTACTACCCTGAGCAGGCCTCTAGCCAGGGAAAAGTGGGGTCAGGCCTCAGGGTTCAGTCATTTACACTGATGTCCTGCTGCCTCATGGATCTCTCTCCACACTCCAGCTCAGACGTCATTGCTAGTTAGTTCTGTTAAAGACCTGGCTTTTTTTTTTTTTTTTTACTTTTTCTAGCACCTTAATTCCCATTTTTTTCCCCAGAGCCTCTGGATCTGTCCTTTTTTTTACCGTTAGACACCTCTCAAGAAATACTGCCCTCCCTATACCCTCCATCTCACCCAAGCAACAAGTGGAGGAGTCCTGCACAGCCTCCATCTCAGAAGTAGGCCTATACCTAGCAGGAAGAACCTTATGCAGTCCCCATTTCACTAGTTATCGAAACTAGTGTACTATCCAGTAAATTCAGTGCCTGAGAAGGAGTAGGAAATGATAAGAAAACAAATGGGTTGGTCGGTGGGTAGTTGTACTTCATCTTTGAAGAGGACCAAAATGACATCACCATGATAAAGTGAAGCTTCAGTGTGTCCAACCGTGACTGATCAGACCAATATGAGCTCAGAATGCTCTACCACAGTTTTGGCACAGATAGTTCATGTGATTACTTGGAGTGGATACTCCAAATTTGTGCATCCTGTTTCCTTTGTGCCGTCTCAGTTCTGCTTTGCTCAAAGAGCACAGCACCTTTTCTTATGTGAGCATGCTATGCTCAGTGGTCTTGTGCCAGTGTCTCCCATGTTGCAGGGTCAAATCCATAGTTCTTGAAAGTGCTTTTGTATTGCTTCTTCTGACCACCATGTGATTGCCTGCCCTATATGAGTTCTCCATAAAATAGTCTTTTTGGCAAGCATACATTTTGCATTTGAACAACATGGCCAGTCCATCAGAGTTGCGCTCTTTGAAGCAGACTTTGAATGCTTGGCAGTTCAGCTCAAGCAAAGACTTCAGTGTCTGGTACCTTATTCTGCCAGGTGATTCTCAGAATCTTCCTAAGACACTTCAAATGGAAGTGATTCAGTTTCCTGGCATGGTGCTGGTAGATTGTCCATGTTTCACAGGCATACCACAATGAGGTCAGTACAATGGCTCTGCAGACCTTCAGTTCGGTTGTCAGTCTAATACCTTTTCTCCCCTAGACTTTTCTTTGGAGCCTCCCAAACACTTATCTAGCTCTGGCAATGCGTGCATCAACCTTATTGTCAATGTGTATGTCCCTGGAAAGTACACTACTAAGGTAAGTGAACTTATCCACAGCATTCAAAACTTCTCCATTTGTTGTAATTGATGGTTCCACATATGGATGGTGTGGTGGTGATTGATGGAGCACCTGTGTTTTCTTGGTGTTTATTGGACCAAAATTAGCACAGGCAGTAGAGAATTGATCCATACTTTGCTGTATCTCAGCTTCAATCTGCATTGAGTGCGCAATCATCTGCAAACAGAAAATAATGCACCAACACTCCCTCTACTTTGGTCTTGGCTTGTAGCCTTTTCAAATTGAAGAATTTACCATCAGTATGGTAAGTACACCTTGATGCAGTGTTCATCCTCATTGAAAGCATTACTGAGGAACTGGAGAACAGAACAGGAAACCCAATAGCTAGGATTCAAGAAAGGGGACCAATTCCTAAGGAGTTGAGATATCCTGGTGTACCTTCACTGGAAAACCTAACAGGAGTGGGGAACCTGTGGACTGAAGGCCATATGTGGCCTTCTAGGTCCTTGGGTGCACCTTTTGACTGAGTCCAAGTTTTACAGAACACATCCTTTTATTAAGGGGATTTGTTTTGTGAAGAAGATTCAGTCAAAGAGCTGCACTTGAGAATCTAGAGGGCCACATGTTGCCTTCAGGATGCCAATTCCCCACCACTGCTCCTAATCCAATGCTTTGCCCAACAGGTCTTCTGCCTAGGGAGAGGACTGGGCCCAGAATCAGACATAGAACTGAATGCAAGATAGAGCCTAAATGTCTGCTGTTATGAGGATTAGAGAAGGCTGCAGGGGGCAGAGATCCAAGCAGATAATTAAACCAGACATTTGCTGTTACAGCTTGAAATACCTGAAAGCTAAGGAGAATGGGGACTACAAGGGGGGGAGGGGGAGGGGTGCAGAAAGGAAGCCTTATCCTGCCTGAATTTGAAGTGTCTGTGGCTAGTAGGAGAGGACTCTTTTCTTGTGGCCCGAATTGTGTGGGGTAAGAAGCACAGGATCTACTTGGCACAAAAATGTTGAGGACCCCTTTGTGGACTCCCTGTTCCCTCAGTAGGGAATGGGGCCAAGGTGGCAATTAGGGAGCAATTAATAGCACCACAGAGAGAGAGAAAACCCTCCTGGGGAAAGGGGCATGGTCCAAGTTCCGATCTGAGAGAGTAAACATGAGGCTACACTCTATCAAGGTCATGGGGTAGACAGATCTGCGGCAGAAAAGCTCACAAAAGCCTGGAGTCAGGGAAAACAGGCAATGTTGGGGGAGCAGTAGGTGTCTCTGAGATTGTCCTTTAAATCTGTGTGGACTATAAGGACCTCATTTTTGGATGAAAGCAGAAATGCTAGTCATATTCCCGCTGGACTGAGCTGTCATCACATTGCCATTGACCCAGGCTCCCAGCATATTGGGTCAAGTTCATACTCCTCATCTGGGCACTCAAATCCTTCTAGATGACTTCACAATCAATTTCCACTGCTCCCTAATATCCTATTAAATTCAACAGGCATTTTATTAAGCACTTACTATATGCTAGTCCTGGGAATATAAGGACGTGTAACTTTTCCAGGAAGACTTTTGATCTCTTGTTCCTTAAACATACTAGACACATTCTCTTTCCTCGGACTTTGCTCATCCCCTCCCTGGGCCTGGAATACACTTCCTCCTCCCCTTTTCCTTTGCCTACCTTTTTCTCCCCTTCTTTTAGGATCCACCTCAAGTCACTTTTCGTTTATGAAGCCTTATTAATTACTACCGAACCCACTGATAGCACTTCATTTCTGTGCAGTAGATTTTGCACACCTGGGAATGTTGTCATCCTGTATTGTGCTCTGATTGTTGTTTATAAGACTTATCCTCCTATCTGTCCAAGACTATAAACTCCTCAAAAGCAGGGGCCACATCATTTAAGCTAGTTTTTTTTTTATACTCCTCTGCCCCCCCACCATGAAACCTAGCACAGGGCTCTCAAGTAGACAAAGAACTGCCAAGGACTTAAGAAGGCATCAAATCCAGCCCTTTCATTTAACAGATGAGGAAACTGAGGCACAGAAAGGTTAAATGATTTACCCAGGGTCACACAACTTGTGTCTGAGGTGGGATGATAGGGGTTCAGAAAATACTTGTTCTTTCTTCTTGAATTCAGTGTAATGTCAGGTCTGGGAGACTTTCTCACCTTCCCCCTTCTCTAAAGAATGATAAAAACAGCTTTTCTTCTTTTTCCCTTTAGTAAGTACATCCTGATCGCCTTCTTTCAGAATGTACAATCCCTTAGGCAAATCTGTTTCATTTAATAGTACTATTGCAAAATCTTTAGCTCCATTTGACATCACAAAAATGTTCCAGCAATTGCCAAATGTTGCTTTGCCTTGTCTAAATTGTTTTCCAGATATATGGGTAGCCAGCATTTGCAGCTGCTGGTTCTTAAAGACCAGCTGTTGTATAACATCAAATCAAAATATATTAATTTAACATCTACCTTACTAAGATTACTGTGATAGACACAGTGGGTTTGGGGGGTGGGAGCAGTCAGTATCTAAATGATATGATTCCTGATTCTGAGGGTCTTACAGTTTTGTTAAGGAAAGAATCAATATTTGAAAGGTTAAGTAACAATGGAAGATGGAAATAGCAATTGGAAACTATGAGAGACATCAGAAAGCAGTACACATGATTAATTTTCAAATGAATTTTAAGTATGGTCAATGCTGTAAGAGTTCAGAGGAGGGAAGAGTCCCTTCTCCTACCACCTCCCAGGATGGTAGCTTCTCGGGCCCCTGCTTTTCTTCCATCATTTTTCAATGATGAGATAAAAATCATAATAAAAGGAAGAAATAATATTTAGTATGTTCAGGTTTGCAAAGTATTTTACATGCATTATCTCAAGTCACTTTTCTTTTATGAAGCCTTATGAATGACTACAGAACCCACTGATAGCACTTTATTTCAGATCAGACAACAACTCTGTGAGATGAGTGCTAGCAATGTTATCATCCCCACTTTATAAATAAGGAAGCCTAGAGACTTGTCCAGGGTCACACAGCTAATAAATTTCAGGCAGATTTAAAATGAAGGTCCTCCAGACTCCAGGTTCAGAACTCTGTCTATTCTGCCATAGATAAAGAAACTGTGTCTCTGACCAAGTCCTTTTTGAATCATGGGCCATAGCTTAGAGTGCCAGGCATTTTTTCTCTGGACTTAAGTTATTCGTTAGCTTCTATTAGTGAGTATTTCTGGCCTCATGAGTTGTTGATAGAACTGGTCTGCTACTGCTTTCATTTTATTCTGTCTTAAAATCTCTACTCTTTAATAACTTTTCTCCCAGTTTTCTAGATGCAGTGCTCATGAGCCAGCACCAAGTCACTGTGTCACCTATGTCATTTACTTTACCATGCTGAACTTTGCTCACAATGTTGGGCAAAAATGCATAGAATTTCGGTTTTCTAGGGACTTCGCTATTGCTTGTAACTAGAATTGATCTTATGTCCAGAGTAAGCTTTTTCTTCAACTTCAAGACAGTGGTACCTTGGATTCTCAAGAGGGTAGGAAAAGTGAGGTGCCTTCCTGGAATTTCTTTCTCCTCTCCACAAATCTGTGACTTCTTCCTCCTTGAATATCCTCTTCCAAATAAGTTCTTCCTGACTAACTACCCAGCTGCTTTACTTCCCCAGCGCCTCATCATTTCTGTACGTGATTTTCATTAACCTAATTTGCATTATGCTTTGTAAGTATTCTTAAATAGCGTCTAGCTTCTTCATTAGATTATAAATTCAAGATTAGGGACTGTCTTCTGTTTTTTTGGTTTTTTTGTCAAGGCAGTGTATCATAGCAATTAGTGTGCTAGACTTAGAATTAAGAGATCTGCATTCAGCTTCTAATGCAGACATTAACCCTATGGCCAGAGCTTCAGTTTGCCCATCTGAAAAATGAGGACAATGACAGTTTTCATACTGCCCGATTGCTCAGAATTGTTGTGAGAAAAGCACTTTGCAGGTTTTAAAGGGCTATCTCGATCTAAGCTGTTAGCTTTAGTCAGGGTGCCCTTTCTAACCTATCCCCTCCCTTCAGCCTTGGGCACTTAGTACAATTCTTTGAACCCAGCCAACACTCAGCTAATGTCAGATAAATATAGATGAGGTGCTCTCTAGCTTCAGGGACATTCAAGTACTATTTTCACTATTCATAAACCATCGTATGCCATAAATACACCATTAGTGTCAAAAACACATTTAGTGATAATATTTTCACAATTATTTTATTTTTAGAATTACATTCTTAAAGGAGAGAGCTCCTGACTTGTTGCATCATTCCTGTAGGAGGGGATTGGCCAGTTAGGGTCTAGTCCTCAGAATATGCACAGTCAGCCTGTCTGCTGCAATATTCATATAGACTTGGTGATCCTTTATTCTTATAAATGTGTAACGGAGGGGCACATTCCCTTCCCACTTCATAGAATGCACTGGCATTTTCTGACAGTTACCTGATGACTTACTCTTAATAATAAGAAACCTTTTCATTGGCTGCTGACTCAGAACTGAATATGCATACAAAAGACTTGAATTCATAACTCTCTTTTCCCTGGTGGCAGTCAGGCAATAACCACTGCCTCCAGTTGTGGAGGGGAGAGAGGAAAGGCAGAAGAGGCTGAAACAGTGCTGGAAACTCTGACTGCCTTATAGCCTCACCTGGCCATCCTGTGGCCCTGAACACATGGTACATCTTTTTTCTCTCTCTGTTAATTCATTCTTTCCTGATCTTAGGTGAATGAGAATTAGGAGATGAGAACAGGTTTTTCTTTTCTTTTCTTTTCTTTTCAGTTTCAATTTCTCTCCTTCTCCTTCTACTCATTAGGAAAGCTCGAAAAATAAAGTTCATTACAAATATAGCCATGCAAAACAAATTTCTGCCTTATTCGTGTTCAGAAAACGAAGAAGAGAAAATAAAAAAACAACACTTCTACCTGCACTTTGCGCTCATCATCTGTCTGGAGGTAGACAACATGTTTTATCATGAGCCCTTTGTAATTGTGGTTGGTCATTGCGTTGATCAGAATTCCCAAGTCTTTTATAGCTGATCATCTTTATAATATTGTTGTTGCTATAAAGTTGTTCTCCTAGTTCTTCTCACTTCACTTTGCATCTGTTTATACAAATCTTTCTAGGTTTTTTGAAACTATCCCTTTCATCATTTCTTACCTACAGTCATATTCCATCACACTCATATACCACAACTTATTCAGTCATTCCCCAAATGATGGGCATCCCCTCAATTTCCAAATTCTGTCATCCCAAAAAGAGGTGCACTTGTTGTGCTTGTCCGTTTTTGAAGAGGACCATGACATCAAGAGGATGACTTGACTTGCATTTGACTTTGATTTGAGTGAGGGAGGGCTGTGCAAGCTCACCAACCTCACTTTCTCCTCCTGAGCCTTCTGGGTCCAGTGGCCTGATATTCATCAGGATGACTGGAGATGGCCCAGGATGCAATGGGATACCTTTGGTCATTTTAGGCTAAGGTCTTATCAGATTCTCACTTTGAGTAAGGTACACCCATTCAATGAATAGGCCTCTTTAAGTAGTTGCTCAAGAGATGGCCCCTTTTAAGAAAAGAAAATTAACTACAACAAAAAAATCAAACTACCTCAGAGTTCTGGGTAAAAGAGAAACATTATTTAGCAATTAATATATTATTAATTTAGCAAGTAACATTATATGTGTATTATATATATCTAATGCATTGTATATATAAAATAATAAATAGTAAATATTTTTATACATATGGGTACATTTCCTCTTTCTTTGATCTCTTTGGAGGTATAGATCCACTAGCAGTGTTCCTGGGTCACTAGTCCCAAATTGCTTTCCAGAAAGATTAGACTGGTTCACAACTCCTCTAAGAGTGCATTTTCCCACATCTTTACCATTTGTCACTTTCCTTATTTGCCATGCCAATCTGATGTTTGTAAGGTGGTATCTCAGAACAACCAAATGATTTTCATTTCATTTCATTTAGAATAGATCTAAAGAAACACCAAGAATTCCCTTCAGCACCTGGAATTAGTAAGAAGAGCCCAAATCTGGAAGAGTGGTCTGATTGATTTCAGCAGTAAGTCACCCTGGAAGCTGGAACACCAAGTCCTATATACAAGACACTGACTCATTTACCAGCTATGGGCTCCCAGAAATAAGCTTAATGAGGGAAATATTTTGTTGGGCTGCTAGGTAGCACCACAGTGAATACAGTGTTGGACCTGGAGTCGAGGACTCCCCTTCCTCAGTCCAACTCTGGCCTGGGACACTTAGCAGCTGTGTAACCCTGGGCAAGTTGTTATTTAACCCTGTTTGCCTTAACTTGATGAGGGAAATATTTTGTAGCAACCACTTTAAATTTGAATCCATTCTCCTCAGGAGACAAGGTGGTAGAAGAGAGTGTATTCCCAGTCTGAGAGTGGCTTTCTGCTTCTTGCTATACCTTTCAGTGAATTCCTTTTTAAAAGTAAATTGATGTTAGGTGATATTGGGAAGACATTAACTGGTGACTGATATTAGGGTGAACACTCCGAATGGGGTTTATAAGCCCTGTACTAGAAAACTCTCTGGCCCCTCAAGGTTACTCCTGGAATCTTGAGAGGAGATAGAGCTAGCTTTTCTCTAGGGACCTGACCTGCCAGGGCCAGTAGGCATTATGAGACTGATAACTCAGCGCCTATGTTAAGGTACAATCTTCCCATTACAGTCCTGTTGTCCCTTGTTTATAACTCTGAGGCATGGGACAGAAAGTCTCATTCTAGTCTCTCTATTAACAGACAGGAATATTTGCCTCTGAGCAAACACTATTAGTTTAGAAGAAATTCATTTCAAAGAAAAGACTTTTTCTCAATCATTCAACAAGCATTTTTTAGGCACCTACTATGTGTCAGGCATTGTACTATTAGGGATACAAAGAAAGGCAAAAAAAACCAAACAACAAAATCTAAAACAGAAGTTCAACCCAATCCTTTTCCTCGAGGAGCTCACAGTCTCATATGGGAGACACCATACAGACAACTACACACAAAAAAAATATATACAGGATAAATTGGGGATTATCATTCTCATTAAGGGGGCCTAGAAAATACTTCTTGCAGATGGTGGGGCTTTAACTTGTTAGAAGTCAGGGAAGTCAGGAGGGACAGAGGGGAGGGAAGAATTTCAGGCATAAAGGAAAGCTAACAAACATGCCCAGAAAGGCCAATGTCACTGGATAACAGAATATGATGGGATTTGTGATGTATTGGTAAGATGTAAGAAGACTGTAAAGGTTGGAAGGGGCCAGATTATAGAGAGATTGAAAAACCAGGCAGGTTTTATATTTGATCCTAGAAGAAATAGGGAGCCATTAATTGGAGGGTGGGGAGAGGTGGCATGGTAAGACCTTAGCTTTAGGAAGGCCAGTTTGACAGCTGAGTGGAGGATGGACTATAGTGGGGAGAAAGCTAAGGTGGACAAATCAGTTAGCAGGCTATGATAGTAGCCCAGGCAGGATGTTAACTAAGGAGAAAACCCCTGGAATAGACTGGGAGGATGGTGGTGGCCCTTAATAGTAATAGAGAAGTTAGGAAGTGGGGAGGGTTTTGGGGGAAAGATAATGAGTTCAGTTTGGGCCATGTTTAATTTAAGATTTCTATGGGGAAATCCAGTTTGAGTTGTCCAGTAGGCAGTGTCCACAATGAGGCACAGTGGGTGGAGAGAAGTAGATTTCAGCGTGGCATAAGGAAAAACTTGCTAGTGTTGAGAGCAATATAGAAGTTTAGCAGGTTGCCTTGAAAAGTGTGGGGCTACTTGTCTAAGAGGTCTCAAGGAAAAGCCAGGTGAGTATATCTTAGATAGATGTTAGAAGGGGATTCTTCTTCAGTCATAATGGACCAGATGGCCTCTGAGGTCGAGACCCTCAGCTGGGACTCAAGGAACATCCTAGGATATTCTGAGCTTCAGTTTGTGAAACCAGGACACTATTTCATACGTATCATTGGTCCAGAACTATGATTTCATTCACATAAGAAATTCCCTAAATTGAAACTCCCCTCCTCATTTAATGTTCTGAGACTTTTAATCCTAGAGAGTCATCTGAAATATTGAGAAGTTAGATGACATGTTCAGGGTCACATGGTCAGTCAGTATCTGTTAGAGGCAAGCTTGAGACCAGGTCTTGAAATAGAACAATGTAGTAGTACATTAACTGTGGAGGTAATAGAATAAAAGATAGAGATGTAATATTCTGGGTTGACATTAAGTGATCTTCTGATTGTTGCTGTTCTCCTAGGAGGTTGATGCCTTGTGTTTGGAACACCGAAAAAAATGAGATTGGTGGTACCAACAGAACCAGACTACCACAAAGGTCAGTTGGGTGTTTATCTACTGACCTCTGAGGTAATTGAATTTTCTGCCCTTTTCTAGATGTGAGAATTGGGCAGCTGTCCATTCTTGCCCTCCCTGAGAACAGATGGCTCAGAACCATATGACTGGGCTCCTCACCCTGGTGGCCAGGAGAGAAAGTTGGGAGTATGAATCTCCCTGAAGTTGAGAAAAGTCTTAAATAGACAAGAGAGGGAAGTTTGGGGACATGCTTCCATGAGCCAGGGCAGGGTCAGCCATGCTGCCACAAGAACCTTCATAGCCAATACACCGATCTGGGATATGGGTTCCTGTGAAACCTACAAAGGTTGTACCCTATCTCTGCACTTCAGGCTTCCCTCACACAAACCAGGTGAGGCAAGAAAGGACTCCTTCCTTCTTCTCATTCCTGGCCTTGGCCTCTCCCTCTGCAGGAACTCTCTGCTAGAAGGGGAGGATTGCTGAGCAGAGCTGTTTGGAATACACATGTATTTCTCTGGCTACCTCTTCCTGTTGTCCGCTCTTAGCAGTAAATGGGCTCCAGGAAGCTCCAGGAGGGTCTACGTGACAGGGGAAGAGCTGCACACCGTCTCACTGTGCAAGGCCAAGTGGGACAACAACAGAATAACATACATTGAAGGGGAACATCTGGAAAAACAAATCCCTTGAAAAAGCCAGAAGCTGGAAATCAAAGTCGGCCCATTGTATTAGCCACTGAACTCCCATGGGAGGGAATGCTTGAAAGGAATCATGAGCCAGAGACAAGTGGGCAGGGCACCTCCCTCACAGCCTCAATTTCTTTCAGCAGTCTTGTTGAGATTCAAGAGATTAGACAGACCTGCGATCTCTTCTAAGGGTGCAGGTAACAGCCCAAGGGCTCCCCTTCTCATCTTGTCTTGTCCATGGCTATATGCATCCTCCATAGCAGGCCCCCTCAGTATTTTGCAGGCCTCCTTCTGCTCTTGACACTCTGTGGATACCAATGAGATGCACATGTTGTTATTCCTTGGTCCCAGCTCACTTTCTTTTTCAGTAATTTATCTTTTTTGTAAGATCTTTTATGTCTTCCTAGTGCACCATTCGTTGTCAAGAAGATGCTGTGGCCTATTTGTACCCACCACACCCTTCTCTATTGACCTAGTAACCCACAATTTTCGTGTCCTAGAGACTAGGGAATCTCATGAGCATCACCAGAAGAACACTGTTGTCAAGGTGAAGCTTAAGCTTAAGCAAAATATGAGCCTCTGGAGGACAACGACAAGGACTTTTTCATTTTGTCTTTGTATCTCTGACATATAATAGGTGCTTAGCAAATATTTGTTGAAGTGAAGCCGTTTTAAAAGCTACATAATTTTTTCAAATGGAATTCATCTCATTCTTTATCTTTGGGCCCAGTTCATTGTCCATCTGAAGTTCCTGACAAGTGGGTATGAACCGAAAGATGACCTCTATGGGTCGTCCCTCTAACTGCCAATCCTAGTCTAGACAATAGGCATGGGTAGCTGCTTTCAGTTTCCTGACCACTCCTACCTCACCTGCAGCCTCACCTGGCTTTCTCTGAATCAAGTCAGAAGAAGAAATATGACTGGATACAGCTGAAACTGTCCAACAGTCTATGTTAGCGCACCTGGACCTTTGGAACAATGCCTATCTCTTCAGGCCTGGCAAAAGAAGTGGAGAATCAAGAAAAAAAGGCTTTTATGATATGACCATCCCAACATGGCAGCATGGGCACTGTCTAGAAAAGAGTTGCTCTTCATTTCTTCTTTCCTTTCCCTTGTACCACTATGGACTGTAGGCAGACCATCTACAAAAGAAAGAATGGGGAGGGGGGGAGCTTGATGCTCTGTATCATTTGTAGCTATACAGCCTCCTTACATGACCTGTTTCATAAGGGAGAATAGTTAGGGTCTTTGTTCCATATTCAGTGGGATGTCCTGTTCCATTTCATTAGGCTGTACCCTATTCCAATAGGATTATAAGATAACAGAATCATAGATTTAAAAATGGGAGGGACCTAGAGACCATTTAATCCAACCCTCTCATTTTGGAAATGAGGAAACTCAGTCCCAGAGAAGGTAAGTGACTTGCCTTGGGTCACCTGGGTCAGCTAGTAAGTAGAACCACTTACTTTGAACTAAGGTCTTTTGATTCCAAATGCAGAGATTGTTTTAGAGCATTACAACACTTCACCTTTCAGCAGGCCAGACCTTGGGGCAGCTGGATTGAAGACATGGGCAATACATTCCTGGAGTGTGGCTTCTGACTCCTGTTTCAGCTTGGTAGGATGATGGGAAAACAGAGGATAGGAGTTCAAAGTCCCCCCTGCCACTTAAAAGCTGCGTAAGACTGGGTAAGTCACTTGGCTGAGTCTCAGGTTTCCATGTCTCTAGGTTAATTCTCCATGATCATATAGGTTATATATCTGCCCTTTGGGTATAACTTCCTCAGTTTGACAGTTCCCCAATGACAACCTTGGGGAACCCATGGCACCACAAGGAATCTCATTTAGAGAGGCGTTATAGTCTAATGCCTAGAACTTGGGACTTATAGTCAAGAAGAAATGTATTTGTATGTATCTAGCCTCTGACACTGCCTGGATGTGCCATTCTGGGCAAGTCCCTTTGGGCCTAAATTTTCTCATCTATAAAATGTTGGGGTTGGACTATGGCCTCAAAGGCCCCTAGCAGCTCTAACTTTGTAATCTTATGATCCTAAGACCTACATTAAAATTCTGGCCTTGTTACTTGCTGAGTGACCTTGAGCAAGTCACCTCATTTCTTGGGATTTCAGTTTCCCAAATCTGTAAAGTGAAGGGGTTCAGTACAGTGGTATCTTAGGTCCCTTCTAGCTTGAAAATTCTATGATAGGAGACTGTCCCCAGCAATCTGGAAACTCTACAGAAGTTGGAAGTTTTCTTTTAGCAACTGTTGCCTGGCTCCATTGACATAGAGTCAAAAAAAAAAAAAGTCTTCCTACTGTGTATGTGAACTCCTTCCTAGCTGGCACATGTGCAATATCTGCAGAGCTGTGTAAATCATCCCCAAGCATGCTGGGCTTTTCAGTAGCTACAGAAACAGCATTTGCTATCTTTTCATTTGCAGTTGGTGAAGTGGAAATAGACTGGTTTTTTCAAACTTTCTGGTCCCTAAGTTGGCCAAGTGTCAGGATTCAGAGGTCTGGAGAGCAAATCCTTCAGAGGGGAGGAAGCAGGTGGAACCACAGGAGCTCCTTCTCTGGCAGAGTCTTACCCAAAGTCCTCTTGACAGTTCAGCCCTGATTTAGGAATTACCGTTTCAACACTTGCTTATGAGGTTGAAGACCTGCATGCATCTGACTTCCACCCATCTCAACAGCCTTATCTCACACACTACTCCCCTCCATCTAGTCTGGGTGCCTGCCAAGTGGCCCTGCTCACCACTTTCCAAACACGTTGTCTTTTGCACCATCTGCACCTTTGCTGACAACATCTTCAGTCCTTGAAATGTGCTCTGTCTCATCCCTCTCATCTTGTCTGTCTAGTGATATCCTTCCGAATCCTTCAAGGTCACAGACAGACTATTGGAATAGAAAGCAATCCCAGAGGTTATCTATTATAACCTATACCTAAGATATAACAGAGTTGACAAATGGTAAACTGATCTCTGATGAAGGACCTCCCTACTTTTCCACACTGCTCATTCTACTTTTGAAATTATCGTTCAGTGAAGAAGACGCTTTGTTGTTATTCAGTTGTTTCAGTCCTGTTCGACTCTTCATGACCCTATTTGGGGTTTTCTTGGCAAAGATACTGGAATGGTTTGCTATTTCTTTCTCCAACTCATTTTAATGATGAGGAAACTGAGGCAAATGGGTAAAATGACTTGCTCAGAGTCACACAGGTAGTAAATGTCTGAGGCCAGATTTGAACTTGGGAAGGTGAATCTTGCTGACGCCAGGCTGGATACTCCATCCACTGCCCCACCTAGAGCTTCCCCAAATAAGCCACTGCTAAACATTTACTGAGTTCCAGGCCCTCTGCTAAGTACTGGGGTTACAAAAAATGACAAAAGATAATCTCTGCCCTTAAGGATCTCACAATTCACTGAAGGAAATAATAAGCAAATGACTTACGCACAAACAAGCTATCTACAGGATGAAAAAGAAACTATGTGAATGGTAAGAAAGTTTTCCTGTACACTGAGTCTATGTATACCTCTCTCAAAGCAGCTAAGTGGCACAAAGGATAGAGTTATGGGCCTGGAGTTAAAAAGACCTACTTTCAAATGTAGCAAATCATTTAACCTCAGTTTCCTCAAAGGTAAAATGAGAATAACACGTTTCAGGTTTGTTGTGAAGATAAAATGAGGGGATATTTATAAAGTGCTTAGCACAGTGCCTAGAACATAGTAGGTGCTCATAAATGCTTCTCTCTTTCCTTTCATCATCTCCTACTCATTGATACCACTTCTGACCTCCTCAGTCAAATCTAGGTTGAGGAGATTAAAAGTAGAAATAGGCCCTGAATTTAAAATCAGAGGACCTGGGCTGAACATTTTAGGCTCTACTATTTAGATTTTGTTCTATTTTATTTTTGGCCCAGACCTGTGATTTCATTGTTATGGGAAGCTCCAAATGAGGAATCTCATCTATGAGTTTGGCCATTTATAGTCTTAAGTTGCCGGAGGCACCGAGAGGAAAAATGACTTACCCAACATCACAAAGTCATTTGTATGTCCTGGGTGGAGCTTGAACCAAGATCTTCCTTGCTGGGAGCCTGAATCTCTATCCACTATACCTGCCTGCCTTTTGATCAAAGGTTTTAAAGCTAGAAGAGATTTTAAAGACCATTTCCTCTGACTTCATTATTCTTCAGATAAGTACAACGAGACTTGGAGGTAGGTGAAGTTACTCAGAATCGTAGAGGCACATTTTGAAACCAAGTCAAGGTTCTTTGAAGCATTCTACCTCCCTGCCTCTTTAATGTCCCCTTCTCCATGAAGCCTTCGCTGATTGCCCACCTTCCCATACTACTCTCATCTGAAAGGGACCTGTCCCCATTTGATCCTATCCCAATTTGTGTTAAAGTTGTTTACATTTATCTTAGTTCCCAATGATGATGATAATTGACATTTTATATCATGTTTTAAACTATGCAAAATATTTTACATATGTTATTTCACTTAAGCCTCTCAATCGCCAATCCAAGTACCTATTATAGGTATTATGAACATCATTTTATAAGGTGGGTAAGTGACTTGCTCAGTCAGGGTCACCCTGCTAATATCATTAACTGGATTTTGAGCTCATGCCTTCCTGAGTCTGGTCTGAGATTTTTCACAAAGGCAACAGAATTTAATATGTAAGTTCAGAACTTAAAAATAAATGAGTGTCATTTCTTTCAATAGCTATAAGGATGGAAGGTCATACCCAATGTTATTCAAAAACATCCTGGAAGTCCTCTTCTCTAAACTCTTTTCAGAGCCTGCATCTCATATGGAGATAAATTTTCATCTTGTGAAGATAGGTTTAGATTAGGAAAACATCTCCAAGTTGTTTGGACTCAGATAGAGCAGAGTGGTTGACCAAATAGTGTCGTTTTTCTTCAATACCCCCCACAATAGAAAGTGAGGAAACATTGTCTGGTATGGCTCAGACAAGCTCTGGAGACCATTCCTCACATTCCATAGGAGTGGCTAAGACAGCAAAGCAACTCATTAGCCTCAAGAACCTTTTACAAATCAAAAACCTTCTACAAAGCAATTGATCTTGGCTTTATGGAGGAGAGGTCTCCAGAAAGACAGCCAGGGAGCAAGAACCCAACATGATAGGAGAAAGAACAAGTCCATGAAAAAGGCACAATTTTTCTGTTTAGAACCACAGAGCAGCTCCTAACAAAAATAGGGAATTCATAAGAGGACACATACACATTTTTAGGCCCCTACAACAGACTATTCTGTTTGACTCCATCAGCTCCATAACATCTTCATCTTCCATCTCTAGTCTGTAAGCAGCTGCATGTTGTACGATGCTAGATGACAATAAAGAAGTTACAAAATAGGCCTAGTATCTGTCTAGGTACTAGACAGCATTGGTCTTGGGAATAAATGACTGCCTTGAGTCCTGATCTATGACTTAACTGCCATGCTACTTTAGGGAAGTCAGCTGACATCTCTGAGCTGGAGGCTTCCCACCGGTAAAACAGACCTGTCAGTAGCTGTCCTATGACCTTCCTATGTTTGTCTTGGGGATGCAATATTGATAAGGAAGCATTTTGTGAACTGTAAGGTGCTATATAATATAAGGTATTGTCATTATTGTTAATAATCAATGTGTTGTAATATCTGTTTCCCAACTCTGGCATTTCCACTGGCTGCTCCCCACGCTTGGAATGCTCTCCTTCCTTATCTCTACCCCCTGGCTTCCCAGGTTCCCTTCAAGTTCCAACTAAAATCTCATTTCCTATAGAAATCCTCTCCCAATTTCACTTAATTCTAGTGCCCCTTCTCTGTTTATTTTCTACAATTTATCTTGCAGATATCTTGTTTGTATGAAGTTGTTTGCATGTTGTCCCTCTCATTAGATTGTGAGCTTCCTGAGAGCAAAGACTATTTTTTACTTTTCTTTGTATTTCCAGTGCTTAGCACAGTACTATGTGCTTAGGTGCACAGTAGGTGTTTAATACAAGTTTATTGACTGTCTTCTATTCAATGTTCCTTCTCTCTAGTCTCATCAATGCTCCCAATTTCATTTCTTCCCAGACCCTCCCAGCTCCATCCCATTTCATTCCTACTTACCTTCTCTCAATATCTGCCCTATTGACTTCTTCCCTAACTCAGGTTTTCATTAGTTTAATGCCTTCTTTCCATCCTGCTACCCCCAAAACCATGATTTCCACTTAATTTCCATTTCCATTCAGTTTCTGATGTTCTTAAACAGCTTCTTGGGGATTTGTGATGTAGTCCAAGGGGTTCATGCTAAAAATTCTTTAACAGCATCTTGAGTAGTAAATAACTGCCCAATTATACTACAAATATACTATTCCTCTATGACAACAAGTTTGAAACATTATAGATTTGTATCTGCAAAGATTAAAATCATCACAGTCACTCATATGCAGAATGATTTTTGGTGTTCATGCCATGATTACTTCCAACTCTGGCTTCTAACGACTAAGTACAATGTTATTAGTTTCTCAACCTGTCATCAAATTGTTTCCAAAGGTTTGACATTTAAGAACAAAACCTGGTCAGATACATGTGCATGCTCTCAGTTGGATTCTATTTACTGTACCAGCGCAGATCCCTAGTTTCCATCTATTACCCTGTAATCATGCCTCCTCAGCTGTATAATCAGGTACTCACAGCTCCCCCCCATATATATTCATCCTTAAAAATCTCACATTTGGTCCTTACCAAAAATGGTGCTTATGAAGAAAAAATATAAAAGAATGGTTGGACCTGACTAAATACACACTGAGAAATTTGCAATGGTAGCAACATAATCTTGAAAGAATTAAAGGGCTATTTTATGGGATATCTAAAGGAGGGAAAGATACTAAAAGAACTGGAAAATCATGGAGGAGATTACTATAAAAAAGAAATTGAGGAGTTATCAATGAATTTATGAATGTATAAGTGTACATTTAAATCCTTATAAGATCTTTATAAGAATGATCTACATAAATATTGAGGACATTTTGATGGCACTATGAGAGTGGAACAAGCAATCTTTCACAAATTATTTTCTACAACAGTCCACATAAATCATACAGTTATCTGAAGAGCACAAAGGATGCTTGCTGTATTTGTTGTTTTTTGGTTACAGAAAAAAGGGGATTTGAACAGAGAAAAGGTTCTTCTCCAACAAGGAGATGATTTACCCAGGTCATACAAGATCATTTTTACAAATACAACCACAAAGATGACTCTGCACAGTGAGCCTCTGATTGTTAATGCCAAAGGAATAAAAAAATGGAGAGACGTGTGCCTCATGATGGTGTTCACCACCAGAGTGGAGGATGCTTTTCATGAGGTCCAACTATAAGACAGATTCCTGATAGATATTGAGACCCTCCAGATATTTCTATTTAGGGAGAATGTTAAAATGATTGTGTAAAGCCCCAGATCACTACAAGGCCAACTCAGTGAGATCATGATTGTTCTGAAGAGAGTGTCCCAAAAAATATAGAAAAAAAAACTAAATGGATTCTTGAATGTGTCTTTTGGCCAGACTATGTGGTTAGAGAGAGACATTCTGTAGATAGGTAATGAATTGGGCCCACAATTGCAGAGAAAGAATAAAATAGGCTGACATATATTTGGCAAACTATTTTGAACAATCTCATGATGTTCCTTGGCATAAAACAATTTTTTAAATTTATTGGTATCTTTCAATTTTATACCATCTTCATTTCCAAATATATCTGTTTTCCCTCTTCTACCCAGGGAGCTATCCTTCATTACAAAGAAGAGAGAAAAAAGACAATGCAGCAAAATTATGCAACACATCAAACAAGTATGACAGTATATTCAGCATTCCACAGCCATTTTGTCAGTGGGTAGAGCTCTACACTGGAGTGAAGGAAGATTTGAGTTAAAATCCTGCTCAGACACTGATTAGTTGTGTGAACCTGGGCAAGTCATTTAACCTCTGATTGTCAGTTTCCTCAGTTGTAAAATGGGGATGATAAGAGCAGCTGTCTCCTAGAGTTGTGAGATCAGATGAAAAAATATCTGTAAAGTGTTTAACACACAGTACCTGGAGCATAGTAGGAAGTTAATAAGTACTAGTTTCCTTCCTCCTGTAGACCCCCAATTTTGCAAAGAATAGGATAGACATGACTTTTTTCTTCTCTTCTTGGTGGTCATGCTTGATCACTATAATTACACAGAAATGAGTTTCGTGTTTTTTTGTCTATAAAACTTGTTCTTTAAAAAAAAAACAACAGCCAGAAATGTTCTACTAGTGATGCTATGTGGCGTGAATCTTGGAACACCACAGTCTCTGAAGAATCAAGGATTTAGGTGACCAAGGATTAGATGGAAATATATATAGAAGAGGCAAATAAGCTGCAATGTATTTCTAATGGCTTAAGTGATACAACTCAAGAAATGTATGATTAGAAAAGGAGGTGGGTCACTCATGGAGCAAAGGCAAGGGATAATACATGAACAGAGTGATGCTCTGGAACCCAAGAAATGTTAGAAGACCTATGTATAGGAAGACATCCAGCATGTTGGGTAGATTCTCTGCAGAGGAACATAAGAAGACATAATTAAGGATCACAAAAGTTGATAGGAGTTGGATAAGTATCTGATCTACACTACAAATGAGATCTGGATTCTGTGAAGTACAGGAGAAAAGTAAGTTGTTCCCTGAGCTCCAGTGTCCTGGAGTGCAACATGACTATGTAGTCCACCTGCAGGAGTCAATTACGATAGGTTGCTCAATGCCCTTGGAATACTAATCTTCTGAAGGAGCTGCACCCTTCAAAGCTACTTCCATAGGAGAAGATTGTGGGGAGAAGGAAGACAATGGGTGATGAAGTAGAAAGGGACATCATGAAGATGATTTAGAAGACTTTGGAATTGTGAAGAAAACCAGAAATAGAATCTGGGGAAGGTAACAGAAGAATTTGAGGAGAAATTAAAGGAGGATGAGGACTTGAAAGAAAAGTGTTACAACCGAAGGTGGAGAAGGTCTTGAGTTGAAGCGCCTGAACAGCAAAGTAGAAAGAGGAACAGAAAGAAAAAGTCAAAAGTTTGAGAACAGGAAGAGCTTGAGCCTTAAAAGGGTGGGGGAGAAGGAGAAGAAGGAACAGGACAGAAAAGGAGGAGGTGAAGTAGGGGGAGGAGTAAGGGGGAAGAAGACAGTAAGAGAAGTAAGCAGTAAAGCAAGGTAGGAAGTTAGTGAGGAAGATGAAGTGGGAAGTGGCTGACAGCGCTGGAGAGGAGGTAAGGACAGTGAAAACTCTGGAGATGAAGATCCCTGCAAGTACTTCAATATGAAAATAAATGAGAAAAAAGATAGGAAGAGACAGAAGGGAATTCTGCCCTGTGCTCTTGTCAGGGGATATAATGAGCTCATGCATTTAAAGTACTTTACAAATCCTAAAGAACCTACAATGCAGTGTGAACTGCTGTTACTTTCCAAAGGTACTGAGATCAGCAAAGAGATCACCTAACCAGGGTCAGAGCAATAAGAGACAATGTCATGGATGATGACCTCCTCGTGAGGGGTCCTGAGGTACTATTTGGTGACCATGATAGAGGACCATGATATCAGGAAGGTGATGCCATGACTTGTAGGTGAATTGAGTTTAAGTGAGGGAGGGCTGTGCAAGGTCACCAATCTCACTTTCTCCTCCAGAGTCATCTGGGTTCAGTGACCAGAAATTGATCAGGATGACTGGAGATGGCTCCCAGTGACTTGTTAATGCCAAAAAGCATCATACAAGAGAAGACAGAGAACCTTCCAAGACTTGTGAAAGCAGATGGTTATTTTTAAAAATAATTTGTGAAATCTTCTGTTTTTTTATATCACCAGGATTTCTTCTACTATCCTTCTTTCCTCTCAGAGGGCCATCCCATACAACAAAAATTTTTTTGAGGAAAAAAAGAGAAAAAAAAATCAACAAAACTAATCATCATACATCAAAAATGTCTAAAAATATATGGAATATTCCATGCTATAGACTTCCTCCTACCTCTGCAAAGGGATAGGGTAGGAGAAGTCTTCTCAAAGCTCTTTGGGGCTTTGCTTACACTTCGTAATTTTGAAACAGTCCCCTTTGTTTTGTGGTTGTTTTTTCCATTCATGTTTTTGTAGTTATTGTGTATAATATATACAAGGGTTCTTTGCCTCTGCTTATTTTATACTCTCTACCATATTTCTCTGTATTGATTACATTCATCATCTCTAATAATACAATAATATTCCATTGCATTCATGTACCATAGTTTGTTTAGCCATTCTCACATTTGATAGGCATCTATTTTATTTCCAGTTCTTTACTACCTTAAAAATACTGCTATAAATACTTTCCTGTATAAAGGAACTTTCTTCTTTTTAATGACCTTCTTGAGGTATAATTCTGGTAGTGTAATCCCTGGTTCAAAAGTTATGGACATTTTTAGTCACTTTATATGATCACAAATTGCTTTCTAAAATGGTGAAACCAAGTGATTATTACCTACTTCTGGTGATTCATGAGGGCACAAATCATCTTTTAGAAGGAACCTAGAATGCATTATTAAAGATGACTCAGTCTTGAGTAAGAGTCTGAAGACATTAGGACACAGGCAATATTTTCTTCACTGATACCTGCCAAATGCAAGGCATTCAGAAGAAAAAAAAAATATATATATATATATAAAGAGAAAAAGCTGGTTTGAGTGATGTTATTTGAGAAGGTAATGTGGATCTTTGGACCTTGATTTATAATATAGGCTTCTTGCCAGGGATATAGTGTGCCTGTTATAAAAATGTACTTGCCTTGAGTCTTGTAAACTTAACCAAGAGGACTTCAAACTAAAAGGAAAAAGGGTGGAGAAAACTTCCTACATATAAATACTAAAGTAGAAGGCATAGAGAGTAGCTACAGTGTAAGAAAAATGATAATAGAGAAACTTGAAGGAGATAAAATCTAATAAGAGAGTCAATCATAAAACCCTGGCCTCAGATGTTTATAAATAAATGCACAAAGAATGTGAAACAAGAAAGATTAACTAGAGATCCCAATTCAAGGAGATTAATTTAACTTTGCACATATCCCTGAGAATTGGTGGCATAAGACTCATGCCTAGAATATGATTAGATTATAAAGATATAGATTACTATTGCTATTCTACATTAGAAGGATATAATTTACTCAAAAAGACCATGACAGCTTTAAAAGGGATTTTGGGGGAAGGAGAATGTAAGATAGATATGCAATATACATAAGTATATATATGTATATATAAAAATATATTCCCATGAGAAAGTTCAGGAATCAGAGGAGAGAAGTGTGGTGGAGAGTATTTGTATGAAGGCCAGTAGAGGTAGACTATCATCACTGAGGCATACTACAGGCCACTGAAAAGAAATAGGAAATACCTGGATTTTAGGAAAGTGATTACAAGCTTAGTACAATGGAATGATGCACTAATGAATGAAGACTTCAGTTATCTAGCCATCTGCTTTATCTCTCTGTCAGTCAAAAGCAGAACAGTTAACAATTTCTTGATTTACATCAGTGAGAATTTCCACTTTCAAAAGGTAGATGAACCAATAACAGCAAATTATTTTCTGGATCTGACTCTTACCAGCAAGGAGGAACTGATTGTTGGGGACCAGGGAATAATGGGAACTTCAGGGGAAAGTGAATCATTCCCCTTTAGAATTTGTAATAGAGAAGGCATCTAATATAGAAACAGATTTTCTGGAAGGGAAGATTTCAACGGGTTTAGAGAAAACGTGGATAGGATCGCTTGGACCAAAATTCTTTAGGAGAAGCTCATCTAGGAGGGATGAGAAAATGTCAAGAATTAAATTCTAGTTGAAAACTATCTTTACATGTAATTGGAAAAAACAAAATGCTATTTGTTTAAAAGACAAAAATATTTTAAGAAGCTAAAAAAATAAAGAATTAAATTTTTAGGACATTAAGAGAAACATTTCCAGTGAAGATGGAAGAGGGAATGCAGCACAAAGAACTTAGCATGCAGCTTAGATTTTTTAAGAGGTATATAAAAGATGACAGTAAGGACCAGTAACAGGGGAAAGAGGATGAATTCAGATGCTTGATGTAGTCTCATATGAGTAGTACCAGAAGTGCTAATGTTCAGAATAAGCTGTAGCTGTCAAGGAAAGCTAAGGATAATACAAAGGTTCTTGAATGGATCTATGATTTAATCAATTTTGGAGTCCCCTCTAATAAGGCACATCATAATTATTCATGCTTATCCATCTGGTGTGACTCTTGTCTATGTTCTCCCAGAAGCTCATTGCAGGAGAGCAAGCTAATTATGTGCTGAGGGGCCTACCTTGATTTCTCCTAACCTTATGAGTATAGTCATGGAGAACTCTGCATGCCCACCTGTTATTCCCTGTCCTTACCACATGACCAGCCTGTTTTTTAATCTTCTCATACATTTCCTGGATGACATTTTTTACTCCTAGTCTGCTTCAAAGTTCCTCATTAGTCATATGTTATATCCCCGTCAATCCCACCATGTTTTTCTCCATAGCCTTCTGTGTAAAATTAATTTTAATTCTCCAAAAACGTTCCATGCCATATAACAACCACAGTGGAATATTGGTATTAAAACGATGGGTCTTTGTTTCCATGGGAAACATGGAACAGCACTGCAGCTTCCTGAAGGTAATTTAGACTGCTCTCCTCCTTTCCAACTCTAGACTTAATTCATTGAAAACAAGACTTTTACTTGTTTTCTCCTCCTAGATTTCTCCTCCAAAATTAATTCTTCATCCCTTTGATTCTGCTGTAAGAGGGTAAACAAATACACATATGTCATAGATCTGAGCAAAATCATAGAATTGTTTTAAGTTTCAGGAAAACAGAGATCATCAAGTCTAGTTTCCCATAATGACAAATGAAGAATCTGAGCCCCTGAGAGGAAACCAAGTCAGAAAAAAGGCAAGCCTCATTTTGCAGATGAGGAAACTGAGGTCTAAGGAGAGTGGGTGACTAAACCAAGGTTACACAGTAAGTTACAGAGGTAGAATTCAAACCCAGGTCTTCTAACTCTAATTCCTAGAGTTCTAATTCCTCTTTAGGGCTAAATCACTGGACAAGAGACCAACTCTGTACTGTTGATCCTAGATACACACATTGATGGACAAACTCTCTAGAATATCTATCTAAATGCATATCGTAATTTGGGCAATAAGATATCATTCATCCACTTGGTCTTTCCTGTGTCATGCCAGACTCTTTAGGGCGATTAGTGTTCTCTTTCAAGAGGAGCAGCAGTGTTCCTTGTCTTGATGTAACGACAGTGTCATCCATAGACAGGGACATCTGGAGGACTTTGCTATCTAAAAAGAATCCCTCTTTGATTTGGATTTTACACTGGATCTCCTGCATCACAGTGGAGAACTCCTCATGAGATGGCTATTTGTTTTATGCCTTGGCTGATGCTTTTGATTACAAGGGTTATTTCTGTGGTTCTATCTTTCAGATAATATTTGCTGTATGGATGCAAGAGAAACTATCTTGAAAGAGAGCTTACATATGTTTAAATGGCCTGCACATAGATGTTTATGAGCCACATAGCCATTTTAGAAACAGAAGCTCCTAAGCCAAATTTTAGAGAGCTCCTGTTCCTCCAGAAAAGCCTTTATTAGCTTTTTGCTTTTCAAGGGCTCCCAGATATTTCAGGTATCACCCAGGTAGTAGCTGTGCCTAGTCTTGTTTCTCACCAGAGGGCAAGGATATTTTTCATTTTATCTGTATATTCCTAGTGCCTAGCTCTGAGCACACATAGTAGGTACTTAATAAATGCTTATTATGTTGAATTGAATTGGGAAGCAGTATGATGCAGTGGAAAGTGCTGACCTTGGAGTAACAGAACCTGACTATGAATTCTATTCCTGGAACTTACCACAGGTGTGACCTTGGACCAGATGGCTTCTCAAGACCTTTCAAGTTCTGCATCTATGATCCTATGAATTGACTTGAGCCAAAATTACTTCTTTACCCTTTGATTCTTCTGTAAGAGGGTAAACAAATACACATGTATCATAGATTTGAGCAAAATCACAGAATTGTTTTAAGTTTGAGGAGAACAGAGATCATTAAGTCTAGTTTCTCCTAATGATAAATGAAGAATCTGAGCCCCTGAGAGGAAACCAAGTCAGAAAAAAGGCAAGCCTCATTTTACAGATGAGGAAACTGAGGTCTAAGGAGAGTGGGTGACTAAACCAAGGTCACACAGAGAGTCACAGAGGTAGAATTCAAACTCAGGTCTTCTAACTCTAATTCCTAGGTGCTTTCCATAAGAGTGGAGTGGAGAAGCTTTATTTTCCAATACCTCCCCACCAACTTCGAAGGTGCTTGTATAGTTCTAACTCCATCTGTCACCAGCTCACATTCTAGGATCAAGACTTATGTTCAAAGTCATTCCCCTAAAGCTAATCTACCCCCTGGAGAAAGGAAATGTAGTACAGAACAAAAATCAGGAAATACTTTAGCAGAACAGATAAAGTCAGACACAGGCATCCTTCAGTTTTCAAATGTGTTTAGAAGTGGGCTTGTGTGCTTGTTTTTATTTTTTTAATCTTTTCAGTACAAAGTTAGTCTATTTGAAACCTATCATCTGAAAGTTGACCTCTTGGCCAATGGTTTAGCTCTAAGTAAAAATCTAGGTGAGGAAAAAAAAGTAAGGCTCTTGTTTTCAATCAATCCCTTCAAAGAAAATCTTTCATGGGTGAAAGTTCACTAGGCTGAAAACAATTGTGACTGAATAGACTTTGGAGTGTAGCATGGACTTCATTCTTGAAGCTGCTTAGGTCTTAGGTGCTCATCCCGTGCTAGCCTCCTTCAGGAGGAACACTAATGCAGTTTTGCTAATAACCTAACCGAGTGTTTCATAAGCTGATCTTTGATATCAGTAGAAGTCAATTAAAAGATAATCAGTTGAGCAGTTGGGCATTTATCTAGGCCCAAGAGGCAATATTATACAAATGTCAGGGGGATTGGTCTTTGCTTGGCAAACAAACCTCCTCAATTGGGTTGGAATATTTTGGAATTTTTTAGAAAAGAGAAAAAGATAGCTGATGCTTTCCCCCTCCTAGCTGTACAACAACAAGCAGGCAGGGTAGTAAGCATTTATTAAATTGTTAGTATGTACCAGGCACCAGGTTAAGTGCTACGGGTACAAATAAGACAAAAAAGAAAGAAAGTTTCTGCTCTCAAGGAGCTTATGTTTGGATAGAAGGAAGACAACTTGTAAAAGGGAGATGGTGGATGGAGGGAGAGAAGGTACCTGCTTGCGGGGTATGGTGGCAAAGTTCTGGAGTTAGAAGCACCACTGGGAGAAGAATCAAGCAGGGCCTACATGGACCTATCTCCAAAATGGAGGCCCCCAGAAGAAACTCAACAATGGGAGAAGGGGACAAACATGGCAAAGGATGAAAAGGTTTCATGGGATGAGGGGAATAAGAAGACAATGGAGTCATGGTGGCAAGGTTCAGGAGAATCACATCTTCTGTCCTCCACTCTCACCCTACCATCACCAAAGAAAAAGTACTAAATCTGAAAATGTTTTCCCTGATTTGAACATTGCCTCTGGAAGGGACCTCAGATTATTTAACCCAACCCTCTCATTTTACAGCTCAAAAACCTGAGATGCCAAGAGGAAAGTGATTTGCCTAAGGTTATAAAGAAAAAGTGGCAGATCCAAGATTTAAGCTCTGTTCCTCCAACTCCAAATCCAAGACCCTTTCCATTGAGCAAATCCTGTATTATTGTGCTACTAAGGCCAAATTGAAGGCCATAATGAATATTTACAGAGAAGTGGGTAATATTATGACTACAGAGAACTAGAATTAGAGAACCTGGTGGATTTACATTCTACCCCTGTCCCTTACCCAAGCTACCTTCAGTTAATCACTTTTATCTCCATGGGTCACAGTTTTATATTCTGTAAAATGCGGAGATTGGACTAATTGATCTTCTGCAGTCCCTTCTGGCTTTAAATATGTGAACCTATGACTTGTCATAAAAAACAGAACATTGTTATTATTTATATTATAAACAACAGTGGGAGGGGGGTGTATACATTAGTCAAGATGCTTTAAATTCAAGCACCAGCCTCTGCATGAAACTTTTCCCAGTTCCCCTCACTGCTAGTGATCTATTAGCTGCCTTTGTATATGCTGCTATTTATTCACTTTATATTTATGCTGCATATATCTGTTAATATACTTATCTCCCCGATTAGGACATAAGCTCTTAGAGAATAGACTTTGATTCATTCTTTGTACTTGCATCCCCAGTGCCTAGAATAGGGCCTTGCTATGTAGGAGATTCTTAATACTTGTTGAACTGATGCATTGGTGGTTGGAAGCTTGGGAATTCTTCATATGCTGGGATCATTTTACATAAATGGATAGTAATCAATCAGGAAATTTCTATCTTACATAGATATCATATATACATACATATATCATATGTCATTATTATATCCTGTTACATATTAATTCTACTACATCATGTCATATCACCATATAATATCACATTATATCCCATTGTGTCATGTCACATTATGTTATGTAGTAGTTTATATATTATCTCCTATCATACCATATCATATATCTTATCATATCGTGTTATTTTTCATCTTACGGGTTGGTCAGTTACCAATGTGGTCTAATACATCTAGGCCAATTCCAACCATGTTCTTGCCAACTACCTTGCTGCTGCCAAATGTAGATACGGCTCCCCTCCACATACCTCTGTCCATCTCCACCCCCTACACACACATTCCACATCCATTTCTGGAAATGGAATTAAGTAAATACTGTCATTGCTCTTGGAAAAAACATATAAATCTACTCTTTTATGGCTCCACTGACCATCCCTGCAACTTTCCAAACCAGAATGCTCTTCGTTGATCACCACTCGCCTATTTTCTGCTTCTCCTTGTCAAAATATAGGCATCTTGAAGGCAGGAACTATCTTTTTGCTTGTATCTCCAGAATTTAGCAAAGGGTTTGGTACTTGATACATAAGCAATGCTGTTTCATTCGTTATTTGCTAAATAAAAGCAGATTAAATTTGGTTAGAGTACGGTGCTCATGAGATGAAGGTCACATGGATTTGGTCCCTGTAAATACCAAGTTTCCATCTCTTCCATGGCAACAGACCCCATTCCCAACCCCCTGTAGAAACCCAGAACTACATTAGAGGCCACTGAAACCATATTCCTCACTTCAGAATTGGGAAACCTGAGGCCTAGTGAGATTAGGTATTTCAATCAGGGTCCCACTGGTAGTAAGCATCAGAGGCAAAATTTGAATCTGGTTCCTCTAACTCTAGACCCAGTGTTCTTTCTACTATCTCAGGGGTCCTTCAAATATTTGCTGTTATTACAAGGGAAACCAGATAAGGACATAGATGGAGCCATATGGACCTATCATTGTTGCAGAATGTAAACAATTTATGTAAGTAACTTATAGTCCAGGCTGATTGATGATAGGCTAGAGTTCTTGGCACAAAATTAGACCAGAGCCACCTTTGAACAGAGGTTCCCCAGTAAATATGAATCACATTTGGGGAACACCACCTGCTATCTTCATTCCATTGTTCATCAAGGAGTTCTCTTCCTTCAGTTGTACCTTGGAACATGATGGTAGTAGAGTCTAGAACTCTAATGAGCTTAGCAAATGGAGGAAATGAGGCATGTATACTTTCTAATAGTACATATAAATACCAGCAATTATTAGGTATTCCAACCTCCTCATTACACAGATGGGGAAATCAAGGCTTAGAAAAATGAAGTGATTGGTTTAAGCTCACATGAGTAATAAGCAGCAAAACTAAATATCCCTGAGAAAATGAGGGTAGAGATTGTTTCTTCTATGTATTTCTATCCCCTGTGTCTAGAATGGTGCATGGCATACAGTAGGCAGTTAATATATGTTTGTCAATTGATTGACTTTCATCCAGATCCCTAATTTGCAAGTCAACGTTCCTTCTGTTGTACCACCATATGTTTCCTTCTTCCCTTTGCCTTCACCAGAACAATTTACTTAATCAGCCATAATTCAGTTCAACTAAATTCACAAACATATTTCAGGTTAATCCAAACATTTATTAAGGGCCTTCTCTATATAATACATTCTGGGAATACTAAAAACTCAATATTCAAATAGATCTCTGATCTCAGAGTTCCTTCCTACAATGCAGATCATAACCTAGTCACCTTTAGTTCTCTGAAGGCAGTGATACCCCACATCTTGAGGTTATGTAGCAAAGCCAGTAAGATGATGTCTGCATTTTTAAAAATTGTCCTTTCCTGTCATGGGAAGCTTAGGATGGGTAAAAGGGCTTTGAAGTTTCTTAAAAACAACCCACTTTCCTCCTCCCTTTTTGACTTTGGATCCTGATCATTGTTCTTCTGTACTTTCTGTCCTCATCACATAGATCGTTGGATAAGCTCTTTATGGTATCCATTCATATGCATTTTGAAATCTGGACAATAGACATTCTTTGTGCATTGGGTCTTTCCTATATGGAAGGAATGCCAAATTCATTCATTTGAGAAATAATAGATCTTTTCCATGAGGTTCTACAAGGTCTTCAGGCTTGTTGCAATCAACATGACATCATCCACAAACAGGGGGACCTCATTTTCCACAGGGAATCCCTTCTTGACCTGGAATTGGCCCAGGATCTTCTACAGTCACAATGAATCTCATTGCTGTCTGCCCCTCTTGATGTTTATTATTAGAAGATTATTGAACAGAAGGTTATTTCTGTTGCTGCATCTTTCAAATCGTAGAGAATGATCTTGATGTGTGGGTAAGAGATACCTAGCTGTAAAAAATGAAAATAAAAAGCCTTCCCCCCATAATCAATAAACAGTGGGCACAATGGGATAGCATAAGGTCTAGTCTTTCAGTAGCAGCCGAGGATAGAAACAAAATGAAACATTCTCCACCTTATCATTTTATTGCTCACAAACTATTTTATTACAATTGTATGGAAATAGATAGGAGGAGTCCCAGATCAAATGCTAGCTAACATCTATGTAGTGCTTTAAAGTTTCTGGAGTTCTTTACATATATTGTCTCATTTCAGCCTGATAAGATTATAAAGTATGGGCTATTGTTAATTAAAGAGAGAATGATATAGTGGAAAGAGTAAGATTTGAATTAGAGTCTAGGTTCAAATCTTTGCTCTGCACTTACAACCTGTGTGCCTTTGGATAAAACATGTACCTCTCTTTGGCCACAGTTTTGTCATCTGTAAAATGGGGGGCAAGGAGAGGGAACTAGGAAGCTTGTAAGGTCCCTTCCTATTCTGATTCTGTGACTCTATAATCTATGGTATTAGTATCTGATCAAATTACAGAAAACTGATGAAGGGAGTCCCTAATCAACTATCCCCTTATACAGCACAAAGGCATCTTGGGTGTAAATGATAAATAAATTGTATGGGTTAGAGATAAGCAGATAGTCTGGAGTATACTGGTAAATGTTTAACAATCAACTCTCCAAAAAATAAGATTGTTACTGATTTACAGAGGATAAATGCTCATTCTGAAAATTTCACAATTGGCGTCCCAGAATAAAGGGAACTAATTTTAGCACATCCCTGATTCAGTTCTTTTTTGCTTATTATTTCTATCCTCCAACTCAAGACCAGTGCTGTTTCTTTCATGTCCCATTGGTCTCTGGAAAAACAGCATTCTTTTAGTTTGGGGTCTAAGACCACTCTTACTTCCAGGTCAAAACCATCAAAACTTTGGTTCCTTATCTCCTTTGGATTCCTCCCTCTCTGAATGATGCCACTGGGGGCTGATCTGGAATTAAGAGCTAGTCATTCCTTATATGAGCAGTTTCTTCTTTTCTGAGCCCACAATTTCCCTAGAAGCCTGGAGTTTCATCAACACTCTTTTCACACCAAAATGGGGCTTCCGTTGGTTCATGTTTCACACTTATCTCTGTCACATCTCGGGATCATAGATTCAAAGTTGAAAGAGTCCTTAAAAGGCACCAAGTCCAGCTCCCTCTGAGGCCCAGAGGGTTCACATAGCTTTCAAGACCAGGACTCCATCAGCACACACTCTCTGACTCCTTCTTGTAGCCAATCATAGGATCTTTCTAATCTAATTACACTTATTTCCAACTCAACCAGACCAGGGTCTCTTAATCTAACTATAACTTGTTGAGTCTGGAAGTGTTTTGCTTTATTTTCCCAGTCACCTTTCTGTATGAAGGACAGAACATTATTATTTATCTGAGCATTTTTTTTAGAAGGAAAAAAATAAAATTTTAAATTAAATTAAATTTTAAAAATTTAATTTAAATTTAATTAAAATTTTTTTCATTGACAAACATTTATTTTCTCTCTCTGCACCTTCCTTCTTCCACTCCTGAAAAAAAAAAACCTTCATCACTTCTTAGAGTTGATCTTACATGGGATGGTGGGGCTTTCTTTCCTTCTTCAGTGGGTTTGAATATGGGAGCTGGGGGTGAGGATGTGTTTTCATCTTTAAGGGGATAGGGACTAGGGACTCCACCTGTGATTGTCTTGGGATCTAGAACTTTCAGGTTAGAAAACTCTCTCTACCAATATACATGAGCACCTCCTCTGTAGCTGTTCAATTTTAGAGTTACTTAAAAGACTGAGAAATTATTAACTTGTCTAAGCTCACAGTCAGAGGCTTGCCTCGTTTTTCATGAGTAAATAGTAGACTACTTTGGTGATGCAGTGGATAGAGTTCCAGGCCTAGAGTCAGGAAGAGTCCTTTTTGTTCAAATCCAGCCTCAGACACTTACTAGCTATGCACATATCACTTAATCCTGTTGGTCTGTTTCCTCATTTGTAAAATGGTATAGAGAAGGAAATGGCAACCCACTCCATCTTTGGCAAGAAAATCCCAATTAGGTCACAAAGAGTCAGACACAACTGAACAGCAGCAATAAAATCCCGAGACCTTTTAGGGTTTGCCAGCTTGGAAACCTTTGACCAGCTACTCCTACATCAATGAGGCTTTTGTGTACTGTAGCCATCTCTCATTTGTTCTCCTAATTCTAGGAATTACTATTGTTTCCAAGGCCACAGAAGACAGAGATGGCAGTTGTCCAGGGTCTCACAGGGAGAACTATGGTTGGTTGGGTGGTTGGGTGGTTGGTTGGTTGTTGTCCTTCATCTTCGAAGAGGACCAAAATGACATCACCATGAAAAAGTGAAGTTTCAGTGTGTCTGATTGTGGCTAATCAGAGCAATATGAGCTCGGAATGCTCTACCACAGATTGGGCACAGATAGTCCATTTGAATATTTGGGATGAATATCCCAAATTTGCTCATCCTATGTTTACTTTGTGCTGTCTCAAGTCTGCTTTGTGCTCTCAAAGAGCACAGCACTGATGTGGGCACGCCATGCTGAGCAGTCTTGTGTCAGTGTCTCCCATGTTGCACAGTCAAATCCAAAGTTCTTGAGAGAGACCTTGAAAGTGAACATTGTAGAGCTAGAGGGGAAGGTAAAATGCCTATGCAACCATCCCACAAACTGCATGGTGTCTTGGTGTTTTAAGTATTGGCCTTTTGGGAGAGAACAGTTTTATGACTACAGCTGCTTGTTATGTTTTCTTTGTCAATGTGTCTTTGTGGGTCTTATGTGTGTTAAGCATTTCTTTTGTGGAGATGAAATAAATAGCTGTCCAATACTTCATCCTGAATATAAACTGAGTACCCTTCTATTCTCCAGTTTGGGAAGACCTTGGTCATAACCCAAAATCTAAGCTTTCAGTAATTTACCTCAGAGTTCCAAGAGGGGGAGGGATAAAGAGCCAAAGACAGTGAGACAAAAGAGGCTCGCTTCTCTCTTTAGAGGACCAGGCTACCCCATATTTGAATCTGATCACCTCAAGTGTGGGTCCAAAGCAGAAGGGAAGCTTAGTGGAGAAGGAGATGGCACAATACCATAGTGGCTTGGACTACCAGTAGTTATCATTACATGTTCATTCATTCAGCACCTCCTACTTGTAGAGAGCACTGTCCTAGGTGTGGGGAGATATGACTCCCATTGCTGTCTTCATGAAATATATAGACTTTTAATGAGATATATATGACAAATACACTAGTAACTATAATACAAAATTGTACATGGTAGGTGTAAGACAGGTGCAAAAAAATGAGAGATGAATTAGGATGAGAAAACTGACTGCAAGGGTTGGGAATGGAGATCGGAGGGGCTTCCTCAAGGAGGTAGCATATGAGTGAAGGCATCTTCTTTAAGGATCATAGTGAGCCTGAGATTTAGAGTTATTAAGGATATTCAAGATCATCTAGGTAATGGAATAAGCAGCCCAGTCTTGATTAGAATCCAGATTCACCTGACACCAAACCTAATAGTCTTCCCACATCTCCAGACATACTGAAATATAAATATTGTTTGTTTCTGTTTTTAAAAAAAGTTAAAATAATTCTAAAAATGTCCAGGAACTGATACTTTGAACATCCATAAATATACATTCTAGGGTACGCTTATCTTCTCAGAACCTATTCCTTCTCCCTCTTTAATCTTTTTAAACATCCTGTAATCTAAACTCCAGATGTGTCTACAGCAGGAAGAAGAAGAGAATAAGCATTCAGATCTCAAAAGAACTTGGGTGTGCCTTGTACTGACCTGGAATCCCCTTTCTCATCAGCATACTTTTATCTTTCTTTCAATAATATTATTGTATACATTTTCCTTTCTTATTTGTTTAATTATTTTTGTTTCCAAGTAACCGTACTAATTTCTTACCAGGTCAGAGTTTTCCCTCAGGAAGAGTTCCTGAATGGTTGGAATTTTTATATAAGACTTTAAGGCTTGTCAAGTGATTTATAAATATGTTCTCAATTAACACTCAAAAAAACCCTGATAGGTAGGTGTTGTTTTTATCCCCATTTTGCCTATCAGAAAACTGAGGCAGATAGGGTATATAGATCACACCCTCTAATCATAGGTGTCCCTCAAGGTCCTGTCCTGGCTACTCTTGTCCCTCTATATACCTCACTTGGTAATCTCATCAGCTCCCATGGATTTAGTGACCATTTTTATAATTTCCTATACCACTTTCTGCTGACCTCCAAACACATCTCCAACTACTTTTCAGGCTTCTCACAGGGGATGTCCAAAACAGAATTCATTATCTTTCTCCCTAACCCTTTGACTTTCCCACCTCCTGTCTTCACTATTACCGTAGAGGGCAACACCCCAGTCCCTCAGATTTATAACCTATGAGTCATTCTGAATTCTTCACTCTCTTTCATCCTCCATATCCAATCTGTTGCCCAGGCCTGTCAGTTTTATCTTTGCAACATCTCTCATATGTGTCTTTTCTGATACTTCCACCATTCTGATACAGACCCTTATCACCTCACTACTGGGCTCCTGTAATAGCCTGCTGGTGAATCTTCCTGCCTCAACTCCTCCCACTCTAATCCATTCTCCATTCAGCCACTAAGATGAGTTTTCTAAAGTACAGGTCTAACCATGTAACCTTCCTACTCAATAAACTCCAGTAGTTTCCTATTATCTCCAGAAGTAAATGCCAAATGCTCTATTTGATATTCAAAGTCCGACATAACCTAGCCCTCTCCTACCTTTCCAGTCTTCTTATCCTCAATCCTTGACAGGCACTTTTTAATCCAGTGACACTGGCCTCCTAGCTATTCCGACAACTAGACATTCCATCTCTTGGATCTGAGCATTTAATCTGGCCTTCCCCCAAGTCTGGAATGCTTTCCTTCCTCCACTCTTGATTAGTGACCACCCTAGCTTCTTTAAGTCCCAACTAAAGTCCCACCTTCCATAGGAAGCTTTCCCTAGCCCCTCTTCATTTCAGTGCTTTCCCTCTTTTAATGACTTCTCAACTATCCCAGATACAGCCTGCTTTGTACATATTTGTTTGCATGTGGTTTCTCCCATCAGATTGTGATCTCCTTGAGGATAGGGACTGTCTTTTGCCCCTCTTTGTATTGCAGTGCTTACAGTGACCAAGCACATAGTAGGTGCTTCATAAGTGTTTATTGAATTGAAAACTTGAGCTAGGCATTGGGGGTTACAAGCAAAAACAAAAACCAGAAAACAATCCCTGCCCCCAGGCACTTGTATTCTATTTAATTGTTGCTGTTAGGAAAACATGGTTCTGCCACTGTCTCTAATCATGCTGTTGGACTAGCAGGTGGAGTTCTTAGAGCCTAGTTATTCATCTTCCTCAGGTTGTCTTTCCAATGCGTTAGGCTAGATCTCCCATTAAATGTATCCTCCCCATTATCAATTGGCAGTGATTATTGTCCCAATATCATTTGCTAGTGCTAGTTCATATCTCCCAAGGCATTAACAATGGAAGGAATCAGAAAGGGCATTTGATCTGAACCTTGGAGAGAGCTAGGAATTCCAAACAGCCGAGATCAAGTGGATGAGCATTCCAGGAGAGAGACTGTGAAAAGGCACGAAGGTAAAAGCTAGAATGTAGTGTATACAGGAAGCAGTGAGTAGACAAGTTTGGTAGGAATAGAGGGAATGAGGCAAAATAGTGTTGACTTCTGAAAAGATCATAGTCAGATTGTGAAAGGTTGAAAATGCTCAACAGAAGAGAGTATTTGAGGAATGAAGGAATGACATGGTTAGAACTGTTCTTAGAAATATCAATTTGGCAGATGGGTGAGGGATAGATTAAAGAAGAGAGAGACCAGTTAGGAAGGTAGTGCTTGCTATCCATGTGAGAAGTGATGATGAACTATTGTGATTGTGCTGTCAGGGAGAGAATGGATATATTTGAAAGATATAGTGGGAAATAGATATAGTCAGGAAACTAACATTTTTTAAGTGCCTACTATGTGCCAGGCTTGGTGTTGTGTTTGTCCTTAATTCTTGAAGAGGATCATGACATCAAGATGATGACTTGACTTGCAGTTGACTTTGATTTGAATGAGGGACGGCTGTGCAAGGTCACCAGCCTCACTTTCTCCTCCTGAGCCATCTGGGTCCAGTGGCCTGATATTCATCAGGATGACTGAAGATGGCCCAGGGATACAATGTGGGACCTTGGTCATTTTAGGCTAAAGTCTTATCAGACTGTCACCTTGAGTGAGATAAACCCATTCAATGAATAGGCCTCTTTCAGTAGTTACTCAAGGGATGGCCCCTTTTAAGAAAAGAAAAACCAGGGGGGCGGAGCCAAGATGGCGGAGTAGAAAGACTCACCTATGCTAGGTCCGAATCCACAGCCCATAGATTTCCTGTAAAAAGAACTCCTGACAAATTCTGGAACAGTGGAAGCCACGCAGAAACACAGTGAAGGAGATTTCCGTTGCAGAGAGCCCTGAAAAACCGACCGCAAAGGTACCCTGGACGAGAGCACAGCCCTGCCCAGCTGAGC
>CM053770.1:475871319-475961149 GCA_028658325.1 Potorous gilbertii
GGGGAGGGAGGGACACCCCTATGGAGAGGAGGGGGCGGGGGCGCCCCATGGAGACGAGGGGGAGGGAGGGAGGGACACTCCTGTGGAGAGGAGGGGGAGGGAGGGACACCCCTGTGGAGAGGAGGGGGAGGGAGGGACACCCCTGTGGAGAGGAGGGGGCGGGGGTGCCCCATGGAGACGAGGGGGAGGGAGGGGACACCCCTGTGGAGAGGAGGGGGAAGGGAGCATCCTCATGGAAAGGAAAGGGAAGGGGCATCTCCATGGAGAAGGGGGAGGGAATTCCCTCCCCATGAACTGGAAGGAAAGGATACACCTGGGGACCAGAGAGGGGGTGTGGTTGGAGGCCTAGGGGTCCAGAGGAAACGAACGCTTGGTTGAGCAAAAACCTTTGGAGAAGGCCGATTTTGCACAATTTTTGTTAGAGGCAGGATCCTGGCAGGTTTGGGGTCACTTGGTCTTTGCCTGTGCAGCCCACTCCCTCCGATGGGAGTCCGAGAGAAAGGAGGAGTGGGGGTAGATTGGTTGAAGTATCCAGAAAAAGACACATCAGCCATATCTATACGCAGAATTGGGGGTTAGGGTGTGATCCAGGAGTGAGTAGTGGGTGTGAAATAACTGGTTCCTTGAGCTTTTTGGTTTCCTCTCATAACACAGAACAAATAGAGGGAAAGGGTATTTACCCTGTTAGTTATTCCTAGGCTTGTTGGGGTATGTTATTATTTTCAGTAATTCCCTTCCCCCACTCTTAACCCCCTTTTTTTCAGTAAATTGAACAGAAGAAATAAATACCTTAGAGGAAACTACTCTTGACTTTTGGCTGTTCTTATTCACATAGCGCTTATATGTGACAGTGGCATCTGGAAAGCTCATTAACCTGAGTCAGAGAGGTGATGTTAGGTACAGCAATTAGATATTAAGTGCCCCAATTATGCCGCATATTAAAATGACTGCTAGTATTCAGTTATTTCTTTGCCACTGGTTTTGATTGATTGAATTCTAATAATTGCCTTTTAGTCAGAGTGTAAGGATGGACAGTGATAAAAGTTTAAATCCTGGGGTTACAAGATATAAAAACTCAGGAACATGTCTTCTAATAGCAAAATATTCAGCTAAAGGGCCTCATGTAACTCAGATGTTGCTTGCTAAAATACTTGTAGGAAAGAAACAAGCACTTGTTAAATGCTTACTGTGTATCTGGCTTTGTGCTGCTAAATTGTGAGAACTTATGGTTAGTGTTTCCCTTTCTCTTCCCTCCTGCAAATGAAGGAAAAATGTTAAGTGACTGAATAAATCATTCCTAGTAGTGCAGGGTATTAGTTTTTTTCTGTGTCTTTGAGTAGGGTGGTGACACTTGTGGCAGATTTCGGTTTCTGTAAGTTTAAGAAAAATTAATAGTTAATTAGCATGCAGCAAAATCCAGTCAACGTACATTCATATGCACTGACTAGAGCTTTCTAAGGATTTCTTACTGCCCCCAGTTATGATGGAGTGATCCTTGGTCCAACTTCCAAAGCAACAAGGCTGCATCCAGTTGGGATTTAAACGGTGTTGGGAAAGAAGTTACTAAAAAGAGTTTCATTTGAGCTATACTCTGTATCCATATTTGGCTTTTGCTTACTTTTATTGGCTTGTCTGGTGACATTAACCTTTTAAAAAAATGTAATGAAATTGACATTTTTGTTATGCAAACTTTTTGAGAATAATCTTGCCATTAAAAAGGGGATTGGAATGAAGTCTAGTAGTAGAATCACCCTCTTAGAACACAAAAGGGTAAATTTGTTTTGACCTTAATTGAGACTTTTAACATGCTTTTTAGTACTTGTCAGATACATAACTGTTACTAGATATAAATAAATTTTTTAAAAATTAGAATTTGTATGTTAGACAGATGTGACCTGTGTGAATTACAGCAGTAATTAGAATTCAGATATTCATACTTGTAGCCACTGAGAGGGCCTTACAGATCTAAATTCTGTGATCCTGAAAAAAATCCTCAAGAACTAAGCGGAGTATTTGGATAATGACTTTGTTTAAGTTTTTCTTGGCCTAGAATTTGTTTTGCTTTGTGACTGATTACTATTTGTAGAATTTTTTAAAAATTATATAAATTTCAACTATTGTTTCTTGTTTCCCCACATTCCTGTTAGGGATAATTGAAAGTTGTTTCCTTTTCTATTGACTTTATAATAATAAAATGGAATAAAATTGGAGAGGAGCTTATAGGATAGATAATACTGTGGAAAGAGCACTGGTTTTGGAGTCTCAGAGGTCCTGGGTTCAAATTCCATTTTTGATGCTTATTCTCTGTGTGACCTCCCTGGACCTCATTTTCTTCATCTGTAAAGCAAAAAGGTTCAACTAAATAGCTTCTGAGGTTCCTTCCAACACTAATCCTGTGATTTTCCTCCTATTGTAGGTTAGTTCACTCATTATAAAAACTCCGTTGGTACAAATTGGCAGCTGCTCTGTAACTTGTCCTCTTAGGACATTAAGTGCTTTGCTTGTAGTACATACATACTTTCCTATTTATGTAGCACTTTACTTGGTGAAACACTTTACTTTCCCCAGCTCTTGTGTGATAGACAAATAGCACTGTTTTCATTTTATTAGTAACTATGGCTAGGGAAGATTATTACTTGTCCATTACCACACAGCTAATAGGTGTGTAATTGAACTTGGGCATTCTGTATACAATGCATTAACCATTTTATAGTAACAGGGCTTTGAGTTTGCCACTTTGCCTGCTGCTTTTTTTTTTCTGGGGTAGACATGAGATTTCATCATTATTGATCTCTACCTTTGTAAATTAGTCTTAGAGAGTTAATTCAGTGTACCTAGAGGTTAAGGGACTTCCCCCACAATCATAACTGGAGTACCAGCAGAGGTGGGGTTTGAACCTAGGTCTTTCAGGCTTCAATTCTGACTCTCTCTGTTACATTATTAAATGTCAATTTATTAGATGCCATTTATCATTCTATATTGTTGAGGTCTTTTGGGGTTCTGATTCTGTCGTCTGTGTAATCCACTTACATGATAAGTATGTTGTCTATGAAGTAGCATGGTGTAGTAGATAAGAGAGGCTGCCTCAGATCCATTAAGATTTAGATTCAAGTCCAACTTGTCATATACTGGTTATACCCTAGACAACTTTCTAAAACTGATTTGTAGAAAAGTTGCCACTCTGCATGGGCAGAGGTGTTATCAACATCAAAGGGCCAGCCCCAATCACCATCCTCCATGTTGGCTATATCTTCATCTAAGTCATAGTTAATATTTTCTTAATAAGGTCAATTACAGAATTTTAGGGTATGTTGCTAAAGAAGCAGATCTGAATTCAGATCACTCTTATTGTGTGGGATTTAATCTTAAGCCCTCCAAGAACCCTGAGCCATCTACCATTAACTTCTGTAGTGTATGCCTTGGATTCCCATCTTTAAATGGCAGATAATTCAGCAATTCATTCTCTTCTACCTTTTGTAAGGATACTGAGGATAACATACTCTCATTTGCAAAGTATTCTGAAGTTTTAGAAGGCTGATAAGGTATGACCACTCAGGTTTATTATATTCTTTATTTTTCTGAAAATGAATATGAAATAAAGTTAATGAAAATTAAAATTTCTGAAAAATGTAGCTTGCTGTAACATTTAGCATATTAATCTTCTGTAGTAGGATAATTCAGTTTAACCAAAGTTACATTTGGAAAAAGAATTACTTCAAATTTAACAAATAATTATTAGACTTCCATACATATGCTAGGCAATGGGAATATAAAGGTGGACATACACAGATAATTGATAAAAAGAAGAGTAAAACAATGTAAAGGAGGGGTTCAAGCAAAATGCTATGAAAAATTTAAGGAGAGGTCAGTGAAGTAAGTCCATTAAGTTGACTGGGGAATCTGTGAGAGAGGGCTTTTAATTTAGTTCAGAGGTCAGTTGAAAGAAATGGTCCACTATATAGGGAAAACCTGCTGCCTGATTAATAAATCATAGTAATTCCTTAATCCTCCCTTCCTTACCCGCCCAGCTTCCTAAAATCTAGCCACTGATTGTCCCTGAAGCACGTATCTTTCATAGGATCCTAGAACTAGAGCTGGAAGAGATAGTAAAACCTCAGAAGGCATTTAGTTTAACACCTTTATTTTTCCAGATGATGAAACTGAGGCCCAGGGAGATAGTGTGACTTGCCTTGAATCCTAAGGGCAGAGTTGAGATTTAAAGCCCTAGATCCTGGTTACTCCATGGTACTACTTTGTCTCTGGTATTTCATCTGTTTTGTTCACTCCAGCACATGATAAAATCATAGAATTAGAACTAGAAGGGACCTTAAAAGTCATCTCATTCAGCTCCTTCTAGAGATGAGAAAATTGAGGCTCAGAGATGGTGACTCCCCTCAGACCAGCTAGGAAGTAACAGAATCAGTTCCTCTGACTCAATCCAGGTCTCTTCCTGTTGCTCACAGATTCCCATCCCTTCTCCCCTAATGGACAAGAGGTTCTGCTGGGCCCTGGAGGTGATCAGGGAAAGTCTCCCAGAAGAAATAGTGTCTGATTGGAGCCTTGAAAGAAGACTCGCTTTCTCAGGGGCAGATATAAAAAGGGAGTGGTTTACAGGCTTACGGAAGAGTTTGTGTGAATGCCAAGAGGGGGAAGATGGAGCATCAGTTTCAAGGAATGGTAATCTGGGTTGACAAGAATTGCATTTTGTGAAGTAAAACCAGAATGTTTTTTGGTGGGGAGAAGAGAGATGTCTAGGCAGTGGGAAGCCATTGAAGACTTTTGGGCCGTGGAAATGACATAGTAAGATTTGTGCCTTAGGAAAATAATTTTGGCAGCTGGATGGTTTGAAGAAGGGAGAGACTAGGAGAAAAGAGAACAATTAGAGTAGTCCAGGTGAGGTAATGAGGGCTTGAACCAGGTAGGTGAGAGAAGGACCTGTATTGGGAAGAGATCCTCTCATTGACTGTTTATCATTTTATAGATTAGGAAATTGATTACTGCGGAAAATAAATGGCATGCCTAAGGAGTCATAGTAAATTTATGCTTAATTTTTTAAATAAATATTATTTGTGCTTTAAAAAAAATTTAGATAAGAAACAAGTACTGTAATCTCCATTTTTAACTACCTATGCTTAATAAAATTTAAATATAGTAGTGTTTGCCTAAGTGACCAAGACTCATTTGCTGTCTGGTGACACTGTAGAGCAAACATTTTAAAAAAATACCTACAGGATATCTTTCAAATGCTGAATTGTCACATCCCAAATTACAAACATCATATGATGACTTTATTAATTTTTCTTCTACCTCAGACCCCAGAGACCTTGTATCTTCCATATGGCATGAGGCCTCAATCCTTTTGCTCTATTTATAGATCATCATGCCCTTGTGATGAAATTGATGTTGTGAGTGGACTTGATCACAGCTTATTCCTTAAAATCCAATAAGGATCTCAGACTCCATTAGGCAACAGAAGTAGTGCTACAAATCCCATGGTTAGGTTGTAGAGATTGTTTACATTTGATGTTTTTTTTGTATGCTTTCCCAGTTTGTTCTTGACTTTTTTCAAAACCATTCAAGTATACTATACTCCATACTACGGGATTATTTTCAACATTAGAGTAAACAAATGAACTGGGCAGAAACTTGTGGATGGCCACTCAGCTCTCTGGAGCTTAGCTTGGTGCTATTCAGATAGGGCCTCCAGGAGACAGGCCGGTAGATAGAGCTTTGGCCCTGGAGTGAGGAAGATGTGAGTTCAAATCCAACTTCAGACACTATTTCCTAGCTGTGTGACCCTGTACACTCAGTCTCCATTTCCTAACCTGTGAAATACGAATAATGATAAGAGCACCCACCTCCACCAAGTGATGTTTTGAGAATCAAATGAAAAAATATTTGTAAAGCACTTTGCGCAGTGCCTGGCACGTAAAATGCTTAAATAAAGGAAACGCTTTTTACTCTTACCCCAGCCTGATATCTTTATGCGTGCGGTGTGCTGCTAAGGACAGTGTTGACCCTTAGCTTGTTCTTTGCAAGCTGTACTTGGCTGCGTGTAGCAGTGAGGTGAGGAATCAGGAAGGAGAAATAAGACCAATAAAGAAACAAAAAAGCGAAACCCAGGAAGGGCAGCTGGCCCCTTGCTGTCCACTGCCTGCCAGTGATTTGTAACACTAATCTGCAATTCTGATGTCAGTCACAAGACATCCTAGACATACGCAAGAATCTCTTTTCCTACTATTATCAACTTTCTTACATTTATTAAGCACCTATTTTGAGTTAGAAGATGCTCAAGAAGAAAAAAATGCCTGCACTCAAGGTTGTGCTGATAGACTTTTAAGGGATTCCTCCTCTCCCCCTTCCTCTTTCTCTCCTCCCTCTTTTTCCTCTATCTCTGTTTTCTCTCTCTCTGTCTCCTTCTTTCTCTCTCCTCTCTCTATATCTCTTCTCTCTGTATCTCTCTTTTCCTTTCTGTGTCTATATCTCTTCTCCGTCTTCTTTCTCTGTCTTTTTGTCTTTCTGTGTCTCTTTTCTGTGTCTCTTATCTCTCACCATTCTTTATCACTTTGTCTCTTGTTTTTTGTGCCTCTCTCTTTCTCTCTTCTCTCTCTTTCACTGTGTCCCTCTCCCTTTCTCCTCTTTTTTCTGTCTCTCACACACATTTACAGAGTTCTTAAAGAGCTCCATAATAAAGTTTGCAAAGCACTTTACAATTATTTCATTTGCTCCTCACAACAACCCTATGAAGTAAGTGCTCTTATTATCTCCATTTTACAGATGAGGAAAATGAAGTGGAGAAAGGTAGTATCACAATGAGTAAATAGCTGAGGCAAGATTTGAACGCAGACCTTAACTCTTGGTCTAGCACTGTAGTCACTGTGCCACCTAGCCATAATGCAGTAATTATTCAGTGCATTGGATTAGGGTGTGTGAAGTACTGGGTGAGGTTACTGATATAAGAAAGGTCATTAATAACTGAAGGGGTGTGTAAAGGCTTCCTAAAAGGCAGGTGGTGGATAGGGTTCTAGGCAGAGGAGTAATATGAGAGGAAAAGGAAAGTTTGAAGGACGGTTTTTCTGATGGGAAAGGGTAGAGTATAGACTGTGTAGAGAGGTAATATACAATGTAGATGAAGTGATGAACTTGCATGCCAAGGAGTTTATTACCTTTGGATTAAGAATTTCCATTCCCACTGAACAGAAGTTAGGCTAAGTTCTCTCATCATGAAGAAGCCTTTCCTTTCTCCTTGTGGGAGAGATATACTTGCAATTTGAAATTCTTGATTCATTAACTTAGAGCCTCAGTTTCAGTTTCCTCATCTATTCAACAGAGAAAATATGTGGACCCCTTCCTCAGGGATGTGAGAAAAGTTCTTTGTAATCTCTAAAAGTATAAACTCTAATATTATATAGCCTTAACCCCACCCTTTAAAGTTAAAGCAGTGCTGGCATTCTAATGAATACTTAGTTCATAAGGGGTTTATTGGTATTACTGTATGACTGTGCTCCATGTTCTCTTGCCCCTCTATTCTTTACCCTATTTACCTTATTTTTTGTACTCAGTGGTCTTTCTCCCAGAGAAGATGACAGAGAAAGCCCAAATGAACTAATGCATGAGTCCTTTTCCTTGTCCTAGTTCAGGTTATATTCGAACAGGGATTTCCATAAGGAAGCTCTTTTTAACATTCCCATTTTGCCTTTGGAAGATAACTTGCTTTTTTGTTTATAAATAAAAATCCTAGCAGGTTGCTGAGAGAAAAGTAGCCAGTTCTGACCAGAATTGTTCTTGTTGGAGGAATATAGTATTAGATTTTGCCAGGTAATGCTATGTAGTCATAAGGAATGACAGATTACACTAGTAACAGATTTATCAGATGCTTGTCTGATTAAATCTCTACCAATCATAGTGGGAAATAGCATGATGCCTAGTTTTAAAATCTAGCCACTCCCCCAAACCTTTATGGTAAGTACCTAAGTAATTACTTATCACCAGGTACAAAGCTAGATGCCCAATAAATATTTTGTAATGGTGATTAAAAAATGTTAAAGGCTTTCTCTTTCTTTAGATTTATGATTGTCAGCTACTTGTTCCACAGTTGCAAAACTATCACTTTGTTTTTATTTGGAAGATAAAAAGGAATGTTGATCACTTGAGACCAAATAGAGATTGTAAAATTGTTCTTTATGGTCAGCTAAAAAGGTGACAGGATGAGTATAGTAGATTTGAAACTGGAAAAAACCTGAAAAGTCCTCTTGTCCAGTATCCATAATTTTACAATTTAACCTTAATAGGGGTTAAAAGACTTACTTTAGGTTACAGACTTAGTGAGTGAGAGGCCCAGGTTTCAAACCCAGATCTTTTGATTCCCAAGATAGTGCTTTTTCTACATTATGCTGCTAAAGAACAGATAAAATATCCTGAAATTGAAGTAGTGTCTAACTTGGTTTATAAAACAGCAAGATTGTTGAAATTGAGATATCTACACTTTTATTATATTCACTTACTTCTGAACTCTGTCATTTTCATTATTCATTGTGTCACATTTGCTCTTGGTTTTTAGTAGTGTTATATATGTGACATAATGGTTCACAAAGAAATTTTTGCAGTGAGACCTAACTCCTAAGGAGAAGACAAACCATACTTTCTCCACATCATTCCTAAATAAGATAGTTATTTTCATTCTTCTAATTCAGATTCCATAGAATTTTGTGGAAAATAAGAAATTGTCTCTCTTTTCTTGGCAGCAAAAAGCTGGAGATAATTTGGACTGAATATATAAGTTTGCAAGTGATGTATGTCTCATAGAATCTGATCTTTGATAGTGGGTCTGTATAGAAAGAGAAAAAAACAGGGCCCAGGTCTATGCCTCAGAGAAACACCCACTCTTTGGCAATAGAGGAGACAAAGATGATGGTTCAGCAAAAGTTAGTTGAGAAGGAACAGCACAGGTAAGAGAAGCAAAAGAGAGAGGGGTCACTGCAGCTGATGGAGTATAAAGACAAGCATGTCTGCTGAGAGTAGGGTGGCAGATAGAGGAAGCTTTGATAGTTGAGAAGATAGTAGATTGTTGTGGGGGTTTTTGTTTTTAAATGAGCATATTTTCCCTAAAAGAGTCTGTTTGAGAGTGTGGCAGAAGTTCAATTAAATCATCAGCAAATCAGTGAATATTTGCTCACCTAATTTCCTTTAATAATTTTACTCTTAACTAATAAAGATTTTTTAAAAAAGACACTTAAAGATCTCATTTATTCATGGGTTTTCTCAATTACATGAAAACTTCAGTGGTAGATCAATATTATCACAGAATGTACTGCAGAAAATCATAGTAGACAAAAAGGTAAATGTAGTTTAGAAGAGAATAATTCCTTCTATTACAATAGCATTACTTAACCTGCAACGTAAACAACCTGTAATATGGTAACAAGTAAAACAAGCAAAAAATCCCACCAGAATAAAACTATGATTGCTACTGTACTACTTAAAATCACTAAAAGTAATAGAAATGCAAATCAAAACAATTCTGATATTTTATTTCCTATCTAGCAGTGTGACAGAGAAGACAAAGTGAGAAAGAATAGTGTTGTAGAGGTTGTGGTAAGATGAGGGCACCAATAGACGCTGTTGGTAGAGTTGTAAATGGATTCAACCAGGCTGAGAAACAATGTGGAATTATGTCCAAGAAAAGGGAACTGTATGCCCATATGTTTTGATCCGGAGATCCGATGGCTAGCTAGCTGGGCAGCCTATGCACTGAGGAAGTCAAAGATCAGAATACAAATACTTTGATATCATATTTGTAGCAGCACTTTTTTAATGTAGCAGAGCAACTTGAAACAGAATAGATTCCCTTTGGTTGTGGGCACTGCACTATAAGAAATAATGAATAGAAAGAATTTGGAGAAACAGGGAAGGCTTGTGAGCTGAAACAAACAAGATATGCAGTGATGACAGCAGTGTAAATGGAGGAACAGCCACCACCAAAAAGAATCTCAGTGCTTGGCCATTACCGTGATTAGTATGGACACACGATTGTGTTCAAAAGGAGATGAAGAAATGCACCGAAATGCACCTCTCTCCATTGCAGAGGGAGTAGGGAGTAAGGGAAGGGGAGACTAAGGATATGGAATATTGCATTTGCTGTTAAACACTCTTGATGTTTTGATTGAAAACGGCTTTTAATCTTAATTTTCTAAAAATTTTTGCAAGAGGTGGCTTGCTGTTTAGGGGAGTGGGGGTGAGGCAGAATTTGTACAGAAATGAAGGTAAAACAAAAGCTAGTAATAGAAACATTAAAAATAAATAAAACAAACATATGCTTTATTGATGCCTTTTATCTTTATTATATCATGGTCATTCCTGGAAAGGAGGAAAAACCCTCCCTTCACTCTCAGATTGAACCTTTAAGCAAAAACATCCACATAGTGGCCATAGATCTTTCTGTGCACCATGCTCTATCCTTGTTGTTACCTAACTCCCTGCTATGGAAAGGAGAGGGCACGTTTCATGATGTTTCCTTCGTTTGTTTTCCCATTACTCAGCTTTCAGATTCCCCAATTGTGATCTTTTCATTCTCTGTAGGCATTATGAATCTTGGTTTTTTGGTTCTGTTTGTTTTGTTCTGCATTAGTCAAATAAATCTATCCTTATTTCTCTGAATTCTTCATATTTGTCACTTCTTCCTCTACAGAAATTCCATTAAGTTCATGTGTCAGTTATTTTCTTTTAGTTCTTCCTCAGTCATTGGACAGTCACTTTAATTCTAGTTCTTTGCAACCATAAAGTGTACTTACTGCTGTGGATATTTTGGTAAATATTGAGCCCTGTTTCTTCTACCATTGACTTCCTTAGGGCTTACGTACAATAATGGGTTTGCTGGGTCAAAGGGTGTAGAGAATTTAGTTCCTTTAGTTCTTGCATAATTTCAAATTGACCTTCAGAATTGTTGAACCATTTCATGGCCCCATCAGCAATGAATTAATGTTTCTAAATTCCCACAGTACTTCTCATTGATTTTTCCTTTTTTTTTTTATCATTTCCCTCAATTATCATGGTGTAAGGTGAAACCTCAAAAACTTATTTTAATTTGCATGTTTCTTAGTGATAGTGATTTGTGCCATTTTAAAAATATGGTCACGTATAAATTACAGTTCTTCTGAAAATATCATATCCGTTAGCCATTCATCTAAGTAAATCTTTTGGGAAATGATCTTCATGTTAGGTAGTAGTGTCACTTCCCTGTGCATCTTGATTGTCATACTTTTATTGGTAATATTTGGTGCAAATATTTTTTCCCACTCTTATTTAATCATATCCTATACACACATCTTAATTATTTGGTTTCTCAAGCTGTGAATTTGAATCAACAAATTGTAGGACTAGAGTTCCTCACAGAGAGTAGTAGGAAACTGCTTTGACAGTTTGACATTGAGAGCAGAGACTGAAAAACTTAAAAAAAAACAAATTAATGAACTTTTAAAAGTACAGCAATATAGGGCTATACATACCCTAATGTTCCCTGCCGACATTAATATAGCACTGCTTGATAATTTGCATAATGAATACCTTAGGGTCTTGGAGAAAAAGTTGAATTATGGCCAATTCACCTCAAGAGATCAGAGAAGCTCTTAGTATATTTAAGATGATCCTTTTTTCATGATCCTGTTATTTGAATCTGGACAAGACCTTAAAAATCATTTAAACATGAGGTCTAGTAAGTAAAAAACATTTTTTTAAGCTTTGATTCTTAAAAGTGGATTGGATGATTTGGGGGAGAGACCTGTTCCAGTTAATTGAGGTTTTACTGTAAGAAGTGAGTCTTTCTCTTATCAAGTAGTTAACAATTATTTTGTCAGTTCATTTAGGCAGCAAGTCTCAATCTCTGATGATGCTGGATAAGTTGAGCATTAGTGAATATACACAAAACTTTGAAAAAAAGAAAATGAGTTGTGATAAGTTTTCTTTCCAAGTACTATTATAGCCCTGTTAATTTTTGCAAAGGTAGATAACTGTTTTCATAAAGATTATTGTCCCTAACATCTCTAGATCAGTCCACTAAGGCTGCATAATACTAGAAGCGGAAAATGATTAAGATGACTTAGAAATTTTCTTTTCTGTGACTATGTGGAAGAACCCCTCCCCCATCCTTGCCTAAGGACTTTGTAATTACCTTGTGGAGCAGAGTCCTCCTTTTTGAACCTGTTGTGATTGCTCTGCAGATCCTATAAATTATTTACACTCTGATGGCACTAAATGACTACATTAATGGCACCTCTGGCTCCACAGGATATCAAGAACTTTAATAATTCATCATTTATTACAGCTCTATCCCTGTAGATTAACATGAGGGGAAGCTTAGTTCACAACACTGATAAGGCTGGCTCTTAAGACCTCTGCTTTTCAATTGTCTTACCCATAAATATTCAGATAATAGTGGTGTTAGGAGCTGAAAAGATGAGCTATTAAATTATAATAGTGACTCTTGTAACATTGAGCTTTTTTAAATTTAGTTCAACAACACTAGGTCATTTCATTAAGTACTTGAATGTATTGTGTCCTATTAAGAATAAAAATCTATGAAAAGACAAAATAATTCTGTTTTCAGGTAGGTTTAGAACTTTAGTTTTTAAAAATAAGTGCTAAACTTGAGTTGAAATACTAATGAAGACCTAGAGAAGATTACAACTTCAGCTTAGCAGTTTAGTAGTTTTGACTACTAAACCACAGCAAACTGGCCTGAGTTGTTTCTCCAGAAAATTTTCTTTCAATTCATATAAATTTGAACCTCTTTAGATTTTAATAACATTTTTTAAAAATGTGTGGTTTATTGGGAATTTTTCTTCATTTTTTGACTTTAGCATCAAATATGCAAGTGTATGTAATTGCTGTAGAAAAGAGAAATCTTGAGAACAGTGAACAAATTCTCTGGCTATTAAAACTTTCAATCAGAAGCTATAGGCAAGTTGAAGAAATCGGAAACTTCAAAGTTCTCAAAGTGTTACTGGAACAAATGCATAGTTTTCTTTATGTCTACAGCTACATATGTGATATGAATTCTACTAGTTAGTATATGGTAATCCACATAATTCTATGTTAGCTAGAAGGGAGGATTTAGATATTAGCAGATTACTGATTGCCTGTATCCTGCTGCAGGAAGAATGGTTGTTTCAGAGCATGTTAATTACAGACACGTTACGTTCCCTGCTCTGTGGCATGTGTTGTTTTTATAGATGAGGGGCCCTAATCTTCTCCTGGTACCTTGTTATAGTATTCACTGTGGAACTGATTTTGGTGTAAGGTGGGAGTTGGATGGGACCCCAAAACGTTTTTTATAAAGCAGTCATGTTGTCTGATGAGGCTACATTTTAGATTCAGAGTATAAGTTTTCACTTCCATTCCCCCACCTTTCTCCTTTATACAAGGTGTTCCTTACCTGGTGTTGGTGAACTTTAAAATAGATGTATGTATATTTTCACAGTTCTATTTTACTATATTTGGTTTCCTATATTTGGTTTTCCCAAGTATTTTGTGCATTTAAAAACATTTGGAGAAGAGATCAGTAGGCCTCAACAAACTAGCCAAAGGAGTCCATGACACCAAGAATGTTAAGAACCCCAGCTTTAGATTTAAAAGGTATAAAAAGTTGGTTATGCCCTTCCTTCCTTCTCCCCTCCCCAGCAGTGACATATACCACTTTTTACGGGGACTTTAAACACAGTGTTTCTACTAAAAAATCTTTTGTTTGTATTGCTTTGGCTGTGATGGAAGGTGTTGGTATTTCTTGTACTTGATAAAATCGAATGAGTAGTTGAAAACAATTTTAAGAAACCCTTTTAAATGGAATGGGGATAAATAAAGGAAAATCATGGTAGCATGAAGACTGCTGGATCAGGAGTCAAAGGCTTTGAGTTTAAATCTTGATTCTGTCATTTTTCAGTTGTGGGACCATGTGCAGATAATTTTATCTCATTGACCTTGCCTTCTGCAGAGTGATGGGGTTGTTGGAGATTGCCTGTAAAGGTCTCTGGCTCTAAATTGGATCCTGTGAGATCCATGAAAGAAGCACAGGGCCAGATTTATTGTCATCTTATGTAGAAAATTCAGGGAGCTGCCCGATTGATAAATAGTCAAGGAATATAAACAGGTAGTTTTCAGATGAAGAAACTGAAGCTATCTATAGTCATATGAAAAAAATGCCCTAAATTACTATTGTTTAAAGAAAGGCAAATTGAAACAACTCTGGAGTACCACATCATACCTTATTAGATGGACTAACATGACAAAACAGGAAAATGATAAATGTTGAAGAAGATGTGGGGAAATTGGAACACTAGTGCATTGTTGATGGAGTTGTGAACTGATCCAACCGTTCTGAAGAGCAGTTTAGAACTATGTCCAAAAGGCTATAAAACTGTGCCATGCCCTTTGATCCAGTAGTACCATTGCTAGGTCTGTATCCCAAAAGGATCATAAAAAAGGGAAAAGGACCCACATGTACAAAAATATTTATAGCAGCTCTCTTTGTGGTGGCAAAGAATTAGAAATTGAGGGGATGATCATCAGCTGGGGAATGGCTGAACAAGTTGTGGTATATGAACGTAATGGAATATTGTTGTTCCATAAGAAATGGTGATCAGGCGGATTTCAGAAAAATCTGGAAAGATTTAACATGAATTGATGCTTAGTGAAGTGAGCAGAACCAGAAGATTGTACACAGTATCAGCAACATTGGGCAACGATTGACTTTGTTAGACTTAACTCTTCTGAGCAATGCAGTGATCTAAGACAGTTCTGAAAGACTCATGATAGAAAATGCTCTTCCCGTCGCAGAGGAAGAATTATGGAGTCAGAATACCACTGTTTTCTCTCTTTTTTTTGTTTTTTCTTTCTCATGGTTTTTCCTTTTGTTCTGATTCTTTTTTCACAACATAGTGGAAATACGTTTAATACGATCGTACATGTACAGCCTATATCAGGTTGCATGTCGTCTTGGAGGGAAGGGAGAAAATTTAGAACTCAAAATCTTATAAAATGAATGTTTAAAACTAAAAATAAATGAATAAAAAACCCAAATATCACATGAAGAAAAATGCACCAATATTACCTAATAAAAAAGAGAATAAAAAAATCTTACAACAAAAATTTTAAAAAGAAACAAAATGCAGAGAAGATGTATAGAGAAACAGAGACTTAGCCAGAACTAGGAAGGAGGATCATGTGAATATAATTCAAATAAAAAAAGAAAACAGTTCAGTCTGCAAGCTTTAGTGGGGAAAGAATAAGAAATTTTAGTAGGTGAGGACCTTTAGAGATGGAACACTGTAGGTATGAGCTATCTGCTTGCCTGGTCTGTTCCACTAGGAAGGAGCAGAGCATGAAAGAACTAATCTGGAGGAGAGCAGTAGTTTTCAATTTCTATCCTTGTTGAAAACTCCTAATAAAATTAGAATAAAAACACTAAAGTCTTTTCACAATTGTGTGACATTTCTTGTTATTCTTCTCTCAGCTTGGGGGCAAAAATATCTGAGTGAGATTTTTTTGTTGGGCATATTTCATCACCTCCATCTTCCCCACCCTCTTCTCCACCCATTAATGCCCTGGAGCTGATAAATCTTGCCAGACTTCAGCTTAGAGCAAAGGTGTTAGAACCTTTACAGAAAAAAGGGTGAGGATCTTTGGCATGTCCTTAGTGATATTATGGTGTAATTCACATTTGTGAGGGAAAGTGCTTGGTTTCACTGACAGACATGACTGGCTGAAATTGATCGTTTGGCTGTAATAAAGATGTTGTTCAAACCTGTGTGCATCTGTCAACACCGTTTGGTAGCACAGTGAGATAAGCTCTTCCTTCTCCTCTTGCAGTGATCTCTAATGCTTCAACAGCATGTTCCTATTGCCAACCATATTGTAGCATACAGTAAAGCACTTTTGCAGACGGCTTGTGTGGGCCAGATTCCACCTCAGCCTTGTAAAAGTGCCAGAAAATAACAAGCAGGCGGAGAGTTTCTTAAAACTTATTTAAATGTTTAGCTCTCATTGCAAATTCAATCAAAACTAGATTGTACTTAAGCTAAAAGTGAACTGTAGAATTTATTTTTTATTTCATCCATTTCTTCTCCATTATTGATGTAATTTGGACTAACAAGACAGTGTGCTATCGTGGAAAAAAACAAACATTGGATTTGGAGACAAAAGACCTGGTTTTGAGTCTAGTTTCTATCCCTAGCTGTGTAAAATGAGAAGATTAGCCTCCATTTCAGAAGTCCTTTGCCAGCTCTAAATTCTGTGATCTTATAAAATGGGTTTCCCATTTTTAGAGCTAGTGTTATTTAGAAAAACCATTTCTATGGAAGATGGGTTCAGTTTCAACTTTGGTGGCTTTGTTATATGGACTGTTATCTTCGGTGTTGTACTCTAGGGGAGTTTTCATATGTGAGTGGTTTTTTTTTCTCATAAACACCTGATGATATAATGTGAATATAGAATTTTCCCTTTAGTTTTTTATTGTACACTCAGCTACCATTTGCCCCAACTTCTTTTCAAGGACTCAGATGAAAACTGAGTAACTTTTTGTTTTTTAGGGATTTGAGTCATAATCGGTTATCTAACTGGAGCATCACCTTGGATTCAAAGGTGTTACAGGACGTGTAAGTTATTCTTAATTGTATTTTTGTGACCTAATAAACATTGGTAGTTTGGGGATTGCCAATCCTGACATGGTAGAGAATATGGGATGAGGGTAGGAAGAAATTAAAATTTTAAAGCTGTGATTACACATCAGAGCAGTTTGTTTGGATTTGTTATATCATAAAGTCTCTGGGCGTTTTGCCATTTGTATTGTTGCTTTCAAATTGTAGTCTGCACTGTACTTTCTTACAGTCACAAATGAAGAGTTCTTTGTAGAATTTTATACAGTATTTTCTTTCTTCAGACTTACCAGAGAAACAGAAGACTCCCCCATATCATGTAAACATTTCATATGTTCTGCCAAATACTTGGCATCTAAAATAAATGAATAATATAGAAAAGTAGGTTTATTTACAGTAATACCCCATTTATCTGGGGGTGTTGGGAATGAGGCCTTCCTGTCTGATATTTTCAAGGTAAGTTGAAATCATATTCTCCCCCTAATCCCCAGCTTTAAGCTTAATTCATTTCAGTAAGCATTTATTTGTTGCCTCCTATGGGCAGAGGATCTCATGCTTATCTTCAGGAACCTCAGTTTACCTAGATATGTTTTATTTTTCCCTATATTGAAAATGATTTTTTTTTGATTAGATGTTTTTGTTTGTACTTTTGTGTGGGACCTATTTGCTCAGACCCAAAAATGACCCCAGACTTCTGTACTTTGGGGAGACTTACAGATAATTTAGATTTGTGTTCTCAGCCCTTTCTCACTATTATATTGTCACTTAACACTTCTTGATATTCTCAGTTACCTACTTCTCTGAGCTTCTCTTGATCTTATTTTCTGCTTCTAGTCTCCATAACCAAGCTTTATTTTAATTTTAAGTACAGTGAGAGGAAACAGACTCATACCAAAAAAGTACAAGCATGTTGTTGCAAAGGATTTTGGATGTTCAGCCGTCTTTTTCCCATAAAAATATGGACTGTTTCAGAAACTTAGGGGACCATTCAGTGCAGTCCTGAATCCCTTCTATCACATACTTAGCAAATAGTCAAATAGGCCAGGGCTTCTTTTTCCACTCGAAACCCTTTCACAGCTTCTTAAACTGTGGGTCAAGATCCCATGTGGTTTAAGTTTAAGAAGCGCTGATCTAGGCTTTCTTTGAGTTCTAGTCACAGGAAACTCAGAATTACATAAGGTAGCTTATTTGATAATGCATATGCATTCACACACATGTACATACATGTGTGTATGCACGTGTATTAATCACATTATTTCCCAGAATAGATATCATAAACACAATTAATTGGTTAGCTCTGTAGAAAAGTTAAGAAAACATGATTTTAAACAATTTTTCCTAGTCTTTTCTGTACTTACCAGTGTCACAATGATAATAGATTTTCAGTCTTAAAAAGAGCAGTCATAATTTTTAGTCCTAGTCCAATTTATTTTGGGCCATGGGCTTTTCTGTATTGTCCTGTCTGTGTTTTCTGTCAGTCCAATCAGTAAAAATGTATTAAGCACATTGTGTGTCCTAGAGTCTGCACACTTTTTAGTCGAGAACTAGAGAAGGAAAAACAAATCACTGAAGAATCAAATCTTTCCTTTCTTTCTACCCAGGAAAATGAATTATAATGAGTTAACAGAAATTCCATATTTTGGAGAACCAACTTCTAACATCACTCTCCTTTCGTTGTAAGTAAATATTTGAGGATTTTTTCAGTTTTTTTCTTAAATCTTTTAAAAGATTTAAGATACTGTATTGTTCGTAATTCTTTTGCTTCCGTTGGTATGGGTAATACTTAAAGGACAGGTCACAGATAACTTCTAGAGTTCTCCTTTTTGGTCTTCAGAGTGCACAATGTAATTCCAGAAGTGAGTGTAGAACAGCTCCAGTTTTACCTTTCCCTGGAGACGCTGGATCTCAGCTCAAACATCATCTCAGAAATCAAGGCATCCTCCTTTCCTAGAATGCAACTGAAATATCTGTAAGTAAAAAAAAAAAATTCCATTTAGATGATTCTTAAACTGTGGGTTTACATGACAACCTGAATAAAAAAACTCATTTTTGATACGATAGTAAGGTTATAATATTTCCTGGTCAGGAAAAACAAGAGAAATAAGGTGATATCTGAGGCTTAACTTTGGTTTATTTTACTAAAGTAATTGTATAGAAAACAAGTAAGTAAAACTTGCCAAATTGCTGGTTTTTCAGTATAAATCTCTTAAGAACTGAAATAACAGTATTGTCTATGGAGAGTTACTTATGGTAGAATTCTTGTTCAATATATATTTTTGTCTTATTTATTTTAGGAATCTGAGTAATAACAGGATAGCCACCTTGGAAGCTGGCTGCTTTGATAATTTGTCCAGTTCTTTAGTAGTGGTCAAGTTAAATAGAAACAGAATTAGTATGATTCCACCCAAGATCTTTAAGCTGCCTCATCTTCAGTTCTTGTAAGTAGCTAATTAGGAAGGTCTTTTTTCTTCTACACAACTATCTTTTTTTTTTTTTTAAGTAGATGGATGATTCTCAACTGTGTATTAAATTTTGTTCACATTTCTCTTAAAGGGAACTTAAAAGAAACAGGATTAAAACTGTGGAAAGTCTTACATTCCAAGGGCTTGATTCCTTAAAATCTTTGAAAATGCAGCGGAATGGAATTAGCAGACTTATGGATGGAGCTTTCTTTGGCTTGGTTAACATGGAAGAATTGTAAGTACCAGGAACCTCAGCAGGGGAGTGTCAACAAGGGCTTCTGATTAGGACTTCTAAGGCTCAGAAGGCTGGAGGAGGGTCTTTAATTACATAGAGTTTTTACTAAGGAGTTCCCTGCTCTAATCCCTGAGGCAATTGATGTACAAAGTTGGTATGATTTGTAAAATGTTAAGTCAGTGGATTTGGCTGCTCTACCCATAAGTATCATATCTAAAGCTAACTAAATTGCTTTATTCTATTAGGTGAGTGGAGCTATCAGAGCTCATCAGGATTAGGCGTATTTGACACTGTTTGGTCACATTTTCTTAAGCTCTTAGGTTTTGAAAATCTGATTTTCCAAAGCTACTTTATTTTAGCCTTAAATATACTGTTGGGTTCATTGATAGATCTTCCTATCAACTCGCTCCTAAATAGTGTAGGATTGAGTGAAGAAGAGATCTGGGCTAGATACCTTCCAGTACTAAGACTTTGTGAAGACTTAAGAATATTCTTCTCATTGAGTATCTTGTTTTATAACCCATTTTCTGCTCTGTTTCTCTAATTCTGCAGAGAACTGGAGCACAATAACCTAATAGAAGTGAACAAGGGTTGGCTCTATGGCTTGAGGACATTACAACAACTCTATGTCAGCCAGAATGCTATTGACCGAATCAGCCCTGATGCCTGGGAGTTCTGCCAGCAACTATCTGAACTGTAAGTGTTAAACTCCATTTCAGTGATGACTTCGCAGTTTAGGTCAGGTTGAAATGAATAATTGCTATAGTCAGTAATGAAGGCTAGAAGTTCCTAACCTATATGCTAGGAGTTTGAAAGTTCTAGAATATATGTATCTTGTAAGGAAGGATGTGAATTGTAAAGTTGAACTGAGGTATGATGAATTCCTTACTGTTGCCAAAATCTTATTTACAGTGACTTGTCCTATAATCAGTTAACTCGCCTGGATGAATCTGCTTTTGTGGGTCTGAGCTTATTGGAGAAGTTGAATTTAGGGGACAACAGAGTCACTCACATTGCTGATGGGGTTTTTAAAGACCTTTCAAATCTTCAGACATTGTAAGTATACTGGTTCAACAAAATTGGCTTTTGCTTCAATAAAAAAGTCAGAGGACACACAAATAACGAATGTGTACAATAATTTTGTCATCATTGTAATTCTGTTTCTCTTTTGCCCTAGGCTAAAACTATAACAAATCTTCCAGCTGTCTTTTAGATGATCTGTTGTGTGCCTCCTCTTATGCTAAGTAATATTGGGGTGGTATAGTAAGGCACACTTTTCTTATCTAGAAGGAACTTACAGTCTTTAATGATAATCGGGAATACATCTGAACTTCTGTCTGCCATTTAGAAAGTCATTTGAAATGAATCATCCTGATTGTTGGTTCATTAAGAAGATGCCTTAATTAGCAAAATTACAGATTTTTATAAATTGTCATGTTCTGTTAATCTTACTGTATTTTAATGAAATAAAAGTAATCTCAAAAATGTATGGCAAAATGAGAGTGAACAAAATGATTAATTAGCAGAATTTATATGGTCTTAAAGGGCCCTAAGTTGGAGACTGTCTGGTCATCAAATTCTGAATCAACAAATACTTTAAGACAAGGGGGCATGCTGATTGAGCAGGTTGCAAAACACTGGTGCTTAACCATGCATGAGAATGGCAACTTAGATCTTCTTATACAGAGGCTTTAGTCTGAGTTTTAAAATAGATGAGGTGGTTTTTCTCCAAATTTGGATTTGGCTGATTTTCAAGAGCTTTCTAGCTTCTTGTCAGAGTAAATAGAGCAGTATAGATTGGATTTATCTGATACAGCCATTTTGGGAGGGCTGATAAGACAAAGGTAATCTCAGCTAGTTTTGACTCTCAGAACTCTATACTTTACCAAGAAACAGGAGTGAAACTACCTGGAAGGCACTGGGGATGCTGAGATAATACTCCATGCACACCATCACTGACTGCTTTTAGCTGTCTGAGATTATAAGAGAAACTGAAGACAGAATTGGAGCCAGAGTTTGGAGATCCTGGCTCTGGGATTGGATTGGTCCTGTGACCTTTCTTTTTTGGGGAAGAAGGGCAGGAGATGAGCAGTCTTAAATAAACTGAGTCATAGACAGCAGGAGGAAAGAAACCTTTGCTGTTTAATAGCAAGATTTTGAATAAGGTGGGCCATTGGTTTTAATAGTCTAATCCTTGGTTTTTAGGAAAGTTAACTAATCCAACGTAACTGTAAACTGGCTTGTAAAAGTAAAAGCTTGGTGTTTTGTCATAAGGAGGCTCGAAGAGATAGATACCAAATACTACTAACACATCTTCTTGCTGCATTTTTCATCTAGCACACTCGTGTAACTACATTTCCTTTGAGGATGGAGTAGTGGATTTTAAAAGACCCATAATTTTCATTTTAAAGAAAACACTGTACTCATTGTTATTCACGGGGATGTGCTGGCCTTGCTTCCCAGGGGAAGAGTCTTAATTGCTCTGGAGCTGTGAAATGCTGGATTGGTATTGCTCTTAGTCAGCCTTTCTAAGCTGAGGACCCTGGGGATAGGCATAGGTCACAAAGAAATCCCATTAGCCAGTAACCAGATTTGTGAGCTATATTCCCTACCTTGGAAAAGCCTACTGCTGCCTGCCTGACAGCCCTGTACAGTCCCCTTCCTATAATCTTTTAATATGCTAACACAATTAGGAACTGTTAGCCAGGAAGATTAACATTCTTAGCATATTGCTTAATTTACTTATCCAGGCTTGCCTCTGGAATCTTAGCTTGTGACAAACAGCAAATCTCTCTCACATGCCTGTCTTTCAGATGATCACAGAACTTCCTTCCTAAGTAAATAATTCAAAGCATAGTCTTCATTGGAAGTACTCTGTGATTTTTAGGTAAAATATCCATCTAGAGTGGCTATTTGGCATGGCCGTATCAGGAAGCTAACCATTGAGCCACCATGTTAACTTATATTGTGGTCTCTGACCTTTCCCCAAATGAAAAGGTGGTTTCATTCTTGCAGAGATTTACGGAACAATGAGATCTCCTGGGCCATAGAAGATGCAAGCGAAGCATTTGTAGGACTCACCAAGCTCACAAAATTGTATGTATTCATGGTCTTGTGTGTGCTGATGTAAGAATATGTTTCACAACTGTGTATCCATTAAGATTTTTGAAGCTGATACCCTTTTCCCTTATCCACCCAGAAGAATTTAACTTTCTCCTGGAATTTGCTTTCTGTTTTGTGTCTCAACTTTTGAAAAACCATTATCTTTTAAAGTTGTGGACACCTGTCTAGTGAAGCTGTTTGTGCTCAGGTTAAAAAAAAAAGGTGCTGAGAAACTGGAGTTTTAGTAATAGAACGGAACTGTTTAATACTATAAAGTTTCTGTCAGTTCTATCTAGCAATAATTGGGACTGTTGAATCTATTTTCACACCTAAATATGAGATTTTGTGAGATAAAGCATGTAGATTTGATTAAACACACATATGTTAAGCAAATCCTATAGGTAAGACAAAGAAACCGAAGTAGGCTTGACCTTCCAGCAGCCTGCCAAGGTGGGAAGTGCCCTGAAGCTAGGGCTCTCAGGTCTCTTTCTCAGCTTGGCTGCTTGCTTCTTCCTCTGTGGCTTTGGAAAGCTCATTGTTAACCTGCTAGGCTTCAGTTTCTTCACCTTCAAGATGAAGGAGTTGGACTAGACAGTTCCTAAAATCCCTCCAGCTCAGAATCTGGGATCGCTTCTGAGACTTGGATCTGGTACCAGAGGGGAAAAAACCTGGAACAAGGAGGATAACTCCATTTTCCATGATCATGGTCAGAGTGATGTTCAGAGTCTTCGTGTTATTTTTGGTTTTGTACTTAAGATTTATAACTCTTGAAAATGGAGGGGTTTTTTGTTTTTTGTTTTGTTTTTTTAAGCTCATTCTGGCCTTGTTTATAGGTTAATTTAGTGGATTTGGGAGGGAGAGCATGGAGAATTTTATTAGGAAGGTTTGTTTGTGTTTCAGAATCTTACAAGGAAACCATATTAAGTCGGTCACAAAGAAGGCATTCATCGGTCTTGAAGCCCTTGAGCATCTGTAAGTAGTTTGCATACATTAGGGTCTACTGAATAAATAACCTTTGCTGTTAGCAAAGGTTTTTGTGACTACTTAAAGTGTTTCGAACGCAGTTGTACAGATGGGGAGAGGTAAAAAGTGTTTTGTTTCTTTTGGTTGCAGAGACTTAAATAATAATGCTATAATGTCTATCCAAGAAAATGCTTTTGCTCAGACACATCTGAAAGAACTGTAAGTAGTAGAACCTTCTGTCTTTCCTGTCATCAGTCACTGATATTTATTGTCTTGACTATGAGCCTGACCCGAAATGTGTTTAGAAATTAGAGTAAAAACTGGATATCACATTGAGTTAATTTTTTAATGTCCATGGAAATGTCCAGGTGTGGGTTTTGCTGGTGTTGCTGCCTCCGACCTTATCTTTTTCCTTGGTCTTTGTTGTCTTCCATTTTCTCTCATCCCACCACTAATCTTTGCCCCTGGCCTTTGGTTCATAGGCTGTGGTTTGGGTGTGAAGGGCAGAGGAAGGGAACACACATCTCTTAAGCATCTGTTGTGTGCCACGAAGAGTGCTAAGCATTTTCCAGATAGGATCTCATCTGACGATGTAGAGCTTTCCACTGATGATGGCTGCTTCCGGGAGTGTTTCTGGGCATTTCAAACTGGTGTGTTATTTAAAAACTGTTGTAGTTGCAGTGGAAGAAATAGAAGGTGTTTTTCTTTTCTCAGTCTTTGTGCAAATAAGTTTAAGGGTTTTGTGATCATGCTTTTTTACTTAATGATGTCACAAAAGCTATCATTAGCTATTTTTATCCACACTTCATTAAAAACTAGTTTTCTCCATTTTCTAAAACTGGTTTTCCTCATTTAAGAGGACTTCTGGTATCAAGATGGTTGAGAAAGGAAGAAACCTAAAATGTTTCAGAATGGGGACTTGGACCCTAGCATAGATTTTTCAAAGAACAAAAGGTCCACCTAAATGTATCCCCCCAAATGCCTGATTCTGCCTGACTTGGTAGGTGCTCAGATGTTTTTTGCTGAGAAAGTAGTGTGCTGAGACCCTTGGAGTGAGGTAACAAAAATAATAGAAGAACCTTGTCTTTTTACTTGAGCTTATTTTTTTGGAAAAACAACACATGCAAGAAAGCACAGGAATATAGTTTTGTTTTGGCAATATTACACCCTCAAAAATTCACCTTGGTCTCCTGAAAAAGGTGAAAGAAACCATTCCGGACCTTAGTAGAAACATGATCACTAATGGTTGTTTAAACAAACCCTTATTTTTCAGACGTGCTTAACAGGTTTCTTGCAGACCACAGGCACACCTTTAGTGACGTTCTCTTTGTTCTTTTTGGAAATGAGACCCCAGGTATTTTGGTCCTGTGAAAAGAATTTGAAAGTAATCTCCCCTCATTAGGGATGACAGCATACTCCCTGCTTAAGGAGATGTTGTGTGACGCAGGCATCTGGCACTGCAAAAACTTGGAGTGAGAAGAGTGAAAGGACCAGGGCCTCATTCTCTTTCTCTCCCCCCCCTGCCCTCTCTCTGTGTCCTTTGTAGGATGTTGAACACCAGCAGTTTGCTCTGTGATTGCCAGCTGAGGTGGCTGCTGCAGTGGCTAGTGGACAGTCACTTAGAACAGGCAGTGAATGTGAGTTGTGCTCACCCTGAATGGCTAGCTGGGCAGAGCATCCTCAACGTGGATCCCAAAGACTTTGTCTGCGGTTTGTACATTTCGTGCAATGTCCAGAGTTCGAAGAGACAGTGACTGATTCTCTAGAAACCTGTTCTTTTATCTATCTGGGATCTGTCATTTACTTGGGATTTTGACTAAAGTATTGTATTATACGTTTTCATATTTAGAGAATTTTCCTTTAAAGCAAAATGGTTTTGGAAGTAGAATAACTTTGTTTCATACTCAGATGATACGAACTTCCAGGCAGATTGTTTTGCAAATTACCAGTAGTTCTTCTTTCTTGTCTTCTTCCCCCCAGGACCCTCCACCTCCCCACCCTGGGCTATCTATAGGCTCTCTTAAAAGATATTCATGGTGTTTGTAAGACAGTTCCGCCCCATAGAATGTCTTCAAATAACTTTTTTTTTTAATGCTAGCTATTCTTTGTGAAAATAGGATAAGAGTTTACTCTCCATTTTATATATGAGGAAATTAGCACAGGATGGTTAAAGATTGCTCAAATTTGTATAGCAAATAGTACGACTAGCTTCGAATGTTGGGCTGGAGTTGTTTACCCCTCTGTCCGGTAGCTGCTGGTGACTGGGAAGGTAATGGAAATGCCATCTAGGAAGATGGATTAAGGTTTGAAGAGTCAAACAAATTGTAACAGTTGGAAGGGGCACTTAATTGCCCTTGGTGTCGGGTTTCTAAAGAACAGATCCATTAACTTAGCTCCTGTTGCTTTTCTCCACAGATGATTTTCCCAAACCCCAGATAAGGACGCACCCAGAGACCACGATCGCTTTAAAAGGAGTCAACGTGACCCTCACGTGCACTGCTGTGAGCAGTAGTGACTCACCAATGTCCACTGCGTGGAGAAAAGACAGCGAGATCTTGTACGACGCAGACGTTGAGAATTTTGCTCGATATCGGCAGCAAGGTGGAGAAGCTTGGGAGTACACTACTGTTCTCCACCTTTTCAATGTGAACTTCACAGACGAAGGAAAATATCAGTGCGTTGTTACTAATCACTTTGGCTCTAATTATTCTCAGAAAGCTCGATTAACTGTGAATGGTAAGAGATCATGTCCTTGGATGTCTTTTAAATTTGAGAAAGGTTAATAACTTTATTCTTTTGGTTTTATTCATTTGACCAGGAAAAAGAGACTCCTCCTCATATGTAGGAGGATAGCACTATACTATGGTAGAACTCTGTAAGCAGGCAGGTTCCCTGATTGAGCTAGCTTGCCCATTTACTATTCTTTCGGGTCTGTAACTTTGAAGGAGTTTTACAAAAGGGCAGTGTAATAATTTATATTTCTGTAGCACTCTCCTCACAACACCATGAGGCATATAGGTAGTGCATGTATTTCACAAATGAAGAAATGGAGGCTCTCAAGTGAAGTGATTTGCCAATTAGTGAATGGCAGAGTGGGGGCTTTTGAACCCCCATATCTTTTGAATCCAGTAATGCTGGTCTTTCCTTTAGGCGAAATTGCCTCCTTGAGGGTCTGGTTGCCTCTGCCCTGAGAAGTACTTGGGGGTGTCAGTCCCCATCTGATAAGATGAGTTAAAATTATTGACTTTTGCAGTATGTAAATCACATGGCTCCCCCCACCCCCAGTGGCCTTCCTGGGTCACCTCATGACTATGGCATTTCTGTACCAGATAGTATCTGTGAGGGCAAGAGGAGCAATTGTTGGGTCTTGTTTTCTGCATGTCTCAGGACAGTATGGAAAGTGGACAGAAACTTTCACCTCTAGTCTCTTTTGTAGCTTTATGAGTGTTAGTTAGAAAAACACTCAATTTGTAGATGAAAACATAACAATGACGTGAAGATAGCTTGTTCCAAATGGCTTTAAATATACGTGTATATGCGTACACACACATATACATATACATGCATATATGTGCACATATATACATATGTGTTTTACATTTATATAAATATATACAGACATGTACATGCACACGCATTTTTGGACATTCTGCTTTCCCTCCTGTCAGTGAGGGTAGGCAGTTGCTTTTAGAAGCTATTGTACCATTACCTTGCAAAGACTTGAGTCTTATGCTGCAGGGAGTAGAAGGTTGGGCCTGGGGTCAGGAAAACCTGAATTCATATCTAGCTGCACCCACTGACTAGCTGTGTGACCCTAGACAAGTCACTTAACCTCTGTCAGCTTCAGTTTTCACACCTGTAAAATGTGAATAATAACATGAGGGAGGATCAGATGAGATGATACTTGTAATGCACTTAGCACAGATCCTGGCACACAGGAGGTGCTATATAAATGCTTATTCCTTTCCCTTCCCTCTTCCTTAAATGGAAGAATGAACAAGATTTTATTATGAACTTAGTAATCAGTCAGCAATCATTTGTTAAGTGCCTGTCTGTGGGCTACTAAGTGCTAAGGGCTGGGGAAACCAAAAAAAGCAAACAGTCCCTGCCATTGGTCAGCTCACCATCTAATGGGGATCACGGAGTAGGGAGAAGGTAATTTCCCAGGGGAGATGGCACTGGTGGGGGGTTTGGGAGAGGGGCAGATAATGGAGCTGGGAAGGGGCTCCTAGAGAAAGGGAGTCATGATGAAAGCTGAGGGACCAGGGAGAACATTTTGGGTGAGATGGGCAGTGCGGGGTCACCCAAATCTGGGTGGGAGATCCAGGTAGCTGGAGGGGAGTAAGGTGCTGAAAATATACATGGGGTATTGAGCTAGTACCTGCTCTCAAGGAACTCACATTCTGATGGGGAGAGACTATAGCTAGACGGAGAGGGAATGGAAGGGCAGCTGGCAGCGACGTGGAGGGGTGGTGCCAGCTCACGCAAAGGGTCCAGTCCTTTCACAACTGGTGGGAGCAAGCCGGTCCAGGTGACAGGTGATCCAGGGTAGCTAGAGTGTCAGGAAGAGAGGAAGCTGGTAAAAAGTCACATCTCTAAGGTAGTTCTCATTGACAGCACCGCACTTGTTTCTCAATTTGAGCCCTTGAACTGTGCCAGGGGTTTTGTGGCAAGAACTCTTCTGGGTATTTTGTAGCTGTGATTGCCGAGACTATTGCTGGTAGGCAGGCAGGCAAGTGCTGGAGCCACAGGTCCTCTGGTTACTTCTTCAGGGCCAGGGGAGGCAGGGTGCTGCTACTTACCAGGTTCTTGGGAGTAGAAGGATCACCTCCCTGGAGCCTGGAGGGGCACAGTATCACTGGCCTCACATTTCTCCTTCAGGCTGCCTCTATCACACCTCATCGAGAAGCACGGGCCTTTATGAGGAGCTAGGGTTTGGTAGTGAGAATGCTAGTTTTTCTCGTGCATTCATATTCTTCATGTCATTTTTGATACAGAGCTACCATCATTTCTGAAAACCCCAATGGACCTAACTATCCGTACCGGAGCCATGGCCAGACTGGAATGTGCTGCAGAGGGTCACCCTGCACCTCAGATTTCCTGGCAGAAGGATGGTGGCACAGACTTCCCTGCAGCCCGAGAAAGACGCATGCATGTTATGCCCGAGGATGATGTGTTCTTCATTGCCAATGTGAAGATAGAAGACATGGGAATATATAGCTGCATGGCCCAAAATACTGCAGGCGGTCTCTCAGCGAATGCCACCTTAACTGTGTTAGGTGAGCTTCTTTTCCTTTCCCTTGGTTTACAGTATTTGACAGAAGCCTCTTGTCTCAGGAACTACCCCTGGTCTTGTGGGAAAGAACCCTGCTAAGTGAGACATCTTCATTGCAAGCTGGCCTGGGAGCCGGGATCTCCTGGTCCTTCTGTTCTCATCCCTTATGGGGAGGAGTATCGTTTTGAAATAAAATTGGTGAGTCATGTAATCTGGTGGAGAGACTGTGATAGAGAAGTCCTGCACTGTCATGATAGAACTAATCCCTCTGCTCTTGACAAAAGGAGCAAATACCTTACACATGTCCTTTGTCCAGCTGTAGGTGAATCCATTTACTTTCTGGTGGTTTTCCATGGTAATATAGGGGTTTGAGACAATATTGCACCAAAGAGCTTAAATAATACTAGAAAAATGTTCCTCTTCCCGGTTTATTAAAGACAGGTGCAGGTCAGGTTGCCTAACTTAAAATATTCTTTTTCCCCTTCTAGAAACACCTTCTTTTATTAGACCTCTGGAGGACAGAACTGTAACTCGAGGTGAAACAGCTGTCTTGCAGTGCATTGCTGGAGGAAGTCCAAGCCCTCGCCTCAACTGGACCAAAGATGATGGTCCTCTGATGGTGACCGAAAGGCACTTCTTTGCAGCAGGCAATCAGCTTCTCATCATTGTTGATACTGGGCTAGAAGATGCTGGGAAATATACCTGTATCATGTCCAACACCTTGGGGACAGAACGTGGTCACATTTACTTAAACGTAATCTCCTCCTCCAATTGTGATTCCTCCCAAAGTAACGTTGGTCATGAAGATGATGGCTGGACCACGGTCGGGATTGTTATCATTGTGGTGGTGTGTTGCGTTGTAGGCACCTCTCTGATTTGGGTCATCGTTATTTACCACATGAGAAGGAAGAATGAAGACTATAGCATCACCAATACAGGTGAGAAGGGGCCACAGAGCTAGCGCTTGTTTTTTCAGGTTTTAGTAATTGCTGTGCAGGGGAGTATTATGAGCGAACTAAGGGACTTGGATCATCTCGCCCTGGTTTGTGATAAGGGGTGGCTGGGGGGAAGGGTTTTTCTGCTAGAGTTTTTTTGACTTCTTTGATGTATCAGGAAATTTGTGTCTGAGGAGCATTCTGAAATGACTGTTAACCTTCCGAAGCCTCTCCTTGGGCAAAAAAACATGTTCCTGATGCTTTGTGAGTTGCAGTGGCCCCTTTGTCTTGATTTCTCTCATCCCATTGGAGCTCAGATCAGATCATTTGTTTTGGAGGGGAGAAATAATGTGGCGATTTTGCTACTTTTATGCACCTGCCATACTGAAAGAATGACAAGGGAAAAATCGTGGGTGAATGATTTTTTTTGCAGAACTTATAAAGGAGAGAGATAGAACTGGTAACTGGCCAATGGTGATGGTTTTTAAGTGCAGTTATAGGTTGGGGGAGTATCAGTCAATCAGTATTTTTTGAGTGCTTACTATGTACTGGGCATTTTGCTGAGAGCTGGGTATTTAAAAAAGAGGCCAAAGACAGCCCCTGCCAGGGGAAACAGCATACAAACAAATATATACAGGGCAAAAAACAAATAAATAAACATGATAAATAGGAAATAATTAAAAAAAGGAAGACACTGTAATTAGGAGGATTTGGGGAAGGCTTGCTGTAGAATGTGGGATTTTAGCTGGGACTTAAAAGGAATCTAGGGAAGTCAGTAATCAGAGCAGAGGAGGGAGAATATTCTAGGCACAGATAAAATGCCTGGAGCCAGGAGATATGTATGGATAGGATTGCTGGTGTCCCCAGGTAACTTGGTTAGTGATAATGTACCTTTACATAGACTGTACATGCTCAGTACTTTATGAGTGTTGACTTGAAAGTTGCTTGTGTGCCTGTCTCTGCAGAAGAACTGAATCTGCCTGCTGATATCCCCAGCTACTTGTCTTCTCAGGGAACACTGTCTGAACCACAGGAAGGTTATAGCAACTCTGAGGCTGGGAGTCACCAGCAGCTCATGCCGCCTGCAAGTGGATACATACATAAAGGCCCAGAAGGTAGCTTCACCCACTTAGTTATCATTCCAGCCGGTCTTGGACCTAAATAGTACACATTTTCTTCACTACACAAAAAAGATGTGTTTGGGAAAAATTGCTTTTAAAACATTTTTGTGACGTGCATCCTATTTTCTTGCATTGTTTTAAGGATAGAACCCTAGGGGAAAACATCTGGTTATAAAGAAAAAAATCCCGGATTTTGAGCTTACAGGGACCTTCGAGGTCACCAGTCCAGCCTCCTTATTGTACAGACTGAGAAGGAGGAAGGGACTTGTCCAGAGCTTCATAGGTAGTGAGCAGCAGAGCAGAGAGTGGAACCCAGATCCTCCAACTTATATCTGTATGATTGCTTTTAGACAGAAATCCTTTCCAGGCAGAAATCACAGGGTCCTAGATTCAGAGCAGATAGCTATCTCAAAGAACATCTAGCACAGCCCCTTCATTTTATAAAGGAGGTTTGTAATTAGCCAAGATTAGTTGTGAGAAGCAGGATTTGAACCCAGGTGTTTTACAGATCCAGTGTTCTTTCTATTGTACCATGCTGACTCCAGTAAAGAAAAGTCTTAATTTCCAGAAATAGGCAAAATATCTACTTACAAGGATTGGAATGAAGCATTGGTTGAGTGTATCAAACCAGTGTTATCCCAGGAAGGGGGTAAATGTGCTAAAAAAATTACTGGTAACCCAACTTGTTGAGATTGTGTCCCCGTGCCAGATCCTTGCAAGTTTTCTTCCAGAAGCCAACATTGCCTACTTTGCTGTGAGGGTTTCATGGAGTGAGCTCACACCTCCTTAGTCCTTGCTTTGTTTTGCACAACCCAGAGGAGTGTCTTGGGCTGTGATGCCAACTTTGTCTCAGCTCCTTTGGTTCCATCATAATTGCACCAAGTCATGATTGAGCAGGAAGACTAGGGCTTGGCTGCTTCACTTCTTCTATGAGGAATGTTTTGGTTTTTCACATGTTGTCCTTAGGTGGCAGCGGAAGCCGAGTGATCTGCTCGGATTGTTATGACAATGCCAACATCTACTCCAGGACCAGAGAATATTGTCCATACACTTACATCACTGAAGAGGATGGCCTAGATCAAACGCTGTCTAGCCTCATGGTCCAGATGCCCCAGGAGGCTTGTTTGGCACATCCTTCCCTAGAAACTTCGGCTGTGGACACCTTGATGACCACTGGAGACAGAGACATGTCAGGCTTCCTCACCAACCATGACAGGATAAATGAGAAGGCACTTGTATCCACACAAATGAGCAATGGTAAGGCTTCCGTGATACTTTGTTTTCTTCTCTCAAGAGTTACTTTCTTTGCCTTAAGTTTTTAACTTTGAACCTAACACAGCTTTGTCAATTGGCATTGTGCAGAATAGATTGGTTTGATGAAGTGTTTGACTACTTTCATAATGCTGAATTTTGTGCTATAAACTAGAATCAAAGATTTCTGTTTTGGTAGGACTGAGAAAACTTTTGGGTGCCAACAAAATGACACTATTTTAAAATCACAGGGTACATAGGAGGTTGAGCCTATTTAGAAAATGTGTCCCCCCCTTTTTCATCTTTTATTTTTAGTGGAATAACAGTGAATAAAGTGTAAAAATTACAGTAGGAAGATTGAAAAATCCTTCCTTTTTTGGTAGTTTCACTGAGAAGAGTAAAAAAGTTTCCACTCAGTTGACTTTTAGCAGCTTCTAGATACTATGAGATAAATATGAAATGTTTTTCTCACTTGCCAGTTTCCTGATTTCTTTTGTGGGCTATGCTTAGGGCTGCTCTGATTTGGGGATATACCACAGAGTAGCATTTTGGGGGAGGGATGGAGTAAGGCAGTAATTTTCCTAAACTGCTAGAGAAGAACACCTAATACCTTGTACTTGGGCTCTTGGTAAGTCTTTGTTGGATTACTGAGTGAGTGAATGAAACCCAGCTCTGTCCTTGGCCCCTGAAAAGCACCTTTAAAGACCAATTCTTCTCCTGGTCAGCACTCCAGCCTCTTTTGCCAGCCCACATCTTCTGGTGAAGAGCAGAAGCGGCTGAAGAGGAGAAGATGGGGGAATATGCCCATTGAATATCTGCATAGTGTGTGGGCCTGCCCTGAGTGTCGTATCTCCTGAGAAAGCCTGACCTGTAACTAAGCTGGGTTCGGTTATCAGACAAGAAGTGTTCCCCAGGCCTCTGTGTATAAGAGATCAGAGGTTTTTTGTGTGGTAGAAATGGCATTCCTAAGTTGGAAAAGTGCCATTGTTGAAGTTATACCCATCATTTGTCATTACTGCTGCTGCTCAGGGAAAGACGTTATCCAGGGCCCCATTCGTTACCTTTCTCCTCAGAAGACATGGTAGTGGATATGAAAGAAATAAATGGATACAACAATCTCTGTGATTTCTCTTTCCTTGTCTTTACTTGCCTTTGTTATTTTATCTTTCCAAATAAGGAAAGTAGCAAGTGAGAGTCCTTTGCTTGTGTCCATCATAATTGTTTTAAAGGTCTTTTTGTTCTAAACGTATTTCATTTTTGTTTCTGAATAGTTTTTGTTGATATCTGGCTTTCTAGTTCCAAATATGAAGCATATTAATACAGCATGTTGTTAACAGTGTCCCAAGGAGGGTGGAAGCACCTTACTTCTACCTATCATTTCACTTTGAGTAGAGCCAAGTAGAGGAGAAATGGCAGAAAAGCTTTCTTTCAAGAGATACTATGTGGATAATCTTTTCAATACTAACTTTTTTGTCAGGTGGACAGGGAAGGGAATGGCAGTGGGTGGTGCTTACCATGGATTTCTTGTCAGAAGTTTCTTGTCTGTACCAAATCAAGGATTTATCATCTGTGGCAGGACATTTTAGGTTAATAAATCAGCATTGAATTCTGCAAGTGCTTCTATGTACTTTAGGGGGAATGCTTTATTTTTAAGAGAGGAGTGCCAGAGTAAAGGGTCTTTCACTCCTGGTTTAGATGGAAGAAGTGGGAATGGAATGGGGTGCTAAAGTTAGCCCCGTAAATAGTGTTTATTGAGTAAAACTGAAAAACTTTGTTTAAAAGAAAGTTGGTTTAAGAAAGGAAAAGAAAAAAGTCATTAAAAATGAATTTTGATCTTGTATTATCTTGTTTGGTATTTTATTCTCAGAATCGTCCCAGCGGCCATTATGGGGCATAAACAAAGAACTAGGACTCCCACAATCTCACTTTCCCCAGCAGCAAGTCCTTGAGTCACCACGACTTCTCCAAAGTGAGCACCTGACAGAAAGTGATGAGGACCATTCTGCTTCCCCCAGACCCTATCACAGACTGCAAGGCCACCCCTTTGACTTCAGCAGGACTCAGAACGTACACGATGGCAGTGAAGCTACATGAAACACACTCCACTCAGACTGGTGTGTGGGCACACACTCCAATCCCAACTGTGTATGTACTACCTCAGAGCTCAGAGGAAACCCCAAGGCTCACCTTTGCTTTTCTGTCATGTTTACAAGTACAACTGAGTGGGCCAAGTGAGCAGGTCACTAAAGAGGATGGAAGAGACCAGCTCGCTCCTCTCTTAGGTCGCATCAGATCGAGAGAGGGCCCAAGGACGTGACTAGTACAACAACCATTTCTTTTGGGCCCAGTGGGACAAGTGCAGGTTTGCCGTTGAAAGAGGTTGGAAGAATGAGATTGCTGCTGACTATCTGGAGAGAGCTTTTCACTTAGTCTTCTGAGAAGACCTTAAAGTGCGCATCAAGTTTTTCTGTAACCATAAGCCTACCTTTGAGCTGGTGCTTTCTTTTTCATGGTGACAGACAAGAATCACATCCTTGTTTTGGCAAGCTGGTACCAAGTTTAGGGCTTTGTGTTTTAAATTTCTGTCCCAGTCAGACCAGGACAGCAGTTGTAAATACATTTTCACTTATAAATATTTTTTGTATTCACTACATGTAAAATGTCAGCTTAATGTAAATCTTTTTTTAATATGCCAAAATTATGTAATATTCCTTTTTATTTTGACAGCTGCTTAACAGACCAGAAATGGACTCTGTAGAACTTGGAAAGTTTAAAGAATTTGCATTTAAAACTTACTGATTAAGAAGTCTGTGTATGTAATAAGCAGGGTACCTCATGATAACTTACACATAGATGACCATCCTGGGGTAATTAACACTTTCTGCATTCTTTTCTTTGGCAGAAATTCACACTTTTTTTTAATAGACATATTGTCCTCAGTTATTCCCTTTCATTTTTGTAAACCTCAGATGTTACTGTGCTTTTGATCCAAAAAGACTTGTCCTGTTCTACTAGTCATAGACGTGGGGTTGAGGGAACAACCTATTTGACCAAAGACTTTCCTTTCAAAATAGAAAATAATTTTTTAAAAACAAAAACGTGCTACACATAGCTACAACTTAATCCTAGATGAAGAGGGAAGTAGAATGAACACAAAGAAGATGTAGATGGAGAAGCTATTGCTCTGTGAGGTCTTTGCCTCAGTGTTGGTGTAAATGATGTTTAAGGCAAATTAACTTTCCCCAACAAACGATATTTCTGGTTACTAAAGATTTTGTTTGTAAATTGATGACTTTAAGTGGGCAAAGAAAAATAATGTTGCATATTTCTGTTTTCCCTATAGCTTCTAAGTTTTATGCTCAAATCCAGTCCCCTAACCCAATTATGGTTTGAGCCATTTTTAAAGGGAGGTCAGTCACTAATTATCTTACTTAAATTTTCTTGTTTCATGTGCTTCTCAAGAAGATCTAGATTCTCACAAAGATTTCCATGCCATCCATCAGTAATTTCAACTACATTCCATTGATTTATTTTTAATTCCTATATTTTCCTTACCCCTTCAGTAGCACTTTCTTGATTGGATAATACTGCTTTTCTCTTATTTCCATTCTTCCCACTGCCAAGTGGACACTTTCACTTAGAATCACCTCTCAGAAAACCTCTTCATTTAAAAAAGTTTTGAAAGACAGGCCTGCTTCTTATCCCTCTCCTTCCTGTCCCTGTCTTGTTACAATATGAGTCACTTTGAAGGGCTCTCTTCCTTATCCAAGAAAAACCAACACTACATGAACAAAAGCAATTTTCACAGAACCACTTAGGTTAGAACAAGGTTTTGTGGTGTTCTTGGACTAGCATCCCTAACTCTCTTCCTCTATTGCAGGAGGGATAGCATGTTAAAAAGCCTGAAATCAAGACCTTGTTAGCCAAAATGATTGCATATGGCTTAGCTACTGCTTATTTCTGGACTGTCATTTATCCACTCAGCACTTTCTCAAGAATTACCTATACTTCTCCAATCAGTGGTTCATTCCCACCCTTAGGAGGGTACCTTCTAACTGGTCAGCTTAAAACATTTGCATTGTATTCATGGGATCCTTAGGTCCCTTCAGTAACTTTTTTTAGGTGAAAATTTTTATATTTTGTAATTTTTTTTCCAAATACATGTAAAAAAAATTTTTAACCTTAGTCTTTAAAAATTTTGAATTCCAGATTCTCTCCCTCCCTCCTCCTCCTTAAGAAGGCAAGCAATTTGATATAGATTATACATGTGTAGTCATGCAAATTAGCCACGTTGTGAAAGAAACCCTCCCTCCCCCCCAAAAAAACCCCAAGAAAAATGAAGTTTTAAAAAAGTAGACTTAGATCTGTATTCAGACTCCAGCAGTGCTTTCTTTGGAGGTGGATAGCATTTTCAGAATTGTTTTGTATCATTGTAATGCCGAGGATAGTTAAGTCATTCACAGTCATTCAGTACTGTACAGTAGCCCTGTGACCATGTACAGTGTTCTCCTGGTTCTGCTCATTTCACTTTGCTTCAGTTCATGTAAGTCTTCCACGGTTTTCCCCCCTCAGTAACTTGGTGGATCTGGAGAAGGGGCAAAACTAGCTTAGCTCTAAAAAGAAGTGAATTTGATTGGCTTCATGGCTCAGTGCTTGCTGTAGAAGCAGGCATTACAGGGGTTTCATTGTACATACGTTTTTTGTCCTAATGACAGTACTAATGCTTCAGTAGCAATTTAACCAGACAATTTAAACAAATTTAGTGGCTCTTCATTGTTTGTTCTAAATAGTGTAATGTCTACCTAATGCTAATATAACAGGCATCCTTGCTTACTTAGCTCCTAGGCAAGCTGAAGTGCTCAGGGCTGTATTTTTCTGATCACTGCCTTTCAGCAGGATAAGCAAGTGTTCCTAGTCATCCATTTTTATCTCTTCACTAATTGATTATCTGATTTCACCTGAAAAAAATAAGCATTATTTTCCTAGTTACCCAAGGCTTACCATAACATGGACTTTTAGATCTGACTGAGTTACTTGACTTGCTGTTACACATCCATGTTCTCATTCCCTAACAATTCAAACTTCTTTAAGATAGAAGGCATTAGGCGACCAATGAAGTATATGTCTACCCTGGGAGTGTTATCAGAATAGGTCATTAACCTGTGCAAGAGCAATTGCTTCCATATATCACTTTGAAGGTGAGAAAGAACCTCAGGATGTTGGCAGTTCAGACTTTATTCCAGTCTACCAAAAATGTTGGGGGAGGAGAATTAGACAATATAATATCAGTACAGAAATGGAAGCATTAGGTCATGGGTTCATGGCTTTAGTTCTGGAAGGGACCTAGTGTGTTAGCTAGTCCAACCACTTGCAGGTGAAGACAGTAAGTCCCAGAGAGACTGTGACTTGCCCAAGGTCACATAGGTATTAAGCAGAAATTTGAACCCAGATCCTGTGAATGTAAGTTCAGCAGATACTTGTCAGTTCACTGTAAGGAAGTTTTTTGGTTTTGTTTTTTTTTTTTAATCAGAACTACACAAAAATGGAGTGGCCTGCCTCAACACAGTGAGAAATTATTCAAGTAAAGGCTGGATGATGCTCTGTTAGGGATATTATAGAAGAGATTCCTACATTAGGAAGGAGGTTTGACATAGGGGTCCTTTAAGGTCCCTTCCAATTATGATTTCTGTGAAATTCCCACATTTTCAGGGGATTTTGATAATCCCATCATTTCTTGTTCTCCCCCATGGACTTTTACCCAATTTAAAACCATGTCTTGGATCTTTTTTTTTTTTTCTGTATCTTAGTCTTTAAACCCACAAAATGTGATTAAGTGGAAAGATTTGGCGTTAGGCAAACAAGATTCAAATTCTGGGCTCTCCTGTTCCTATCTTTGTAACCTAGGGCAAGTCATTTAATTTCTCATATTTTCTCATCTATAAACAGGGACTAAGACTAGGGAAGCTGTGAGGTTGTACCAAATTGATGTGACATGGGTTGGGAAGGTGGAATTAGGAGCCTAACAGCTAACTTTAAAAATATATTAATCACATGTTTTATGTGTCACATGTTGCTCCTTGAGCTGAAAAGAAACCTTCAAGGTCAGATAATCCAAGCACCTGTATGGTAAATGAAAGCCTTCTACACTATCTCCCACAAATGGTTATGTCCATTGTGTGCTAAAACTGTTTTATTGTCATGGGGTTCACTCTCGTTCTCCTTCCTGATCAGTCCAGAGGGACTTGTATTCTTCACTGTTGTGCCCCGATCCTTTTCTGTTTAGTGCTGAAATCTAAAAATGCCAGAATGCAAATGCAGCGTCGCTTTACATTATTTAAAGGTCACAGACACATAGTTGACCCTTGTAAGGTCAAACTGATATCTGATATTTCTTTATTTGGAAATAATAACCTCGTTTACCTTATTCCCGCTTTTGTTTGGCCAATGAATTTTGTCCATCCACATCCCCTGATTCTGCCCTTTAACTTTTTTTTTGATTTATTGAAATCACAACAATCACCTGGGCTTGTCTTTTTTTTTTTTAAACCAGCCTTTGTTGACTTATAAAATGAAAAATTTCAAATTAACTGGTGTTCTGGAAGTTGATATCAATTCCAATCAGACTTGAAAATCCAAGTCCTCTTTAAGATGGAATAGATGGTGAATGCCTTGACAAGTCCTCATCACACTCAAAATAATAGGAGGAAAGGGAGGCTGGGAACCTCTCTGTATATCTCTATTTTAAAGATACAATTGGCAAAGTGAACTTTGTTTTATTTTCAGCTGTTACTGTATCTGCAAGGAAATGTGTCTATCAAGATAGAGCTGAAGGGTACTTCAACTGGTGATAAAGTAGTCTCTTCATTTATAACTGACACATTTCTGACCTTCGCTTGTCTTCTCCGTTCCCCCGTGACCTTCTCAGTCTTCCCTTGCCTTCCCCACCCTCTATCAGAGGATGCCAAAGGAGTAGCAGCTATGGAATCAGTTGAATCCAAAGAGAGGTATCAGTCAAGCTGTCCTGGTTTGATGTTGCCCTTTCCTGGTATTTATATTTTCTCACCTATAAGAATGTATATTTTGTATAGCATGTGTAATATTTGTCTAATGTAATATGTCTTCAATAAAACAAAAGGACTGTTGCGATTTCCTTGTCACTTTGCCTGCTGTACGAGAGTGAAAACATGGCATTCTAAAGTGATTTCTTTCTTTTGAAGGAGGAGGGCATTTTGAAAACTACCACTGTATTCAAGTCAAAAAAGAAGAGGCTCTTTCATTTTCTTTTTGTTTCAGTGGATTAAATCATAGAACATCAGAACTGGGAGGATTTTATAGATAATCTGGGCCAATTTTTCCATTTCACAGAGGAGGAAACAGTTCTAGAAAGAGAGAATAACTTGTTTTACATTACACTGGTACAAAGTAAGAGCCAAGACTAGAACCCAGGCATTCCCATTCCATCCCCTTCTGGGGGCAACCTTTCACTCTTTTAAACACGGTCACCAGCCAGAGGTGATAGAAGGTGGAGAGTTAAAGTGAGATTATGTAAAGAGCTTTACAAATCTTAAAGCTTCCGAGCTTTGTTATAATTTATTATATAGTATTGTTATGCATTTTAAAGATCATCGTTCATAACTTTATCATTATTCTAATTATCCTTCATAGACAAAGCTGACTTTTGTACCCTATGGTATGTAGTTACAGAATGAATAAAAAAATGGTACCTAACGTCTTAAATATGGTAGGTGTTCAATAATTACTTTTCTGGAGGAACAAACCTCTCCTGATACAAAGGTCAGAGGAAGGCATTCGAATGAATCTTTTTTAATTTAAACTTCAATAATGCGCAGAAAGTGAAGTCTTACTAATTTTGTTTTGTGGTTAACCATTTTCAAAAATAGTATTTCTTTCCTCTTCCAAGACTTCCTGAAACATAGTCAACCACATTAATAAAATGTACCCAGTGCAAAGAATCTTTTGGACCTATGCCAGTAGTTACTGTCCAGCAATGGTGTCAAATTGAAATAAAAATAAATCCCTGCAGACAGTATATTGACTTAGAAAGCCACAAATTAGCATCTATGTTTTATTGCATTTTTTTCTGTTAACTGTTTCCCATTTCCATTCCCAGGGGTACCTGGGAATTTTGCATTTAACACTTGTTCTACAGAACATTATAGAGATGGGGGGAAAAAAAGGGATTGGGCTGATTACACCCCAGGGTGGGTCCATTCTAGAAGTCACTTTTTAGAAAGGTTAAGTCCTTGATAGCTAGATCCTTATTGGCTTCTTTCCTCTAAAATATTGGAACTGAAAAACAACAAAATATCAACACACTTGTGTTCTTATTAATATGGGATCCAAATCCATACTTGTCTGCTCACTTGTATCCCCCCTATATATCTTTCACCGGGGCCCAACCCACTTTGCTTGCTTTTAATTCAGCATTGCCCAGCGACCTGTGGCCTTTCATCTAAGAGGTCCATAGGTAATGCCTTCCTCTCACCATGTGACCAGCCTGCTTTTTCCAAGTCATCTTGCATTCCGAAGATACATACTTCTCTTCTGCAATTCTTGGTTGCCAACGTGACCAGATATAAGCCTTTGCTATTTAAATATCTTTGTCCCCAGAGGGAGAGTCAGGCTAGATGGATGCACCCTATCCAGTGAATGCATTGCTTTGACAGACGGCATGTTCTCAGCCTTACACTAAAAATCCAAACAAGGGCCTATGAGCAATGCTTATTGATGTTCACATGAGTCCAGAGAACCAACCTGATTTATAAGGGAAGAGATAATCAGCGGAGTAGGTTTAGGAACAAAGCCTGGAGTTACGGGGAGCAGCCAAAGGTAAATGCTTTCAGGTTATAAAATTCATAATCACAGCCCAGGAGAAATTAGGTATTCAAATATGTGCAATTCCATGAGTGGAGTGGATGCACCTTTCTTCACAAGATAAGCTTCATCAAAGCAAATTTGAATCTCCCTAAAAGAAAAACTATAAGTTCAGGCCAGTGGCAATCATCTTAGCAGGAATTATTCAATGAGAACTGTCATGCTCAAACACCAGGAATAACACTGCCTCTCATATATGAATGCTTGACTTTGAAAGCCTTGTGCTCTCCAAACATGCATGCTATTAGTGAAGGAATGTGGAGCTAGGCTTCTCACTATCATCCTATGTCTCTGCCCTTTGTAGCTAAACTCCTTGAAAAGGCCATCTACATTAGATACTACCACTTACTCTTTCTTCTTAACCCTTACTATCTGGCTTCTAACCTTGTTATTCCATCAAAATTGCCCTCTCCAAAGTTACCAATGATCTCTTAGTGGTCAAATCCTGGCCTTTTCTTACTCCTCATCCTCCTTGACCGCTATGCAGCCTTTGACACTTAATCACTTTTCTTAATGCTTTCTTCCCTTTAGGTGTTCAGGGCCCCACTGTCTCCCGGTTCTTCTCTTACCTATTAGACCGTTCCTTCTCTGTCTCTTTTGCTGGATCTTTTCATATCAGGTACTCTAACCATTGGTGTCCCTCTGGGTTCTGTTCTGAACCCTGATCTCGTCAGCTCTCATGGATTTAATCTGTCTCTATGCTAATGATTTTCAAATTTACCTTTCCTGCCCCAATCTCCCTGCTGACCTCCAATTTTGCATTTGCATCTCCAACTCCCCTTCAGACATCTCAAACCGGATGGACAGCAGACATCTCAAGTGCAAATATCCAAGACAGAACTCATTATCTTTCCCCACCTACTTTCCCTATTCCTGTGGAGGGCGGCACTTTTCCTAGTCCCTCACTCACAACCTGAATTCCTCATTGTCTCTCACTCCATATCCAATCTGTTGCCAAGACCTGTTGGTATAACCTTTGCAACGTCTCTCATTGAGGGTCCCTTCTGTACTCTGACCTCTCCTCTCCACCTTTCTGGTGCAGACCCTTATCATCTCACTCCTAGACTATTGTAATAGTTGGCTAGTGGGTGTGCCAGCTTCAAATCTCTCCCTACTATGATCCATCCTTCACTCAACCATTAAAGTGATTTTTCTAAAACTCAGGTCTATTCATGTAAACCCCTCCCAGTGAATTCCAGTGGTTTCCTGTAACTTCCAGGAGCAAATGCTCTCTTTGGCATTTAAAGCCCTTCATAACCTAGCTTCCTCCTACTTTTCCAATCTTCTTATATCATACTCTTTGACATGTACTGTTTGATCCAGTGACACCGTTCTCCCGGCTGTTCCTAGCACAAGACTCCATCTTTTATCTCCAGGCATTTTCTCTGGCTCTGCCTCATGCCTAGAAGCTCAGGAATACGGTTGGCAGAGATGAAAAATATTTCAAGCATAGGGGCCATTCAGTGAAAATATATGGGTCCAGAAGATGGAATGTTATGTACAAGGATCAGAAAGGAGGACAGTGTCACCGAATTGTAGAGTAAGAGAGAGAGGAATAAGGCATAAGAGGACTCTAAAGGTAGAAAGGGGACAGTTATGAAGAGCTTTAAAAGCCAAATGGAAGAATTTATATTTGCTCTGGAAGATAGTAAGGAGTCATTGGGATTTATTGAAGACAAGTTGACATGGTCATGCCTGTGTTTTAGAAAAATCCTTTTCATACTTGAATTGAGGATGGACTGCCTCCCTGCAGACGGGGAGATCAAACAAGCAGGTCATTGTAATGGTCCAGGAGTTAGGTGATAAGGGCCTGTACCAGGGTGGTGGCAGTGTCAGAGGAGAAAAGAGTATGTATGAGATATGCTGCAAGTGTAGAATTTGCAGGCCTTAGCAGCTGATTGGACATGGGGAGCAAGAGAGGGAGGAGTTGAGAATGATACTAAGCTTATGAGCCTGGGTGACTTGGAGGATGGTGGTACCTCGACAGTAGTAGTTTGGAAGGTAGAAAGTATGTGGAGGGAAAGATAAAACACCCTGTTTTGGACATGCTGAGTTTAAGATGTCTATGGGACATCCAGTCTGAGATATCTCCCAATAGGCATTTGAGGATGTGAGGTGAAGAGAGGTTATATAACTGGGCTAAGTTGATATGAAAATCATTAGCATGGAGATGATAATTGAATCCATGGGAGCTGATGATATCATCAAAAGAAATAGTATAGAGAAAGAAGACCCAGGGCAAGACCTGTGGAATATCCACTATTAGTGTGACTTGGATGAAGACCCAGCAAAGGCGACTGAAAAAGAACAGTCACACAGGTGTGAGGAGAACCAGGTGAGAGCGGAGTCATGAAAACCTCTTGAGAAGAGCTTATTAAGGAGAAGGGGGTGTTCCACCATGTCAAAAGATGCAGAGAGGTCAGGAAGAATGAAAATTGAATAAAGTCCATTAGATTTGGCAACTAAGAGATCACTGATGACTTTGGAAAGAACAGTTTCAGATGAATATTGAGATTAGAAACCAGACTAGAGAATTCAGAAGAGAGTGAGAAGAAAGTGGAACTGTTTGTAAATGACCTCAGAGAACCATGGGAGAAGAGATAAGGGATGAATGGATCAGGTGGTGATTTTTGAGGATGGGGGAGGCATGGGCATGTGTGCCCTTGAATAATTCACTCAGTTTTTTCATGTGTAAAACGAGGGTTTTTTTGAACAGACAAGGAATAGTTGGAGATTAGTGAGAGAATAGGGATGACAGAAGGGAAAATATACTGGAGAAGATGGGATAGAATGAGAGCACTTGTGCATGTACAGAGGTCTACTTTAGCAGAGACAAGGTCCATCTCTTCATGGGAGATGGTGAAGGAGGAGGGAGTGGAAGAAGGCATCTGAGTAATGGGAGCTAAAGAGCAGAGGAAGAGAAGGGGCTTGGCAAGTGACCTTCACTTTTTCATCTCTTCTCTCCTCATTCCTCCAATTCTTTCCCCATCCTTCCCCATTCTCTCCCTGGCCATGCCCTGGCTACTTCTTAAACAGGCCTATTCAATGAATGACATTGCCTCACTCTAACTGAGTACCTGCAAAGACCTTGGTCTAAAGGACCCAAGGTCTCCCAGTGCATCCTGGGTCATCTCCAGTCATCCTGAGGAATATCAGGTCACTGGATTCAGATGGCTCTGGAGGATAAGTGAGGCTGGTGACCTACACAACCCTCCCTTACTCAAAACAAAGTCAAGTGCAAGCCATGTCATCATTTCTCTGATGATATGGTCTTCTTTGGCAATGAAGGATGAACACAACGATCTTACTTCTCTTTCCATTCTTATATTCCATTACCTCCTCCAAATTATTTTCCTTCTATTCTCTGCCCTCATGCTCACCCCAATTCTTTCCCCAAACTACTCTCTCTCCCTTCCTCCCATATATTTCCCTCTTTTTCTCTCCCTCCTTCCTCCTTTCTCTTCTACTCTTTAATTCAGGCCAACAGTGGAAACCCATTCTCACAAAGATACCTGCAATATTCTGGTGCCTTGAGGTGTAAATATCTGATAAGAGGATGCCTTTATGTAGGATTGGCCTTTTGCTTGTTACCTTATTTGATCTAATATGGCAGAAAAGAAAGCTTACATTTTGTTTCTCATAGGATCTAGTCTTAGAAAGGATCTTCAAAAAAAACCCTCATTTTACAGATGAGAAAACTGAGTGAATTATTCAAGGACACACAGTTACTAAGTAGCTGAAGTGGGATTTGAGCGTAGGTTCTCTGATGCAAGTAAACCGTGTATTCCAATACACATGCTGTCCCATTCATAAAATGGTGATCCTAATGAATATCTCACAGGCAGCTCATGAAGAGAGTGGTTTGCAAATCTTAAAGTGCTATGAAAATGTGAGTTATTAGGTTGTTATTATTTTTGTTTGGTACTTCAATCACTAAGTATTTGTTGAGTGCTTACTATGTGCTTGGTACTGGAATTACAAAAACAAAAAAGAAAATTTCTACCCTCAAGGAGATGACATTGTATTAGAGAGGAAACATAAAAATGCGTGTATATATGTGTGCATATATCTATATATAGTCACATGTATATAGATGCATATATGTATTTAATACACGCACACTCATACATATACACAATAAATACAAGGTAGTTTGGCAGAGGGGAAGGTTGATAAAGGGGAAGACTGATAAACAAAAGAACCATATGGTGTTTGAGCTGAGCCTTGTTCCATGCAGGATTCTAAGAGATGGAGGTGAACAAGTGCATTTCAGGCATGAGGGGCAATCTCTTGTGCCAAGGAGCAGACAGAAGATGGAATGCCACCGTGACAGGAAGATAGCCTGTTTGACTGAACTGCTGAGTGCATATAGGAAGGAAAGAAGGAACTCAGCATTTATTAAGCATGAGCTGATCTAAGTGCCTTAAAAATATTATCTCATTTGACACCTTGGGAAGTAAGTGCTATTGTTAACATTCCCATTTTACAGCTGGAGAAACTGACAGAAGTTAAGTGACTTGCCTAGGGTCACACAACTAGTGAGTATCTGAGGTCTGATTTGAACTCAAGTCTTCCTGTCTCCAGGAATGAATTAAAAAATATTTCTCCTTTTCTTTTTAAACATTTTATTATTTATTTTAAAACATTTTCTTTTTAAATTTTCAGTTCCAAATTCTCTCCCTTCCCCACCCACTGAGAAGGCAAGCAAAATAATATCAATTATACATATAAAATCATGCGAATCATATATCCATATTACAAAAAAATAAAGCAAGAAAATAATATTTCAATTTGCATTCAGAGTTCATCAGTTCTCTCTCTGGAGGTGGATGGCATTTTGTCATCATAAGCTCTTTGGAATTGTCTTGGGCCATTGTATTGATCAGAGTAGCCAAGTCTTTAACAATTGATCATCACAACAACATGATTGTTGCTGTGCACAATGATTTCCCACTTTTTCTCACTTTACTTTCATATAGCTTTTATCATTTTTTTCTGAAACCATCTCCCAAATAATTTATTATAGCACAATAGGACTGCATCACAATCATATGCCATTTGTTTAGTCATTCCCCCAACTGATGGACATCCCTTCAATGCCTACTTCTTCATCGCTTCAAAAAGAGCTGCTATAAATATTTGTTTACATTGATCCTTTTCCTTTTTCTTTGATCTATTTGGGGTACATTCCTAGTAGTGGTATTGTTGGGTAAATACATAATTTTATGATCCTTTGGGCATAGTTCCAAATTATTCTCCAGAAGAGTTAAACCAGTTCACTATTCTACCAACAACTTATTAGTTATACCCATTTTCCCTCATTCCCTCCAATATCTGTCATTTCTGATAGGTGTGAGATGGTACCTCAGAATTGTTTCAATTTGCCTTTTTCTAATCAATAAAGATGTAGAGCATTTTTTATGTCACTTTAGATATCTTTGATCTCTTTTTCTGAAAACTGCCTCTTCATATCTTTGACCATTTACAAATTGGGGAATGACTCTTATTTTTATAAATTTGACTCAGTTTTCTATATGTATTTGAGAAATAAGGCCTTTACCAGAGAAACTTGCTGTAAACATTTTTGATGCTATTTTATTGTCTATGGTACCTTTTAACACAATGGGGTTTCCATGATTACCTTTTTTAATTAACTCTATTTTTGTTTTTGCTTTGTCTGACATCATGATTTCTACCCCTACCTTTTTTTTTTACTTCATCTGAAGCATAATAGATTCTGCTCTAGCCTTTTATTTTAACTCTGTGTATGCATTATTTTAAAAGCACATTTCTTAAGTACTTAAATGTTAAGAGCATTTTGGTGCAGCAAATAGAAAAGCAATGTAGTATGGACTCTCAGTGAGCTCACATTCTAAGTGGGGGTGACAATACATTTAGATGGATTCAGCTGCAGGGCAAACAAAAGGGCCCCATAATCTAAGGGTGTGGCTTTAGGACAGTTAGTAAGGCTCAGGAGTTCTCTGAGTTCATTGGCAAGTCAGATGGCAATGCCTGGAGACTGGAGGGCGTTGTGGTGAGACTGGTGGTAAAGGCTTTCTGTTTGACCCCTCCCCTTTCCCTGTGAAAGGGAATGCAGAATCACTGTGTTGGCAGCAAGGTTGGGAAAAGTAATATATAATAAACTTGGAAAGGTAGGTTAGAGACAGGTAGTGAAGGGCTTAAAATACCAATTGGAATTTGTGTTTAAATCTGGAGGTAATAGAGAACCCTTGGAGTTATTTAATGAGGAAGGTGGTGACATGGTCAAACTTTCCTTAAGAACCTTACTTTGGCAGCGGTTTGAAGGAAGGATTTGAAAGGGGAGAAGCTTTAGGCCTGGATAATCTAGATAAGTGATCAGGGCCTGAACTAGGGCGGTGCCTTTGTGAGTGGAGGGAAAGGGGCAAAGGTGAGATCTGGGGGAAGAATTGGCAAGAGTTGGCAGCTGATCATATATAGGACAAAAGGAAAGGCAGTTTGTATTTTTTATACTCCTCCATCCTGCCAGTGGATTGGGGTTTGCCTCCTACCTTAATACCTCTAATAAAGGATAATAAATAAATAAATTTTTTAAAAGCACTAGAGCTTTTTCTGAGGACTCGTGCAAGGTCACACCTCATTCAACTTACCTTCATACCAACTTTACTTTATTGTATCAGACATTCCATCAAAGCAGGGAGGGGCATAGAACCTGGGTTGGAATTCCCCCTCTGCTCACTCCTGGTTGATGTCTTTGGGAAAGTCACTTTCCCTCTCGGGACCTCAGTTTCCCCAGGATCTGACCTAGATGATCTCACAGATTGCTTCTAGTTCCTGACTCTTTGATCCTAAATGTCAGAAGTCTGATTCCAAGGGGGACTTTTGGGCACAACTGGGTCCCACACGGCACTCCTGCATTCTAACAGGGATGGCAGAGGTAACTGCAGTGGAAGATGGAATCATGAAGAGTAAATTCATCGTTTCCAACCTGACTTAAAAATTAAATAAATCTAATCCTACCAAGAAGAATAACTAGTCCAGCAAAGCCCAAACTAAGGACAGAAATATTTAAACAGATGGTTTCCACCCTGCTCCTCCCACTTTTCCAAGTGAAGTCAATAAGCCTTTAAGTAATTACTATGTGCCAGGCACTGTGCTAAGGCCTGGGTATACAAATTGAGATGAGTGAAAGGGCTGAGAAACAGAGTTTCTGGGTAATTAATAATCAATTTATTAATTGACTAGCTGATAATCAGTAAATTGATGGTTAGTGGTTCTCTTGGTAACCATGTAGATCACCAAATGCTTACATGCTTAGGTGCAAATGCTCAGGTGAAAATCAACCCTGATTGGTGAACAATTAATGAGGGGATGGACTTTCAATTGAGGAGGTGGGCTGAGAGCCTTCAACTCCTCCTGCTGAGAATGTAGCTTGATCAGAAGACTCAGCCATCTCCAGAAATCTGGACAAAGGAATTAATCTCTACCTGGATCACTCTGGTTGGTTTTCCCTTCATGACACAGGTTATGCTAGACTCCAATGAAGGGGTGCAAGGGCATAGACTTGCTGCTTTGGGACTGGAATTCACCTGGATTAGATTCTGTTTACACCATAAATAAAAGTAAGGTCTCCTAGTTGGATTCTGCCCAAGATCTTGGAGCATACCCTGAGTATTAGGCCAATCTCATCTATCAACTGAATGATTTACAGGGACTGGTCCTTGAATAAGGAAATAGGAAAAATTTAATCCTAATTTAATAATTGATTATTAATATAATACAAAAAAATAATCACTTCTCTCAAATGTAAGCAAAAAAAGAAGTCCTTGCCCTCAGGGAATTTTTTAATGGAAGAAGATAAAAAGGAAGCTGAAAGGGAGAGGCTGATATGGAAGAGGGGTAATGGTAGAGGAAGGTTGGAGAATCAGGATTATTGAGGACATCCAAGCGTCCTCAAAATGGAGAGTCTGGGATGAACCAGTCAATCAGAGGAATTGGGCACAAGGTCTGAGAATGCTTCCAATATGAGAAGGCTAATGGTGAACTTTCAGGGTGAAGATGTTTCTGTGAGTTGGTTGAGAAAGTCCAGGAATGCAGCCTAGAGAGAAATTTGGAAAAGTTGTATTCCTGGTTTCATAAATAGGGTATTGGAACTCTCTTTTGGCCCTTCTTCTGGGGCAGCAACGTGGCTCAATGGATAGAGTGGCAGGTCTGGAGTGAGGAAAACTCTGTGAGTTTACATCTGGCCTCAGACACTAGCTGTGTGACTCTGAGCAAGTCACTTAACCCTAGTGTCTCAGGAACAATCAATCAGACGTCAAAGTGGATAGAACCCTGGAGTCAGAGAATCTGAGTTCAAATTCTGTCTCAGACATTTACTAGCTATGTGACCCTGGGGAAGTCACTTAAGTCTGCCTTAGGTTCTTCATCTCATTTCCTGGAGAAGGAAATGGCAAACCACTCCATATTTTTGCCAAGGAAACCCCAAATGGAGTAGTGAAGAATCAGACATGACTGAAACACAACAACAAAAATTGGTCCTTTTCTGGATAAAATCTCTTTTGTAGAACCAGAAAATCCAAGCTTAGAAAGGGACCTGGAGCACTTCTATTCCAACTGGTATCTGTATTTGAATCTCTTTTACAAACATTCCCGACAAATAAATGTTTATACAGAGACCTCCTGAGAGAAGAAACCCACCACCTTCTGAGATAGCTCATGGGGTTTTCCATTTGACTTGTAGCTGAAAACTCCAATGTATGTTATCTCCAGCATTGAAATGTGAGCTCCTTGGGGGTCAGGGGCTTTCTCCCTTTTCTGCTTAGCACAGTTAGTCCTTTGCACTAACTTTTAATAAATCATTCATTCATTTATTCATTCATCCCTTGATTTGTTACAGTCATTTCTCTAGTTCTCTAGAAATTACTGTGAATTCACTTGTGTATTTTATATTTATTGATCTCTGTATATGATACCTTCTTTCTTTAGAATGTAAACTCTTTGAAGGCAGGGACTGTTTTGTTTTTGTCTTCATCTTTTAAGTGCTTAGCATAGTACAAACTTAATAAGCGTGTGTTGAATTAATGGAATAGCTTTAAGGCAGTCAAGTAGCTTAGTGGATAGAAAGGTGGACTTGGAGTGTAGAAGATTAATTTGAAATTCTGCCTCAGAAACTTACTAGTTATTTAACTCTAAGCAAGTCAGTCATTTATTTATTTATTTTGCTTGAGGCAGTTGGGGTTAAGTGACTTGCTCAGGGTCCACACAGCTAGTTAAGTGTTAAGAGTTTTGAACTCAGGTCCTCAATTCCAGGACCAGTGCTCTATCCACTGAGCTACTTAGTGCTGCCCCTAAACAAGGCATTTTAATATCTCTGTGCCTCAGCGTCTTAATTTGTAAAATGAGGAAAATACCCCGAGCATGGATTCAAGGAAGTCCAACCAATCTGGATTTGTGTATCTTATCAGTCAAGTAAGAAACTATCCCACTTGGGGATAGCCATGGATGGATTGTTTTAGCCCTAGCACAAAGAGGCTGCAATACCTATAAACAGAGAGTGCATCAAGATCTAGGTCCAGTGGAACCTTAGGTCCTTGGAGGGTGATCGATCCTTCTTCCTGTGGGCAGCGGAGACAGCTGATTGGCTGCACCACAAAGGATAGGATCCATGAAACACATTTTACAAACGATTCTTCTCTGACCCGAGCCAGTATGAATGTGTACTGAGCTAGGAGAGTTCTGTCATCTGTTTGGGGGGCTGCTGAGCTGCCTGATCCTTTTAAGGGGCATTAGCCTCCCCATCCCCTGACGTCCTTTGAGCTCTCTGTCCACCTCCCATCTTTACCAACCCCTTTTCTCCTGCCCTGTTACGAAATGTCACGTCCCTTTGGAAACTAATGCCTCTAGGTGGCGGCTTAGTACCGAGGATGCAGCCTCCGCCCTGCCCTGCCTGGGGACCTGGAGGTCTTTGCTTCTGCAGAAACGCCTCTCTCCAGGTCTCCAGAAGGAGGCAAGCGTGCTTCCCCAGGCCTGCACCACAAGGCTAGGGGAGACGTCTTGCTTATTTGGTTACCAGAGCTCAGTATTGGATGAAGAAAAGAGCTGAGGAGCATAAGCTTCTGCCACCAAAAAACTGAAGGCGGGGCCCTTTAAGCCCCAGCCTCTGGCTCCTCCTGACCACAACCCAGGCTCGGCCAGCTCTGCAAAAGGCGAGCAGACCCTCCCCAAGACTCTTAAAGGGCCACCTCCATGAAAAAAGCTTCAGTGAAAGGTGTCACTTAAAGATCTCCCTCCCTCCCTCCCTCCCTCTTTTCCTTCTTTTCTTCCCTCCTTCTTTTCTTCCTTTGCTCCCGCCTTCCTATCCTTCCTTCCTTGCTTCTTTCCTTCCTTCCTTCCTTCCATCCCTCCTTCCTTCTCTCCCTCTTTTCCTTCCCTTGCTCCTTCTTTCCTTCCCTCCTTCTTTCCTTACTTTCCTCCTTCTTTCCTTCCTTCCTCCTTCCTAACCTCCCTCCTTCTTTCCTTCTTTTTTTCCTCCCTCCCTCCCTCTTTTTCTTCCTTCTTTCCTGCTCCCACAGTACCCATTCACCCTTAACAATCCTAATTGTCAAATATTTTTTTCCCAGCCATCAAACCTAATTGCCATTTCTACCTACTGTTTCTGCTTCTGTTGTGGGGAGCCAAGCCAAACTAGTTTAAGTGCTCTTGGAGGCAGCTAGTGAAGTCAGACTGACCTGGAGTCTGGCATTTCCTAACTGTGTGACTCTGGACAAGGCACTTAGCCTCCGTGTGGCTCCGTTTCCTCATCTGTAAAATGTGGATCATAATGGCAACCACCTCCCAGGTCAGATAATATTTTTAAAGACCTTAGCATAATATTTGGCATATAGTAGGTGCTTAATAAATATTTATTCCCTCCTTTCCCTCCCTGTCCCACATGTCGTTGTTCGGTCATTTCAGACTTTCCATGACCCCATTTGGGATTTTCTTGGCAAAGATACTGGAGTGGTTTACCATTTCCTTCTCCAGCTAATTTTACGGATGAGGAAACTGAGGCAAACAGGGTTAAGTGACTTGCCCAGGGTCACACAGCTAGTAAGTGTTTGAGGTTAGATTTGAACTCAGGTCTTCCAGATCCACTGCTCTATCTATGGCACTACCTAGTTCCACATGACAAATCTCCAAAACTTAAAAATCTATGACACAAAATTGAATAGTGTTTTAAGGTACGCAAAGATCTTTACCTATATTCTCATTTAAGCCCCACATCCACCCTGAATATACTTTCTCCTTATTGCCGCCTCTTAAAATCCTACTTTCCGTCAAAGGTGCTCAAGCACCTTCCTCTAGCACCTAGTTCTTCTTCTTCTCACTTTCAACATCACTTAGTATATGTTTTACATCCTTCCACAATGGATGCACTCCGTGTGCTGAACTTTTGGGACAACATAGACAAGAATTTCATAAGATAGGGAGGCATAGATGGGCTGCAATCTGTATCTTTGAAAGGAACTCTTCAATCAATGAGATCATGATACATTTGAGTAATTTGAATACATTTTGTATATATATGATTGTGTTGTTTCCCTTGATAGAATGTAAGCTTCCTATTTCATTTTTATCTTTGCATTCCCAGTTCCTAGCACACAGTGTTTGGTATATAATACATGCTTAATAAATGTTTGCAGATTGAGTAAATGATGACAAATTCCAAAAGTTTGTTACCCACTATTTAAAGCAGTACTTTTTTTTCTGGTCTTAAATTTACCCTTTTCAAGTTTCAAGAAATGTATTTACTTCCCTCCCTGAGTCTTAGCTTCATCATATGTAAGATGAAATTTCTACTACCTCTAAATCTATTGATTCCATGACTGAGGGTTGTTAATGTAGTATCCTCTCCAGGGCTAATCCCTCAATTCCCACTAGGTCTCCAAAGGGTGGTTGGTTACTTCTTCCCTTAGCATTCTTGGGGTAAGCCTAAAGAGATGGAACTTCTGATACTGTTGTTTATAAGCCCCCGCTGGTGTGCTTACCATTGATTATTAGCCAGGCATAATCAGTTTTTAGCAAGGATATTTACTAAGCAGATAGAGCAAAAAGAGTTGTTACAGAAACAATTTCTCCACCCTGAGCCACACTCTCCGCTTGTGCACATAAGTTCCCTATAGGACAGTGGGCTCAAATTCATAGTAAAAACAGTAGTGAGGCACGTGCTTAGGGAACCCATGGATAGGGAGAGGAAACAAAAAAGATAATTCAAAGCTTGGGTTACCAAAAGTTCTTATCCCCCTTTGTGAGGTCCTTATGAAGTTTCTCATGGAAGTGAGGGTTAGTGTCCTTGTAGAGTCCTAAAATTGCCTTTCCTCTGTGCATCTAGTTTATCTTTGATATGTCTTTTAGCTCCTGATATAGACTTTCCCATCAGCCACTGCTATTCTGGGGATACTACTAGTAACTCCAAGGGACCTTAGTTACCAACACTTGTGGCAGCATCATATCTTCCAAGCTTTTCTTTTGACATTTACAAGATTATCCTCTGGTCAATGGAAGCAGAAGTGAGGAATTCACCATGCAGTCAGTTACCTCTTAGGCGTCTTTCATCACTGTAGTCAATCACTATTTCCCTGACTGCATTTAGACTGCTTCTGTTCCTATGCATAACTGATACACAGGTCATAACTGATTATCTTTAGCCAATCACAAGAATTTCCTATGTGGTATCAAATACCTTCATCCAATGACCCAAAGCGGCTTATAATCCTTTTGAATCAATTAAGGACTTACTCACACTTGGTTGGTTGTTGTCCTTCGTCTTTGAAGAGGACCAAACTGACATCACCATGATAAAGTGAAATTTCAGTGTGTCTGATTATGGCTGATCAGAGCAATATGAGCTCAGAATGCTCTACCACAGGTTGGGCACAGATAGTCCATGTGAATATTTAGGGTAGATATCCCAAATTTGCACATTCTGTGTTTACTTTGTGCTGTCTCAATTCTGCTTTGCTCAAAGAGCACAGCATCTTTTCTGATGTGGGTACGCCATGCTGAGCAGTCCTGTGCCAGTGTCTCCCATGTTGCACAGTCAAATCCAAAGTTCTTGAGAGAGACTTTGAGAGTGTCCTTGTATCACTTCTTCTGACCACCATATTCACACTTACTGGCTTTTGATTGACTGATTCAAGTTGGGCCTTCTGGGATTAACTGGGATGGAGGGATAGAACCCTACCTTTTCATGGAAAGATCCCTTCCATTTCCAGTACTCTATAATTATATAATCGAGTATTTGAGAATGCAATCATGTTCTCCATATCCTTTATACTTTTCTAAATATTGATTATTCTCCCCTCTATCTTTCCAGATAATTTGATGTATATGTGTGTGCGTGCATGCTGCACACAGTCTTGAATGCTCATGTCTATTTTAATAAAGGAGCTCTTGATTTTGCTCTATCCATATCTTAACTCTTTTTTTTTTAATATCTCTCTGGTGGTATGGAGACTAGACCTGTGGATATGGGGGAAAGAGGTAAAAATTCATCCATCCTCTACAGTTGGCCCGTCTGGAGAACTGGATTTGAATTCCAGCTTTGCCACTTGCTAATTCTGTGACCTTAGGCAAATCACTTCACTTCTTTCAGAGTCAGTGTCCTCAACTGTAAAAATGGGAAACACTCATATCATCTACCTCCTACCTTCTCACCACTTGTGAGAGAATTTCTTTGCAAATATTAACATAGTACATAAATGTGAGTTTAAATTATTATGATTCACTGGGCTTAGGGGTTGCCTCCTTCTGTATGAAGAACAATAGCACAAGCTAATCTAGACAAACATGGTCCCTACAAAGTAGAAAATTTTCCCTAGTGATCTCCTGACTAAGCAAAGAAATCACCATGGAAATGTGATCTGCCTGGAGGTGCAGAAAAAAACCCAGAGAAGTTGGAGTGCTTGGATACCAAGCTAAAGAGCTTACTGATGTTTCAGAACTCCTCCCGTACCTTTCCCTTGACCCTTTCCCCATTCTACAAGATTAAGTTGCTTTCAAGGCATCTCACTTTGTTTTTGTCAAGAATTGGATTTGTAGGTAATGTATTGAATCATGACAGGATGAGTACCACATGGATCACAGGTTCATAGATTTTTAGCTGAGAGGAATGTAGAATCCATCAAATTCAACCCCCTCATTTTACAGATGAAAGAACTGAGACAAAGGTCACACAGCTAATAAGTGCCTGAGATGTGATTTGAACTCATTTTCCTGATTTCAGGTCTAGTCCCTATAAGCTATGCCATGTTACCTCTCTATTACTTCCAGGCTATTCTCAGGCAGGGATTATAAGATTTAGAACTGATAGAGATCATCTATTCTAACCCCTTCATTTTGTCTGGGAGGAATTTAAGACCCAGAGAGATTTTGACTTACTTCAAACATACAGCTACTTAATAGCAGTCCCATTTCCCCCATCAGAGGACTAGAAAGGATCATCTGAAGGGTTTTGACACTTACTAATCAGTTGATTCTGTGATTCTCATTTTCCTCCTTTATGCAATAGAAATAAAACTCTTCATACCATTTGCCTTGCCAAGTTTCTCTGAAGAAAGTGCTTTGAAAACTTTTAATCACTATAATAATAAATGAGAGTTATCATTATAATCCCATGATTCAACTAGGTTAAAATTTGTGTTTCCATTGATGCTCAGAAGGAGGTTATTTGCTATTAGGTCAAAGATGAGTGATGCATACTCTAAGATCCAAGTCTTAGTTTTGTGGGTCCGCTCTTGCCTAGCCCCTATGTATTGAGAGGCATAGCAGTACAGGAGTGGAAAGAGCACTGAATTTAGAATCAGAAGGTTTGGGATCAAATTCCATCTGTCACTTAGTACTTACATTACTACATAATTGCATATTATATAAGTGTATTTCTTACTTCATATATACATATGTCCATGTATATATGATCCTATGGATACATACCAATCACTTAACCTTCTCTAAACCTCAGTTTCATCCTCTTTCTCCTAAATGATTGAAATTAAATAATTGGTTCCTCTGCTTCCAATGTCTTTCCTCTATCCACTTAATCCACCAAACACTCAGTCACTCAACTAGTAAGTATTAAACATTTACTCCGTGTCAACCACCATCTACTCAGTGCCTTCTCTCCTACTCACAGGCTGCCAAACAAAACTGGAAAAAAAATCACGAAACCTTACTGAACAGATCCACTACAAATTTATGTTATGCATTGTCAACTGAAAAAAAATAAGGTCATTTAGCAAGAGTTTTTTCTTCTCCCCTCCTCTTAAACTCACATCAGCCTGATACTTTCTGCCACTGTTACCACTGTCTGACATAATGAGATGACACTTCTTGACAAGGTAAATCCATCTACATGGATAAATGATCCCATTCCCTTATGTATTCTCCAGCGGTCTATCTCTGCTCTCTCACTCATCTTCAATCTTGCCTTCTCTATTCAGCTGCTTCCTTGCCCACAGATAGGTCCATGTCTCCCCATCCTCAACGCCTTTCACTTGATCCATCTGTCACCACTGGCTATCACCTCATGTTATCTCATCCTTCTCCTGTGGCTAAACTCCTTGAGAAGACCTTCTACAACAGGTGTCTCCATTGCATTTCCTCTCACTCTCTTCTGAATTCTCTCCAGTCTGACTTCTGACCACATCATGTGACCTGAGCTGTCCTCTTCACAATCACTCATGATTTCTTAATTGCCAAACCTAATGACCTTTTCTCAATCTTCATCTTCCTCATCTTTTCTGCAGCCTTCCACATTGTTGATCACTCTCCTCTCCCTAGACTTTCAGGACACTCCTCTGTCCTGCTTCTCCTTCCTATCTGACTACTTCTCTGTCTCCTATCTTGGATCATCATCTAGGTCAGACCCACTAAGAATGGATGCCCCACAGGACTCTATCCTGTTACCTCTTCTCTTTTCCTCTTATATTATTTCACTTGGCAATGTTATCATTTCCCATGGATTAATAATCATCTCTAAGTAAATGATCCTCAAATCTACTTATTCAGCCCTAAACTCTTCAATGACTACCTATCTGGCACTTCTACCTCACTACTGGACATTTCAAGCTGGATGCCCCATTAACATCTTAAACTCAACAGGTCCAAAAGTGAACTCATTCTCTTTACCCCCAAATATTCTCTTCTTTTTAATTTTCCTCTTACTATTCCAGTTTACCACCATTCTTGCAGTCAACCAGGCTTGCAGTGTAGGTTCTATCCTTGACTTCTCATTTACTTTACCCCCTTTAATGTGTGGCCAAGGTCTGTCAATTTTACCTTACATCTGTCACCCTTTGAATGAGACATCACTTTGTAATATATACAGCCTTTTCTCTTCTGACACACATACATGCATGTATGTGTGCATTTGTGGATATGCATATACACACATGCATACACATGAGTGTCCAACCACAATCTGCATACATATAGGTGCACATATATGTGTTGTGTGAACACACACAAGTATAGGCACATGTGTGTATGTGTCTGTCTGTACATGTGCATATATGTACAATGTAGAACGTTCCCTCCAGGGACTATTTATGTAGTCATATACTTTGTAGTCACATTTATACAAAGACAGAACAAATTCCTGGAGTCCTAGCACCCTGGCAATTCTGCCGTCACAGGAGCCAGGGTTTAACCAGCTCAGTTCCTCTTTGGCGGTTTGCAGAGCCCTTGGCGGTTCACTTTCCTGGTCCAGTGGGTCAGGGTTAAAAAATCTTTAATGGCCCCTTAAACAGTAAATAATGATTTAATATTATGAGCAGTATATTAAATCACCCTGAAGGATCACAGCAGAGCCTGTTATTCTTCTTGAAAGGGGTTCACAAAACAAAACCCCCCGAGGACCATTGGATGACATAATCTCTAAATTCTCTTCTAGCAGTAAATCTATGATCCTGTAATTGAGGCCTCTCTAAAGTACTCACTAAGCTTGATTCTGACACCACAGATGAGGAAATTGACCTAAAGGATTTGCCCAAGATCTATAACTAACAGAGCTGAGAGAGACCAAAGTGCACTGGAACTAGCTCCTGAGAGAAACTGGTTAAGTTTTCAGTGTGCACATTTATACCTCAGAAATCAGCAAATTCTACAAATCAGAACTTGATTTATTATTATTATTTTTAATCATCTAGACCACAGATGGGGAACCTGTGACTTTGAGGCCACATGTGGCCCTGTAGGTCCTTGGGTACAGCCCTTTGACTGAATCCAAACTTCACAAATCCCCTTAATAAAAGGATTTGTTCTGTAAAACACTCAGTCAAAGGCTGCACCTAAAGAGCTAGAAGGGTACATGGGGCTTGGAGGTTGCGGGTTCCCCACCCCAAGTCTAGACCTAAGAAAGTAAATATTAATAATACGAGTTAAATTTTAAAAGGTCATAACTTTTTGAAGAGCCAGTTGTTAAATATTTACAGCACATCCCAGGTCTCAGGCTAGCTCTTTCCAATGCACAGCATTGCTATTGAGTCAGTTCATAAATGGCCAGTTCCCCTTGCTGGTTGCTTGGTTGAGATCCAAAGAGTGATTTTTTTTTTTTATAGACAACCAATTCATCTCAACCGTAAGTCAATATTGATATCCCCTGCATGGCCCCTACGTTGTTTAAAGTGTGAGTTTAGGACTGGAGTGAATTATACAAAGCAGAGTTCCTCTCATCATCTAGGAGAAGCAGCTGCTTTTGGGTTATATCTCCTGTCTTGGCCTTCACCTTGGGCTCCCCCTGGCTGTGGGGCTGCTCAGAGGCAATCTCACAAAGGACCCAGTTCTATTGTCACCTCTTGCCAAAATACTCCTGCCTGGATTGTATTTCTTGACACTCACAGTTATTTTCACCTCTGCAGGAGGTGAGATGAGGATGTCAATACCCCCAAAGAATGACTGGGCAGAGAAAGCTGTTGGGGGTCTTTCTCCATGTTCTGAGGGGCTAAAACCAGACAGTAAAACTACCTGGTCTGCCTAGGAAGCTGGAAGGGGAGACCACCAAAGGGCCAAGTCAATTAACCTGGTTAACAGCTCTGGAAGGTAGGTACTATCATTATCCCATTTTACAGATGAGGAAACTGAGTCAGAGAGCAGTTAAGAAACCTAAGGCCAAACAGCTGGTAAGTAGATGAGATAGGATTTGAACTCAGATTTTCCTGATTTTGACCCCAGTTCTCTAACCACTGTACCACCTAACCAGTTCCTTAATTACCCTCTCTTCCTTTATCCTCCTCTCTCCTCCCTTCCTATGGAACCATAAGGGAACAATTCAAGTAAAAGAGAGTTCCTCTTACCATCAGACATGGACACAAATCCTTGTGTGACAGTGTAGCATTTGGTAGACACTTACAACATGTCAGGCATTGTGATCTAGTGATTCAGAAATAAAAGACACATTGTCCTACCCTCAAGGAACTTTCCATGGTCATGGTTCTGCACCTTTCCACCAAAAAGTGGGAGGTATGTTTTATGCTCAGCTCTCTGGGACCAAGATCAGTCGTTACAATTATTCAAAGTTCTGTCACCTTTTGGTATTGTTTTTGTTTATATGATGGTAACCATTTATGTGGGGCAGCTCGGTGGTGCCGTGGATAGAGACAGAAAGATCTGAGTTCAAACAGACACTTACTGGCTATGTGACCCTGGCTAACTCATTTAACCTCTGTTTGCCTCAGTTCCTCAACTGTAAAATGGGGATATATTGGAGAGAGAAATGGCAAACCACTCCAGTGTCTTTTCCAAGAAAACCCCATGGGGGGCAACTAGGTGGTTGCCCTGGTTCACTGTCCTTAGAATCAGGAGGATCTGAGTTCAAATCTGACCTCAGACACTTACTAGCTGTGTGATCCTGGGTAAGTGACCCCAACTGCCTCAAAAAAACCCCTTTATATGGGGGTCATGAAGAGTCATCAGACATGGTGGACCACCACCACCATCACATCATTTATGTACATTGCTCTCCTGGTTCTGCTTGTTTTCTTTAGCATCACTTTATACAAATTTGTCCTTGTTTCTCTTAACTAATATTTGCCATTTCTCACATTCATATACGTTCATATAACAATCGGTTTGAATATTTCCCCAATAAATGGAGACTCATGTCAGTTTCAGTTTTTTACTACCATTAAAAGTGCTGCTATGAATATTTCAGTATATATGGAACCTTTCCTTTCTTTACTTCCTTGGTGTATGTATCTAGTAGTAGGGTCACTGGGTCAGAGAGTATAAATTGTTTTGTGACTTGTCTCCCAGAATTCTAAGTTATTTTCCAGAACAGGTCCACACATAGTCTTAAGGACGTAATTCAAGGTACCTGGAAGGTAACAGTCAGATCCACGGGTGTGAGACCCAAAACATCTCCTCATCTTTCTTTCATCACTGCCTCTTTCCTCCCTGAGAAATTAGGAAGCTGTATATCTCGCTTTCGCTTTCACTCCCAGCATCTTTTGACACATTCGATTTCAGTAATGTCACAATGGATTTCTTGAGGAGAGAAACTTTATGCTCTCCATAACTAAGGCTGCTTGACAGGGCTGTGCACAATGCAATCAATTCAATTCAATTCAACAAACATTTACAAAGCACTTAGAGTATGCCAGTGCTGTGCTAGACAATACCTAGACAAAGATGAAATAAGACACATCTGGTCTCCAAAGACCTTGCAATCTGATATAAGGGAAAGAGTAGCTGCAAAATACACATGCTAGATAAAAATTAACAGTTATTTGAACAAATGGAAAAGCACTTATAAACTGCTTACTAAGTGCCAGTTAGTCAATCAGCATTTAGTAAGCACCTACTGTCAGGCACTGTGCTAAGTGCAAGGGATTAAAAAAAGACCAAAGACAATCCCTGTTCTGAAGGAGCTCACAATCTAATGGGAGACAACATGTAAGCAACTCTGTACAAACAAGATGTATACAGGGTGAGTTGGAAAAAATAATAGAGGGAAGGCACTAGAGATTAGGTGGATCAGAAAAGACTCCCTGTAAAGGTGAGATTTTAAGCTGGGACTTGAAGGAAGCCAGGGAAGCCCAGAGGTAGACAGCTAATGAAAATACCAAGAGTCCACATACACAAAAATGTTTATAACATCTATTTTGTGATGGCAAAGAATTGGAAACTGAGGGGATACCCATCAATTGGGAATGACTGAACAAGTTGTACATGAATGTAATGAATACTATTGTGCTATAAGAAATAATAAACAGGAAGACCAGAGAAACTTGGAAAGACTTACATGAACTGATGCTGAGTGAAAGGAGCAGAACCAGGAGAACACTGTACACAGTAATAGCAACAATTGTGTCATGACTAGCTTTGATAGACTTGGATCTTTTCAACTATGCAATGATCTAATACAATTCCAAAAGACTCATGACAGAAAATGCTATCCACATCTAGAGAAAGTAATATGGAGTCTGAATGCATCTCAAACCATACTATTTTCTCTTTTTATTTTCCTGTTTTGTGGGTTTTCCCTTTTGTTCTGATTCTTCTTTCACAACATGACTAATGTGGAAATATGTTTAATGTGTTTGTACATGTATATTCTATATCAGATTGCATGTTTTCTTGGAGAAGGGGGAGGGGGAAAATTTAGAACTCAAAATCTTATAAGTTTGAATGTTGAAAATAGAAATAAAGAAAAAAGAAGGAAAGAAGAAAGATAGAAAGGAAGGAAAGAGAAAAAGGAAGAAAGAAAGGAAGGAAGGAAGGAAGAAAGAAAGAAAGAAATATAATAACAGGAGTCCAGGAATCTGGGAATGGAGTGCAAAATTCTGATGATAGAATCCTAATAAAGTTGCCCCCAGCTCCAATATTCTAACATCTTATGGACCCTACTGAACAATAGGCATGTCCTGATTTAACCACATAATCTAGCTTTAACTACACCACAGGCCACCAGACTCAATATAACAACTGCCCCTGGCTAACCACTGCCCCCAGATCAAATTCAAATATTTGAACAGGTGTGTTTTTGTACTCAATCACAGTCACATCATTATTTAGCCCAAGATGTGGCCACAATACCTAACTATCCATCTTGACCAGACAGGATCACAATAGCTAGCCAGTCAGAGGGCAGCAGGACCAGGATGTTTGATCACTGAACCATAGAAGAGACCCATCCCGTATTACCTAATCCCTTAACAAACCCCTCCTGCCTTTTTAATATTCATAATTTCTGTTATGCAATTGTATCTTTACCCTATAAAAGTTCATCTTGCTTTGTCTGAAGTGACTGGTTCCTCTAGGAACCTAGCTGACTTCTGAGGGGAGACAATGCTCAATAAATGCGTATACTTGGATTAGAGGTGGTCTGACTCTGAATTCTTTGAGATGATGCCACCACAACCCACCATGATTTTGCAACACTGGAATACAACTGTCAAAGGGGAAAACAGCCTCTGCATTAAAGAACTTATATTCTAATAGGGAAAGGCAATACCTGTGAGGGAATGGTAGCCAGGGAAGATATTTTGTTTTGGAAAGGAATAGTGACTGAAGCTGTAGGGGAATAGATGAACACTCCCCTTCCAGAAGCAAGAAGGAATTCAATTTGATGATGATTCTGGAACTGGAAAGGAAGGGGAAGGGGAAGGTGTGATAAGACTGCTGTCTAGAGGATGGCCAGGCTATGAAGTGAAGCATAGATGGGGCTGGGCTTAGATATAGTGGGTCACTAATGGGGGAGGAGTATGGAGCCCTAGTGGGGTAGTTCCAGAGATGTTAAGTGTTAAATTCTCTAGGATATGGTTTCTGGGCCAAGTAGAAAAGCTACTATTGAGAAGATGGCAGGAAATGGACAAATTTAACAGCTGGAAAAGGTCTGGAGCTCAGAGGAGAGACTAGGGAACTGCTTTTTTTTTTTATAGTCAATAAGCATTTATTAAAGTCTACAAATACAAAAAGAAAGACAGTCTCTGCCCTCCAGAAGCTTATAATCTATGGGGGAAGCCAAAACATAGAAGGAAACTGAAAGGTGAGGGTAGGTTGAGATAGGGACCCAAAAAGGGAGGAAGTCCAAGAGAAAAATCCCTAAGTAGGACAGCCAGGTGAAAAATGAGATTTCTAAGATGAGGTTCCTCCTTAAATGTGTTGGTCCTTCTTTGCCAAAGAAGACCAAGTTATCAGAGAAGTGATGACATGACTTGTACTTGACTTCGTTTGAGTAAGGGAGGGCTGGGTTCCTCCTTAAAATGGAGGTTTAGCATTCATGGTCCCAGAGAGAACTGATCTGAAGAGAAAGGATGAAAGTAATTGACTACCTCTTCAAGGTTTGAGAAACATGTTATAGTCTCTCTTCAGATTCTTACAACTACCCTGCTTGGAAAGTGTTATTATCTCGCTTTTACAGATGAGTAGACTGGGATTCTGAGATTAAGTGACTTGCCTGTTGTCTGTGTTGGACCCTGAAGAAGAGATTGGACAATGTCCTTCCTTCCTTGCTTTGCAGAGGCATCTGATGGTTAAAAGGAGGTTTGATTGGTCATGGCTTGAGTAGGATATTCTGAGCAAAGGCAGTGTTATTCAGCAAGCAGAGACCACTGATTTCATTGGGTGCAGCGTCCCTGCCTTTGTCAGAAACCTGAGGTACTACTTTTGCCCTGGTTCTCATACTTAGGACCCTAGGAAGCTAGGTCATGGTTGAACCTTTAGTTCTCTGAGCCTGTTTGGTCAGTTAGTCATCAAACATGTACAAACTACACACAGACCTTTTAAGGAAAAACCAGTCTTGCCTTCATGGGTTTGGTTGATATGTCAGTTCAGGACAGTCAGGGCAGCTAGGTTGTGCGGTAGTGCATAAAGTACTGGCCCTGAAGTCAGCAAAACTCATCTTCCTGAGTTCAAATCTGACCTCAAACATTGTCTGGCTGTGTGACCCTTAACCCAGTAAATGAGCTGGAGAAGGAAATGGCAAAACACTTCAATATCTTTGCCAAAATAAACCCCAAGAGTCGAACACAACTAAAAATGACTCAACTGAACTAAAGTCTTACTTTCATGGGGCAAGGTCTTAAGACTAGTGTTCCCACTAACAAAACATTGCATAACCATTAGATTGAGTTGATGTCAGTTCTATGAACCTGCTTCATTTTTCTCCTTTTTAAAAAATTTTTTCTTGTAAGGGATGGCTTGCTGGGTAGGGAAGTGAGGAGTGATATATTTGGAAGTGAAAGTGATATAAAAACAAAAGATATCAATTTTCTTTTATAGAAAGACAAAGAGGGAATGCTAAGGAAATTTTTGAAAATGTTACACTCAGTGAATTACTCAGGAGTGACTGTTATTCCACCTGGTGTTGGTCTGACAACAAGAATCATCTTCTGTTGGTGTGACGTCACACAATACCAAAACAAGTAGATTTAGAGTTGGAAGGAACTATAGAGGACATATGATGCCAGTCTTTCAATTTTGACTAGGCCAGAGAGGTCAAGGGATTTGCCTAAGATCACACAGAGATGAGATTTGAACTGATATCTTCCTAATTTCCATCATGACATCCAGTCATTTAGGATTAAAATCTTGATTCTTTTCAACAAATTTTTATGAAGTACATATTGTGCACAGAACCTCTGCTAAACTCTAGACAAATGAATGAGACTAAATCCTTGCCCTCATGGAACTTATATCTAAAAGGTGGGATGTGTTAGGTCATTCAGCTACTTTGGGAAGGACTTAGAAATTTCTTTAGGAGAAGCAAACAAGCCAATTATTCTAAAAACAATAGCCTTGTGCTCAGCAGAGTCTAACTGACAAAGGAAGATTTGTGGCTCACTTGAGACATTCCAGGAGCAAGGATACTCTTGGATCACAGTCACTGGAGAGAGGGGAATAATTAGGTCCCTCTGGGTCAGAATACATGCATATTCAGCTAGCACAAGATTTAGATTTGTGATGATCTTTAGACCAAACCAGAGGAAGAAAGGGGATTGATGGCCTCATGAGAGGCAGTTTTCATGACCAGTGCCCAATTTATGCCAGCCTCTCATTACTCTTCCAGGTTTGAGACTAGAGAACTCTGAGTCCCTCATTATAGGGATAGATGCAGAAAGAGGCAAGATGTTGTATAAGGATTGTCACATATTTACTTCTGATTGGTCACATGCAGAGATGCACTAAATTAGCAATTTAGATCTCTAGGAATAGAGGGTTCCAGAAAAGGTGTGTGTGTGTGGGGGGGGGGGAGGGGTCTATATCAGTCAAGGAGGAGCCATATCTAGAACAGAGATGGTGTTTTTTTTCAAGAAAGATTAGGCACAGAAAAACAGAGGTATTTTAGGCTACCATAAAAAATATGATGGATACAAAAATATTTTTGGCTCATCAGTATCCACATTCTATTAATTGCCAAGTCAATTCTGTCAGTGCTACCTCTGAGGCAATGTAGTGTAGCCTTTTCATTTTACTGATGGGGAAACTGAGACCCAGGGAGAAGTGAGGTTAGTACAGAAGTAAGATCAAAACCTAGGTCCCCTGAGTCTCAAATCCATGACTCTTTCCAGCAAGCTATATTACCATTCTCCAATAGAACAGCCATAATTCTTGTTACTTAGGGAATAAAGCCCAAATAGATAAGCTCAAATGCTTTAAATTCACTGGGAAAAACAGGCTAGGGAGAATAGACTCTCTCTCAAAGCATCCAGTCCTGCCTAAATCTGTCTTTCTTTTTCTTCCCTCTCCACTGAGTTTCATTCCCAAAGTGACTGACCAGGGCTGAGCTGTCTGTGCAGGTGGAAGAAAGGTAATTATCAGGTGGCAGTTCTGACTACAAAATGAACGGTAACAAAGGAAAGCACTGCCAATCTCTTTGGTGTCCACAGTGGCCTAGGAAGGAATCACAGTGTGAAGTGAATATTGTCACTTTACATTTCCAGAGTATCACAGGATGTTAAAGTTAAAAAAGTACCTTACATGTCATCTAGTTGCAAGTTTCATAATAATTCATAGGACTCAGAGCTGGAAGGGACCTTGGAAATCATCTAGCTTAACTGTCTCATTTTTCAACTGAGGAAACAGACCCTGTGAGATGAAGTGACTTACCCAGAGTCACACAGGTATAAGGAGCACACCCAAGTCTTCTGATACAATGTGCTGTTTTCTTTCCACTACTCAAAGCTGCATTTTTGTTTCTATTAGCTTGCTACTAATAAGAATTCTTTGAGAGTTACCAAGTGTAACCAGAAAGACTCATTATATGGTGAAGTAGGAGAGAAAAGAACTGCGGAAAAAGGACTTTTAGGTGAAATATTCTCTGTAAGTATTTCCTAGTGAAGTACGTGATCAGCTTCCAGGGTGGAGCAACATCTAGCTTCACCAGGCTCAGCTTCACCAGAAACAAGAACTATGCTGAAAACATTGAGCTTCTGAAACCCATGTTGTTCAGTCATTTTCAGTTGTGAACTACTCTTCGTGACCCCATTTGTGACCCCAAGATCCTGGAGTGGTGTGTTCATTTTACAGATGAGGAAACTGAGGCAAACAGGGTTAAGTGACTTGGCCAGGGTCACACAGCTAGTGTTTGAACTCAGGTCCTCCTGACTCCAGGGTTGAGCACTCCATTCATTATGTAGAGTGTTATGGTTACATTATCATTTGATCCTTCTCTTAGAATGTAGGTGGTACAGTGGAAAAAATTTGGAATCTAGAATCAAAAGATTTAGAATCTGATCATTTACACACTTGTATTGTGTGACTTCAGGCAATTCTCTGGGACTCATTTTCTTTAATTGTAAAATTAAAGGACTGGACTTAATGTCTAAGGTCCCTTCCAGCTCCTATGAATGGTCCTGTAGGCTGTGCATGTCATAATAATTGATAATTTTATCTAATGCTTTCAATTTTACAAATTATGTCCCTCACAACAGCTTTGCAACATAGATAGTTGGGAGAGGGGCTAGTATTTTACCAATTAAAAAATTTTGTCTCTGAAAATGTAAGTGATTTGTCCAGATTCATTCTTGAAATAGTGTCAGGAGGGCTTCCGCCCAAGTCTTCCAACTTCAAGTCTTGGGCTCATTCAAGTAGAAGGGAAGCGTCCTGAGGGCAGAAGTTCTTTTCATTTTTGTTTGTACCTAATCCAGTGCTTGGCATCCAGAGAGCGCTTGATAAATACTCATGGACTTGAGTTGAAATCCATTAGATTCTGCCCTGCTATTTCCCTCCACTTACTGTCCTCAATTTAAGTCCCTTCAATTCTGTTTCAGAAGGGATCAGATTTCTTAGGGGATAAATGAGGGGGTGCCTGGTAGACATATTTAATCTGCAAATATTAGCTTTCTTAATACACTCCATCCCTTTGATATTTAGTATGCTTAAATCCCAAGACTGATGAATTAGTATTCCAGAAACCTCTCTCTTTGTACCCCTAAACCTTTTTCATCTCTTCTTCTGTATTTTCTAACTCTTTACAAAAGACCCGTCCCTCTCCCTTGGGTCTTATCTAAAGTTATATTCCTCCTTAGATTAAAAAGTTTAAACTAAATTCTCTACTCTTAGTAACTCCTAATAATAGTCAGGACCAGCCCCTAAACAAGGGTAGCTAAATGGCACCATAGTACATAGAGTGCTGGGATGGGAGTCAGGAAGACTCATCTTCATGAGTTCAAATCTGGCCTCAAACACTTCCTAGCTGTGTGACCCTGGGCAAGTCCCTTACCCCTGTTTGGCTCAGTTTCCTCATCTATAAAATGAACTGGAGAAGAAAATGGCAAGCCATGCCAAGATCTTTGCCAAGAAAACCCAAATGGGGTTATGAATGAACAACAACTACAAAGGCAAAGGAGTCAGATGCTTACCTTATGTGATTTGATACTGCCTCGCCCTCCTGCAGATACCTTCCCCAGGAGGTGCCCCCTCTCCGAGGGATGTCTGGCAGAAGAATTGGGCTCCAAAAAGATCTTCTCCATCCTATGGCCATCAAGGCAGCTTGGGGGGCAGACCTGGTCAGGCTCTCTTCTTGTGGTCAAATTAAATTCCCAAGCCTTTTGCCTATGAATGGTGAAATGTCACTTCTTCCTGTTTCTGTATTTGTGCAATTGATTTTTTTGGACCTAAATGTAGAATTTTAAAAACATATTATATAGTGGGGTCAGATGATTTGGGCTTAAATCTGGATTCTGTCGCTTAGTAGCCATTTGACCTTGGAAGAATCACTTACTCTTTAAATCCACTCCACTCTGGTTCCTTCTACAGTCAGTGACCTCTCTGAAATATGGCAACCAGAACTGAATACAATCATTTTGATGTACCCGGACAGGGTAGATTCAGGAAACACTGTTTTAGGTAACCAATAAGACAAAATTTAGTGGGGACAAAAAGTGATATTAGATAGCAGTGTGTTGCAGGGGAATAAAGAAACTGAGTTCATATTCTGACTTTACTGCTTACTGCCTAGGCAACCTTGGACAAATCAAGTAACTTTTCTTAATCTCAATTTTCTCATCTATAAAATAAAGGTGGTGGACTAGATGGCTCACTCAACTCTAAATTTTTGATCCTTTGACATCTCTGAACCTCAATTTGCTTATCTGTAAAATGGGGTTAATAGTCATTCTGCTGCAGACCTTTCAGATTGCTGTGATGGTTAAATGAGAGAGAGCAGTTATAATGTTGAATCTATAATGTTGTCAACCTTAAAATTCCATATAAATTTAAATTTTTATCAGATTATTATTAAATATTATTTAAAATTACGTATTTAATAATATATTTAAATATATATTAAATAATCATTAGATTATAGGATAATAGATTGAAAACTGGTAGGAACATTAGAGGTCATTTAGGGTAACTCCTTCATTTTACAGATGAGGAAACTGAGGCTCAGAGAAGCAGATTTGGGACAACTCCTAGTGCAATGGGAGGGAGCTGTTATTGAAAAAAACAGGGTAAGTAGAGGAATGTGGTTTGGAGCCTCAGGCTGTGAGGGACATGAGAATGCTGGGTCACAGAGAGCCGACTGTGAGAACCCAGCTATAAAATTTTCCCTAAAGAACATCCCATACCTGGCCATCATGGAAGTGAAGTATCCTCATCTGTACCCTTTAGCCATAATGTAGCCAGATGGAAAGATACATTTTTTAAAAAAGCTGTTATTCATGCTTACTCTGAGTCAAGCATTGGGTTAAGCAAGCAAAAACAAGTATTGCCCTCAAGGAACTTATATTCTAGCAGGTTAAGACATTCCATAAATGGAAGTAGAATGTTTTGGAACTGGTGGCTGGCAAGTGGTTTAGCGATGAGAAGGTTGGATTTAGAGTCAGAAGATGTGGGTTCAGAACCTAGCTCTTACAGTTATTAGCCTGACTTTGAGCAGATCCCTTGACCTTTATGAGACTCATTTATGAAATGAGGATGAATCATATTTACTCTACCTACCCCCAAGGGTAGGTGTTGTGAAGAAAATGCTTTGTAAACTTTAAAATAATCTATCAATGTTAGTTCTAATAACGATCATGATTTCTCCCTGGCCCTGCTTGCTTATCTCTTTTGGCAAGATTTGCAAAGTAAAGCAAAATCTTTTCCAAAAGAGTCTGAACAAAAAGTACAGAGGAGAAAAAAAAAAATCAGAACTCAACATAGACAGGATGCTCAGTCACCCCGGACCTAGGAAGCAAATTCAGAAAGTGAAATCTTGTTTCTTTTATTAAAAAAAAAAAAAAAGGCACCCAGTGAGAGACCCTACAGTGTCTTGTAATTTGCAGGAGACAGGAGCAACAAATATGAAAATAAACACACTGCATGCTATTTTCTCAAAGGCTTTAACTTGGCAACTTTGCTATTTTCCCCAAGTTTTTCTCCATTCGCCATACTTGGCTGTTAGGTGAGAAGCAGTTGGTGGTGAGAAGGGTACACTTTGAGCCATAAGAACTAGGTCAAAACTGGCAATTAGAAAGCTTATGGGTTTGAGGGAATCTCTTTTTTCTCTTTCCTTTTATTTCTTAGAGAAGAATTGGGAAAAAAAAAGTAATGGTCTGAGATATAGGAAAATCCAGGCCAGAGTATGGACAACAAATGGATTCTAGATTTGAATTTTTGAGGAAGACTGAGGGATATGGCAAGGGAGAGAATGATTTCACTACTCACTCTCTTTGCTGTTTGGTACTTTGTATAAAAATGCTGGATTTGCAGTTAGAAGTCCTGGGTTTGAATCCTGGCTCTCTAACTTAGAATCACAAATTTAAAGTTGTAAGGAACCTAGTCTACCCCATTCAATTTGCACATGAGGAAAGTGAAGACTAGGGAGATGAAAAAACCTGTCTAAGGGTCACACAGGTAGTAAGCATCAGAGACAGGATCTGAACCCAGGTCTTTTGACTTCAGTCCATGTTCTTTCTGCTACATATTGTTGAAGAAAAAAACATTAATATTGTATTCTGAATTTTAAACACATCTCCCATCAACAATTTTACTCAAGTTAACATTAATATTCAGGTGATTTCTAGCCCAGAGAGAGAAAAATCCAAACTGGTATAGTTTACTCTCAAGATGGCTTAAGGTAACATTAATAGGAATTTTGAAGAGGAAAAATTACATGTAAAAAGAACAATCTGAGGTTAACATTCTAGACTTGATGAGTAACATAAGTCACCATCCCATTCCTCTAAACCACTCCCCTTCAGGATTCAGAGGATCTCACTTTCAATAGAACAGAGTGTACTCCCCTGCAGTGTGTCATTGACCAATCACTTTTGGGGACTGGGAAGGGGAAGAAGAGAGAAGGTCCTCTGTGTTCAAATTTCCATTTGTGCCCTTAATACATTTCCTTTTGAAAGGTCTTCTTATTCTTAATATATTGCTTACTTTTCCAAGAAGGTGACAAGCTTGAAAGGGGTATTTAGAGTGGAGAAAATAGTATTTCTTAATATTTTAAACATTAAGAGATTTTTTAATATGCTTCCATACTATGTGACCTCAGGAAAGTTTCTCAACTTTTCTGGGACCAAGTTACCTCTGCTATATTTTGTCCTTAGGTCGATAAGTGCCAGGCACTCTGTTAAGCTCTAATTTTTCTAATGGAGAAGACAACATGTAAAAGGAAGCAGAAAGGGGGATGGGGAAGGAGAGGCATGATGGTTAAATCTGGTGTGGAGCCCCTCCCCCAAAATGGAGGTTCTAGGCAGAACTCACCAGTGGGGGGATGGACTGCACGAGAGGTATCAGCAACAAGCATTTATGAAGTGCTAATTTTGTGTCAGGCAATATGCCAAGCATTAACGATACAAAAAAAAAAAAGGTAAAAAACAACCCCTGCTCTCAAGGAGCTCACAATCTAATGCAGGCGACAATCTGCAAAAATCTGTGTACGGATAGGTTATCCACAGGACAAATTGGAGACAGTCTCAGATGAAAGTCATTCTTAGTATTAAGGGCTATTGGGAGAGGCTTCATGTAAAAGGGGAGATTTTAGTTGAGATGTTGAGGAAGCAGGAAAGTTAGGAGAAGAAAATAAAGAGGGAGAGAATTCCAGGTATGGGGGACAGTCAGTAAAAAGTCAAAGAGTCAGAAGATGGGGTCTCTTGTGGGAGGAACAGCAAAGTGGGCAATGTCCCTGAATTGCAGAGTATGTAGAGGTGAGTAAGGTATAAGAAGACTGGAAAGGTAGAAGAGGACCACTTATGAAGAGCTTTGAATGTCAAATAGGTGATTTTATATTTGATCCTTGAAGTGAGAGGGAGACACTGAAGTTCATTGAATAAGGGGATGGTATGTTGGACCTGTGCTTTAGGAAGATCCATTTGATAGCTAAGTGGAGGATATACTACAGTGGAAAGACAGTTGAGTCAAGGAGACCAACCAGAAGACTATTGTCATAGTCTATTGCAAATACAACTCAATAGGTTATTACATGTATCACTTTGGACAAGTATGGGACTTAGTCTTCTGCTTTGTAAAATGGGGGTGCTGGATAAAATGACCCTTGAGGTCCCTCTAAAGCTAGAATGTACATCAGTTTAATTTCTTATTTAATCTTTTTTTGAGGGGGGAGGCAATTGAGTTAAGTGACTTGGCCAGGGTCACACAGCTAGTAAGTATCTAAGGCCAGATTTGAACTCAGGTTCTCCTGACTCCAGCGTTGGAGGTCTATTCACTGCCCCAGTCTGATTTCTTACGATGCTATATTGTAGATCTGCCATCCACAAGTTATCTTAAGCTATTTTTTTTTATATCTCTTTATACTTTCAGTCTTTAGTATACCTGAGATCTGGTGAGCAAGTGCATTTTCATCATTCGTAATTCTCGAAGACCTGATATTTCCTCCTCTCAGCTTCTCACTTCCCCCCACCCCATCCTAACATTGCCCATCTCAGCAGGTGTCTGTCTGAAATGCAGAAACAAAATTTAGAAGGAATTCAGGAGGCTCTTTAAGGTTTTCCTTATAAACCCAAGCTTAAATGATGCCAAACATCACAAGCCCTCAACTCAGGAGAAAGAAATAGAGGAGAGAAGAAAAATGGGTTTCAGAGAGAGTAGAAGAGAGGGCTAGGAGAGGCAAGACAAGGGGAGGAAAGGAGAGGGGGCAGGAGAACGGTAGGAGAGGATGATAAAACAGGATAGAGTATGACTAAGGTACAATGAATTGTTAGAAAATGTCAGAAATGGAAGGTACCTTAGAGTCCAATCTATACCTGACAAGAAATGTTCTTTCCCCCTCTCCCATCCTAACACCTTCCCTCAGAGATTACTTCCTGTTTTATATATATGTATACATATATATGTACATATCACACACATGTATATATGCAACATGTATATATAGTTTGCATATGTGTGTATGGGTAGCATGTACATATACACATACATGATACTTATATACACATAATATATGTACATATATTGCACGCATACCTTTATTTGCAAATTTTCTCTCCCATTGCTGTCTGAAGGCAGAGACCACTGTTTGTTTGCTTTTCTTTATATCCCCAGGATTTAGCACAGTGCCTGGCACATAGTAAGCATTTGATAAATACCTGTTGACTGACAGACTGATTTTACAACATCCCCAACATATGGTTGTCAGTTCTTCACTCAATGTAATGGGAGGGGGGGGACTCCTCACCTCCTGAGTCAAGTCATTCCATTAAGAATGCGCCGAACTGTTAGGAAGCTTTTCTGTATATTGACCCAATATCTACTTCCTTGCAATCTCTATTGAATACTCCTGGTTTTATCGAATAGGAACAAGGACAGGTCCAATCTGCATCTACAGGAAAGCTCTCAGATACTTGAAGGCCCTTATCATTGCCTCCTTCTAATCAAATGTAAAGTACCTATGAAGGAAGATGCTGTCCACCTCCAGAGAAAGAAATGATAAATAGAAGTATGTGTAGTATGGTTTTACACACATTTATAAATCTGTGTCAATTGGTAGCCTTCTCTAATGTGAAGGAAGGAAGGAAGGAGGGAGGGGGACAGTACAAAGTTAATTAAAATTTAATTTAAAAAAATCATTGCCCCATTCTATCCCCCCACACACCTACACACATAGTACACAAGCTGCTTCAAAGCCAGGAATTCTGGGCAATGCAGTTAATTTACTCAGTGCCCTTTTCCCTTGCTGCTCCTTCTCCCAGCAGACAAATGAGAAGAGAACAAAATAATTAAAAATAACAGCTAGATTTAAATATCACTTTAAGATTTGAAAAGTACTTTACAAATATTGTCTTGTTTTATCCTCACAACAACCCTGGGAGGTGGGTGGTGTCCTCTTTTTTTAGCTAAGAGAACAGGTTTCAGAGGAGGCAGAAGAGATTAAGTGACTTGCCTAGGGTCACACAGTGTCTGAGTCAATTTTGAGCTCCGGTCTTCTTGACTCCTGATCCAACATTCTATTATATTACGTTTGACTCTCATATCCAGGAGAGCTATTTCTTGGATTAAACTCTAGGAAATAAAATTTCAAAGATATGGGTCCCATCTGAGCTGGAAAACAGAATTCCTCTGAGTTGGTATGTGGTTTTAGCTATCCTGTTGGTGCCAGGGTCTGGTGATTGCTTCTCACCGATGCTAACTCATTGTACAACTGCAGTAAGCAAAGTCAAAGGCCAACCTTAGTAAGGAAGCCTGCAATCATCATGCTGCTGCAGCAGCATCTCTTTATCTCACTCTGTCTCTCTGTGTCTCTATCTCTCCCTCTTTTCTGTCTGTATATCTCTGTCTCTTTCGGTGTTTCTTTCTCTCTCTCTTTCTCTGTCTGTCTGTCTGTCTGTCTGTCTCTGTCTCTCTTTGCCTCTCTGTATTTCTCTTTGGATCTGTCTGTCTCTGTCTGTCTCTCTGTCTCTCTCTGTCTCTGTCTCTATCTCTCTCTCTCTCTCACACACACACACACACACACACACACACACACTGTAACACCAAAACCCCACTATTTTTTGAAGCAGTAAGTGGGATGGGGGTGAGGGACAGAGAGAGGGAGAAGGATGCTAAATACGCCAATTATACAAGATGATTTCAGGAGGGAAACAATACTAGGGAATCAGAAAAAGTCTCCTATGAGATATGGCTCATGAACTTAGCCTTGAAGGAAGCTAGGCATTCTGTCAAGGTGAGGTGGAAAGAAAACCTACATAAAGCCCTATTTTTAGGAATTTTCCCTTAAAATATGAACAAGAGTGTAGGGTGTGGAGGGAGGGGAGAATTTGTTAGGAGGGGTTACAAGTGAAAGTGCAAGAAGGAGGAGGTGGTAAGTCCCAAATTTCACCTCCTTTTCCTGTTTTGCCTAAGGCCATCCCTGCAGTTAGTAATTACTCTACTTGGAACTTAGCATCTAGTTGCAATGACTGCAGACTCAGCATCCTTTTCTCCAGAATGAATATATTTCTTGCTATGTCTACCTGTTATTGCACAGACCCAAGATCAAAGTCATGCTCAAGTCTTCCTTTTTTCCATGTCTTATAACGATCTCTTGTGTTTTCAGAGGAGAAATAGGCCAAGGAACAGTTTTGCCATATGGACCATTGCAAATGGAAAATCTTGCCAGGTATGAGATAGAGGGTTCATAGTCCTTAGACTCATAGAACCTCAGAATTGGAAGGGACCGGAGAGGCTAGCTAGTTCAAGCCCAGGACAAGAGTTAAGAATCCCCTTTACATTATACCTGACAAGTATTCATCCATCCTTTGCTTCAAGTCCTTCAATGGAGAGGAACCTATTAACTCTGGGGCAGCCCTTGAATAGTTCAGATTGTTAGTAAGTTTTTCTCTCATAGCAAAGTATAAATTTGTCTCTTTGCAACCCCTACATATTATTTCTTGATCAGCCCTATAGGATCAAGATTAAAAAATAACTCTAGTCCTTCTTCCCTAGGACAATCCCTAAAATGCCGAACATAGTTATATCTGCCTGAGTTTTTTCTTCTCTAAGTTAAATATTCCCAGTTTCTGTTCCCCAATCTACAACCACCATCTTGATGAATTCTCTCTCTCTTTCTCTCTCTCTCTCTCTCTCTCTCTCTCTTCAGTTCCTTCAGTTAGTTGTCATATGGCATGAACTCAAGACGTCTCTCTATTTCTCCCTATCTATTGGTTCATGCCCAATGTATACAAACACTCCTAAGTCTCCGTCTTTTAAAAAATCCTCACTTGACCCTGTAATCCCTCCAAATTGTCATTCTGTCTCTCCTTTCTCATTCTCAGTCAAACCCCTTGAAAGAATTGTCTACTCTCATCTTTACTTCCTCTCCTTTCATTCTCTTCTAACTCTGATCTGGTTTCCTGTTTTCACTCAACTGAAACTTAACTTGCCAAAGTCAACAGTGATTTTGATTAGCAACCAGGCAATCTTTTCTCAATCTTTATCCTCCTTGACCTCTGTAGCATGTGGCTCTGTTGACCACCTCCTCTCCTCTCCTCTCATCTCCTCTCGTCCCCTCTCGTCTCCTCTCCTCTCCTGTCCTGTCCTGTCCTGTCCTCTCCTCTCGTCTCCTCTCCTCTCCTCCCTTCCCCTCTCCTCCTCTCAGTGTTTTTAGCTGGACAATCAACCATATTATACTCATTAACTGTGGGTATACACTAAGACTCTGGCCTCATCCCTCTTCTTTTCCATTCCTTTCCTTTCCCTTTCTGAATGAATAATTCTCTTTATATATTCTTGCTCAGGGGCATCATCAGGTATCATAGGTTTAATGATCATCTCTATGCTGATTCCTTTTAGATGTACATATATTCAGCTCTAGTCTCTTTTGAGTTACAGTCTTGCATTGCCAATTGCCTACTATATCTAATATGCAATTCATAATGCTTTCCCCCAAATCCAACCCCCTCTTCTGAAGTTTCCTTTTTCTTTCAACCACCTAGTTTCACCACTTCAGTATCATCTTGACCTCCTCTTTCTCCTTGCCCCATTGAACCAATCCATTGCCAAATCTTGCTTCCACTTTTACAATATTTCTCTAATCTATCCCCTTCTCTCAAATCACATGACCACAACTCTCTTAAAGGCCCTCATCACCTCTTGCAGGAACAAATGCAATCTTCCTAACTGGTCTTCCTGCCTCAAGTCCCTCCCTTTTTTAATCATTTCTTCACACAGTTAATGTAAAACTCTGACCATGCTACTACTTTTTTCAATAAACTCTAGGAAAAAAATAATTTTGACATTTAAAGCCTTTTACAGCCTAGCCCCAACCTTCCTTTGTAGCTTTCTTGCATATCTGTCACCTCCATGAACATTCCAGACCAGCTATGCTTGGTCTTTTTAAATGTGCTTCCTTATACTTGATAATTCTTCTTCTCCTGCCTCCATGCCTATGTGTTGACTGTCTCCCATTCCCAAATTCTTCTATCTTCTTCTCCTTCTCCTCCTCTTCCTTCTCCTTTTCTTCTCCTTCTCCTCCTCTTTCCCTGTCTTCCTCTTTCAATCCCTATTTTCTTTCAATGCTCAACAAGCAAGCCCAGATGCTAGTGCCTTCCCCATTCCCCACATTGCATGATTTTGTACATACAAAACTGATGCACACATCTATCTCAACCAGTCTATAAGCTCCTTGAGGGCAAGAAATGTTTTCACTTTTACTTCTGTATCTCCAATATCTAACAGAGAGCCCGGGACATGGTATGTACTTAATAATTGGTTATGAATTGACTAGTTGGTAGATTGGTTGATTCTGGTTATCCTCCTGTAAATATTCTCCAGCCTATCAATGCCATTTTTTAATTGTGCTCTTTAGAACGGAGCATCATACATTGGATGTAATCTGACCAGGGCAGAGTACATCATTTCCATATTCTTTGAATATCATCTTATTCAGTTGTGTATTTCTTTATAATATAAAGGATAGGGATGGTATGGTTTATATTTTGGACATAGACTTTCCTAAACTCTGGTCCCCAGAACTGAATGTGATACTCCAGGTTTGATCTGACTGGGGCAGAGTACTACAAAACTATCTCTCATCTTATTCCTAGAGGCAAACATTCTCTACTCAGTATTTTCTCTGAACTATGTAATGTAACCTGAGATTTAGCTCTTTATTAGCTCTCTAAATACTGACTCCCTCAAATTCCGGGGTTATTATATAAATGCTACTGGAACTGGGTGATTCTGATCCGTCAACTCAATTGTGATAGCTACCTGTCAACTCATTTGATAGTAAATTTAAGAAAACAAACAAGTTTTTTAGTTCCTAAGGACTAACAAATTCTCCAAAGTGAATTGGGCTGCCTTCAGAAGTGGTGCATTTCCCATCCCTGAGAGTCTTGAGGCAGATGCTGAAGGACCATTTGCCTGGGGTGTTCTAGTGGAGATTCTAATTCCATACAGTTTGGACAAAACGACCTCTGGGAACCCTTCCAATTCTGTGATTTTGTAATTCTGTGCATTGGAGCAGAACGTTCATTTAACTGGAAACCTACTGAATCTAAACCTACAATTAATTGTAATTTTTGCCACCATTTGCTTTTAAGGGAGTAAAAGCCAAATAGAAGAAAATAAGCTGATAGTAAATATTTAAGCTATAAAAATAAGAGTAAGTTGTAAACTACATACAATGTTTGTGCATCCCTTCTACAATGTGATAAAAAGAACACAGAACTGGGCATCAGAAATCTGGGTTCCAATCCTAGCTCTGCCATGTACTGCCTATGTAACCCCTGAACATGTCATTTACTCTTGGGGAGTCAGTTTCCTTATTTTTAAAATGAAGGAGGGAGATGGATTTGAGTTTAGGCTAGCATTCATGATTTACATATCTGTAGATTTTTACTTGAGAAATCAAATTCAAAAAGATGACCCTAAAGCACTGAAAGATTCCCAGTCATCAGAGAAGGCAATAGTTTCATTTGCCATACTATCCACTATTTCATCAGGCAGAGAATTGGACCCTGAGGCCTTAGGGGGAAATATGACTAGTAGGGCTTGAAATTTAAAAAAAGAAGATTTTTTTCTTAAGACTCAATTAAGCAGAAAATTTGATTACCCAGAATGCCCAGTTCCCTGAAAATTCCAGTTAATTAGGATTTTACTGTATGTGATTATCTTTCCTTGACTGTTCATTAATGGAGGGAGAGACTGAGGAAACTAACTGATGGGAGGTGAAATCAGTAACAGAGCTGGGATCATTAGTATGATCTAATGTCTTCCTGAAATGAAGGAAGGAAGGAGGAAGGAAAAAAGGAAGGAGGGAAGGAGAAAGGAAGGAGGGAGGAAGGAAAGAAGAGGGAAGAATGAGGGAAAGAACTAAGGAAAAAGGAAGAAAGCAGGAAAGAAAGAAGGAAGGAAAGGAGAGAAGGAAGAAAGAAGGAGGGAAAGAATAAAGAAAAAAGGAAGTATGGAGGAAAGGAGAAAGGAAGGAAGGAAGGAAAGAAGAACAAAGGAGGGAAGAAAGAACAGAAGGCAGAAGAAGGAAATAAACATCTATTAAGTCCCTACTATGTGCCAGGCACAGTGTTAAATGCTTTACAAATATTATCTCATTTGGTCATCACAACAACTCTGGGAGGTAGGACAGTGGGAGGCTCATGCTGCCAACAAAATCTTTGATTTTGGCAGAGACATATTTTCAGAAATTATATCTGAACTGCAAGAAATTTTACTAGTTCTAACTTGCCCTATAACTTAGAAGTAAATGCTCCAGTAAATTGGCCCGTTCATCATTTATAAGATATAGTTTGCCGCAATGTTTAACATCTCCTTTGAAGGTATCCATGTAACTCACCCCTGTGTTTAAGAGGAATCTCCCAGAATTCTGCTCAGATTTATTGTCAAATAACGTTTACAGAAAATTGTGTCTGGCACTGACTCAGACTGGGCCTGGAGAGTTGCCACTGGCATGGAGCTCTGGCTGCTGTTTGTGACTTACTAGTAGGAGGATGGGGGTGAGGATGGGGGTGCTGGAAGCCAACATGGCCTGGCTGCCCTCTCCATTAATATTTCCAAGCCTGTCCTGCCTATGCCCTACCTCCTATGAGTTCACATCAATGTCATAGATTCAGAGTGGTAGGGGCCTTGCTGAGAGCAGGGACAGGCAGGAAGACATGGCAAAATAATAATTAAAGGAAGATAAACATACCCAGAAAGCTCAAGTTCATTAGTTAGCACCACCACCCAGGGAGAAAGGTCTGGCTAATCACACATCACAGTAGGCTAGATGACCTGCAGACCAGGCAGCGTCTGTTTGCATTTAAATTAAAAAACATATTTTCAAAATAAATATGCTGTTAGATCCTGTTTGTCATGCTGTTCCTATTGAAATGCAAAAAAGCTACTGTGTTAATATGCAACTCTGTTCAATATATCTTCTCAGTAAAACTTAAAAACACTCTTAAATTGAAACAAGGCCTGAAATGGTTACACTTCCAAGATCTTAAATTTGGTCAGTTTCCAGTTCTTCCACCTATGACCCAGGCTCAGCTCTGCATAGGCTGGATTTATTCTGGAATGCTTCACAATAAAAGTTCTCTTATAACTCATAAGCCAAAACCTAGCTTATGTCTGGGTTTCCACAAAGAATGAAAAAAAGACTCTCAACTCCCATGCAAGTACTCGGGCTAACAAAACATTGTATATAGAACAGACTATCGAACCCAGTGAAAAACTCCAAGACTTTAATCCAAGCTGAGAAAAAGTAAAGATAGCTTTCATTTCCTCTCTGGTGAACTCACCTCTCCTGTGGGAGTGGCTCAAGAGTAGGATAGGTTGTGAGCCAGGATGCCTGGAAAGATGGTGGCACCTTTGATAGTAATAGGGAAGTTCAGGAGAGGGGAGGATTTTGGGGAAAAGATAATTAATTCAATCCCAAAGAGATTATAAAAATGGAAAAAGGACCTACATGTACAAAAATATTCATAGCATCTCTTTTTGTGGTGGTCAAGAACCAGAGATTGAGGGGATGCTCATCAGTTGGGGAATGACTGAACAAGCTGTGGCATATGAATGTAATGGAATACTATTGTGCTATAAGAAATGATGAACAGGCAGACTTGAGAAAAACCTGGAAAGACTTATATGAACTGATGCTGAGTGAAGTGAGCAGAACCAGGAGAACATTGTGCACAGTAACAGTCACATTGTATGATGACTGACTTAGCCCTTCTCAGCAAAACCATTCCTAAAGACTCATGATTCAAAATTCCACTCATCCAGAGAAAGAACTGTGAAGTCTGAATACAGAGTGAAGCAGAATATTTTCTTTTTTTGTTTTGCTCTCCTTTCTTCCTCATGTTTCCTTCATTTGTTCTAATTCTTTTATACAATATGACTAATGTTAAAATATGTTTAATAGGAATATATATATATATATAATGTGTAGAATAATGGGCAGAATATATAATGTGGCAGAGTATATAATGGGCAGAATAATAATATATATGTAGAGAGAGAGAGAGAGAGAGAGAGAGAGCCTATTATCAGATTGCCTGCCATCTTGGAGAGGGGAGGGAAGGAGAGAAAATTTAAAACTTATGGAAGTGAATGTTAAAAACTAAAAATAAATAAATTAACTTATAAAAAAGATAATGAGTTCAGTTTTGGACATGTTGAGTTTAAGATGTCTATTCAACATCTAATTTCAGATGTTTAAAAAGCCAATGGGAAATGTGAGACTGGGGAGAGGTTAGGACTGAACAAGTAGATCTGAGAATCATCAGCATAGAGATGATAATTGGAACCACTGAGACCACCAAGTGAAATAGCACAGAGGGAGAAGAGAAGACTCATCCAGAGTATTGGACCTCCATTGTCATGCAGGTGTGATGTGGAGCCAGAAGCTCCACCAAAGGAGATGAGGAGCAGTTGAGTAGGGGAACCAAGAGAGCAGAATAACCAAATCTAGAGGGAAGACAGTATCAAGAAAGGAGTGATTGAGAGATCCTTCTACCCGACTCCTTTTTTTGCTGGTGATTCATCCAGGTTACACCCACTAGCCATCAGTACACTCCAAGGCACTCCATCCACTGCACCACCTAATTTGTCTTTACAATAATATTTGTACCTCAAAGGGCTGTTAGAAGGAAAACATCCTGAACCTTAGGGATCTATATCAATGTGACTCCTTGTTATTATTACAGGCTTTATCTTCCCTATCAGATTGTAATCTCTTTAAGGCATTTACAATGTGGTATTCATCTTTGTCTCACCCTCTCCCTTATCTCTCCCAGACTGCAAAGGGCAGGCGCCACAGCCTACAACTGGAGAACTGGTCCAGACAGGGGTTATCATAATCTATCTCACATCATAGCTATCTCTTTATGTGTTTATATTTTGTCTCCTCAACTGTACTGTTAAAGACAAGGACAGTGTCTTAAATTTCCTTTTACCTCCCCCCTCCTACATCTGTCACATAGTCTTGATCAGAGCCCAATAAATATTTGTTGAGCGACTGCATTAAAATTTTGGCTCCAATGCTCACTAACTGTGTGCCCATGGGAATCTGTTTACCCTCCTAGAGCTTTAGTTTCTTCATCAGTAAGATGGGAATGATAATACCTGTAGTAGGTAGGAAGAACAAATGAGATAATGTATATAAAGTGTATTATGAACTTTAAAGAATCTTGTCTATCCATCTACCTCTCTAATCATGTGATTTCATCAGTCTAGGGAGCACCCAAAGGAAACTCCCTTCTTTAATGCAGATTGGCAGCTGTCTATAATTTATAGTGAGATCATTGCCTCAAGCACTGATTTACTCCTGGTTGTTTAGCCAACCTGTTTTTAGAGGCAGGGTTTAAACCTAGGTGGTCCTTATTCCAAACCGTGACTTTATCCTCTCCCACCATGCGATCTGTCAAATGTTTGTAACCCATCCCCATTCTTATTAATGCTTAACCACAATATTGCCTCATATCCATGATGCTCCTCCTCCCTTGGTTTATACAATCTTTTAACCCACACAATTGGGATTACTCTATATCAAGGCTGTCTCTGCTGACCAGAGAAATGGCAGGCACTCCTCAGCAGTTGCAGGGCTCAGAAAAAAATCTCAGCTTCCCCTACCTTTTTAGGGTTGGTAAATCCTCAGGTGTTGCCCCAGACTCCATATATGATGACTCCTGAGGAATTACTTCTTCAGAGCACTGTGTTTGAGTGATACCAAAAAACAGAAACAAAACAGTTCCCAGCCCTCAAGTTTACATTCTACAAGAAGGCAACAACATATGTGAGGAAGGAGTGACCAGGGAAGAGATCTTTGGTCCTAGAGCAGCAGTCACAGGCACAGTGAATGGAAGCACAAAGCCATGGATCGACTTTTCACCAGCTATAGTAGCACTGTATTAACTACGTTTACTTGAACGAAAAAAGGAAGTGGGAGGGGGAGGGCATTTATGGGCCAATATAGGGTAGGCATCAGGAGGCAATCTAAGCCCTCCTATCCTAGTGGGTGACTGGATGGGATGGGTGTCTGTAGCCTTATAAAGTGGGAATTGGCTTTTTACTCTCTACTCTGGGCAACTCTACCCCAGAGCAGGTCCCAAAGTTAAATGAATCAACTCCCCTCTGGATGAAAGAGAGGATTTCTGAAGGTCAGGGGCCCAAAGGACCTGGTATTCTGTGGATGACTGAATAAGGTAAACTATAATCTGGGGACCTGAAATTGGCTAGATATAGAGAACTGAGATGAGTTATTTTGGAGCCTCTTTGACACGGTTTCTATGATCTCACAAGATTACACTGCTAAGGACACATTTTGGTTGAGAGTCATAGTTCCTAACCTAGAATAACTTGTGGAAAAATACACCTCGGTTCTTCAAAAGTTTAGCTTTTAAAGCTGTACCTTATCTGGCCCCAACCTACTTTTCCAGCCTTAATAGCCATTGTTATTTTCCTTCCTACACACTCTGGATCCAGTCAAATTGGCCTTCTTTCTGTTCCTTACTCAAGATATTCCATTTTACTTTTCCACATGTTGCACTGGCTGCCCCCTATGCTTGTAATGTACTTGCTCCTTACTCACACCTCACAGAGCCTTCTCTTCTCTTAAGATGTATCAATGTGTGCCTGAAACTTTTTGTGATCTCTCCCAAATGCTAATGACCTCCCTTTCAAGCTATCTGGTATTTAAACACTTATTATTCAGTCAGTTTTTTAGTCATGTCTGACTCTTAGTGGCCTCCTTTGGGGTTTTCTTCTCAAAGATACTGGAGTAGTTTACCATTTCTTTCTCCACTTCATTTTACAGATGAGGAAACGGAGGCAAACAAGGTTAAATGACTTGCCCAGAGTCACCCAGCTAGTAAATATCTGAGGCAGGATTTGAACTCAGGTCTTCCTGACTCCCAGCCTATTGCTCTATCCACTGTGCCATTGAGCTGCCTTAAACATGAAGTTAGTAAATACAAATACCTACAGTTTTTAAGGGGCCCTGGGCAAGTCACTTAATGTTGTTCTCCTTAGTTTTCTCATCTATAAAGGCTCTGAAGAAGGAAATGACACATCACTCCAGTATCTTTGCAAGAAAATTCCAAATGGGGTCACACGGAGTTGAATAGGACTGAATACCAACCAAAAAACCCCTTTATATTTATATAGTATATATTGCAATAAATTGCAAATCTTAAAGCACTATGTAAATGGGTTTTTTTGGTTGTTATTATATTCTAAGGCAGCTGGTGGTGCATTGGATAGAGAGAGGACCAGACCTAGAGTCAAACAGATCCCGAGTTCAGACACTTGCTAGCTGTGTGACTCTGGGCAAGTCATTTTACCTCTGTTTGCCAAGGTTTTCTCAACTATAAAATGGAGATAATAGCAGCATCTAACTCACGAGCTTGTCGTGAAGATCAAATGATAAAATATTTGTATCTGGCACATAGTAGGTTCTATGTAAATTCTTCACCTGCCTCATTATTATTCATGGAGGAATTGCTGATTGGCATCAGGGGAAGAACTTTTCACATTGATGAAATCCCAGATCCAGACCAAAAAATAAAAACATTCCTCAGCAGGCTCCTTTCAAGCTGACCATTTGCTCAAGGATGAGGAGGTACAATGGTAACATCTGGAAATGGTTCTTGTCCACAAACTTCTTAAACTCATTCGAGCTCAATACAGTAACTGAACTCTCGATTTATGTATTCCAATAATTGGCCCACAGCTGTGATCATTGCATCAGAGGTCTGTGAAGGGACTAGAATGGAAAAGCATCTATCATAACCAAGAGATTTTTTTTTCCCCTTGGAGTGGTCTTGGTAAAATCTTTCTTGGTTCCTGAACAAAATTTCTTGGTTGTTTTCCATGCAAAAGCAGATTATACCAAGGAGTCTGGCAAGTACAACATTCCCTTTTAATCCCATCAGTAGGAGAATCCATTCCAGGCTACCCTACATCACTTCTGATGCTCTCATTTGAACAACTCCCAGGTGGGCTCCATGTAGTGTGGCCAAGATAACATGACAACTAACATCTGGAATCACAATGTGACTAGCCCATATATGGAATCTTTTATGGACCAACAACTCCCACTAATGACTTGTGAACAGCTTGGATTCCTCAGGCCATTCCTCTGCAGCTTTCTATGGGATATGCCTTTTCACAGACTGTTCCCTATGCCTGGAATGCACTCCTTCCTCACCTCTGTCTTTGACCTTCCTTCAAAGATCATCTCCTATATAAGGCTATTCCTGAACCCTCTATTTTTGTATTTCCCCATCTCAAACTTCCTTTAAAAATTTTTTGCATATATTACATATATATATATATATACTTGCCAAGTGTACATGTAAATATGGGGCAGCTAGCTGGCATAATGGGTAGAGCAGTGGACCTGGAGTCAGGAAGACTCATCTTTATGAATTCAAATCTGACCTCAGACACTTACTAACTGTAAAAACCTGGAAAAGTCACTTAACCTTGTTTGCCTCAGTTCCTCATGTGTAAAATGAGCTGGAGAGGGAAATGGCAAACCATTACAATATCTCTGCCAAGAAAACCCCAAATGGTGTCATGAGGAGTCAGACATGACTGAAAAATGATTGAACAACCTGTATGTAAACAGGCTTTCAAGTAAGCTTATGGTATTTTCCATACTACTGCTTATGAAGAAGTAGAGTCTCACCTGGAGAGGATGCTGACCCAATGCTGACACCTGTTTGAGAGGTGGAGTTGGTGGGAGAGCTATCAAGGAGATACATTCTTCAGGATAGACATGAGCTGTTCCAGACCCTCCATCAATCAATCAATCAGTGTTTATTAACTACCTACAATGTGCCTTCAGGACTGCCTCGAGAAGAGAAAGAGAAAGAAACGTTGGAAGCAGCAGACACATAAGAGAAGCTGGCTCTTCAACATGTCCCTGATTTCTAATTTTCCTCCCTAGAGACTTTGGTGAGATTGGGTTCTCTCTTTCTTGGGTGTAAGTGAGATCCTATCTTACCCTCCTCAGAAGAGCTCCTTCCTTCTTATCTATTTTTCCTAGTATATTCTAACTGGCATAACTTTTCTGATTTCTGTTTGGCTATTTTGCTTGATAAATGAGTGTACTTCCTATGTGCTATCTTCATATGTCCTTTTTGTAACTAATATTTGGTAGGAAGGGAGCATATATTTACACACATACATATATACATGTGCGTATATACATAAACATATATAGTGTGTTTATATAAGTGTATAATTGTATATATGTATATATGTGTGTGTAAAAACACACACATATATACATATATACATATATATACACACATGCACACATATACAACTGGAGGAGGTGCAGGAGAGAAATTGATTTGTTTCCTTGAAAACCCCACCAAAGGACAATTCCTCCTCAAGAGTCTTTCACTCCTGGATTCTACCAGCACTCAATTCCTGTTGCTGGATGCATGATTCTTAACTGGTTTGCTGAGTTATTCAGAAGCCCAGTGGTACGTCTGATTCAGCCAGTCACAAGACATTTCCTGCAAGGCATCGTCTGCTTTTATCCAATGGCTTAGAACCCCTTTCATATTTTTTAATCGATAAAGGACATATTCATACCTAATTTACTTTTGATTGATTGAGTTGAAACATCTGGACCTTTTGTGATACTTTAATTGGGGTTGAGATGGAAACCCTCTCCCTTATTGTCTCCCCCATGGAATTTCATTTCCTTGAGGACAAAAACACTTCATTTTTGCCTCTTTATTCCTGACACTTAGCACTTATCTGTAATTAGCAAGTGGCTAATAAATGCTCATTGTCCACATCTGACTAAGAGATCCCATTCACTTAGCAACATTAGAATTTACACATATATCACAGGTACAACAACCTGTGATATAGATACTGTAGGTATTGTTGTTTCCACTTTTTGGATGAGGATGCTGAGCTTGAGAAGAATTAAGTGACTCCCCTATGCTCACACAGCAAGTTCATGTCAGAGGAATTTGAACTCAGAACATTTTGACTCTAGGTCCAGCACGCTCTCTGATAGATCATACTGCCTTACTTTCTTCTCCTGGTTTTCCTGATCTCTAACTGCTCTCTATTAGTCTCCTTTGCTGTTCATTATCTCCTGACCACTAAATGTGAACTTCTCCAAGGTTCAGTCCTTTGACATTTTTCCTCTTTAATTCTCTTTGTGATTTCATTTTGTCACAGCATTGTTTATTACATCTTTGCAGATAATGATGATCTGGCTTTTGACCTCATCACATTCCACTGAAACTAATCTCTCCAGAGTTACCAATGATCTCCTAATTGTCAAATCTAATGACCTTTTCTCAATCCTCATCATTCTTGATCTTTCTTTGGTATTTGACACTGTCGATCACCTTCTTTGGGATACACTCTTTGCCCTGCCTTTTCTTTTGAAAGTACTGTCTTTTGGTTCACCTTCTGTTACCTGTCGGATCATTTCTTCTCAGTCTACTTTGCTGATTCTTCATATGTCATAAACATTAGTTGTGAATGTTCCCCAAGACTCTGTCTCAGTCCCTTTTCTCACCCGGTGATCTCATCAGCTTCCATGGGCTTAACTATCATCTTTATGTGAATGATGCCCAGTGATCTAAAATCCAGGATCAACTGACTTTTGGACATCTTGAACTAGACCTATAACCATATCAAACTCAACTTTGCCCAAACAGAACTCATCTTTCCCCTCCTCTTCCCAACTTTCCTATTACTGGGCACCATATAATTCAGGCTCTCAACCTCAGTGTCATCCTTGAACTCCCAATTTTCCTAGTAGTTTTTGTCAAATAGTGAGTTCTTATCCTAGAAGGTGGGGTCTTTGGGTTTATCGAACAGTAGATTACTATAGTTATTAACTACTGTGTCTTGTGCACCTAACCAATTTCACTGATCTAGTTTTTTAACCAGCTCCATGTAGTTTTGAGGATTGCTGTTTTATGATACAATTTAAGGTCTGATATGGCTATGCCACCTTCTCTAGCATTTCTTTTCATTAATTCCCTTGATATTCTGGATCTTTTGCTCTTCCAGATGAATTTTACTATTCTTTTTTCTGACTTTATAAAATAATTTTTGGTAGTTTGGTTGGTATGGCTCTGAATAAATAAATTTAGGTAGAATTGTCATTTTTATTATATTAGCTTGACCTACCCATGAATGATGTTTTTCCAATTATTTAGATCTGACTTTATTTGTGTGAAAAGTATTTTGTAGTTGTGTTCATATAGTACCTGGGTTTGTTTGTACAGTATACAAATATTGTATAATGTCTACAGTAACTTTAAATGGAATTTTTCTCTCTCTCTTGCTGTTGGACTTTGTTAGCAATATGTAGAAATGTCAGCGATTTATGTTGGTTTGTTTTATATCCTGCAACTTTGATAAAGTTGTTTATTATTTCAAATAGTTTTTTATTTATTTTTCTAGGATTCTCTAAGTATATTATCATATCATCTGCAAAGAGTGATAGCTTTGTTTCTTCTTTGCCTATTCTAATTCCTTCAATATCTTTTTCTTCTCTTATTGCTAAAGCTAATGTATCTAGTATAATATTGAAAAACACTGGTGATAATGGACATCCTTATTTCACCCCCAATCTTAATGGAAATCTAGCTTGTCCCCATTACACATAATGCTTGCTGATGGTTTTAGGTAGATGCTACTTATCATTTAAGGAAGACAGCTTTTAATCCTATGCTATCTAGTGTTTGTAATAGGAATGGAGGTTGTATTTTGTCAAAAGCTTTTTCTGCATCTATTGAGACAATTATATTGTTTCTGTTAGTTTTGCTGTGGATACAGTCAGTTATGCTGATAGTGTTCCTAATATTTAACCAGCCCTGCATTGCTGGTATAAATCTTACATGGTCATAGTGCATTATTCTTGTGATAAGTTGCTGGAATCTTTTTTGCTAATATTTTATTTAAGATATTTGCATCTATTTTCATTAGAGAAATTGGTCTATACTTTTCTTTCTCTGTTTTGACTCCTCTCATTTTAGGTATGAGTACTATATTTGTATCATAAAAAGAATTTGTAGGAATCCTTCATTACCTATTTCCCCAAATAGTCTATATAATATTGAATTAATTGTTCTTTAAAAGTTTGATAGAATTTATTTGTAAATCCATCTGGCTCTGGAGATTGTTTCCTAGGGAGTTCACTGATGGCTTATTCAATTTCTTTTTCTGAGATGGGGTTATTTAAGTATTTTATTTCCTCCTCTGTTAATCTGGACAATTTATATTTTTGTAAATATTAATTCATTTCACTAAGATTGTCAAATTTATTGGCATACAGTTGATCAAAATAGTTCCTAATTATTGTTTTAATTTCCTCTTCATTTGTGGTGAATTAACCCTTTTTTATTTTTGATGCTGGTTATTTGGTTTTCTTTTTTTTTTTTTAAATAAAATTAACCAAAGGTTTATCTATTTTATTTGTTTTTTCATAAAACCAACTCTTAGGCTTTTTTTAGTTCAATACTTTTCTTAATTTCAATAATCTTTCCTTTGACTTTCAGTATTTCTAATTCAGTACTGAATTAGAGATTTTTAATTTGTTCTTTTTCTAGCTTTTTTAGTTGCATGACCAATTTGTTGATCTCCTCTTTCTTTATTTTATTTGTGTAAGCATTGAGAAATATAAAACTTCCCCTAAGAACCACTTTTGCTGCATCCCAGAAGTTTTGGTATGTTGTCTTATTATTTTCATTCTTTTGAATGAAGTTATTGATTGTTTCTAAGATTTGTTGTTTGACCCACACATTCTTTAGGATAAGATTATTTAGTTTCTTTTCTTTTTAAATTTATTTTCAGTGTTCTACAATCACTGCCATATAACTTAGAATTTTTCCCTCTCTCCCCCTGCTTCCCCGCTCCTTCCCTGAGATGGCATACAATTTTATATAGGTTCTATACATACATTCCTATTAAATACATTTTCACCATAGTCATGTTGCATAGAAGAATAAAAATGAATGGGAGAAATCATAAAACAAACTAAAACAATCTGCCAAAGTCTGCTATTGAATTCCATAGTTCTTTCTCTGAACGTGGAAGGCATTTTGCCTTAAAAGACCATTGGGAATTTTTTAAGTCATT
>CM053770.1:475961249-476005970 GCA_028658325.1 Potorous gilbertii
GCATCCCCTTGATTTCCAGTTTTTGGTCACCACAAAGAGAGCTACTATAAATATTTTTGTACATATGGGACCCTTTCCCATTTTTATGATCTCTTTAGGATACAGTCCTAGAAGCGATATTGCTGGGTCAAAGGGTATGCACATTTCTGTAACCCTTTGGGCATAGTTCCAAATTGCTCTCCAGAATGGTTGGATCAGCTCACAGCTCCACCAACAATGAATTAGTGTTCCGACTCTCCCACATCTTTTCCAACATTTATCATCTTCCTGTTTTGTCATGTTAGCCAATTTAATAGGTGTGATGTGGTATCTCAGAGCTGTTTTGATTTGCATCTCTCTAATCAATAGTGATTTAGAGCATTTTTCATATGACTATAGATAACTTTAACTTCTTCCTCTGAAAAGTGCCTGTTCATATCCTTTGACCATTATCAATTGGGGAATGACTTGTATTCTTGTACATTTGATTCAGTTCTCCACATGTTTTAGAAATGAGGCCTTTATCACAGACGTTAATTGAAAAAATCCTTTCCCAGTTTTCCACCTCCCTCCTAATCTTGGTTGCATTGGGTTTGGTTGTGCAAAACCTTTTCAGTTTAATGTAATCAAAATGCTTTCTATCTCTTGTTTAGTCAAAAATTCTTCCCTTCTCCATAAATCTGATAAATACACTATTCCTTTTTCCACTAATTTGTTTATAATATCAATCTTTATACCTAGATCATGTACCCATTTGGACTTTATTCTTGTGTATGGTGTCAGGCATTAGTCTATGCCTAGTTTCCACCACACTATTATCTAGTTTTCCCAGCAATTTTTGTTCAAACACTGAGTTTTTATCTCAGAAACTGGGGTCCTTGGGTTTATCAAACAGTAGATTGCTATATTCATTGACTATTGTGTCTTCAGTATCTAGCATATTCCACTGGTCTACCCTTCTGTTTCTTAGCCAGTACCAAGTGATTTTGATAATTGCTGCTTTATAATGCAATTTGAGATCTGGTAGAGCTAGACCACCTTCTCTAGTATTTCTTTTCATTAGTTCCCTTGATATTCCGAACCTTTTCTTCTTCCAGATGAATTTTGATATTATTTTTTCCAGCTCTAGAAAATAATTTTCTGATAGTTTGATTGGTATGGCACTAAATAAGTAAATTAATTTGGGTAGAATTGTTATTTTTATTATATTGGCTCAGCCCACCTACAAGCAACTGATGTTTTTCCACTTATTTAGATTGGACTTTATTTGTGTGAAAAGTATCTTGTAATTGTGTTTATATAGTCCCTGTATTTGTTTGGCAGGTAGACTCCCAAATATTTTATAATGTCTACCCTAGCTTTAAATGGGATTTTTCTTTCTATCTCTTCTGTTGAGCTTTGTTATCTATATATAGAAATGCAAAAGATTTGCATGGGTTTATTTTGTAACCTGCAACTTTGCCAAAGTTGTTTATTATTTCAAGTAGTTTTTTACTTGAATCTCTGGGGTTCTCTAAGTATATCATTGTATCACCTGCAAAGAGTGATAACTTAGTTTCTTCTTTGCCTATTCTCATTCATTCAATTTCTTTTTATACTCTTATTGCTACAGTTAACATTTCTAGTGCCATATTGAATAATAGTGGTGATAATGGACATCCTTGTTTCACCCCTGATCTTATTGGAAATGCATCTAGCTTATCTCGATTGCATATAATGTTTGCTGAGGGTTTTAGGTAGATACTGCTTATTTTTTTATGGAAAGTTCCATTTATTCCTATGCTCTCCAGCGTTTTTTAATAGGAATGGGTGTTGTATTTTGTTGAAAGCTTTTTCTGCATCTATTGAGATAATCATGTGGTTTCTGTTAGGTTTGTTGTTGATATGATCAATAATGCTTATAGTTTTCCTAATATTTTCCTAATATTGAACCAGCCCTCCATTCCTGGGGACCTGGTGTTGGTGGTTGTGAGGCTCTAACCCCCTGGAGTTCCGGATCTTCTCCTGGTTTGCTGAGGTGGTGCTGTCTGGAACAGCTCTGATCCTCTGCCACAGCAAGAGGAATTCTCCTTAGCGATTTTCCTAGTCTCACAGTGCTATGAGACTATTTGCCCCTTCTGCTGATTCCACTGATCCAGGACTTTTCTGGAGAAATATTTTATGGTTCTTTCAAGGTCAATAAGGGGAAGGGGAGAGAGAATTTACCGATCAGTCTGCTATTTTGATTCCTGGAAGTTCAAGTAGGTGACTTACAGACGTTTAATGTGCGGGCTGATAGTCTTAGGAGCTGCTGAGCACCTAGGGCTCAGTGGCTTTCATTCGCTCAGCTCCACTGGACTCCTACCCTCGATTGCCATTCTGCTTGCTGCCGCTGCCTCAGACCACCCCAGGGCTTTCAAGATTATTTCATTTCCAATTAATTTTTATTCTGTCTTTCCATGGCCCTTTACTACATGTATTTTTTTTATTGCATCATGATCTGAAAATTATGTATTTAATATTTCTGCCTCTCTGCATTGGATTATGCCCTAGTACATGGTCAATTTTTGTGTAAATGCCATATAGAAAGATATATTCATTTCTATTCCTATTCAGAAGTCCACTATATCTAACTTTTCTAAAGTTCTATTCATCTCCTTCTTTCATGTTTATTTTGTGGTTAGATTTATCTAGTGCAGAGAGTGGGAGGTTGAGGTCCCCCCACTAGTGTAGTTTTGTTGTCTATTTCTTTCTATAACTACCTTAACTTCTTTTCTAAGAATTTGGATGCACATCACTTGGTGCATATGTGTTTAGTAATAATATTACTTCATTGTCTATGGTGCCTTTTATCAGGATTTAGTTTCTTTCCTTATCTCTTTTAATTAGATTTATTTTTGCTTTTGCTTTATCTGAGATTAGGATTGCTACCCCTGCTTTTTTTTTTTTACTTCAACTGAAGCATAATATATTCTCCTACAGCCTTTTACTTTTACTCTGTATGTATCCCTCTGTTTCAAATGTGTTTCTTATAAACATAGGATTATGCTCCCAATGGGAGCAAGATAACTCAGCTCAACCAAAATGGGGTGGGGATGAGGGTTCCTGAATCTCACCCAAGAGGAAATTCCTTGAAGTCTCTAGAGTAGCAAGCTGGGAATAGGGACATATACATATACATACATACATATATATATATATATATATATATATATATATATAATGTCCTCTCTCATATATTTCTCTCCCCTCACATATTTCCAGAACCTTTTTCTTCAGTAACTCAAAGTGGGGTTGGTTTCTTCCATCTTCTCTCTTGAAACTGGAAGCTGATTTGAAATTAGGCTTAAGGAAGAAGCTCTCTTGGAGAGAACTTAAGTGCGTGCTGTTCACAAAGTCTGCCCTACCTCTCACTCAGGACAGGAACTTCATATACACGAGAAAGAAGAGAATCTCATATCAAAACATTGTGGGAAAGGGGTTATGTTCTGTCATTCAGTCATGTCTGGCTCTTTGTGACCCCATGGACGATAGCACTCCAGGATCTTCTATCCTCCAGTATCTTCTGAAGTCTGTCTAAACTCCTGTTCATTGCTTTCATGACAATATCTATTTATCTCTTTCTTTGCTGTCATCTCCTTTTGCCTTAACTTTCCCAACATCAGGGTCTTTTCCAATGAGTCCTATCTTCTCATAATGTGGCCAAAATATTTAAGCTTCACTTTCAGTATTTGACCCTCCAATGAATAGTCTGAATTAATTTCCTTAAGTATTGACTGATTTGATGTCCATGCTATCCAAGGGACTCTCAAAAGTCTGTTTCAGCACCACAATTCAAAAGTGTTGATTCTGCAGTGTTCAGCTTTTCTCATAGTCTATTCCCTGCAGTCACAGTCCTGGAAAAATCATAGCTTTGACTACATGGACCTTGGTCACCAAAGTGATGTCTCTGATTTTTAGGATGCTCTCCAGATTTGCTGTAGCTTTCCTTCAAAGGAGTGAGCATCTTTTAATTTCATGGCTGCAGTCACTGTCTGCAGTGATCTTTGAATGTGAAATCTGACACTGCTTCCATTTCTTCTCCCTCCATTTGCCAAAAAGTGATGGGACCAGTTGCCATGATCTTAGATTTTTTTGATGTTAAGACTTCAAGATGACTTTTGGACTTTCCTCTTTCACCCTCATCAAGAGGGAAGGCGATAGTAGACTCAAGATGGTGGAGTAGAAGCAGAGATTTGTTAGGGCTCTCCCCCTAAGCCCAGCCAAATACCTGTAAAAAAATGACTCCAAACAAGTTTTGGAGCTGCAGAACTCACAGAATGATGGAATGAAGCAAATCTCCAGTTAAAAACAGCATGGAAGGTCAATGGGAAACATTTATTGCCCTGTGCTGGGAACAGAGCACAGTCCAACATGAGCCACACTAGTCCAGACAGGATATGAGCAAGCCTCAGGGGGACTGAATCTCTGGCACTTGTGACAGTTTCCAGACTTTACAACTGAGGACAAATTGGAAGGTCAGTGGAAAAAACCTGTCAGAACTATGTGAGAGAATAGAGTGGTCCAGCCCCAGGGCAGCGGGTGGCGGGGAGAGGAGCCCATAGCAGCCAAAGCAGGGACAGAGGCAGCGGCAGCAACAGCAACTATTTCTGGAGACCTAGGCCCACAAATTGAGGGGGGATTGAACAGCTGACCATACCCCCCCTTGCCCCAACTAGAAGCAGAGAACTACCTTGATAAAGAGCTCAAAAATCAAGTAAAGGGCTGAAGAAACAAGCAAAAAAATGGAAAAAGAATCAGACTACAGAATCAGATGACACAGAAGGCCAAAATATACAAACAGAAGAGAACAAAATCAAAGCTCCTACGTCCAAAGCCTCCAAGAAAAATATGAATAGTTCTCAGGTCATGGAAGAGCTCAAAAAAGATTTTTAAAATCAAGTAAGAGAAGTAGAGGAAAAACTGGAAGAGAAAATGAGAGTGATGCAAGAACATCATGAAAAACAATCAAATGTTTGTGAAAGGGAACCCAAAACATGCTGAAGAAAATAACACCTTAGAAATAAACTAACCCAAATGATAAAAGAGGTACAAAAAGCCAATGAAGAGAAAAATGCCTTTAAAAAGGAGAATTGGCCAGATGGAAAAGGCAGTCCAATAGCTCATGGAAGAAAATAATTCCTTAAAGATTAGAATGGAGTAGATGGAAGCTAATGACATTATGGAAAACCAAGAAATTATAAAACAAAACCAAAGGAATGGAAAACTAGCAGACAATGGAAAATAGATTCAGAAGAGATAATTTAAAAATTATTGGGCTACCTGAAAGTCATGATCAAAAAAAAAGAGCCTAGACATCATCTTTCAAGGAATTATCAAGGAAAACTGCCCTGACATTCTAGAACAAGAGGGTAAAATAGATACTGAAAGAATCTATCCATTGCCTCCTGAAAGAGATCCCCAAAGGAAAACTCCTAGGAATATTGTAGCCAAATACCAGAGCTCCAAGAGCAAGGAGAAAATACTGCAATCAGCCAGAAAAAATTTGAGTATTGTGGAAACACAGTCAAGATAACATGAAATCTAGCAGCTTTTACATAAAGGGATTGGAGGGCTTTGAATATGATACTCCAGAGGTCAAAGGAGCTAGGATTAAAACCAAGAATTGCCTACTCAGCCAAACTGAATATAATACTTAGGGGGAAAAATGGTCATTCAATGAAATAGAGGACTTTCAAGAATTCTTGATGAAAAGACCAGAGCTGAATAGCAAATTTGAGTTTCAAACACAAGAATCAAGAGATTCATGAAAAGGTAAACAGGAAAGAGAAATCATAAGGGACTCATTAAAGTTGAACTGTTTACATTCCTACATGGAAAGATAATATTTGTAATTATTGAGACTTTTCTCAGTATTAGGGTAGTTGGAGGGATTATATACATATAGAAGAGGGCACAAGATGAATTGAATATGCAGGGATGATATCTAAAAAAATGAAATTAAGGGGTGAGAGAGGAATATATTAGGAGAAGGAGAAAGGGAGAAATAGAATGGGGTAAATTATCCCTCACATAAAAGAGGCAGCAAAAAGCTTTTTCAATGGAGGAGAAGAGGGAGGATAAGAAAGGGAAAGAGTGAACCTTACTCTCATCAAATTTGACTTAAGGAAAGAATAACAGGCACACTCAATTTGGTATGAAAATCCAGCTTACACTACCGGAAGGTAGTAGGGAGGGGATAAGCTGAGTATGGGGGGATGATAGAAGGGAAAACAAATGGGAGGAAGGGGTAATTAGAAGTAAACAATTTTGAGGAGGGACAAGGACAAAAGAGAGAATAGAAGAAAGGGGGGCAGGATAGGATAGAGGGAAAATAGTTAGTCTTTCACATTATGACTGTTATGGAAGTGTTTTGCATGACTACACACGTATAACTTATATCAAATTGTTTTCCTTCTCAGTGGGGCTGGGTAAGGAGGGAGGAAGGGAGAGAAGTTGGAACTCAGAAGTTTTAAAAACAAATTAAAAATTGTTTTTATATGTCATTGGAAAATGAGACATATAAACGATGGGATATGGAAATCTATCTTGCCCTAAAAGAAAATAGAGGGGAAGAGGATGAGAGAAAGGAGGGGTGTGATAGAAGGGAGAGAAGACTGGGGGAAGAGGTAATTGGAATGTACAATGTCTTGGGGTGGATGGAGGGGAGAGATGGGGAGAAAATTTGAAACTCAAAATCTTGTGGAAAAGAATGTTGAAAATTACAAATAAATTTTAAAAAAGAGGGATGGGGATTGCATGTCTGTCTCTCTATCTGTCTCTGTCTGTCTATATCTAATCATTTATATACACATATACTGATAAAGACATATATATGCATCCATACACACCCTTATATGCCCAGACACACATATACACACACATATAAAGCACTTTGCATACATTGAAGCACCATATAAATGTCAGTTATTTAACACTTCAATATTGTGTTCACATCACCTAAGTGCATCTTGGGATTTGAACCTGAAACATTAACATTTGAACCACTCTGGCATATAATAACTCACATTTCTAGAGCACTTGCTTTAATGTTTATAAAGCATTTTCCTTTGAACAACTCTGTGAAACAAGTAGTAGGCAGTGAAAATATTGTTCCCATTTAACAGGTAAGCAAATGGCATCAAAGAGGATAGTGACTTGTCCAAGGTCCTACAAGTAGTAGGTGGGATTTGATGGCTGAAGTAGGATTCAAATGTAGGTCTTTTGACTTTCTAGTCTAACAAATTAATTGGCTTAGTATTTTGTAGCCTCTAGTCATGAAAGTGAAAAAACTGCTCTAATTAGCAATCTTATAGTTCCCTTATTTATTGATGTGAAAATCCTTACACACTTGGAAAGGCCATAGGTCAGTAAGGAGGATGAGTTTTATGCTCTCCTTGTAAATTCAATTTGTCTTGCTTGTTTCAGCTGTAGTCATTAAAAGAGAGGCTGCACATTACATGGTTCCTCATAATCTCCCCTACTTTTTTTAACCTTTGAATTCAAATGATTTTACAGTGATGAATTTTCTTTTAGGACTGACTTCTCTCCCTGGAAAAAGGAGGCATTTTGTTTCTCTGGATTCTCTGGTGACTTTGTTCCCCTTCCTCTGTCCCAAAGGTTTACTTTGTTCAGAGTAGAGAGATACAGCAAATAGGAGTCAACCCTATTTAATCCAGCAACAGAGATTTTCTGAGTCTTATCTTACTCTTTGCTCTGACACTCTCCTATATCTCGGTTGATCACCACCAAAGATCAGCTATACATCCATACACCATCAATGATGCATCCCTGAATTCTCCTCTAACAGAGATATAGATGATACTGTACATGTATTATTCCTCTGCCCCAGCCCCTGCTGCTCACGAAATATGTGTTGAGTGCCCACTGTGTGTCCAGTTCAGTGCTAGGTATGGTGGATGATACAGAGAAGCATGACATGGACCCTGTCCCCAGGGAGCTTATATTCTAGTTGAGGAGACCAAACATAAGCATGTGGAGAGTTCACCAGTAATGAAATTATACAAAACGGATGTTACATAGGAATCTATGACTAAGTACCCAATGAATAGTTTAGGTGATTGTGTTCTGAATTCAGAGGATGGGTTGGAATGGTTTAGAAGTCTTCATGGAGGACCGGAGTTAAGGATTTAAAGACAGGATTTCTTCTTCTTTTCCTTCTTCTTTTCTCTTCTTCTTCTCCTCCTCTTCTTCCTCCTCCTCCCCTTCTCCTTCTCCTCCTCCTTCTTCTTCTCCTCCTTGTTCATTTTCTTCTCTCTTCCTCCTCCTCCTCTTCCTTTTTCTCCTTCTTCTCCTCCTGCTTCATCAGGCTTAAGTGACTTGCCTATGGTCACACAGCTAGTAAGTGTCAGATTTGAACTCAGGTCCTCCTGACTCCATAGTTGCTGCTCTATCTGTGCCATCTAGCTGCCCTGACAGGATTTCAATAGACAGCGGGGAGAAAAGAATAGCATTCTGAGTCAGGGGACAGCCCAAGTGAGTAATCAGTCAACAATCATTTCCAGACTGCCTGCTGTGCATGACACTGTACCGTATCAAGAGTGAAACCATCTCAAGGAACTTCCATTTTACTGAGGGAAACATGAGAGGACTGGATTGTGGAAGGAGGGAAGGAAGGCTTCATTAAGCACCAACTATGTGTCAGGCCCTGTGCTAAGCACTTTGCAAACATTACCTTATCTGATCCTCACAAAAACCCTGCAAGATAGGTGATTTTGTTGGCCCCATTTTACAGTTGAGGACCCTGAGGCAGACAGAGATTAAGTGACTTGCCCAGAGTCACATAGCCAGTAAGCGTCTAAGGTTGGATGTGATCTCCGGTCTTCTTGTATCCAGTCCTCATGGTCTCTCCACTGTTCCGCTTAGCTGCAGGCCCACATGTTAAGTAATAGAATATACAAAATGAATAGTAGGTAGTTTGGGGAAGGAGGGCATTAACAGCTGAGAGACAAGGAAAGACTTCATATGAAAGGTGGCACTTGGGAGTTTGGAAGGAACAGGAGGTGAGAAGGGAGGGTGTTCTAGGAATAGGGGACAGTCATCACAAAGGCATAGAGACAGTGTCTGTCATGTGTAAAGAATATGCAGAAGGCCAGGACAATCAGACCAGAGAGCGTGTGAAGGGGAGCAATGTATAAGAAGAGACAATGGGGTTTCAGTAGAGAGAACCCTGGACATGGGAGTCTGGAACACCTGAGCTCAAATCCTCTCTCAGGCATTTACTTACTAGCTGCATGACCCTGGACAAGTCATTTAAGTTCTCTCTCTCTCTCCCGCTCTCTCTCTCTCTCTCTCTCTCTCTCTCAGTGTATATCTCTTTCTCTCTCTGTGTCTCTTTGCCTGTCTCTTTGTCTCTGTCTTTGTCTCTCTATCTCTGTCTCTCTTCCTCCCTCTGTTTCTCTGTCTCTCTCTCTCTGCCCTCCTATCCCAAGTATAAAATGAATGGATTGGTCTTGACCAATAGATTCCTTCTAGCTAGGAAGGTGCCTGGATGTAGATAGAAGAGTTATATTGGATCATGGAGTTTTCCTGGGGGAGGAGATTGACACAGTCCGATCTCTGCTTGGGAGAATCACTTTGCTAGCCATGTGGAGGGCAGATTGGGGTGGGAGGAGACTGGAAGCAGGAAATACAGTTATAAGACCATTGCAATTGTCCAGGTGATTGTGGTAAAGTTATCACCCAAATTGGAGTGATCGCTATAGGACTAGAAAGAAGGGGACATATTTGAGAGATATGAAGGTAAAAAGGACACAGTTTGGTAGTTGACTTAATACTTGGTGGGGGGGGAGTGAGAGTGAGGCATCAAAGATCACCCAAAAGTGGTGAAGCCGGGAGGCTAGAAGGACCCCGGAGCTCTTGACACTAATACAAAAGTTAAGAGGAGGCTGGACTGTCACTTGGCTGCATGGCCCCCGAAAGAGAAGGCTCCACTGACCTCCTTCCCCAGGAGACATCCCCTTTGCAATGTCTCCTCTCCATCAGATAAGCTGAGAAACTGCACCAGGGTTGCAGATGTGAGGGAGGCAGAGAGGATCATTCCCCCTCAAAGCTGGGTAAATATGCAAACGTGAACAAGTCAGCAGACCTCATTAGCACTGAGGCTGCCCTAGGAGCCCTTTCCCGTTGTCCTAATTGGCTCAAATCAGTCAGAACTGAGTCTGGGTATTATTAACAGTGACAGCAGCTCCATCGGCAGAGGAGAAGGTGGAAAGGTCACTTTGGAAATACAATTTCCAAGCACTGAGTAATTAAGAGGAAGAACCTATTTTAGCTTTTAGAGCTGCATTGAGGGATGTGCATTTATTAAATATAGGCATAGCAGACCTTAAAGTGTTTCTTTTGTCCCCTTCACCTTCTCTTATAGTATAGAGAAGCCTAGAATTCTACAATCTCATTGCCTCATAGGACAAAAAAGTGACAAGGAAGAAAACAAGCATTTATTAAACACCTATTATGTGTCAGGCAGTGAGCTAAGTACTTTACAAATACCATCCCATTTAACTCTCACAGCAACACTGGGAGGTAGGTGAGAGGAGCCCAAGATCACAATGGAAATGTAGAATTCATTCATTCCCCCCCAAAAATCTGCCCCCTCTTTAAGTTTCATTTCTATTGAGGACAGGGGGCAATCTTCAATTGTCCTGTTGTGTATCAGACCACTGGATCCAGATAGCTCTGGAGGAGAAAGTGAGGCTTGGTGACTTTGCACAACTCTCCTCACTTAAATCCAATTCATTTGCATGTCATGGCATCACCTCCATGATGTCATGGTCTTCTTCAAGAAGAAAGAAGAGATAGCAGAAACAACAGCCCTGATGACAGTATCACCATCTTTCCAGCCACCTAGGCTCACGACCCAGGAAGTCATCTTTGTCTTTCTGCTCTCCATCACCACTCCACGGAGCCAAGTCCTGACAATGTCACCTCCGCAGCATCTCTCCTGTCTGCTTTCCTATCTCCCTCTTTCTGTGTTCAGGTCCATATTACCTCTCACCGGTTCTGTGGCATTGTCTTTCTAATTGGGCTGCTGACCTCTGTCTGCTCTCCAGTTCATTTGCATTTGGCTGCCAGAATACTCTCCTGAAAGCAAAGATTTAACACAGCATGTCCTCCAATCCTTCTGAGTTCAAGAACTTTATAATAGCATCATAGATCTAAAAAGCACCTAAGGAATCATCTAATCCAGGAGTAGACCTTTGGCCTCGAGGCCACATGTGGACCTCTAGGTCCTCAAGTGCAGCCCTTTGAATCTAAACTTCACAGAACAAATCTCCTTAATAAAAGGATTTGTTCTATAAAGCTTGGACTCAGTCAAAAGACTGTACTCAAGGACCTCAAGGCCAAAGGTTCCCTACTCCTGATCTAGTCCCAATCCCATCATTTTATGGGTGAGGAAACACACCCAGAGAGGTTAAGAAGTAATAAGCATCAGACACAGCATTTGAACTCAGTTTCAAACTCCAGTTTTAATGCTCTCCCAGTACTTAGTACAATGCCTGACACATAGTAGGAACTTAATAAATACTTATTGATTGATTGATCGGTTGATTTCTATTATATCATTTCATCTTCTTTCTTCTTCCAGTTACCCTTGGAATAACACACAAATTTCATATTTAAAGTGCTTTTCCAGTCTCTCTTCCCAGGCAGTTCATATTCCCCTCCATGCACTTTATATCCTAGCCTAAGTGGCCCACATGCTATTCCCTGGACCTATCAGTTTAGTTTGGAGGACCCAAGTTCAAATCTGACCTCAGACATTTACTAGCTGGGTGAGTCACTTAACTCTGTTTGCCTCCAGTTCCTTATCTGTTAAATGAGATGGAGAAGGAAATAGCAAACCACTCCAATATCTCTGCCAAGAAAACTCCAAATGGGGTCACAGAGAGTCGGACATGACTGAACAACAGCGGCGGCATTCTACCCCATCCCTGCCCCTGCCTTCAGAATAATTTATTTCCCATGCCTGGGATGCCCTCTTAACTCACCTCTATCTCTTCAACCCTTACCTCCCTACTCAGGCACTGCTTCTTCCCCAAGGTCCTGTTCCTCCCTCAAGGTTCTCTCTGCTCTGTTCTTTTACACTCGATGTTCCTCATGCCTGGAATCCTCTTCCTTCTCACTTCTGTATCTTAGTTTCCCTGTCAATGCAAATCCCATCAGGTATAAGAGTTCTTTCTCTGTCCTCCCCACTCTATGCCCTCTCAGCTGGTAGAGTCTTCCTAGTAAGTAAGATTGCTTTACCTGTATACCCAGTATCCATGTAGTTATTTACAGGTCTCCCCTATTAGAATGTGAGGTCCTTGAGAGCAGGGCCAGGATTAAATGACTTGCCCAGAACTATACAGCTAGTAAATGTCTGAGGCCAAATTTGAACTCAGGTCCTCCTGACTCCAGGGCTAGTGCTCTATCCACCTCACCATCTAGCTGCCCCATAGTAAGCAATTAATAAAAACTTTTTGATTGATTACTGACCAACTGATCAAACATTTGTTAAAGGGAGAGAGAGCCAAAGGGTTGGAGAAAACCGGTAATCTAGAACTAAGAGATGGATACAGAATGTCATAAGCCAACTTAAGAAAAAATTATATTCAGTCAACTGCCAAATGAAAAGTATATTTAGATACACATATACCAGTGATGATTTTAATTTTATTTAATTATTTTTAATTAACAAATTCTAATCAAATTTATTTAAAATTTTATTTTAATTAATTAATTGATTGGTTTAATTAACATTCTGAGCCAGAGGTGGAGAACCTTAGACCTTGCAGCCACATTTACCCTTCTAGGTCCCTGGGTGAGACCTTTTGCCTGAGTCCAAGTTTTACAGAATAAATCCTTTTATTAGGTGGTCTTGTTCTGTGAAATTTGGATTCAGTCAAAGAGCCACACTTGAGGACTTGGAGAGCCAAATTTGGCTTCAAGGCCACAGGTACTTCACCTCTACAACCTCTTCCTATTCTTACTATTGTACTTGGACAGGTGTGTGTGTCCTTCACTAGCATCCTCTTTCAAAGCCTCCCTCTGACATGGAGATAAACCTAGATTCTCAAAGACTATGCCAATAGAGTACTATCTCTGGAATGTTACATCAAAGCACCAAGTACTAGGGTTGTGCCCAGTCTGAGGAACGGCCTAGCTAAGTCTGGGGAGGCTCATGACCATAAGTTTGGCCACTAGATTGGTTTGAACAATTAGAATAGCCAGAATGTCCAGTCATCCCCCTTTTATGGATAAGATGAATGAGGCTAGAGAAGTTATCCAGGGTCATCCAGTTAGTGTCAGAGGTGAGATTTGAATCCGGTCTTCCTGACTGAAAGTTGGACATTCTTTCCACTCTATCCATGCTTTCTCTCTGCTACAAGCTACATGTGTATAAGTGTCTACTAAGGCCTGTTGAGTCTTGCTCTTCTTTGGTCTAAGGAGTACCTACATGATGAAATCACATATTTGTTGATGTATTGGCCATATAGTGTAATTGTCTAAAATAGGTCACCTCCTATTTCAAAGTCTTGCCTGTACAGAACCTGACCATAGCCTGTAATAATAGTCTTAGTACCAAGGGATGAAGATGAAGAGATGGCATCATGGAAAGAAAGCAAAGAAGAAAATAATCACAAAAGTGAAAAGTCACAGAGTGGTGATAAGAAAATGACTAAAATGTCTTCATTTGAATGGAAAGAAAGGCAAAAACCTATTGTACCGCAAATCTATTCTTCTTGGAGGATTTTTTTCTTTTTCTTTTCCAGTGTGTGCTTTTATAGCTTTTTTCTTTCAAAGAGATATCATTTTAGTGGTGTGACCTATATTCAGAAATGCCTCTGTTCAGATTAGAGCAATATAGTTTGCAAGCACACTCACACACACTACACACACACACACACACACACACACACACACACACACACACACACACACACATACAGGCACACATCTTATATAACAGTTGTAGTCAGTACATATGCAGCATTCCTAAATCTTTTTTTGTACCATGTTATTTTGTATGGACTTCTACCTATCTGTATTCACCTTGTATTAATTATCCTTCCTAGTAATATGGTCTCCTTTACATTTCTAAGCCAGAGGAAGCATAGACATTCCTCAACTACTGAACATTGAGAAAGCTCCAAGTTATTCATGGAACTCAGTCATAAATCTCATACAAATAGGTCAATTTTTCCTTTTAATTATCTCCTTGGAATATATCCCTATAGTGGATGACCAGGTCAAGGTTTCATAGCCCTTGTAGAATAAAGTCAAATTGCTTCCAGGAATTAATGCATCAACTTGTACGACTGCCCACAATGTATGAATGTGCTTGACTCCAGCCACCAATATTAAGTTATGGTTATTTTTGTCCATTTAATGGTGTCAAGTGGTACTTCATAGCCCTAACCAATGCTTCTAACCAATAGAGAGAAACTGAGGAGTCGAGTGGACCACTGTTACAAGGAGACACAGCATTAGACATGAAGATGAGTCTCTGTGGTACCTTACTGAACATGATTAAAGTGTGGAGAAGGGAGCAAGTGTTTACTAAATGCTTGCTACATGCCAGGCACTATGCTAAGTGCTCTCCAAATAATCTCATTTGAGCCTTACAACTATCCCTGTGAGGGAGGTGCTGTTATCCCCATTTTATAATTGAAGAAACTGATGGAGACAGAGCTTAAGTGACTTGTCCAAGGTCACATAGTTAGTAAATGTCTGAGGCTAGATTTGAACTCAGGTCTTTCTAACTCCAGGTCCAGCATGCTGTTCACTGTGCCATCTAGCTTCTGGAATACAAGAAATCTAGAAATATATGGGGGGGGGGGTGCGGTGTGGAAGCAGAGTCAAGAGAATGGAGTAGACTCTAATTTAAATTGTAGAAGGAAAAGCCATTGAGAATGGATGAATGGTACAGATGGGGATTTCGAGGGAATGACTGAGAAAGTGTTATAAGACTTAATACGTTGGAATTATAGACAGTCTCACTTTACCTGTGTGGACCATTCCAAAGACCATCTAAAGTTTTAACATAATGTGAAGTAGAGAAGGAAGGAAGGCAGGCAGATCGGAAGAGGGCTGCATATCAGTGGAGAGGGGGTTGGTACACGGTTCAAGGACAGATACAGAGAAGGGAGTGCAAGAGGAGTAATGGGGTGAGGGGCAAACAGACAGGAGGAGCAGAAGTCAGGGGAGAGGGTAGAGGGAGGGGAGAGAAAGGGCAGGGGAGAGAGAAGAGGGAGAGAGAGTGAGCATTGAACTGTACAATTAAATTAACAGATTTTTTTGGAATTCAGATTTCTCTCAGAATTCTTTAAATAAAGTCAAATTTATGTAGTATGACTTTACAGAAATTGAGAACTATTTTGTTTAGATGTAAATAGTTACTGAGCAAGTTTAGCTGTTTTGTGCTAAATTCTAATAAAACATTCAATGAAAAAAATGTCTCCAAGGAACATGGCTTGCTCTTTGGGATGTGGATTATGGGGAAATTTGTACAGAGTTCTTTCCTGAAGTAGCTTCTGAATGCTGGCTCTCTCTGAAACTCTCCATTTCCCCCATGTATAGATCAAGGGATACACACAGATGATCCCCAAGGTTCTTTCCACTTCTGATATTTGGTAATTCCATGACTAACATAACTAAATGAGAAACCCTATTTTAACTCAGTTTGAAAAGGCTATTGGTAGCCTGGCAATTTGAATTTGCTCCAAATGGAGTTGACCCTAAGTCACAGAAATAATGAAAGATTCTTCATGATCCTGCAAATTTCTCAACTTTCTAAGCTAGCAACTAGCAGCCCGCTTATCAGCTGTTCTTCATGGTAGTGTCCCAAAGGAGTCTGGCAATAATTGCTCTTGTGACTATAGTGACCGGCAGTTAGCCAAGCTCTTTTCTTGAGACAAGTGAGTGAACAATATAGGACAAGCATCATTGTCTCTATTTATCCAATGAAGACACTGAAGTTCGGAGGCACAGAAACGACTTGTCCAAGGCTTCACAGCCTAGTATCAGGGGTCCCCAAACCCAGTGCTCTTTCCAATGTACCCCAGCTAATAAGTGCTGGAGCCAGGTTGTCAGTCAATCAATCAGTCTTTATTAGGTGGTCTACTATGTGCCAGGTATTATATTGAGCACCAGAGATACCAAGGCATAAACAGCCTCTGTGCTCCAGGAAGTTACACTCATTCTGCAGGGAGAGACAGCAGATGCCCTTGACTGTGGTGCTTCTACCTTCATACTGTTGTTTCATTTGTGTCCAACTATCCCTGATACCATTTGGCAAAGATACTGGAGTGATTTGCCATTTCCTTCTCCAGCTCATTTTACAGATGAGGAAACTGAGGCAAGCAGGGTTAAATGACTTGCCCAGGGTCACACAGCTAGGAAGTATCTGAGGTCAGATTTGAACTCATAAAGATGAGTCTTCCTGACTCCAGGCCTGGCGCTCTATGCACTTTGGTGCCACCTAGCTGCCCTGCTTGGTACATAGTAGGCATTTAGTAGATGCTTACTGACTGACTGATTGATAGTCTTGCTCAAGTGGTGATAATGCCTGAACCTTGTATACCACTTTGGGGGAAGTGAGGGACCTAGAAGAATGCCCTCTTTTGACTTGCTTCAGCTGGGTGTGAGGGGCACTTGGTCCTATCTCTCTCCCTTTATTCTGTTAAACACAGCATCTGACTGATTTAATCTCATTTTCATAAGCACTGCAGCTTGTGTGTTTCGTTGTATCCACTGATCCACAGCATTAGAATATGAGACAGCTCAGGGAGCCGTGCTAGAGAGCGTGAGCTTTCTTCACACAGAACTTGAACCCAAACCTCAGTTTCCTGAGTTTTCTCTCTTTAATTGGGGGACATAATCATAAGCCATTTAGATGTTTTATGCCTACATTTCCAGGGGTAGAATCAATACGAACATGAGTCTTTTCAATCTTCCCAACAGATGACGTGCCCAACCCAGTGTGACTCCTGTGATTATATATGATATATGCAAAAATATAGAAAAAATAAAGCAAGATGATTGGGGGTAGGAAGTGGGGCCTAGTAGCTGGTGGGGGTGGGGAAGGTTGGGATTAGGAAAGGCCTCCTAGCAAAAGTAGCAATTGAGCTGAGTTTGAGGGTAACTGGAGAGCGTAATGGGTGTGTTCGTCCTTCATGGCCCAGGAAGACCAGGCCATCAGGGAAATAATGACATGACTTGCACTTGATTTTGTTTTGAGTAAGGGAGGGCTGTGCAGGTCACCAGCCTCACTTCTCCTCCAGAGATTCTCCTTCTGATTCCAGGATGACTAGAGATGAACCAGGATGAGGCAATTGGGGTTAAGTGACCTGCCCAAGGTCACACAGCTAGTGAGTATCAAGTGTCTAAGGTGAGTTTTGAACTCAGGTCCTCCTGACTCCTGCACTGATGCTCTATCTACTGCACCACCTAGCTGCCCCAATTATAATGGATAGAGATGAAGAGGGGATACGTTCCAGGCAAGATGGGAGAGGGAAACCTGAGCCAACTTCAGACACAGAAGGCAAATGAGACACTTTGGCAGGAGCAAAATGTAGCTTGGAAAGGTAGTTTAGAGTCAGGTGTCAAAAGGGCTTTAAATGTCAAACAAAGAAGTTTATATTTGGTAGCAGTAATCAAGAACCAGTGGAGTTTATTGACAGTATGAACCACTTCCACTATACCTTGCTAACTCTCCCTCATCATCATAAATTAGTCTAAGGGCCAAAGTCGGAGAAGCAGAGTCCTAAGGCTGAGCATAGACTGAACATAATTCTATCTCCAGATTGTCCTGGGTCCTCCAAATAGAGAAAAAAATAGAAGACTTGGGTTTAACATAAGACCCGCTCAACTGTAACTTGATTAAAAAACAAAATATAATATTTCTTTACTGCCTCAGGCTTGCTTCTGGGATTGTAAGTCCAGCCCCTAAAACCTCAAAGGCATTTATCCTCCTGAGACGTTTGGATTGTATTTGTCTTTAGCCACGGAGAAGGGGAGGAAGGTTGAGCACTCTCCATACACAGCTCACTGGTGCTCCTGTGAGCACCCTGCGTCCTGTCGTGTATCATCAATGCTCATCTGGGTCTCATCCGCCTGAGTGCCTGCAGCCCAGCTGCCAGACATCACAAGACAGACAAATGCAAAGGTTACTGTTGGAAAATGGATGGAGCCGACTGGGTCCAGCCAGGCCCCAGCTTCTCTTTCCTCATCCTAGCCCTGTCTCTGGCTGAGGGCAAGGGTTTCTCCAGGATCCTTCCAGATATATTCCCCCAGATCATCAGTCCACATGCCTACTGGTGGAATTCAAGGCAAGCAGGGCCTAGCAATAGAATTACTATTTACTCACTGAGATTTCAGGCCAAGGCTGAAATCTGTTGCTAGTGAGTAGGTTGATTCAAAAGAGATCTCTTGGGTCACCAAAATTTTCCACTTACTCTCGTTGGTCGATTTTTTACATCATTTCTTTTTCCTGGGCAAGATACTCAAGAATTTTATATTGGAAGAAAAATCTTGATGTAGACCCCCTCTGGGTTACCCACCCCATCATTGCACTTGTATGTCTGGTCTCTGGGGATGGCGGCTACCCTATTTTCAAGGTACTTTGGAGTAACAGTCCTTAAATTGTAGCTCATGACCCCTCACGGATATGTCAGTGGACACAACTGCTGGAAGCAAAGGCATTTTCTGAAAAGATAAAATAAGAAAAAGAGCAACAAAATATCTCCTCCATAAACTTGAGGCATATTTTCCCACAAATCCTAAAGAATCCATAAAACAACACCAAGAAGAATAGATGCCCATAGACTCCAAATGTGGAGAAGTACACCGGTAGGCAGTACATGTGCCCAAGGCAACAGATACGTCCAGAGTTTCTGGGCCCCCAGTTTCTTCCCTCTGTATCTAAAGGGAGAAGGTAAAGAACTAACTCATCTCAAAGTTGACTCTTGCTTTTTAAAAGGCCACAAGGAGTGTGACTGCTCCTTCAGCCAACCACACACTAAAAATTCCCTACGTCCCATACTACAATTCTGTTTTGTGGTTGTTCAGTCATGTCTGACTCTCTGACTCAGAAATTTTCTCAGAGAAGACTCAGCACAACTGACAGCTATCTATAAGTAAGTGGAGGTCTGTTATGCCAAAGAGATATCTCCTACACCCCTTTTGGGCGTTAGTAAAACACCGAACGATTAATTAAACCATTGGATTTTTAAAAACTTTCTAGAACTATCTAGGACCCAAGACCTTAGGGCTAGCTCTGGAAGGAATCTTAGAGGCCACTGAATCCAATTCCCTCATTTTACAGATGAGGAAACTGAGGCCCTGATAGTCTTAGAAGGTTTTTGTTTTGATCAGTTCTGTGCTTTAATAATATTAGCTAAGGAGGGATATAGGAGATGAACCAGCATGGGAGACATGGAGGTGGTAACATCGATTATCGTTCCCCTTAGTCAATATTTCTACTGTTCGTTCTAGTTTCAAAGCATCCAATTTTGTAATTTTTATTAATTCTTCCTGCCAACAGTCATGTAGAGTCCAGAGACGATCATTTCCCCCATGGTGCAAAGCAGTTAAACGGTCTGCTTTGTCCCACACTGAGTCATTGGCAGAGAGCTTCACTTGAGGATGGAGCCAGGATTTCTAGGTCATTGTTAAGATCACTTTCCCTTAGTTGCTGCTCACACACCCACAGCTTACTCAGAAGCTTAGGCAGGTATAGACAACCAAACTTGTCTTAATCTTATGCTCCAATCAATCCCATTCCAATCTAGTCAACAAACATTTATCCAGCTCGTGGTACAATGTTGTGGCTTACTAAATGCTTGTTGATTGATTGATTAAAGCTTGATTATCAATAAAGCATGGCCCTGGATGCTAGAAATAGAATGACAAAAACCTGAGGAGCTCATTATCTGGTAGGGAGAGAACACAAAATATACACAAATTACACATTTATACATATATACATAAATTAGTTCCCCTCCCCTTTCTTTCTTCCTCTCCCTCTTATTCTAGGGAGTAATTGACTGTAAAAGGAGAGACTAGATTATGTGCTCTAGAAATATTTGAGGAAGGAGGGAATATTGACATATTGGGGGGGAGGGGTCAGGGGAGGAATCAGGGAAGACTTTATGCAATAAACTAATAAATGAGCCAAGGCTTAAAGACAGATGGAGTGTCTGAAAGGTAGTGATGAAGAGTGATGCTTTCCAGGCATGAGGGATGGAGAGTCTTGGTTAAGAGCAGAAGTCACCTTTAGAGGTGGGGGGTGGGGAACATAAGAATGACTTTGGGGCCCTGGGGAGAGAGGAGGAGTTTGAAAAAGCTATAGCAGGGAGTATGATGGCAAGCCTATCAAGAAAGAAGGGAAGGATTGCCATACAGTAGTAAGAATCCAGCTGAGATCAGATAGGGTATTGGTAGTGAGCCTGGTGGCTCAGCTGACTTCTTTCAATAGCACTTGGCAATTTGGGGGTGGCAGTAAAGAAAGAAATTGTCCGGAGAGCCAGAGGGTCTGCTTTGGAGGTGGGATTTTAGATCCTTTCATTCATTACAAGCTTACTACCTGGTAGACTCAGACAGAGATCTCTGCAGCAGAGAGAGTCTATCTTAGAGTTAGGTTCAGAGTTAGAAGAAACCTCAGAGGTCACGTAGTCTCACCCACCCCTAAAAAATGGATTCCTTTCCCAGCATCCCCAACAAGAGATCATCCAGTGTCTGCTTCAAGACCTCCATGAAAAGGAATCTGTCACATCCCAGGGCAGGAAGTTCATTCTATTTTTCTATAGGCTTAATCATTAGGAAGGCAGCTAGGTGGCAGAGTAGATAGCCAAACCTGGAGTCAGGAAGATCTGAGTTTAAACATGATCTCAAATACTCACTAGTTGTGTGACCCTGGGCAAGTCACTTAATCCTGTTTGCCTCAGTTTCTCATCTCTAAAATGAGTTGGAGAAGGAAATGGCAAATCACTCTAGTATCTTTGCCAAGAAAACCCCAAATGGGGTCTCAGAGAGTTGCATATGACTGAAACGACTCAACAACAAAAAATCATTAGGAAGCTTTCCCTTACATCAACCCAAAGTCTCCCTCCTGCTCTCAGTACATGTTTCTGGGACTAAAAATCTTTCTTAGAAGCCACTGAGTCCAACTCCCTCATTTTACAGAGGAGGAAATTAAGACCTTAGACCTAGCTCTAAGTTGCTTACTCATTTTGGCAGAGTAGAGGTGGAACTAGGGCTATTCTGGTAAATGTCTAAAAACCAACTCTCTGGGGAAAAAATGTGTATATGACATTAAGTTTAATCTTTGATATTAACATTTTCTCAATTCTCCAGTACACCTCTGGCTAGAAAAGACCTTAGATACCATTTAGTACAAAGCTCAGATCAAGGGACACCTCCTTCCATGAAGCCTTCCTTCTTGAATTAAAATTGCATATTATTCTGGTCTCCCTGATGACTGCCTTCCCTTCTAATCTCACATAAAGTGTCCCAACAATCAAAGGAGAATAATTTATAAATTATATCATGTGTTAGTAAAAAAAAAAAAAATCACATCCTGGCAATTTGTGCTGAATCAGAGGGAATTATCTAAGCTTTGCTATCAGGGCCTATTGGGCCTGTGATATGGAAACTGCAGACAAAATCCCCAAAACTTACAGATGAAAAGATTGTCCTGGTCTGGGGACAATGCTGTCGTTCATTTGTGTCCTACTCTTTGTGATCCCTATCATGATTAAAAAGGTTCAAGAACTGCTTACTCTGGGTCTTTTTTTTTTTATCATTTTATTAATAGTTCAGCATGTAATTATTAATAAAAGGATGATCATTTAGCCATTTCTCTTAGACCAAAGACCCTCAGTGGCAGTTTAAAGTGTGCGTTCCCAAGTCTCATCAGTCAACATAATGAGAGGTGGGCTATATTAAGATGGGGCATGAGACTTAGGTCAACCAAATGTTGGTCAGAGAGACATCAATTTCTACATCCCCTGTCTTGAACGAAAGGGAGATTCAACATTTTTCCCAGACTTGCCTGAGAAAACACAATGAGCAGGGACATACCCATTAGCCCAAACTTAGAATTTCCTTTACTCTCTGATTAGATCTTGACTTAGGTAAATGTCCTGGGTAAAACCACAATAGTTAGTTTATGGATGAGGAAGTAGAAAAGAGGGAAAACTTTGGTCCAGATTCAATAATTAGGTATTAAACAGAAGAGAGAATTATTAATTTCTCATGCCCCATTTGTTTGTTTTGTCTGTTTGTTTGTTAGTTTGTTTTGGCAAAGATACTGGAATGTTTGCCATTTCCTTGTCTAGCTCATTTTTGCAGATGAGGAAACAGGCATAAATGTCTGAGGTCAGATTTGAACTCAGAAAGATGAATCTTCTTGCACTAACTAGTTGCCCAAAGTCTATTTAAGGAAGTACAATGAAATAAGACTGGGAGAGTAAGGGCCTTCAATGAGTCTGAGAAATTTACATGTTTTCCTACAAGCAATGATTCTCTAAAGACTCTTGATCTTTTTTGTGTAACATCAACTCCTTTGTCAGTCTGGTGAAAACAAAAGACCCCTTCATAAATATTGCCTTCAAATGTATAAAATAAAATACATAGGATTCTGAAGGAATCTCACCATATTGGAATAAAGATGTCTCTTGTTTTGCCCTCACAGACAGATCCATAGACTTCTTGAGGGTCTGTAGATCCCAGGTGAAGAATCTCTGCTCTAAAGGGTTTGGAGCAGGGAAGTGACATGTTACATTAGGAAAATTACTTTGGCAACTGTGTGAAGGATGGATTAGAGGGGGGAGAGACAGGAAGCAGAGAAATAGGAGGCTATTACAATTGTCAAGAGGAAAATTGATGAGGGCCTCAAGTAGGAGGGTATAAATGGGAGTGGAAAACAGTTGCTGAATGCAAACTCTGTCATGCAAAGAGAACTGACAACAATAACTGGCATTTAGGTAGCAATTTTATGTTTATAAAGAGCTTTTCTTTTCTCTGAGCCTCACCACAAGCCCGTCAGGTAGGTAAAAGATATTCTTATCCCCATTTTATGGATGATGGCATTGAGGCTCAGGGATGCCAAGCCACTTGTCCATAGTAACACAGCTAATGTGTGCCAGGCGGGATTGGAACTCAGGTTGTGCTGACACCAGATCAAATGCTGTGTTATATACCATGCTGCCTCCTAATAGCTGCACAGCAGAACTTAACAGCTGGCCATGTTGGAGATGGGGAAATGATAGAAAAGGAGACTTAAATTTGATTGAGTTGGCTATGCCAACAAAGTCCAAAATGGGAAAAGGGATCACAAGTAGAAAAAATTTAAGAAGCCCTGGAGGAAACATGACTGTTGTAGACATGCTTGACCTTTCGGACTTATTCAACATAAGGTTTCTGTTGCTGATTTAGTTCCACCCATTCATTATTACCTACCTTGTTCATTCTTAGACTTCCTTGAAAAGGCTTTTTTATTCTTCTTAATATTCTATATTTTGGTCTAGGCTAAGGCCTACATCAAAGCCAGATGGCTCGGTGGATAGAACATTCAGGCTAGAGACAAGAAGTCTCCATCATCAACCTGAGCTCTAATTTGACCTCAGATACTTACCAGCTGTGTGACCCTGGCAAGTCACTTAACCATTTGCCTTAGTTTCTTCATCTGTCAAATGAGCTAAAGATGGAAATGGCATACCACACCAGTGTCTGTCAAGAAAACCCCAAATGGGATCATGGAGAATTGGACATGACTGAACAATGAAAACCCTACATTCTAAGACAAGTGATGACTTGCCCCATCCAGTGGGTGCTTTTTATTTTGATGGGCTTTTCTGCAACATGGCAATAAGAGCATGTCCTCATTGGGGAGACCCTTTGGAAAACTATAATTCTTGTCTATTAGAATATTCTTTAAAATGCAGATTGATTACTATTTTCTCTCTTTTTGTTTGTTTCTTCTCTCTTGTGGTTTCTCCCATTGGTTTTAATTCTTTATGACATGACTAATATGAAAATATGTTTTATATGAATGTATATGTAGAACCTATATCAGATTGCATGGTGTCTTGGGGAGGGGGTAGAGAAGGGAGGGAGAGAAAATTTTGAACTCAAAATCTTATGGATGTTGAAAGCTAACTAAATAATTTCTTTTTTTAAAAAAAGATATTCTTTAATATTTTGCTCAGAGCTTGGTTACTTTGTAATGCCAATGGTTTGAGAATATGATTTTGGCTGCCATGATACTAAAAACTGTATTTTAAAATCTGCATATTCAGTGATTTCCTTGCATCATGTCACTTTGGCCTTAGGTTGCATCAAGGCAACAGCTCCAGGTCGAGCTAACACTTCTGAGAGCCATAACATCAGGAAGAACCACAGCTCATCTGAGCTGTAACACTGAGGACTGTAGCAATGAATCACTTTGTACTTGTATCTCATCAGAATCCTTAGTACCTTCTGCCCCTCTGATTGGAATGCTAGAGGGTGGAGCCAAGAACTCTTCCCAAGTTAAAGAGGGTTCTCAGACCTTCCATCTTTTACTTTCCCAGAAACCTGCATTTCTTTAAGACTGGACTCCATCACTTTCCACCTACACCTACACCATCCCCACTCTGAACTTCCTTTTGTATACTGTCTTCTCACCTATTGGATTGTAAGCTCCTTGAGGGCAGAGACTTTCTTTTTCTTATTTGTATCCTTAGTGCTTAGCACAGTGCCTGGCACATAGGCAGGTGCTTAATAAATATTTAGTGACTATTACACTGAATCTAGCAGCAAAGCAATAGAGTTTCCCAAAATGTCAAGGAAGACAGCTTCCATCCTAAGCAGATGTTATGCCATGTCTTCTGGGGCCATAAGAGACTATGGTCTGAAATGTCCATGTTTCTGTTGAGTATACTTTCTAACCAACAGCTCTTATCCACTGAGATAAATGCATAAAAAATGCTTTGCAAACCTTAACATGACATATAATAATAATGTGTGATCATCTTTCGTTGCTGAAGAAGACCACGCCATCAGAGAAATGATGACATGACTTGCACTTGACTTTGAGTGAGGGAGGGCTGTGCAGGTCGCCAGCCTCACTGCTCCTCCAGAGCCATCTGAATCCAGTGACCAGATAGATATTCGTCAGGATGACTGGAGATGATCCAGGATGAGGCATTTGGGGTTAAGTGGCTTGCCCAAGGTCACACAGCTAGCGAGTGTCAAGTGTCTGAGGTGAGATTTGAACTCATGTCCTCCTGACTCCTGCACTGGTGCTCTACCCACTGCACCACCAGCTGCCCATAGTAATGACTAACATCTATATAGTGCTTACTCTGTACTGGGCCCCGTGCAAAGTACTTTATAGTGATTGTCTCGTTTGATTCTCACAGCAGCCCTGGGTATAAGTTTTATCCCCATTTTACAGATGAGGAAATTGAGGCAAATAGAAGTTAAGGAACTTGCTCAGGGTCACATAGCTAGTCCGGGTCTGAGACTAGATTGAACTCAGGTCTTCCTGACTCCAAGCCTACTACTTCCACCCCCTCATTTCTCTAAAGGGCAAAACGAAAGGCCCAGAGAAGTTAAGCCAACATCACACAGGTCATAAGGGAGAAAGGCAGGATTTGAATGATCCTAGGTCCTCTGATTCCAAATCCATCGCTCTTTCTACTATCCTGCATCACATTTATTTGTGAATATGCCATTGGTAAGCCCCCTAATGGCAGGGACAATCACTCATTTCTGCATTTCTCTCAATAGGAGCCTTGCCCATAGCAAGCATTTGAGAAATGTTTTTTGAATAAGCCATACCATATCTTATCCTCCCTCAGCAAACACAAGAGGAAGTTTTCTTCTGGCTTTCATGATTGTGGGAAGGTGGGAAAATAACCACCAGGAAACTGGATTCTTTCTCTCCCACGAAACGCCCCATATGTTCTGGAGCTGAATTGGGTGTTTTGCTCTCATCCCTGTCCTTGCTTGAACAGCTTGCTTACTGAACTGAGTGGCTCCAGAGGAAAGAGTGAGACTGGTGACTTAGCACAGCCCTCCCTCACTTACATCCAATTCAACATGGTCCTCTTCGAGGACAAAGGACAAACTGCATTAACTGAGTGCGGCTCAGATTAGGAAGATATATTTAATAGGAAAGGGGCAGTTATATGATCGTTGGTTATTAACCTAGGGTCAGAGAAGTCTTTGAGCGTGCGCTTGTGTGTGTACATGTGTATGCATCTATGTGTGTGTATGTGTGTGTTGAAGGAATGCCTATCTTAGTAACCCTTTCTTTTTTATAATAATCTATTTTTCCCTAATTACATTAAAACAATTTTTAAAACCTTTGGAAAAAGTATTGAGTTCCAAATTCTATCCCTTCCTCCCCACTGCTGCCCTGAGATAGTAAGCATTAGTTTTTACATAGTAGAGTTTATGCATGTTGACCACTCTTTTCTGAGCGCAAAAACCTGGTATTTACTATTTGAAATCTTTAGAGAAATAAGACTTTTCTCTTTAGGCTACTATGTTCTGCTAATTCTTGCCTGGAATATTTCCACTCATCCTTCTGGAAGAGGACACGAAGTTCTACTTCATGGTGCTTGCTTATTAACACAGACCCAAATCTTGGCTCTGCCATTTACTACCTGGGTGACACTGACAAGCCATTGCAGCCTCACCGTGTCTATTTCCTCATGTATAAATGAGAAAGTTGGATAAGATGAACAGTAGAGTCTCTTCCATCTTTAACTCCTATGATTTTATTCTTCTGATCTGTGATCTTGTTCTCCCAGGCTAAAAGAGCTGGAATATAAAAGCCAGGCACTTTAGATGATCACTGGCAAGAGGAGAGGAGTGAAAACTCACATTGCCTTTGACTGCAGACTTCCATCTCAATTGTCTGTGAAAGGCCCAGGGTACTAAAGGCATGAATGCCATTTTTTTAATCCCAAGGGGATCTATGATACATGACAACAATGTGCCCATCTGGTGCCAGCCCTAGATTGTTCTTTTGTTTTTTCCAAGGTGGGAAAAGAGGAACTGAAATCCTATGATTTCCCCATCGGGACAATCTCCCGATGTCCATCTCACTTAAGCAGCCTGATTCAAAGACTCCTGACTCATTATCTTTCCCCTCAAACCAACCTCTCATCTTCATTTCCGCACTTCTATTGAGGGCATCATTATCCTTCCTTCAGATCCCAGCTCCCATAGGAATCCTTTCCTAATCCACCCCCTTCCCCAGCTGCTAGTGCCTTGTATTTTCTTCATATATATTTTGTATTTGTTTATATTTTACACATTTCCCACAATAGAATATAAGCTCCTTGAAGGTAAATGACTATTTTCTTTTTGTCTTTATAAGCCTAGCCTCATGGTCATTTAATAAATGCTTATTGATTGGACTGACAAATTAAATAACAAGGTCAGGAAGAATCTACAGAGAATTCCCAATTCCCATCTCAACTTTGGGCATCAGTTTCTTTTTGGAACCTAACTTCCTACTAGAATTGTGGAGAAGAAATCTAAAAAAGCTATAGAGAACTAAGGTGTAAAATCCTGCGGTCATTGTGTAGGAACTCTACCAGTCATTAAAAAAAAGATAAAAAGAGACCAGACTCAGCCAAAATATGCAAGTGCTCTCTGTTTACAGGCTTTGGCAGGGAGAAATTAACAGATGATCCCTCTCCCACCATGCTGCCTTCTGGGCCCCAAAAATTTACATGACTTCTCTCTAATAATCTTCAGTACAAACAACTCATTTGTTTCTTTGGAGGAGATACAAGCCAGAGGACCTATAATATGTCATCTAGTCAAATGAACTAATGGCTAAGGAAACTGTGTAAGAGATCTTTTCCTCTGAAGCCCATCCTTCTTCCTTGCTTCCCTATTACTGTTAAGAGTCATAATACTTCTAGGCACTCTAGTTCATAACCACAGAGTCATCCTCAACTTCTCATTTCCCCCGACCCCCACAGCCCATCAGTTGCCATATCCTACTTATTCTACTTCTGAAACATCTGTCCCAACTGTCTCCTCCTCTCTACTTCCTTAGTTTACAGATATTATTCTGGTTCAGGCCCTCATTACCTGTGGCCGAGCCTATAACCACACCTACTAATAATTGAATTCTTTTCAACTTTTCAGGCTACCAGCCATATAGCTTCCAAAGTGATATTCCCAAATTGTGGCATTTCCCTAATCAAAATGTTGCAGTGACTCTGCTGCCTCTAGGAACCCCAAAATTGACTCTTAGGATGGAGCCCAAGGGCCAGGGCAAGGGAGGGTTCTCCGAGAGTGAACTCTATGAATACCTATTAGAATTCATACTCCTCCGGCATTTCAAACCTCTTGTGATATGGCTCCACTTCATCATTCCAGGGTGGTTCCACATCATTACTCTTCACATCTCCATGTTCTAGCTAATCCATACTTCCTACTGTTCCCCCAGAGACCATCAAGAATGGAAGGTTCTACCTCCTTACTTGTATCTCTTGAGATCTCTAAATAATTTGGAGGCTCAGTTTCTACACATATACAATGGGTATATTGTGTATAATTGTACATATATAATTATATATACAATATATATTGTATTTCTTTGAAATATTTTGTTTTTATCTATCAGTGTTGTTTTGAAGAGAGAGACTATTTTTATCGTCTAGCCTAGTACAGGAGTTCTTAGCTTGGGGTCCAAGATTTAGATAGATTCTGGAGAAATCAGTGAACTTGGATGGGGAAGAAATTATATCTTTATTTTTGTTAACCTTTGGTTTTCTTTGTAATCCTATGCATTGTGCATTTAAAAACATTATTGAGAAAGCAGCCACAGGCTTTACCAGACTGCCGAAAGGTCTATGACAGAAAACAGAAGTTAAAACCCCTGAATTGTAGGCATTTAATAAATGGGCTTATAATTATTTATCACTTAATAATCATTCCTGGGGCTTCTGGGAAAGGCTTACTTTTGTGACTGAAGGGAATCAATGAATTGGAGATATTAAAATCTCTCAAAATCAGGCAAACAGAAAAGAAAGAAACAAAGCAAGAGGACAGAAAAAGTCAAGAAAAAAGCAAGAATGAAGAATCTGAAATGCATCCCTGCTATGAGAAAGCACATATTTTATATATTTTTATAGATCTTTTATATACTTATATACCTTTTCTAGTACATAGGCTGTCTATAACCCTTGACCTCAGCTCATTTGGGTACACACACCTAAACTAACACTTTGAGAGATATCTTATCAATAGGATTATTTACCTACACCTACTGACTTGTGTTTTTCAAATTGAATTGGTTTTCCCCTGCCCCCTACATCATGGGAACAGAGCGGGTGGCCTAGGTGAGAATAAAGATACTGGGAGCCTCCATTCAAGATGCCTAAACTCAGTGGTTTAGGACAAGTGGGCTGGAGATGGGGGTTTTCTGTCTATAATAGAGCCTTCCATTCCTGATTTCTGCCCTTTGACCTAAGCTCTAAAGCTTAGATGAAGGTTCCCTTTAGGTCTCTGACTAGGGTTTCACTTGGGGGAATAATCTCCTTTTCATTCTCTCATTTTGTTTGGGCTTCCCAAATGAAAGCATGCCTCTTTTCCCTGGCCTTAATGAAGCTTTTCTAACTCAATTTTCTGAGGTAATAGGAAAGTCATTCCTGAATACTTGATCCACAATTGCCTTGGTTTTCTCTTGCGTGGAGAGTGCCTGGGATGCTCTCCACTCCAGCCTCAGCTTGACAGCTTTGATTTCTCTTTCTGCATTGTTATCCAGTGTGAAGATTTTGACAGTACCTTAGCCATTATTCTCTCCTTAATGTTGTTTTTGGTTTTTTTTCCTGTCAAATTGTATCTCCTTAAAAGCTGCTTCCTGCCCTGTTGGGAGCAGATGAAGAAAAGTAGCGACAGGCTGTCTCTTAGAACCCAGCTGGATAAATTGCCTTTTATTATTGATAAAGCTATCACCTTCCAGGAAATGTGACTCACCTGCTTATCCAGGTCAAAAGGTAGAAATTTTTCCTTTACCCTCTGCTCCCCTCCCAGTCCCTCAGTGATGTGAATATAAAGTGGTCTTGGGTGAAGACATCACACTCACACACACACACACACATACACACACACACACACACACACACACACACACGTCTTAGCTTAAGCATTTGTTGCTCAGTTGTGTCTAACCTTTCCTGACCTCATTTGGGGTTTTCTGTTGGGATTTTCTTGCCAGAGATATTAGAGTGGTTTGCCATTTTCTTCTCCACCTCATTTTACAGATGAGGAAATTGAGGCAAACAGGGTGAAATGACTTGCCCAAGGTCACACATCTAGTAAATATGAGGCCAGATTTGAACTCACAAAGATGAATCTTCCAGATTCTAGACTCTACACTTTATCCATTGTATCACCTAGCTGCCTTAACCTAAGCATGGCTTGAGATATAATGTAAGAAATCATTTACTAACTGATGGAAGGCAGCATAGAAGAGGGTACTTTTTGTTACTCATACTCCCCAGTGCCATTGGTAGCTTATAACCAGTCACTCTTTCTGAGTTATATCAGGGAAAGGCAAAGGTATATTTTATCTTTTGATGAGCTACTAAGATAAGCTCATAGATCTAGAGCCAGAAGCACCTTAGAAGTCATCAAATCCAACTTCCTCAATTTTCAGATGAGGAAACTGAGGCCCAAGAAGGAGGTGAAGTGATTGATCCACAGTCACACAGGTAATAAATAGGAGAGTCAGCATTCAAACTCAGGTCTTATGACTCCCAAGGTTAGCATACTTTCTCCTGGACTATGCTATCCTGCAGCTGGATGGTGCAGCAGATGGAGTATCAACCCTGGAGTCAGGCATATCTACTACGATGACCAGGAAGGTCAAGGAGATGTCATAACCACTGCATATGTGGCTTCCAACAAAATCTAGTTAAGGCCAATACTACATCACCCTATTCTGAAGACAAAATGGAAAGATGGAGGAGAGCATAGTTCATTTGGAATGACCCAAAGATCAGAGATTAATGAATCAATGCTAACCTGAAAGGCAGTCGTCTCTCTCCAGTGCATTGCCTCAGAACTCTGCCCTTTTACATATATATATATATATATATATATATATATGTGTGTGTGTGTGTGTGTGTGTGTGTGTGTGTGTGTGTGTATATATATATATACACACACATATATATGTATGTATGTATATATATGTATATATAAATATAATGTGCCATATATATGGGCAGGGTATCCTAAAAGTCTTGGTTCAGTTTTAGGCTTTATAGGACTTAAAGATTTTTGAAGCACTTTCCTCCAAGCAAGCCTGGCAAGGTAGCCAGTTTGAGCATCGGTAATCCTCATTTGACAGATAAATCCTGCCTCAGACTCTTACTAACTGTGTGACCCTGGGCAAGTCACTTAACCGTTGTCTGCTTCAGTTTCCTCCACTATAAACTGGGGTTAATAACAGCATCTATCTCCTGATGTTATCTCGAGGATCAACTGAGACGATATTTGTAAGGTGCTCAGCACAATGTCTGGCATATTTGATAGATAAAGGTTAACTTCCGAGAGCTTTACCCGCCCTTAAAGAACTTTTAGGTTCGTGCTGGACATGGAGTCAGTAAGACTTTTGTTTAACTCCTACCACGGATACTTACTAAACCTGTGACGACGGTAAAATTACCTCTCTGTGCCTCTTTTTCTTTATCTGTTTCTGTCTCACAGGATCCAATGAGATAACATATGTGAAGCTCTAGACAAACTTTAAAGTCCTGTGTAATGTCAACTATTTTTTCCTTCATTATTGTTATCAAGTTATTCAATGAACTTTTAGCTCTTCCTTAGGATCTCGTTACCGTGAGAACTCACAGATGTAGCTCGAAACCCACCCTACCTGCTTCTCCTGGCGAAGTGTTGTCCTCATCAGTATACACAGAAGGTATCCATCCAGTATATCCCAATGGCTCCCTATTACCTCCAAGATCAAATATAAAATCCTCAGCTTTACTTTTAAAGCCCTTCCTGGCCCCTTCCTACTTTTCTAGGATTTTTACCCCTAATTCCCAAAGATATACTCTTTGATTCAGCAACACTTGACTTTCTTGCTGTTTCTTGCACAGGACACTCCCTCTCTCAGCTCCATCCCCCACACCTGGAGGGTTCTTCCTCATCTCTGACTTCTGCTTTCCCTGGTTCCCTACAAATCCCAGCGAAAACTCTACCTTCTCCAGGAAGCTTTTCCCAATTCCCAAAGATGTTAATACTTATGTTTTTCAATTTATCCTATAAATATCTTTTGTACATGGTTATTCACACATTCTCTCCCCGTTAGACTATGAGGCATTTGCTTTTCTGTGGTTAACACAGTGTCTGGCACAGAGTAAGCACTTAATTGTTGTTTTGTGCTTCAGCAATGACATCATGGGGTGATGTCTTGACTCATGCACGAATTGGATTTAAGTGAGGCAGAGTTGCACAAAGCTGTCAGCCTCACTTTCTCTTCCAGAGTCATTGTCCGCTGGCAAGACAAAGTCAAGAAGACTGGCAATGGCCCAGGACGTAGTGGGTGACCTTAGTGTCTTTGATGTTTGACCAAGCTCTGAGCTCTCCACAGCACCTACGTACTTCAGCCACCTTCATGGCCGTTGGACCAAATTGTTTCATGCACCCATTCCACAGGGGAAAGTTTTCACATGCTTGAAGTAGACATCCCCCTAACTCACCAGTGGGTGCAAGGCCTGTTGGTTTCCCTCAACCTGGTTTAACCTGTCTGCCAAGATGGTTTACTAGGGTGTGGCTGCTGTACATGCTGCAGCTTCTTAGAGTCATAGATAAGAGTTCAGTGAAGATGGACACCAAAAGTGGATGAATGGCCCTGAAAAGGCTCTGTAAGCCCTCACACCAGAGGTGCTAGTCCTCCTGAAATGCTCCATGCTCTCCAAGTACTTAATAATTGCTTGCTGAACTGACTTGTGGTAGAGATCTCAATCTGACTCTTTTCTTATTTAGTGGAAATCAAGGCAGCCAGCCTATGGGCAGCCTATCCTCGATCCTTTATTGCTACTCTTATCCTTTTTGGATCCTGCATGTCTTTGCTGATATCTTTTATGCCACTTGTCCTGTTCAAGTCCCTGCTGGTTACACACCACTGCCTCCTCACACCCAGCATACATCTTCTCATTGACCTGTCATCTGTTACTTTGAGATTTTAATGCATCAGTAAAATAATCTGGGCAATGCTGTATTGGTTCCAGTGGTCCTAAAAACAAAGCCCTAATATGTATTGAATAGGAGTAGGTGGATTGTTAAAAAGCAAAAAACAAACAAACAAATGAAACATACCCCCAAACTCTAATCCACAGGTTGCCTTTGCTTTGAGAGTTTGGTGACAGAGAACCCACCTCCTATGACCTAGCAGGGAACTTAGATCTGGGGCAAAGGGAAATTTCAAACTGAATGGAATGTGCTCCAGGCTTAACTTGGATAATATAATGACTGGGTGTTATGTATGTGCATGTATTTACAGTCATTTACTAATCAATGTCAACATATTCCTATGCATCCATGGATGTAGTTTTCAAATACAGGGGAAGATGAAATTGCCTTTATCTTCATAAGTGTTTGTTTTATCTGATTAAAACTTTCAGTTCTACTGTGGTTTTCTTAGCATTGTAAATGGGGACAGTACTGCTGTCAAAACATATTGTACTAAAATGTTACTAGAAACCTGGAATAACAAGGCAGCCTTTCAAATATTTGAAGACAACTATTATATCACCACTCTAACTTCTCTTTAGGTTAAATGGATTAGTAATTACCTGCTAAATGCTGGTTAAGATTAGTTATAATTAGATTTTTGTGTGGAAACGATATTAGAGGTTCCACTTCACACCCATTAGATTGTCAAAGTTGACCAAAAAAGGAAGACATCAGAGGAGCTGTGAAAAGAGACACTTTAATTCCCTGTTGATGGAACTGTGAATTGGTATAGCCATTCTGCAGAACAAAAGGAATTATGTCTCAAAGGTTACTAAACTGTGCATGCCTTTTGATCAAGTTGTTGATACCACTGCTAGACCTACACCTCAGAGGGACCAGGTAAAGAGGAAAAAGAGATGTATGTACAAAATTATATAGCAGTTCTTTTTGTAGTAGCAAAAAATTAGGAACTTAGGTTGGGGACGGTCAGGTGGGATGTTCCTCAGTTAGAAAATGGCTAAACAAAATATGGCATGCAAATATGATGGAATACTATTGGGTCATAAGAAATGATAAAAGTGATTGTTTCAGAGAAACGTTGAAAGACTTTAGGAACTCATGCAGAGTGGAATGTACAATTTATACAATAACAACACTAAAAACAAAGCTTTGGAAGCTATCAGAATTCTGATCAGACTCAATGACCAACCATGCATCTGGTGGGCCAAAGATTAAGGATGCTAACCACCTCCTCACATTGGGTTGAAGAATAAGACATATTTTTTTGGACATGGCCAATGTGGGGATTTGCTTTGCTTGATTATGCATATTTTTTACAAGGGTTTTCTTTTCTTTTTCATCTTTCATTTGTAGGGGCAGAGGGTGGGAAAGAGAGAAAATCAACTTTTAATTGAAACAAATTTGTTTAAATAAGTAATATTAGAGACCATCAAGTCCAACCTTTACCAAAAACATTGACTCCTTTTGCTATGGTATCCTTAAGGGCTGTCCATTATCTGCTTGAATACTTCCAATAGAAGGAAGTCGCTATCTCACTAGGCAGCTCATGAAATTTTCGGGCAGCTCTATTTGTTAAGAAATTCTCCCATAGGTTGAGTGGAAATCTAACTGTATGTGACTTCTAACCATTGCTTCTAGTTCTTCTTTCTTGGGGATTTCTCAATCCAAGGAAGTATAATATAGGGCCATCTCTTCTGTCCACTTTGGTCTAGTCAGGTCTGAAATCTGGAAGAGTTCAAATGTAGCCCCAGATACTAGCCGTGTGACCTTGGACAAGTCACTTAACCTCTGTCTGCCTTAGTTTCTCTACTACAAACTGGGGACAATAAAAGCACCAAACTCCCATGATTGTTATGAGAATTAAATGAGATAACATTTTTAAAATGCTTAGCACAGTACTTGATAAATGTGTACACCTTTCTCCTCTCTGGGTCTCAGTTTTCCCATCTGTAAAATGAGGGGGAAGGACTACATGGTTTGTGTTTATCGTGTAAGTGTGTAAAAACTGCTATCCTATCTCTCCTAAATCCTTTTTCCTCTAGGTTAAGTGTGTGAGGTGAAGCAAAGTGTGTCAAACTTAGAGTGCTCCTCTTTGAGTTATTGGACCTGAGGTCTGAGAGCCAGTCCCAATCAGCCCCGCCCTTTTTTTTTTTGGTGCTCTGACAGTAATTCTCTCCATTTATTTAATTTTGGATTGTGACATTCATTTCCACAAAATTTTGAGTTCCAATTTTTATCCCCATCTCTCCCCTTCCCCCACCCCATAACACCTTGCATTCTGATTACCCCTTCCCTCAATGTGCCCTCCCTTCTTCCCTCATCCACAGCTTGTCTCTTTTCTTGTAGGGCAAGGTAGAATTCTATACCCTATTATTTCTTATTTCCTAGTTATATGCAATAACAATTCTCAACATTTGTTTCTAATACTTTGAATTCCAAATTCCCTCCCTCCCCACTCATCCCCATTGAGAAGGCAAGAAATTCAATACAGGCTAAATATGTGTCATTTTGCAAAAGACTTCCAAATTAGTCATGTTGTGTAAGACTACATTTCCCTCCATCTTACCCTGTCCCCCTTTTATTCTATTCTCTCATTTGACCTTGTCCCTTCCCCAAAATGTTTACTTCTAGTTACTCCCTTCTCCCATTTGCCCTCCCTTCTATCACTGCCCTCATCCCACTTGTCCCCTTTCCCCCTACTTTGCTGTAGTGTAAGATAGATTTTCATACCAAATTTAGTGAGCACGTTATTCCTTCCTTAGGTCATATGTGAAGAAAATAAACTTCACTTTCCCCCTCTCACTGCCTCCCTTTTCTCCTCCATTGAAAAAGATTTTTTTATCTCTTTCATGAGTGATAATTTGCCCCATTTCATTTCCCCCTTTCTCCTCCCAATACAGTCGTCTCTCACCCCTTAATTTTATTTTTTTATAGGTATCATCCCGTCTGATTCAACTCAACCTGCTCTCTCTGTCTATGTGTGTGTGTGTGTGTGTGTGTGTGTGTGTGTAATCCTTCCACCTACCCAAATACTGAGAAAAGTCTCAGGAGTTACAAATATTATCTTTCCATGCAGGAATGTAAACAATTCAGCTTTAGAAAGTCCTTTATGATTTGTCCTTCCTGTTTACCTTTTCATGCTTCTCTTCATTCTTATGTTTGAAAGTCAAATTTTCTCTTCAGTTCTGGTCTTTTCTTCAAGAATGCTTGAAAGTCCTCTATATCATTGAATGACCATTTTTTTCACTTGAAGTATTATATTCAGTTTTGCTGGGTAGGTGATTCCTGGTTTTAATCCCAGTTCCTTTGACTTCTGGAATATCCTATTCCAAGCCCTTCAGTCCCTTAATGTAGAAGCTGCCAGATCCTGTGTTATCCTGATTGTATTTCCACAATACTCAAATTGTTTCTTTCTAGCCACTTGGAATATTTTTTCCTTGACCTGGGAAATCTGAAATTTGGTCACAATACTCCTAGGAGTTTCTCTTTTTGGATCTCTTTCAGGAGGTGATTGGTGGATTCTTTCAATATTTATTTTGCCCTCTGGTTCTAGAATATCAGGGCAGTTTTCCTTGATAATTTCATGAAAGATAATGTCTAGGCTCTTTTTTTTGATCATGGCTTTCAGGTAGTCCCATAATTTTTAAATTGTCTCTCCTGGATCTATTTTCCAGGTCAGTTGTTTTTCCAATGAGATATTTCACATTATCTTCCATTTTTTAATTCTTTTGATTTTGTTTTGTAATTTCTTGGTTTATCATATGTGGTCATTAGCTTCCCTCAGCTCCACTCTCATTTTTAAAGACCTATTTTCTTCAGTGAGCTTTTGAACCTCTTTTCCATTTGCCTGATTCTGCTTTTTAAAGTCTTCTCCTCATCAGCTTTTTGGACTTCTTCTTCCAATTGAGTTAGCTTATTTTTAAAGGTGTTATTTTCTTCAACATTTTTTTGTGTCTCCTTTAGGAAGATATTGACTCACTTTTCAAGCACTTCCATGGCCTAAGCCCATTGCATATTCATTTTGGAGGTACTGGATGCAGAAGCCTTTACTTCCTCTGACAGTATGCATTGTTCTTCCTCATCTGAAAGGATGGAAGGAAATACCTGTTCACCAAGAAAGTAACCTTCTATGGTCTTATTTTTTTTCCCCTTTTTGGGGCATTTTCCCAGCCAGTTACTTGACCTCTGAATCCCTTGTCAAGAGGAGGGTCCTAGTGCTCCTCCTCACCCCAGGACTGTGCTCAGGACTGAGATTCAGATCAACTGCTCAATTCCCCCAGGAGCTTTAAACTGAGCCACTCCCACAATGGAAGTTGCCACCCGACTAGGCTGCTGCCACATAGTGCTGCTGCCAAGCTGTTGCTGCTGCTACTACAGCTGTGGCTCTTACTACCACAGCTGCTTCTGCCACCACTGCCTGGGACCTGTGCTGGGGATCCCTGCTTCCCTGTTGCCCAGTTAGGAAAGCCCTGTCACTGACCTTTGAAGCTTTCTTTGGCACTTGTGAGTTGAGGGTTCTGAGACCCTCCTTGCTGGGGATCTGCCTGGAGGCCTTTTCTGGTCCTGTTCCTCCCAGTGCTGCACAGCCTGGGCTAGGCTCCACTGTGCTCAGCAACCCAAGAGATAGACCCTTCCTGTTGGCCTTCCAGGTTACCTTTGTCTGGAGGTCTCTTTCATTCTGTCATTCTGTAGCTTCTGCTGTTCTAGAATTTGTTGAGAGTCATTTTTTGCTGGTATTTTATGAGCTGTGAGGGAAGAGCTGTAGTATGTGCATCTTTCTACTCCACCATCTTGGCTCTACCAATCTGCCACTTTCTTATCTGAATAAGAACCCTGGGTAAGGCCCTTCATCTATCTGACTCCCAGGTTCCACATCTGTATAATAGGGGACCAGATATGAATGCCCAATGCTCAGAGGATGGATAGGACATCTGGTCCATATCCTTCTGGAATATGGTGATGATATGGAAAGGAGGAGGACACTTATTCCTTGCTTCAGCTCATTTATCTGTATTTAGAACTGATTCTGATCTGCCTGCTTTGTTGTGAAGAATCTTTTGGCTGCTGAATGAGGCCCCATCATTCCATAGCATCACCAATTTCCACAAATTGACCAAAAATCCATGAGGTTCTCCTGTGAATGCTCCAAGGACTGGGCCCTCATCTCGTAGTCCTCTGCTACATTTGTAAAACAAAAGAGTTGTATCACATAATCTTTAGGGTCTCAGGTAGTTCTGATTTATAATTAAATATCTGTTATTGTTCAATTCTGTCTGAGTCTACATGACCCCATGGACTTTATAGGGTTTTCTGACAAAAGATACTAGAATGGTTTGCATTTCCTTTTCTGGTGTGTCCCCATTTTTCAGATAAGGAAGTGAGGCAATTAGGGAGTGACTTAGCAAGTGTCTAAGGCCAGATTTGAACTCATATCTTCCTGACTCCAAGCCATGCCTCTCCACTGTACTACCTAGCTGGTCAACTATCTGTTACAGGCTGCAAGGAATCTAGTTAAGCTTAGACTTGTATAGTATGCTTATGCGAAAACCCTTATCTTTTCTCTCGATGATAATGACTCTAATGTTTTGGAGCTTTCAGCCCACACATCATTTATCCTGTGATGTCATCGATGTCCCAGAACCCAAGCCAGAGTCTGGGTACCTATCCCTACACCTCCTCAGAGAGTCCTTTACTTTCCTTCTACTCCCTCCATGGATAGAATCTTGGTTGAAACTCCCCCTCCCTGGAATGTATATGGATTTAAGATTAACCTTGCCTATTGGAATCAGATGTAACTGTAAAGTCAGCTATGCTGGAGATAAAAATATTTGTATTGCGCTGGATTGGGTTGATGGAAGTCTATGTGAGCTGCATGACTATTCAGGAGGCAAGTGAGGACTTAGATCCGGGACTCTGGGGAGGAGGAGATAATTGATGAAGGAAATAGTGAGATTTTAGAGAGATGAGATGTGAAAGTTGATTTCTGGGACATGAAAATTGAGAAAGCTGCAGAAAGCTGAGGAGATGACAGCTCTATGATTTAATGCAGGTTGTAGGACAGCTGGGACTGCCAGGAAAAAGTTGGACTTTCACGGATCGGTGGGAAGTAAATTAGAAAAGGGTTGCAAGCCAGAGAATAGAAGACAAATGGAAACAGCTTCTTGGGGAGCTGACCAGGCTCCTCTTTCTGCCAGAGAGAGACAGAGAGAGAGACAGACAGACAGAGACAGAGAGAGAGAGAAAAAGAGAGAGAGAGAGATACAGACAAGCAGATACACAGAGAGTCAGAGACAGAGATAGAGGAGAGAGAGACAGCAAATACACAGAGAGATACAGAGAGAGACAGAGACAGAGACAGAGAGAGAGAGATGAGTGGAGTGCAAAGAGATATCTGATAAATGTTGGACAGATTCAAGGAAAAGATAGACCCACTGAGTCAGAGTGTAGCTATCAAGAGGAACATTTCAACTTGAAACTCAAAGATGGACCTGGGGGCCAAAACAGACAGACTGAGTAACCTGAGGATAGGGGATAAAAGAGTGATCTGGCTGAATGGGAGGGACTCTATCAATCATTTATAGTCAATCAACCAGCAAATATCTCTTGAACAGTTCTCCTGCCCAAAGCAGCTGCTGCTGTGGGTGAAAAACAAAGATGAGAATATCAGTTGAGAGGTGAATTAAGCTGGGTCTGGCAAGTTTGTGCCGTAAAACTGTGTACCCTTTACTTGTTTCTCCCTTAAGCCTGAGAGCTCTCAGCATGCAATAATTCAATTCAACAAATATTTACTTGGCATTTATTCCATGAAGAGGCCTATACTATCATGTGTCATAAAATCATTTTTGTACTTTCACATCATGAGATGGAGAACTAGGAAGACTCTTAAATACCATCTAGTCCAATAAGCCCATTTTAAAGAGGTGACAGGTGATGCAATGAGACCAGAGTTCAAATCCTGCATCAGACACTTAGTTGGGTGACCCTGGGCAAGTCCCTCAACCTCTGTTCACCTGTTTTCTCATCTACAAAATGGACATAACAACGGCACCTAGCTCTCAGGGTTGTTATTAGGATGAAATGATATATTTGTAAAGTGCTTTACAAACTCTAAAACACCCTATAAATTCTACCTGGTCTTATTTTATGAGGAAATTGAAGCCCAGAGAAATGTAGTAATTTGTCCTACGTCATACAGCAACTAAATGGCAGTGCTGGGTCTCGAACTTTTGTCCTTTGACTGCAAAGTTCTAGCTTTTGAGTCAGAAAACCCAGGTTTGAGTCCTTGTCCTGTTCCTTGTTACTTAATTTCTGGTACTTAATTTCTTCATCTGAAAAATGAGAGGGTTCCGAGATTTAGGGACCTTGGAAATCATCAAGTCCAAAGTTCACCATTTTACAGCTGAGGAAACTGAGACCCAGAGCAGGGAAATGACAGGATTTGAGCCCAGGGCTTTTGACTCCAAATACAACATTTGTTCCACTGCACCATGCTTTGATGTTACTATTCAATAGTTTCAATTGTGTCTAACTCTTCATTTGAGGTTTTCTTGGCAAAGATACTAGAGTGGTTTGCCATTTCCTTCTCCAGCTCATTTTACAAATGAGGGAACCCAGGCAAACAGGATGAAGTGACTTGTCCAGGGTCACACAGTAAGTGTCTGAGGCCAGATTTAAACTCAGCAAGATGACTTTTCCTGACTCCAGGTCCAACACTGTATGCACTATGGAACCACCTAGCTGCTCCTTTTACATACAGCCTCTTACTAGCTATGTGACCCTGGGCAAGTCACTTCACCCTGTTTGCCTCCATTTCCTAACCTATAAAATGAGCTGGAGAAGGAAATGGCAGACCACTCCAGTATCTTTGCCAAGAAAGCATCAAATGGGGTCAGGGAGAGTCAGACAGGACTGAAAAATAACTGAAAAAAAATTAACAATAAACCATACATAAAAGATCCTTGTGAGATATTGACTTAAAAGCCACATATTAATATTATCTATATTTTATTGTATTTTTATTTATCTTATTAAATGTTTCCCAAGGAAGTTTTCTTTTGGTTTGGGCCATATCTGGAAGTGTTGCGGGCCAAGGAATCTTGTGTTTGACACCTCTGCTCTGGAGTAAGAGGAGAGGCAAGAGGCAAAGGAAGAAGGTTGTGGTCCCAAAGGCATGGTTTTAAAAGGAACAAAAAACAGTCATAGTACTTAAGGCAAGGAAGCCAGGGAACCTACGGTAAAAATGCTCCAAGTACTTGCTCATTAAGGCTATCATCTGGGTCCCTCTCATCTCAGATTTTATCCCTTCTCTCCTGTTGGTGACAGAGGTTTGCCTTCTGAAACTCAGCAAACTTTCTCATCCCCTCTCCTGGTCTTCCATGGGACAGACCTGAAGATGGGAGATCTGATTATCTCAAGAGTTTTCATGTTATTTCCTTGGACCCTATTATAAACCAGAGAAGCAGAGAGGAGGGCCGAGAGACACAAAGATCCATGGACCTCAGAATGCACGGACCTCAGAGGTCCTCTGGGACCAAACTAGGAGAACCCCATCTGAAGGACCTGGATTTGAATCCTCCCTCCACCACTCATTACTTTATGACTTTGGGCGAGTCATTAAACTTCTAGTGGGTGTAGTTCCCTCATCTGCAAAATCAAGGGGTTGGAGTAGAATCAGGAATTTTTCAACTAGGGTTCATAAGCTCCCAAGGGATTCACAAATATTTCAGAGGGGGAGGTGCATGAATTTGGATGGGGAAAAAAATTACACCTTTATTTTCATTAACCTACAGCTGAAATTTAGTATTTTCTTGAATTTTTTTTTGAAAACATGATTCCTAGAAGGAGTTAATTGACTTCACCAGACTTTCAGGGCATTTTTGATGGCTGATCTCTAGGGTCCCTTCCAGCTCAAAAGGACGACCCTATGATCCATTCTACAATAGCCCCAAGTAGTCATCCACAGCCATTGTTGGAAGGAGAATTTACTACTTCCTAGGTACCTCATTGAACCTTGGTTCAACTCCAGCCAAGCTGGAAAGAGCCAAGTTGTCAATTCCAAACCCTGCTCACTATAATGCGATCATAAAGAGAGGATGGTGAAACCCTTCCCCTCTGCTCCTTTTGTCATCAGTAGTGGTGTGGAGGTGCCCAAATCCTCAATTTTAATCTCAGTTTACCATCCCCCCCAAATATGCCCTCAAGGATGGTGGACCCCTATCCTAATTTGCATTGGTTCAAGGTCATTTGTGAATTAATTTTTACCCATCCCACAGTGTGTCTTTGAGACATGTGATTTGAATGGATCTGGGCACACCTACCAGATCGCCAACTGCGTCATTCTAATCATAAGCAATTACTGTGCTGCATATCAGAATCAATAAGAAGGCCCTGGGTTGTTTCTAGACCACCTAAGACATCTATCACTTCCTATCTTTCCCTCTCCCACTTCTGCTCTCTACCTCTTTATAACTGATGAACCCGAGAAAGAAAACCCCCAACCCTCCCCTCTCTATTCTGTGTTTTGTTTTCATTCTCAGCTGTCTTTTGCATCTTGGAACCACCCAAAATCTTACAATGCTACATGCAGATTCCTAAAAGAAAATATCCTGGCATAGTACAAGCTGAGGTCACAGCCCCTGTATTCCGTGTCTGGATGTAGCCTTACGTTTCAGGGAAAGGTTTCTGCCAACTGATCAGATAACACTTTCCTTACCCAGTGTCCTACTACATTTCCTGGTAACCTGAAAAGCAGTAGGAGACAAAATATCCCTGAGAGGAAAGAGAACAATGCAAGCCCTGCCCAGAATCAGAAAGAAACTAAGAAATGGTTCCTGCAGCAGATAGGCTCAGTTATTCTGTATGTATGCTGGAATCTTTGGATACCTGAGATCCTTCTGGCTCTCTCACTTAAAGGGTCAGCTCTACTATAGTCAGAGCAAGCAGTTATCTGGCTTATATAATTTCATGGGTTTCCCAGTGGAGAAGGTTCCTTCATTTTCCCTAAATGCCTCAACATCTCTGCAATAATGGGTATCAGAGTACACAGAGTTCTGTAGTCGGGAAGACCTGAGTTCAAATCAAGACTCAGACAATTACTAGCTGTATGGCCCTGGGCAAGTCACTTAACTTTTGTGTGCCTCAGTTTCTTCATTTGCAAAATGGGGATCAAAATAGCACTTACTTCCAAGGGTTGTTGTGACGATAAAATGAGATACTTTTTCTAAAGCACTTAGCATAGTGGCTGATATATGGAAAGCACTACACAAATTTTATCTATGATGATGATGCTAATATTTGAAATTCCACAATTAGAGACCATTTCATTCGGCTTAGAAGTTTTTTGTCCCCTATTAAGATGCAAATATCCGTAGGGGATAGAAACAAGCAAAACCTTATCAGTTATTTATACCTTAATGGGAATAAGATGGTCACATCCTCTCTTAAAAGTAACTTTCTAGGGGAGGAGCCAAGATGGCAGAACAGAAAGATTCACATATGCAAGCTCCAAACCCACAGTCCATAAATTACCTGTAAAGAGGAACTCCCAACAAATTCTGGAGCAGTGGAAGCCACACAACGGAGTGGAGGAGATTTCTGTTCCAGAGAGACCTGAAAAACCGGCACCAAAGGTCCATCGAGCACTGGACCCAGAGCAGAGCCCAGCCCTACCTTGGCCACGTGGCACCAAGAGGAGCAGATCCAAGCAGGCTTCAGGGACGGAATCTACAGCGGCCGCACAGGTCCCTCCACCCAGAGGTGCAAAGATCAGTGAGAGACCCTGTTTGGCTGAGAGGGGAGTGGGGTGTCCCCATAACTCAGGCCCCCTCGGAAGGCAGCAGCAGAGGCAGCAGTGGACAGGGGCTCCCCAAGCAGGCAGGAGCTCGGATCCATTGTTGAAGGTCTCCACATAAACCTCCTGAGGGAACTGAGCCCCGTGTAGCAGCCCTGCCCCCCCACCCCCCGCTGAAAGCCCTGAGGCTGGGGAGCAGCATTTGAATCTCAGACCCCAAGCATTAGCTGGGTGTATCTGGAAGAGAGCTGGGTGTGGAAAGGAATCTCAGAGGTCAAGTAACTTGTTGGGAAAATGCCCAGAAAAGGGAAAAAAAAGTAAGACCATAGAAGGTTACTTTCTTGGTGAACAGATATTTCCTCCTTTCCTTTCTGATGAGGAAGAACAATGTTTACCATTAGGGAAAGACATAGAAGTCAAGGCCTCTGTATCCCAAACATCCGAAATAAATATTCAATGGGCTCAGGCCATGGAAGAACTCAAAAAGGATTTTGAAAATCAAGTTAGACAGGTGGAGGAAAAACTGGGAAGAGAAACGAGAGAGATGCAAGAAAAGCATGAAAAACAGATCAATACCTTGATAAAGGAGACCCCAAAAAATGCTGAAGAAAATAACACCTTGAAAAATAGGCTAACTCAATTGGCAAAAGAGGTTCAAAAAGCCAATGAGGAGAAGAATGCTTTCAAAAGCAGAATTAGCCAAGTGGAAA
>CM053770.1:476006470-476049533 GCA_028658325.1 Potorous gilbertii
CAAATGGGGAGAAAATTTGGAACCCAAAATTTTGTGAAAATGAATGTAAAAAGTTATATAAATAAATTTATATTAAAAAAGTAACTTTCTATTATATATGTACATACTATACACATATGTATATATACAATATGTATTTATGTTTGTGTCTCTATCTCTCTAGATGATGATGGAGATAGAGTATGAGGACAAGTTGTATAGGACTGGAAGGGAAAGTATTTACATCCTTCCCTCTACCAAAGGCAAAAAGCGTCAGGAAATTATGCATGACTATCTTATTATAGGTTTAGTAAGATTCAGCGACAGCACAAGAAAATATGGAGCACACAGAAGACTGAAAAAATCAAGCCACCAGATTCTGTTGAGGGGATGCCATCACAATAAAGATGGGCATTCAAGGAGTGTACAAACAGGTCTGTTATAGGGGCTCCTTAGTGGAAGGGGGCATGGAATGCAGTCAAGTCTGGTGGGTTTTCATAGGGTTCTTAAATGGGTCACAGGACCAGGAGTAACTAGGAGCCTTTGTTTCTGGGCACTGGTGCTGATTCATGCTGGGAGTTGAGCAGGAGTTTCCTGGGGTATTGGAGGTTAGCTGATATCCAACCTCACTTCGGGTTTTGAGCTTCCTTCTTTGACCTTTTCTTTTTTTTCTTTGGGGCAGAGATGCTGCCAAAATAGACTTGTCAATTTCCCTATTCTACTCACTTATTTGCTCTGTGGCACTGACCCATTTATCCATTTTGTTCAGTCCACTTATTAGCAAAAAGAGGGTGATGAACTGACCCACTCACAGGTGCTAAATGTATTTTGATGTCCTGTCTAACTCTTTATGACCCCACTTGAGGTTTCCTTGGAAAAGATCCTGGAGTGGTTTGCCATTTCCTTTATTTGCTCTGCTCATTTTACAGATGAGGAAACTGAGGCAAACAGGGTTAAATGACTTGCCCAGGGTCACACAGCTACTAAGTGTAGATAGGCATGGATTAATGGGTCTAAATAGTTATAGCCTCACAAATTGATAGGTAAGTCAGACGGGGATTATTGCAGTAACCTTTTGAAGACCTACTTCCCGAGCTTGACACTTGACCTCAGTGGTGATTCAAGGAAAGGTCTCAGGCCAGAGCTATAACTAGGGCCAGATGACTGATACTTCATTCCAGGACGCTGAAATGTAGAGAGCATTGACAGCACTTCAATCCTTACGTAGAACAACTGAGCTTAACACCTAGTTAGTGAAAATGAGAAGCTACTAGATGACCTGCTGGTATCCAGAGGTCTTGCAAAGGCCACTCACCTACTGCTACTACGTCACCACTCCTGCCCACTCCCAACCTTGACTTCCCTAGCAGCATTTAATTTGAGTGTGTACTTTGTGAATGTTACTTGCCCCGGGAGCAAAGAGTTAGGGATCTACTCATACTGACACAGCTCATAAATGCACTGACTTAGCAAAGATAGTGGCCAAATTTAATCATAGGTTGATTCTCTTTATGACCTATAAAGACTTGCGTAATACCCCCTGCCCAGCTTCCACTGCCTGCACCAGAATTGAGTTCCTGATGCAGAATCCTTGTTCTCCCCCCAAACACAATCAAGGCCCACCCCATGACTTCTGAGCCTCCTAGGCCCTTATTACAGGTTTTTCAAATTTGTTTTCTTCTTAAAGCTGTTCCTTTCTGACTTTTCCTCTCAGACTTCCTTATTTGGGCCTCTGCATTTTCCCAGAATGTGCTTGGTGGCATTCTATCCATTGGACAGAGGAATTCCTAAAAGCAGTGAAAAGCTTCAACAGACAGAAAAGTCGCATCATTTTCTTAGTGCTGGTGTTCAAGTATGGCTATCAATCCAATTTAGAGAGCTCAGAATTGCCTCCCTGAGCAAATAGGCACCATTAATATATTTCTGCATCTGCAGATTGAATTTTATTTTTTAAAGGCTGAACAATCAGACTGATTTTCCTTCTTGAGTACTAAAGCAGGTAAATTAGATTAAAAGAATCTGGCTATAGTAGCTGAAATTCTATTTAGAGCTTGAAGCTTAGAACACTTAAATGACAGTAGCTGGCATTTGTATAGAGCTCTAAGGTCTGCAAAGTGCTAAATGTCCATTTCTCATTGACCCTTGCAACAACTTTATGTGATAGGTACTCTTGGTATTTTTATCCCCATTCCCCCCAGCCCCCGCAGATAATGGAAATGAGTTGGAAAAGTTAAATGTTTTAACCATGATCACAGAGCTTGTAAATGTCAAAGATAGGAGACAAACTTAAGCCTTTAACAACTCCAGGTTCACTGTTCTCTGATGACAATATCCATTCTATGTCTGCCCCTCTTGATTTGCACCCAAATGCCTTTCATTGGGCTTTTTCCCACTAATTCCTGGATTTTCTGACATAAGTATATGAAATATAAGTATACTTTATATATTTACTATTCTCATCTTTACAATCCCCACTTATCCCAAAATTTTTTGTTTCATTTATTCCTTTGAAATAGGATATGTGTGTGTGTGTACGGGTGTGTACACAAATGCATACACATACTCTATATGACATATATAATATATATTATATATATAGACCATATGACATTTATCTATCTATATACACTCATATGACTGCTAGAGTATCTCATCCCATGAATGTATAAAACATATATATAGGACAAAACTGATTTCCTCAAGTGAGGTTCTTTAGTTCTTCTTGCTTGTCACTCATACTGTGTGCATTTATATATGAACAACTGAGTCACTGGGTTTTGTTACTGGCTCCTTTCTTGGATTTTACCCTGGGTTAACTTTTATGTGTGTCTATAGCTGCTTGTTCCCATTTGACTGTGAAGGGATTTGTCTGACCTTTATGTCCCAAGCACTAGTGCAATGCCAGGCACCTAAGAGTCTTTGTCATTTGCTGTTGTTTAAGTCTTGTCATTTCAGTCTCTTCTGACTCGGTGACCTCATTTGGGGTTTCCTTGGCAGAGACACTGGAGTGGTTTGCCATTTCCTTCTCCAGCTCATTTTATAGATGAGGAAACTGTGGCAAGTAGGATTAAGTGACTTGCCCAGGGTCACACAGCGTTTGAACTCAGGTCTTCCTGACTCTAAGCTCAGCCCTCTATCTACTGTACCTAGTTGCCCTAGGTACTTAAAGTGTGTTTGTCTTTCGTTGCCAAAGAAGACCATACCATCAGAGAAATAATGACATGACTTGCACTTGACTTTGTTTTGAGTGAGGGAGGGCTGTGCAGGTCACCAGCCTCACTTCTCTTCCAGAGCAAATGTTTATTGGTTGACTGACCATTTATATGCCTATATTGCTCTAGTCAGCCCAGACTTGGAGCATTGTGTTCAGCTCTGGTCTCCACTATTTACGAAGTCTATTAATAATCTAGAGTCCAGAGGAGAGGGACCAGAGCAGTAAAAGTCCTCAAGCCCACTTTGCATGATGATTGATTGAAGGAATGGAGGTGGGTGGAGGTGAGGGTTGGTGTTCAGGTTGGAGAAGAGAAGATAAGACTCAGGAGAGGACATGTCAGCTATTTTCAAGTATTAAAAGGCTGTTACAGGAAATGTAGTGAGCAGCTTGGTGGAGTCATAGTGTACGTAGTATCAGTTTCTAAGTCGGGAAGACTCATCTTTGTGAGTTCAAATCTGACCTCAGATACTTATTAGCTGTATGACCCTGGGCAAGTCACTTAATTCAGTTTGCCTTGGTTTCCTCATCTGTAAAATGAGCTGGAGAAAGCAATGGTAAATTACTCCAGTATCTTTACCAAAAAAACCCCAAGCAGGGTCCTGAAGAGTTGAACGTGACTAAAATGCCCGAACAACAAAATGGGAAAGAGGGACTAGATTTTCTCTATTTGGACCCAAAGGGAAGAACTAAGAGTAGTGGGTAGGAGTTGCAAAAACAGTGTCAAGAACAATTTCCTAACAGCTAGAAGAGCTCACCAAAAGGTGAAAGGAGTTGTCTCAGGAGGAGCGGTTTTCCCCTTGCTCGAAATCTCCCAGATGAGGCTGAATGACCACTTGTCCTGTGCGTTATACTAGGGATGCCTTTTAGATTGTGGGCCAGACTAGAGGACCTCTGAAGTCCCTTTTCACTCTAAACTCCTGGGACTCTCCTTATAACTTAGCTACTCTCTACAATATCTAACTTGATGTTGCAAGTGTAAGCAATTTATTCCTTCTTTCTCAGTTTAAAACCTTTTTGATTAGATTTGCTAGACTCCAGGCAGATACATTTTTTTAAAAAATTCTTTTCTTCATTGTCTACATTTCTTCCTATAATCCTCTCCTGCCCCATCCCCAGATACATATCGTATATGCGATGAATTTTTATTTGTATAAACGTATAAATGTATATTGATCTATATGATATGTACGTGTGTGTGTGTGCATGTGTATAAAAGAATATTGACAAATATATTCTTAATAGCCCTTGTTAGGTATACCCCATCCCTGGTCAGAAGTCTGTCATTCCTTTATTATAGGTCATGGTCTGGAAATTCAAATCCCTTTCTCAAATACCATCTTTCTCACCAGCTGTTGACCTCTCAAATCTGCCTTTCTGTACTGAATCCTTTGCTTTTGATGAGCCCACATCTGGCAGATTGGCTGTGACAAATACAGATTCAATTTTTCAGGTTTTCATGCAGATTTGTATAAACTGACATTCAGAAAATCCCCTTCTCTATATGCCCTTCTTAATTCTCCCCGCAGCTGAAGTAAAATGGTAATAAGATTCAGACCTTTTCCTTAATGGTACAACTTAAACATCAGGTAAAAGGAGGGGCAAGAGGGAGATTTTCACCATAAGAAAGGCCCTATGTACTCTATATAAATTACAGTTCGGGTAGGTAAGAGACTTCTGATCTCTGGTTACCTAGCCAAAAAGGAAATGTCAGCACCTAAACAGAGAAAATGTGTGATCTGTATTCTGTTTAAAAAAGGACTTCTAAGGGATTGCATATCAAAGAAACCATGTGAGTCTGAGGCCATCATCTTCCTCATTTGGTCCTTCTACCACTGTGAGATTTCTGAAACATGGTCTCAGACATACCTATGGATAAGGTGAAGGTCGAATTTCACTGGTGACTGTTGACCCCTGGTCATTTAGGATTGTAGAGGTCAGAGCTAAAAGCAGTGTTAGCAGTGATCTTATCCAACCTTTTCATTTTACAGATAAGTAAACAGAGGCCCAGAAAGACACACTGTCTTGTTGAGGTCACAGTTAGCAAATTAGAGGAGCCAGCGCCATGGAAACTCTTCAAACCTTTGATTCCAAACCCATTTCTCCTTTCACTGCTGACTTTCCTGGCTTCCTTTAAGTCCCGATTAAAATCCCTTCTGCTAGAAGCCTTTCTCAACCCCTCTAAATTCTAATACTTTTCCCCTTTCTTAATTATTTCCTATCTATACTGAATATAATTTGTTTGTACATATTTGTTTGTTGCTTGTCTCCCCCATTAGATTGTGAGCTCTTAGGGGTGGGACCCATTTGTTTGGTTGCTTTTTGTACCCCCAAGTGGTTAACACAGTGCCAGGCACATAGTAGGTGCATGGAAGATGTCTATTGACTGACATCAGCTTAAAATCAGGCCCACCTTCAAAATTTCCTGGTCCTATAGAGACAAAAAAACCTTTTTAGTCCAATAGAAACAAAAATAGGCCTGCAAGGAAAATCTCTGCTTGTGGGGACATATTTCTACTCTCACTCTCAATGGAGACATGTCTGAGAATCTCTGGAACGACCACAATTCTGGTTTGTGGCCAGCCCCCTCAAGGCCCAGAATGCACCAAAATGTTTGGGATAGAGGATCTCCTTGCATGAAGGAGATGGAATAAAAGCTCACTTTACCACTCCTCAGTTTATCTCTCTGGGATCTAGACGAGCTCCCCCTGCACTCCCGTGACCACTGATGTAGCCACCAGCCAACCAGAGCCATACAGAGACATGATCTAGCATGGCCATGAGCCCAGAGAGCTTGGTGAGCTGCCCAGGAAGGGGGTGTGACATACTTTACAGTCCCAGGCTCACTCTAATTACATATGGCTCTAATGAAATGGTCCAGTGTGGGCTGCGGAGCTAACTCAGGAGTTAAAATTTAGTCCTCATGGTTGAATTCTTGCTACAGAATACAGAATTCTATGCACAACCCAGAACATGACCTTGTACAAAATACTTGGCTCTATAAACCATTTTTCTACCTCAGTGGTTTCCTATTGGACACTAGAATAAAATATAAAATCTTCAACCTGGTATTTAAAGTCTTCCACAGGACAGTTCACTTTCCTTTCCAGACTTAGGTCATATCCTTCCCTTTCATATATTCTCTGATCTGGTTAAATTGACCTGCTGGCCCTTGCCCATATGTGACATTCTACCCCCTACCTTGGCTCAGGGACATGCTCCCTACTCATCTCTGCCTCTTAGGATCCTTGGCTTTCTTCAGAGTACAGCTCAGGCACTCCATCCCACAGGAGATCATGTCAAGGCTCTATTCTCTTGGAAGTCCTCCATATAAAGCCCTTAGCAGCTTAGACCTTTGATTTAGAGCTGGGAGGGACCTGAGAGGTCACCTAGTTCAACCTCACCATTTTAGAGATGTGGAAATTTGGAGAGTAGATGGCTGAGAGGGTTTAGTCAGGGGCAGACAGCCAGTAAAGAGGCAAGATTTGAACCTGGGGCCTCTGACTCCAGAAAAAGCAATCTGTCCACAGTACCATGCTGATTCCCTATATTTTGCATTTAATTATCTATATATACATTGTAACATCCCAGCAATAATAATATTATCATATATGTGTGTATAAGAGTATACATACGCATATTATGTGTGTGCAGAGAGAGAGTGCTTTAAGGTTTGCAAAGATTAGATTATATATAGATTATATATTTTGATATCTATCCATCTATCTTTAAGGTTTACAAATATATATACATATATGTGTGTATATATACATATACATACATATCTATATCTATCTAGAGCACTTTAAGACTTGCAAAGATGTGTGTGTGTGTCTGAGTAGAGAGACAGACAGACAGACAGACAAAGTGCTTGACATGGGTTCTCTTATTTGAACCTTACAACTTTCCATGAGAGAGTGTTGTTATCTCCATTAAAAGATGAGAAAACTGAATCTAGAGAGGGTAAGTGACTTTTCCGGGGTCATACAGCCAATACATGACCCAGAAAAAATTTCAAGTAATTTTCTCCTGGCTCCAAGTCCACTAACCACTGCACCATCTAGCTTCTAGGCAGGCACTGTTTCCTACTTGATTTTGTGTCCTCAAAATCTATCACATGGTAGGTCTCTAATAAATCTTCATGGAATTGAATGAAAAGACATTCCTGTCTTGCTGATTGTCTTGTAAACTCCATGAGGATAGAGACTGTCTTTAGGCACTTTCTGTGTCCTCAGAGTTTAGCATGTTGCCTTCCACATAACAGAAAATAAATATGTGATTGATTGCCATCTCTGCAAGCTCACTATGAGTAAAACTGAATTCCTCATCTTCCATATTCGATTAATCACCAGCTCCTGTCCTTCCTTCTTTAACTCTTTGATGGAACTGTGGTCTTATAAAATAAGTACTATCTCCATCAGGGTAGATCATACAACCCAAGGATGTTTTCATATGCCATATAGATCTCATCCATGTCCTCTCATGGATCTTTCACAAGGGGTCAACTCAATATTCCAAAGGTTTTCCTTTAAATTTCCAGACACCAAGCAGCTACCCAAGGAATATACAGTCTGTCCCTCTCTCATTTTTGCTACTTTAAATGGCTGACCTCTCCTGGCCAGTCATCTCTCTGATAATATCCTTTATGCCTATGTCTTGTGTAATTCCTCATTAGTAATACATTTCAGTCTATTTATATCCCCAGTGGGCCTCTCTATCACCCTTTCGGTGACCCATGACTTTAATTCTTCAAAGATTAGTATCCCATGACTTACAGTCACACAGAAACTAAATGGACAAACATGAGAGTCCACTGTGTATACAGCCCAGAGAACTGGTTCATCAGTACAGATATCTTGGATAGACATGATATATGAGAGCAGAAATGAACAGGAGAAAGAAAGTAGGCTGGATTACATATGGGAAACTGCAGCATACTTTTAATAATCCCCAAATTCTCCCTGAAACAGAGAATATTTTCTTTTTTAAAGCTTTGTTGCCTTTTGATTTTTACATCACAGTGACCTCTCAATGTAACCTTTCCTTTTAACAAAAAGAAAAATAATTTAGCAAAACCAATCTGCACAGCAACCATGTCTGATAGCTTGTGTATTGCTACTGCTATCCAGTCATTTCTGACTCATTGTGACCAACCCCATTTTGGGGTTTGGTGTTTTCTTAGCAAAGATCCTAGAGTGATTTACCATTTCCTTCTCCATCTCCTTTTACGTGGAGGAAACTGAAGCAAACAAGGTTAAATACCTTGCCCAGGATCATACAACCAGTAAGTGTCTGAAGTGGTATTTGAATTCAGGGCTTCCTGACTTCAGGCCCAGTGTGCTATCCACTGCATCGCCTCGTACCCTACGCCTTTATGGGAGGAAAGAAATACATTTCATTATCTGTTTTCTGGGACCAAGATTAAGGCTCATCTTTTTAACACCAATATTTCTTCCATTGATGATTGTATGGCTTCAAGGGATGGAATTTTATAGTCATGGAATAGCACACGCTTCCTTGTTAATATCTCTCTGATCTATCCCTTTCTTCCCATTGACATTCCCACTACCACAAGCTTAGTTCAGGCACTTGTTATCACAAGCCTGGGCAACTCTCATCATTCCGTAAGTTGGCCTCTCTGCCTCCAAACTCTCTATTCTAATCCAGCCTGCACACCACCACCCCATTACTCTTCCTAAAACACCCTCCAATTACTTCATTCCACCAAAACTTTCAGCCCTTCCTAATGCTTTACAGGGCTGTGGTTTCATTGCTACAAAGAACTCCAGAGTGAAGAAACTCCCCTTACCAATGCATGTCAGCATCTTTTCTGCAGCCAACACCTTCTCTACAACATATAATTTAAGTGATTCTTAACCCAGGCTCTGTAAACTTGTATTTTAAAAATATTTTGTATAACTTATAGTTTAGGAAATACATTTTGATAACTTGATTTCAATCTAGTTGATTTTGGAGTCATCCTATGTATTTTATTTATATATTTATATAAATTATATAAATTTTATTTTCTATTTATTTAAAAGCATTATTCTGAGAATGGGTCCATAGCCTTCACCTGGCTGACAAAGGGATTCATGACATATACAAGGTAAAGATTCCTTGTCTTAGAGAGTCCCCTGAGCATCGAAATAGTAAGCAATTTTCTCAGAGTCATACAGTCAGTATGTGCTGGAAGTGGAATTTGAATCCAGATTTTTTAGGCATTGAACCTGGCTTTCTACCAGCTACACAATACTATCTTACATGATAAAGTCTAAACTCCTTGGTGTATCGTTCTATATCCTCCCCAATCTGGTCCCAGACAAACTGACTTATTCACTCTCAACTAACTACACCTTAGGGAACTAGAGGGCTCCATAGTGCATTAAGCACAGGGCCTGGAGTCTGGACGACTCACCTTCCTGAATTCAAATCTGACCTCAGACACTTAACTATCTGCATGATCCTGGGCAAGTCACTTCACCCTGTTTGTCTCATTTTCCTCATCTGTAAGGTAAAGTAGAAAGAAATGAAATTCCAGTATCTTTGCCAAGAAGACCCCAATGGGGTCATGAAGTGTTGGACATGACTCAACAATGTCTTACATTTTCTCATTCTCTTTATTTGCTCAAGAGTTCCTCTCTCCCAGCCTCCTGTCCTAGAATACCCTCTGTACTCATTTCTACCTACCAAAATTCTCCCTTCTTCTCAAGGTCTAGTACACTAAACATGCCTTTGTATACTTCATGCATTTTTTCATCTCTAATGAAAACCTATTGAATCCCTAGCTATTTCACAGTGTCCTGCATTCTTCCCAAAGTTGTTCTTTCCAAAGTTTTCTCCCAAACTTGTGCCTCCTCTGAGGTTTGGCCTCCCTCTGAAAGGTAACCATATTATATTGTCAGACATGCTGTATGTCTGTGAGGCAAACAATACAAATTACAGAACAGCACAGTCTTTCCCTACTCATTGGCCTTGCACCGTCCAAATAACTCATGATCATTTGAGAAAATGAGGAGGATGTGAACATCTAGATCTCTTGTTTCCTAGCCCTCTCCCACGCCACGCCCAGTAAGGCTTAGCCCTTTTACTGACTTTCAGGGGCCATATGGACAATCTTTCTCTAAGAAGTGTACTATTTAGAAATTTTCCTTCTTTCTTTAAAATAGAGGTTTTTTGTTTTTGTTTTTTTTTAACAAAAGGGGTTGGTGGATAGATTTCAGTGGGCTGTGAACCAGGATGGAGAAAAATTACTTTTTTTATTTTCACTAATGGCAAATTGAAATTTGGAATTTTCTTCAATTATGAATATTTAAAATGGTATTCTTCTAAATGAGTTCTATTGGTTTCCCCAGACTACCAAAAGGTCCATGACACAAAAAAAAGTTGGGCACTTCTGCTTTAGAAGGTCAAATCCCTAGACTGTCAAGAGATCTCCTAGTGTTATCACTTATTCCAAAAAATCTCCCTTCTCCTCTAGAAGGCTAGATTTGGGGATGTTGCCTCCTAGGAAATTTTCTACCTCTAATACAAAGTCTGAGTTCGGGAATATTTTCCATTATATTCTTGGATGACAGTGGTAAACATATGACGGTTTCAGCCATGCATTTCTGTTCTTAACTCTCAGTACCACACCCGTGGCCCCAGATACTGTCATCTCCCATGCACTATTAGGAACTCTGATGAGCACGAATGAGATAATGTTTATAAAGTGCTTAGCACAGTATTTGGCACAAAGTAGGTACTGAATAAATGCTAGTTCCTTTCTCTTCCATTCCCCTCTTCTCAAACCCTGAGTGGTCAAAAAGAAATGTGAGCAAGTACATATAACTCCCTGGTACATCTTTTCCGGAGGCTCAGTCATATTGGGTACAGCCCAAGTCATCAAAAACCAATCAAGTATTGCCTTTATCCTCCTAACAAAGTGCCAATGGATATGTCCACATGCTATAGAGAGGGTCATCTCCAGTCATCTTGATCTATATCCCACCACTGGACCCAGATGGCTCCAGAGGAGAAAGTGAGCCTGGTGACCTTGCACAGCCTCCCTCACTTAAAACCAATTCACTTGCATGTCATGGCATCACCTTCCTGATGTCATGGTCCTCTTCAAGAACAAAGGACAAACAACAACTGTAACTCACTAAATTGATCGAGGCATTCCTTTGATCAATTCTTCATTAAATATATATATTTATATATATATTATACATACACACATATAAGCTAGGTGGTGCAGTGGATAGAGCACCCGTACAGGAGTCAGGAGAACCGGAGTTCAAATCTCCCCTCAGATGCTTGACACTCACTAGCTGTGTGACCTTGAGCAAGTACCTTAACCCCAATTGCCTCATCCCAGGTCATCTCCAGTCATTCTGATGAATATCTGGTCACTGGATGCAGATGGCTCTGGAGGAGAAGTGAGGCTGGTGACCTGCGCAGCCCTCCCTCACTCAAAACAAAGTCAAGTGCAAGTCATGTCATCACTTCTCTGATGGCCTGGTCTTCTTCAGCAACGAAGGATGAACACACACACATTACATATAGTATTAATTAATCATTATATGGGCTCTTTGGGTTCATGTCTTATTTTTCTATTTACTTTGTTAGTCATTTCATACTCTTTGTCTGAAAACCCATTTGAGGCAAAGATACTGGAGTGGTAAGACATTTCCTTCTGCAGCTCATTTTACAGATGAGGAAACTGAGGCAAACAGGGGTTAAGTGACTTACCCAGGGCCACATAACTAGAAAGGGTCTGAGGTTGAATCTGAACTCAGGAATATGAGTCTTCTTGACTCCAGGTCAAGCACTTTATCCACTGCATCATCTAGCTGCCATCTAGCTGGACCATTAAAGGTAGTTAAAATGTAAATGTAGAGAGAGGAAGGCATAGTGCTTACTTCTTTACAGCTCCTTACAATCAGGCCTCCAAGGCTACAATGCTGCTAAAATTGCTCTTTCCAAAGACATCAATCTTTGAACTACTAAGTCTAATGGTCTTTTCTCAGTCCTCATCCTACCTGACCACTCTGCAGCTTTTGACCCTGTCGACTCCTTTGAGGATTCTCATTCCCTTGTGTTGCTGCCTCTCCTGATTTTTATTTTTAAACCTGGCCAACTGCTCCTTCTCCACCATCCACCTCCAGCTCCCACCCACAGGTGGATGCTAGAATCCACCCCTAGGATGCTAGAATCAGAACCTCTTCTCAGTCAAGCAAGCAGTAACTTATTAAGCACCTACTATGTGCCAGGCATGGTGAGCTTCTCCATTCTCTGTACTCTACTCACTGTGTTCTCTTTTCTCCTCTTTCTGTCTACTCTCTCAGGAATCTCATCTGCTTCTAAGAGTTCAATCATCTCTATGCAAATGACTCCTAAATCTACTTACTCTTCTGAACTCCCATCCCCCAAGGGACTGGATGTCACCTGGATATCCCATCACCATCTCAAAACTAGGTCTAAAACAGGATTCATTATCTTTCTTTCCTCCAAACCAGCCCCTCCTAATGAATAAACAAACAACTAAATAGACAAATGGGTAAGTGAAAGAATGAATGAATAAGTACATAAACGATGGAGCTACCACTCCAAACATCCCTATCTCTGTTGAGGGTAACCCCCTTTTCCCACTTGCCCAAGCCTCTTGATTCTAACAAATCTCCCACCCCACATCTAATCATTTGCTAAGATCTGTGGATTCTATTTCAAAGACGTTTCTTGCTGCTGATCTCTCTTTTTTCATGACCCTAATAATTCAAGCCTTTATCACTTCTCATCTGGACTACTTTCATACCCTCTAAACTGCTTTTTTCTGTTTTCAGTCTCTCTTGTCTCTCAACCCCTTCCTACCTTTCCATTCTTCTTCTATCTCACCACCCTTATTTCACTGTATAATGTCTCTACCAGAGTCACTGGCCTACTTTCAGCTCTGGGAACACAACACTCCATCTCCTGTTCCTGTAGTTTTGTCCTGACTATCCCTCACACCAAGAATTCTGTATCCTCTCATTTTCAATCAGTTTCTCTGACTTCCTTCCAGACTCAGCTCAAATCCCTATAGGTCTTTCCCAGTTGCCCTCCTTCCCCCTTTCAGTTTATCTTCTGTCTATTCTGTATACACCTACTATATATCTAATTATTTATCAGTCGCTTCTTCCATCAGAATAAACATTCCTTGAGGGAAGGGACTGTGTGTGTTTGTGTGTGCGTGTGCACGCGTAGATGTGTGTGTGTGTGTGTGTGTGTGTGTGTGTGTATGTGTGTGTGTTGTTTTTCTTTATATCCCCAGTGCTTAGTATGTAGTAAGTGCTGGTATATAGTAAGTGCTTGATAAATGCTTGTTGATTGGCTGACCAACACATCTAACAAAATCATCCTAAGTCATATGTCTGACCATACCACTCACTCTCTCAAAAATTGTCAGTGGTTCATAACTCAATAATGGTTCTTTGAATAACTCTAGGGGAAAAATACAAACTCAATACATTATACATTATCTGGCTTCAACCTACCTCTTACCATATTTTATGTATGCTACATTCTGAGCAAACTGGATGACTCCCATAGCTTGAAATTCCATCTCTAATCTCTGTGCTTTTGGTGTTGCTTATCTATTTCCCACACCTAGAGTACACACCCTCCTGACCACTTAGGATGCCTTTAGGAATACTTAGCTCCGTTCAAAATCCAGCTCAGGTGCCACCTTAAATGAATGAATGAGTGAAGTACTTATTAAACTTTTACTGTGTACAAAGCAGTATTCTAAGCACTGGGGATACACATAGAAATTTTTGACTGGCCCCATTGTCAGTGACTCTCCTCAAATTATCTTTTATTTGTTTTTCTATTATTTGTTTTTATTTGTTTTCAATAAAAATGGAATCTCCCAATGGCCTTTTAGTTTCTCAGTGTAAGAATTCTATAGTTTAAGTCTTTGTAGCTCCAGGTCTGACACAATATCTTGCCCATAATTAGAAGATAATTATTTGTTGAATTGAATTAAACTGGTTTACATAAGAAGACTTAGAGGGATACATGGAAATGGCATATCATGTCATATGGAAGAAAGATTAGATCTTTTGGCTTGGCCCAAGGGAACAGAATCAGAAGCAATGAGTGGAAGTCACAAAAAGGCAAACTGAGGCCTGATCTTGGGAAAAACTTGCTGCAATCTATGTGAAGGTGGAATGTGTAGACTCACTCAGAAAGAAATGGGTTTGCCTTTACTAAAAGTTTTCCAGAAAAGACTTGATTTCTACTCATCAGGGAGGAGTAATATTGAAGTACAGGTTGGACTAGAAGGCTTCAGAGGACCCTTCCAATGCTGACACTCTGAGATTACCTTCCACCCCATTTGGGGTGTGAGGGGGTATTCAAGGAGGACTAGAACCTCTGGTGCAAGGGCTTGCCGAGTCCTTTTCAGGGCTGTTCATCCATCTTTAGGATCCACCTAGCACTCAACTCTCACCTGTAGCCCCAAGAAGTTGTAGCATGCATGGTGGCCACACCCCTGTAAACTGTTTTGACAGGCTAAGCCAGGGGTGAGGGTAACTGACAGGTTTCAAACCTATTGGTGAGTTAGTGGGGGTATCTACCCCAAGCATGTGAAGACTGCTCATGGTGGAATGGGTGGATGAGAACAATTTGTTTCCACAGCCATGAAAGCAGCAGAAGAAAGCACCATGGAGCACTCAGAGCTTAGTCAGACATCAAAGGCTCATTTACTGCATCCCAGACCATCTCTGGTCCTCTTGATTTTTGTCTCACCACTGAACTCTGGAAGAGAGAAGGAGGTTGACAACTTTGTGCAACTCTGCCTCACTTAAAACCAATTCATGCTCAAGTCAAGATGTCATTGGTGATGTCATTGGTGCACTTTGAAAACGAAGGATAAACAACACTTTCTATTTGTGCTGCATGTATCTTGTGTGCAAAAGTTTTTATGTGATGTTTCCCCTGATAAAATGTGGGCTCTTGAGAGCAGGAACTATCTTTTGCTTCTCTTTGTATCCGCAGTGCTTAGCACAGGACTTACCTTAACCGTGTTAACTTTTTAACTTTTCCAATGTCTTATATTTTACTCCTTTATCATATATACTCCTTTGTTTACCATATTTTGCTGATTTGGTGACAGAGTCTTTTTCCTGTTTTTCAAATGGGACCCAGCAGTTCCTGGATCTGTGATTTTCCCCATACCCAGAAAGCCCTCCCTCATTTCTGCCTCTTTGGTTTTCTGGCTTCCTTCTAGACTCAACTCAATCCCATCTTCTGCAGGAGACTCTTCCTGACTTGTCTCCCTTCTCCTCTCACCATATCCCTCTCCTCTTTGTGGCTTCTCTCTGAGATCATCTTCCATTTAAAATGTATGTAACATATGTGTGTGTGTATATAAAATTATTTGCATGCTCCCTCCCCCTTTAGAACATAAGCTCCTTGAGAGCAAGGGTTTATGTGATTTTGCTTTTTTTTTTGTATCTCTAGGGCTTAGTATAATTCCTAAAACATGGTAAACACTTACATGCTTGTTGACTCATTGATCACCTTACTAAACTGGGAATAAAAAAAGAATGAGCAACTCCATAAGTATGCAAAGGTAGGTCAATTACCTGATCATGTTTGGTGGACAATGGCAAGACCAGGTTAGCCAGAGTAGAAGATTCTCATTGGAGATGAAGCTACATCCCTTCAACCACTTTTATATCCTTGAAATAATACAAACTCATTTTTATTAAATCCTTCCACTTGGTTGTATTCCATAATGGCAAGTGACTTCAGAGGTCTGACAATGAAGCATACCTCTTCTCACCAAGCAGTGGCAAACCAGTGGGGAAGAATGAGGCACACATGCCCAGTATGTTAGTGTTTGTAACTGCTTTTTTGTAGTTGTTGTTGCAAGGAAGAGTTGAAGGGGTAGAGGAGGGGAAGGGATTCCTTGAGAAGTGACAGCAAAGTTTTTAAAAAAAAAAGCACAGAACATCAATAAGACATCTATCCCTCCATCTATCTATATTTATTGTATTTAAAGCTCAATACACCTTCATAAGGGCAGTTAGGTGGTACAGTGGATAGACCACTGGCCCTGGAGTCAGGAAGACCTGAGTTTAAATTTGACCTCAGACACTTACCAGCTATGTGATCCTGGGCAAATCACTTCGCCCTGCTTGCCCCAGTTTTCTCATATGTAAAATGAACTGGAGAAGGAAATGGCAAACTGCTCCAGTATCTTTGCCAAGAAAGCTTCAAATGGAGTCATGAAGAGTCAGACATGACTGAAATGACTGAACAACGAAAACAATGATGACATCTTAGTAAACCTCTGAACTGGATAGCTATTTAGTGTGGGATTTGCTAGTCAAATAAAAGGGCCTATTGGTAAAGAAAGTCATCAGGCAATGGACTGCTGGGTTAGCTGATGCTAGTTTATATTCAGTCTTCATGTCACCTCTACCCAGTGTCTCTGAGCACAGACTTGGTCCTGCATGATTGGCGGGGGGCTGATGCAGCAGCAATGACAATTCATTCAATGGCACCTGAAAGAGGCAATGATAAGGAATGATTCATGCACCAGTCAGCAAATCAAATGGTCATTTTCTAGTGTGTGGAAGCAAACTGGCTTTGAGCCTTCTCTCCCATTCTTTAGGCATCTTTTCTTTGTTTGTAAGGAAAGTTATGCAGAGTCACAGGGCACAATGAATAACTCTTTGCACCCTCTGTTTCAATTCAGTGCACACTGCTGGGATTTAACCTTTGTGAAGGCAGGAGTCAGCTATCCACTTCTTTTTGTTTCAAAATGACTAAACTGGGACTTTTCCCTTACATTTTTTCTTGCTCTGAATAGGTCTGTGCAGCAGATGGCACTCAGAAGGGGCAGAAATTCATCCAGTCTTTGGGGAGAAACCACATTAAGAATCACTCCCACTCCAATCTGATAAGGGTTTCTGCTTGCCTCATGAAAAATGGGTGTCTATAATAGAAAAGGAAAAATGAGTGACTTGGAGGGCCAGGAGTGTCCAATACTTTACTTCTGAGATAGACTTGGGGATCCTTGAATTAGTTCAATTCTCCTTTCTCTCAAAGCAGAGTGACCTTTTGTAAACTGACTGACATTCTTGCCTGTGAGACAAGAACACTTCTTGGCACACACAGCATCAGGATTATCGGACTGAAACAAGGAGAGTAAGGGGGCATACTTCAGTGACTGAAAGGAAGAGCAAATTCCAGAGGATAATTTAGAAACTTAAGGCCAGAGATACTATTAACTAGGACTGGGAATTTTTTTTTTTTTCTGTAGAGAATTTCATCAGAGACCTACTGGGAAAAAGAAGAGCTTAATTAAGAGTGATGTGATTAAAAGAGAAAATTAATATGGTTCATTGTTTTTTAAAAGGCTAATGAAAAATTCTACCTATTAGTTTTAAAAATTAAAAACAAAAAAACATAAGATTCTATTAATTAAATACAACAAAAACCAAAATCAATACTTCCCTTATATCTTATGACCAAGGAAGTAGGGGAGGGGAAAAGGAAAGGAGAGGGAGGGAAGCAAGAGAAACTCAGAGAGAAATATAATGATTTTGGTTTCTGAAGGACATAAAGTTACTAGCTCCACACAGACCTTTCCAGTTTTGCTACAACTGTATGGTGACCAAGAGCATTGAGGGGTTGAATAAAAATCTCACCCCACCTACACTCATACCCATTATAGTTTTGCTAAGAAGAGTCTCTGGAGTTACTTGAAAGTGATGAGATGAGGCAAAACTAGCAACCCAGGGATATGATGGGAGTTAAAAGAAATTTTGGATTGATACAATGGAGAGGACTCAAGTCAGAGAGTCAAAGAACCTGGGTCCAATTCCTGGACTTGCCACTTAATAATCTATGTGACCTTGGACAAACCACTTAATATCAATGGGACTCAGTTTCCTCATCTGTAAAACAATGGGATTGGACTGATTGACCTCTAAGTTCCCTTACACTTCTAAATTTGTGATGATGCTATATTAAGAGTTTGTATCTAAAGGTTGTGAGTGTTCCTTCATTAGAAGTCTTCAAGCAGAGACTGAGTAACCATTTGGTAACTACATTACAGGACAGTTTGGGTTTATTTGTTTTATAGATTGGACTAGATAGCTCCACAGATCCTTCCCAACTCTAATATTCAGTGACTATACAATTCTAAATAGAAGTAGAGTGAAGAACAGTTCAAAAGACAGACTCAAAATGCCTAAGGACTAGCTAGTTGTGTGTGGCTGGCTGTAGTCTGCATCACAAAAGAACTAAAGATAACCCCTGGAGCTTCAAGCCAAACAATCAGCAAATCAGCCTCCCAGTGGGGACAAAGTCACATTGCAGCTAACAACCTCCAGATGGCAGCATAAAACAGCTCTAGCCCAACTGATGACCAGCAGACAGCTGTTGAGAGTGAGCAAGTCAACTAGCTTTTATTAAGCACCTACTATCTGACAGGCACTGTGCTAAGCTCTGAGGATACAAACCAAGGTAAAAATAAACAAACAAAAACCAGTCCTTGCTCTAAAGGAGCTCATGGTCTAACTGAAGAGACAACACGTAAACAACTACATGTACAAACAAATACGTACAAAGACATGATAAATTGGGGGTAATCTCTGAGGGAAGGCACTAAGGCTGGGAAAGACTTCTTGTAGAAGGCGAGACTTTAGCTGAAATTCGAAGGAAGCCAGAGAAGCTAGGAAGTAGATATGGAAGCCCATTGAAAACTGCTCAGCGTCAGGAGATGGAGTATTGTTTAAGAGCAGCAGGAAAGAGACCGTTGTCACCAGATCCCAGAGTACATGGGAGGTATGAAGGTGAAAGGAGACTGGAAAGATTGAGGGGAAAGGGTCACCGGGTTGTGAAGAAACCCCCAAAGAAAGCAGCAAGATGATATCACTAGGAAACAATGGAAACTGCAATGTTAGAAGTGTGAATTACTCTGACCACACATTCCTCAACCTGATTACCCCTTGACATGATTTCTCAAGCCACACATATTCCCAATGAGCGGATGCTGCCATGCCTGCTCCCTGGTTCACTTATATTCTGTGTGTTCCTTCTATTTATTGGTGGTTTGGCAACCTACAGGAGAGAGGATCTTTGGATGTTTATCAAATTTTTCTTGCAATTGATTTGTTATGTTGTTTGATTATATATCTTCTTTGAACTAATTTATCTTCTGACTGCGTTACGGTTTTAAATGGAGACTGACCCACAAAATACTTTGATTCTTGGGTAGCTCTCTGCAGGCCATGTGTAAGGGACCTCACACATAGAAAGAAACAAAGACAGACACACATAGAGAGACAGAAACAGAAAGAGACAAACACTCATGGTATAACATACTCATCTTTGGACATTTCATGATGTCATCTTTGCATGTTTAAGAGTTATTAAAGAATGTTAAAGAAGATATGAATTTTCACAGTTTGGGACACAAATGGGCATATTGCATCTGATTTTTCCAGAAGGGTGATTGCATCTGGACCGGATGGATAGAATTAAGTTCTCCATCCTTGCTTTAGGTGAATGTTCTAGGATTATTGGAGGTCAGTCATGAGGGGTGGAGTGGGGTGGGAAGGAGAGTTAGGTATACACCCATGTTTGATTAGGGATTTTCAACGGCGGCTAGGGAGAGAGAAGATTCTCACTTGGGCTTATATCCACTTCTAAATATACATTGGATCAAATAAGTTTAGGATAATATTTATTAGGCAGTTTAGTCAAAGTAAAGAACATACCCTGCTCTAAATTTCTGATTGAGGGAATATATATGCAAAACAGAACGTACTCCGTTGTTACACAAATACCCTCTCCTCTGATAGTGGGCCAATAATAAAGTAGGCAGATTTAACTCTCCAGCCAAATAACAAAATTTGAGGTACAAAATGTTGAAGCCAAGAGGCCAAACCAATCACTCAAAATGTAAATGAATATCCAGAGAAACCATCCCAGTATAAACATCAGAAGCAGCAATGTGAGAACGTAAAGGACTTGAATCCTGATAAGGCCCTGTTATATACAGAGGTGCCAAGACAGAGATTCAGAATCATCCTTGCTTAAAATGCCACTGAAGTTCTGAAGGAAGCTCCAGAGACCTGTCAAGACCCTTACTGAGATAAACATAGCTGGAATACATAGGGTTCCTAGTTACATAAAGAATCACAGAGAAAGTAAGTTCTATGGAAAGGCCAATAGGATTCCTAGGAAACAGGAGTCAAGTGGGTGGCACTGGAAAGGAGACAGAACGGTCCTTTCCTGGGAGCCAGCAGTTGGGGAGAGAGCTTTCAATAAGGCCCAGCTAGCCCAGATCTGAAAAATCTGAGGTGATTCCAGAGCACATGACCTTGAGTCATTCTTTACTATGTCTTTTAAAAGGATCAACTAAAAGTAAGGAGACAGAGATCCCATGATCCTTTAGCTTTCTTACATCATCAACCTCTTTGTATTACACTTTTGCCTTTGGGCAAAAAAAAATAATGCATCTTCCCTGTGATTCACACATTACCCAGAAGCCTTTGTCTTCCAGGAATTTTTGATGAAACTTCCAAATCCCTTGTCAATAACTTGAACATGACAATTTTTGTTAATAGTTCCTCTGTCCAAATTGCTAACTGCAACATGAAGGAAAAACAATCCAGGTTATATTAATAGCTCAAATTTATATAATATTTTAAGAATGACGTAGGCGGGGTAGTGGCGTAGATATTTTCTTCACAAACATCCCTGTGATGCGAGTCATCATCATTCTTTTCATTCTTGCTCCTGGAAGTGTCCCAAAGTTGCTTTCAGTGAGCCTACAGTATATGAGCTGTGCTTTTCTTCAATTACAAAAAACAGTTTTCTTATCCACTTGTATGCACGATAGCCAGCATCTATATAGAACTTTCAGGTTAACAAAGAAATCTACAGATATTATGTCAATTTGCTCTTCCTTGCAACCCTGTGAAGAAGGTGTTGTTATTATTCACACTTTACAGATGAGAAAACTTAAGCTGAAAGATGTTAGGTGACTGGTCTAAGGTCATACCGTCAGTATACACATGAGGTAAAATCCTGTCTTTCTGATTCCAGGTCCACTGCTTCATTTACTAGGTTAAGTCTCCTCTCATTGATCTAGAGAACAGTAAATATAAAAGAATATAAAGATAACTTTCCTTAAAACTCTCTATCTGAAGGAGAATGAAATAACAATAATTAATGTGGCAGACGTTTATATGGATTTTAGGATTTACAGAACATTTCACTCACCATAAGATATTATTGTTGATCCAAACGACAGTTCTACAAGGGAGGGAACCTTTCAGGTGTAATATTAGGCAACTAAAGGGCAGAGAAACCGAGTTGACCCCCCAGTCACAGAGCTGGGGTGGGGGAGGCAGAGACACACATTCAGCGACCTGTCCATGGTACTGCCCTGGGTTTGGAGCATTTGACAACCACCCTTTCGCAGTTCTTGAGAATAACTATAAGGTTTGCTGTGTCTTCCCACTCCCAGTATGTGTGTATATGTATTTATATGTATTTCTGTACCCTTCTGCCCTCACACACTCAAAAAGCTTAGTGATATTTTAAACTTTAATAACTTAACCCTTGTTATGTCCTTCAGGCATACTCACATACATGTACACACAAATAGAAAACACAGGTGCAGTGCATGCATACATGTCTATAAGGATATACATGCACATACAAACACACCACAATGCACACACATGTCCTTGATGCGAAGGTCTGCACACACAAGCACATGTGCATGATACATGGTGTGTCCCTCATGTGTTGTATGTGTACAGTCATACATATGAACACACATAAACACACACACATAAACAGGGTATTCCAAAAATCCCAATGTAATTTATAGCTATGAAAACTTAAAAGGTTTTTGGAACATTCATATACATATGAATGTTGTATATACAGCTTTAATACCTTAAAATGGCACTGAAACTTTTAGGACATTATATATACACACACACAACACATATATAAATAAATAGAAAGTGTATTTATGGATATCTATATTATTATTCAGGCAGGAAGTATATGTGCCTAAAATATGTATACATATTCATGTTACATACATGCATGTTACACACATACATACATGTATCTATTAAAGTAGGGGCAGAGATTGTACCTAGTCTTTATTCTACCTCCTTTCTCTGCGGAAAGTCATGTATCTACTTACCATATGCAAAAGAGTTTGCCTTCATCCATCAGTGCTGCACAGGGGATCCCACCACAGCAAAAAGTCTTGCTCAATTTTTAATTCCAAGGTCTTCTCAGCACTCAGACACTTATCAAGTGAGTTTTATTATACCTTCTTCTATCAAGGTTACCCAGGTTATTTTAAAAATCAAATTAGCCAAGTAAAAACATCCAAATATACAAAGAGACTCCATTTCCAAATCCACACAGCCTGTAGAATATGAGATCAACCATGGGATTAACAAAGGAAAGATTGCTATTCTATCCCAAGTTGGGAGACTTTAGGGGACTCTCATCATTTTGCTTGTAATGGACTTATTAAAAAATGTTTTTAATATTCTCAAAATCCTTGAGAGATTTCAGAAGCTAGAAAATGTAAGGTTCTCTTAAGATGTCATTTAACATCTTGGCTCTTGAACATAAAAAGAAAATCTCTCAACAGGGGAATTTTGCATCCTGTTGAATGTGCTTTCATTACACTAGGAGAATCTCTCATAGAAAATCATAAGAACAATTAAGATTGCTCTTGGCTTGTTTCTCATGTTTCTTTTCCCTTGGCATTTCTATGGTGATGTTGCAGTGAATCCAAAAGTCCTTTCCTCTAGAATTTGCTCCTTACACATGCACTTCTGAGAAAGCCCTGTGCAGCCAAAAAAAGAATGAGCTGAGAGTTAGAGGACAATGGCATTGACCCTAGAAATAGCTGGGGATAACTGCCTTCTCAGGAAATTTATGGGGCAAACATTCTCCTGGTGTAATGAAAAAGCTTTCGCTAGGATGAGACAAATAAGCTTTTATCCTAGGGCATTAAATTTGGGGGGCACTTGCAGTCCTTTAGAAGCTTAGAAACAATAGAGCTTAGTACCTAGTTGGCAAGAATAATTAATTAAAATAGCAATCTACCAGAAACTATATTTCCTATCCCCTACCCCATTGCATTCTGCTTGGCACAGGTGTTGGTAATGTTATCTGCCCTGGGTGCAGAAATTTTTAATTGTAACTCTGGGCATTGGATTCTAAGTAAGAAGACCTGGGTGCAAATCCCTTGTCTTGGGTTGTTGAATGCCTAACGATCCTTCAAAGTCAATCCAACTAAAGTGCTACCTTCTCTGTGATGTTTTTCCTGATATCTTCCCAGTGAGAAAATGATGACTTTTCCCCATTTAGACCTCATAATAGTACTTCGTTTACATTTCTTTCACCCACATTCCATATATAATACCATGTTATCATCATTTGAGTATAATCATTATGAGATTGTAGGTTCCTTGAGGGCAAAAGATTATATGACACCTAAAGCTTGAATGTTCCCTGGTACTACCTAACGCAACATGGAAAGCATGGAGTAGTTGTGATTTGTATTGACCGAAACCGGATGTATGCTGAAGAAGTAATTGATATTTAAAAGTACTAAAGATCCTTTATGCTCAACTCGTATAAGTTTATACAATAGAAAACACCCCTACCCAAATCAATCATAATCTCCAAAAGGTCCTTGTTATAATACAAATGTGACCTCTGAGGGCACCTCACACACATCAAATTGGTAACGATGATACAAGACAGAAATAGTCCATGTTAGAGGGCAAGTGAGAAGATAGGTATCCTAACACAATGCTCATGGATCCATGGATTAGACCAACTGTTCAGATAAATAGTTTGAAATCATACAAGAAGAGTAATTGAATCACTCATACTCTTTGAAGCAAGATTTCCAGCACTAGAATATAGGGCATAGAGAAGTCAAAGACAGAAAGCAAGATTTCCTTTATGCCAAAATAGTCTTAGTAGCTGGAAATGTAGTAGATGTCCTTCCATTGGAATGGTTGAACAAATGGATGTAAGGATAGGGTTCAGCATTGGACCTGTGATGTCATTGACGCAGGGAACTCCCAGATGAGAAAAGTCCCTCCACTCATGCAAGTTAGCCCCTTCTCTACAACTTGGAGAATTGCCTGGAGCATAGCTAGATGAAATGACTTATCCAAGGTAACACAGCAAAAACAAAGTGCTGGAGTCAGGATTCTAACACAAGTATTTCTGACTTCAAGTCAGATGGTACAATGGATAGAGTGCTGGACCTGGAGTCAGGAAGGTTTGAATTCAAATATTTAAAATGTGTACTATAATAGCACCTACCCCTTAGGTTTGTTGTGAGGTTTGGATGAGATATTATTTGCAAAGGCCTTAGCACAATACTTGGCACATAGTAGATGCTATGTAAATGCCTATTCTCTTCCCTTTCCCTTCTACCTGCTATATCAAACTGCATCTCAAAAAGACTGTCCAGTCCTAAAATAGTTCATAATTCAAATGAAATACAATAACCAAACAATTCAGAAGAATGTTGAGGAAACACTTCTCTCCTCTCAGGAGAAATGTGGCAGATTTTGAGATGTACAGTGGTGCCTATGCTATCAGATGTACTTAACATATTGGTTGTTTTTCTTATCTTTTTTTCTTTGACATATAGGAGAGATGGGGGGAGGGTGGATCAGATAAGAATATGACAGTGGTATGTAGTATATAGCACCTCACACATGGGGTCCCCAAAACACCTATCCCAAGTTCAAGGTACTCTGTAAACCCTCATTCAATCAAAACCATAATTCAAGAGCCCCTCCTGCTGTGATCATTTTTATTCAGGGAGAAGAATTATTTCAAATCAAAGGTATTAAAGGCAATAGTATTGCAATTAAAAAATGGAAATAATGAAAATTGAAACATTCTCCTCCTAACCCTAGGGCACACTTTGCCCTAAGTACACATATCCCCATTGAGAAAAGCAGGTCCATGTAGGATCATGTGCAGGAGGAAGACATGTGCCATATGTGTGGAGGGAAATCTCATGACTCGGTTGCCCTAGAAGACTCGTGTCTCCTCGGTAATATCATTGCTCTCTTCTCACTGACTTGTTCCCCACAGAGCGTGGAGGGAGTTACATCCTGAGACATCCCCATTTCTACGAAGTCACAGGTCTACACCAAAAACAAAGAAAAATACTTCACACACACACACACACACACACACACACACACACACAAATGCACATATGCAGCTTGGTATAAGTAGGTAGAAGAGAAGAATGGAATAAATTCTATAGCAGCTAATATGTGCTGGGCACTGTGCCAAGTACTTTAGAAATATCTCATTGATCCTCATAGCAGGTAGGTTATTACTAATATATATGTTGTGTTGTGTTACATTTTGCATGTGTGTGTACGTTGGGACAAAATGAGAGACTGGTAGGTCACTCAACAGTTAAGAAAAGGAAGTTTATTCAGCCATAGCATAAAAAAAATACTCAATAAGGTTACAACACTCAACTTGCCTCTGTATAGAAATGAAGCAGTTTCTCAGGGCAGGCAGGGTGTGGTGGCTTGCTTTGGCCATCTGCCAAGTCTGAAGGGCCTCTATTCCACATGAGTGGGCTTATTTATGCCCTGGGATAACCAGGAAGCCACAGTCAACAGGGTCTGAAGCTACTAGGAAGCCAGTCAATAGCAATGAGAATTATGCCCTGCTGGCCTCTTGGGCCAATCAAGTATTGGGGACAGTTTCTTTAGGGAAAGAATTAACCTAATCCCCAGGGAGAGGTAGGGAGACACAACCCAGGTAATAGCCCATCCTATCACAGAACATTGGCAGCAATAAGGGACAAAGAGTGACTGAACTGGGCAATGGCTAAGGAAAGGAAATTGAAGTGGGTGATCCCACTGGGGTTCTGTGCTTTGGATAGAGTGGCATGAGTCAGTAAGACCCAAGTTCAAATCCAACCTAGATGAATGACCCTGAACAAGTCACTTAACCTCAGTTTCCTCAACTACAAAAGGGGGACAAAATTGCACTTATCTCCTAGGGTGGTTGTGAGGATGAAAGGAGATAATACTTTCAAAGCCCTGAGCATGATGCCTATCACATTCCTGGGATTATATGGATGTTAACTCTTATTATTCTTAACCAAAAAAGTCTAGCTGGGCCTATCTTAATTCATCTCCTGGGCTCATGATTCATTCCTAAGGATTTGGCCATTAATGATATGGGTCAACAAACTGGCATACCTCCATTTATTTCCTTGACTTTGGCCAAAGAAACCATCTTATACCTCATTGTAACCCAACCATTACCTTAAAGGGATGAAACCAACAACATTTACTTCATTACCAGTTTTTCCTGACTTACCAGAATATCCCTCCACTCTGTAGGGTGAGCTGAAGGACTCAGAATCTTTGGAATCCCGTGGGCACTCTTTGTCCTTGGTCCACGGTTTCCTACTTACTTCATTTTAAGTGACATTTGCTGGATAATTTCTGAGTATGGGATTCAACAAACAAAACTCAGCATTCTCCTCCAGCTCTAATGTGATCTCAAGCCTCCCAAAGACTTGCTGTCTCCAGAGGAGGGTGCCCTGGCTCTGGTGCTCAAACCCTCTCTCTATCAACAGAATATTTCAGGCCACACTTACGATCTTCCTAAGTTATATATTTACAAGGAGGAAAGAATGCTAATAGGAATATATCAAGGATAAAGGTCAAAAATGCAAAAAGAATTCTACCTAGCGCAGACTGGAAGGCTCCCAAGCTTCTGAAACTATCCTACTCAGCTGAAATTTTCTGGGACCAAATTAACCCATCATGATTCTCCCAAGTACACTCCCCTGACCTAAGAAGACAATGGCATTTTTCTCTGGCTTCCTTTCCCTTTGGAAATGGTCTAGCTTGGCTTTGAGTAAAGTTCACTCAAAGTTGTGCTAGCTTTGTAAGCTTGGGGTAGTTTACTATACTTCTGTATGCCTCCATTTCCTCATTTACTAAGGGTCTCTATGGTCCTTCCTAGTTCTAAATACTATGATGGACTCACTCTTCAGCCACCAAGGACAGCTAGGTCTTGTGTGGATAGAGCACTGGCCATACCTGGAGGGAGGAAGACCTAAGTTTAGCCACTTGCTAGCTATGTCACCCTGGGCTAGTCACTTAACTGCTGTTTGCCTCAGTTTCCTTATCTGTAAAACAGAGACAATATTACCTACCTCTCAAGGTTGTTGTGAGACTCAAATGAAATATTTGTAAATTGCTTCTAAGTGCCAGTTATTAGAGAAACTGTTTTTTTTTTTGTTGTTTTTTTTTAATGACAGGCCTTTGGTGCTCCATCCTCAATTGCCCACTTAACAATTCTCTCAATAAGTAACTTTCATGTCCTTCCTCTGAGGGAGAACATGACATGACTTGCAATACCCCACTGCAGGGACAGTGGTGAAGTGGGATAAGTACTGACTTCAGAGAGGGAGAGTCTAAGTTCAAATATTGACTCTGATATTACCTGTTTGACCTTGGGGATGTCATTGACCTCTTTGGGTCTCAGTTTCTTTATTTGCAAAGTGAAAGAGTTATATTGGATAAACTCTAAGGTCTCTTTTAGCTCTACATCTTCCCACTTTACAAAGGCCCTCCACCCTTTTTTCTCACTACCTAACTTAGATATCACACAAAACTGCCTGGTCCAGAACACCAAGACTTTCCAAAAAAAATTCAGAAACTCAACTTCTCATCTAAAGCTGTGGAATGACATAGGTGCCTCCTAGCTAGAGATTTACTTTTGTAACAGGCATGAATTGACTTACAAATTGCTGTTTATTTTTATAGCCTCTTCCAAACTTAGGGATTCTCCAATAAGAAGAGGCCATTAGGCGGATGCAGTAGCAATATAAAGATTTCTCAAGCACAGAAATGCTGAAAATCAAGCAGGGTGCTAATTTTGCAATGACTGACTTTAGGTCTTGAAAGTGCCTAAACGATTTTCACAAAGCCTCCTAGTTATAAATAACAGGCCGACTGCTCTGACGACAGGTTTAAATTAATTTACTGGGCTGCCAAAACTAGGAGGCAGCAAATATGTTTCTGATTTGAATGTGCAGTGGGAGAGAAGGCAGGTCTTTCTCTTTTTTTCTTTTTTAACCAGAAATGTGACCTAAAGGCATGTTCCATCTCCTCAGCATCCTAACATAATTATGCCTCCATTTACTGACTCACAAGGACATGTACTGCTGACCAGGTATGAAAATGATGCTAGCTAGCAGTTGCCTTGCATTCAATTCCAGCCATTGGATTCCCTAAGTCTCCCACAGGCCAGATCTCATAGCAGATTGTTGATTACTGTCATAAACACCAGAAAGAGGTGTGACATACAAGAGGCATCCTTCTTCTCTGGGGGTTTGCTGTAATAAGCCTGTGAGAACAGCAAGGGATGCAAAACTGTGCCATGCTCTGCTCTGCACAGAGCACAAAGCACATGGGGTTCTGCTCAGGCCACCCCTCCAACTGCTCTTGGATCAGAAGTCCCTACTGAGTTGGGAAAATGAAGAAGGATGAGTTGAGTTGTGCTCCTGGTTCCCAGCCCTCGGTCAGTCAGGAGAAATGATGGCCGATGATTAGTAAACAGAGCCATTTTTAGCATAACTAGGATGACCATTGTTCCAGTGTCTGTTTCTGGGATGGGCTGTCTGATGACAGAGCAGTTTCCCCATCACTGGAGCTCTTTGAAAAGAAAGATCTTTTGTCAGGGTTGTGGCAGAGGGGATTCTAGGTCAGGGGAGGGTTAGACTAGATGACCTCTGGGTTCCCATCCAAAGTTGAGATTCTCTAACTCTGTGATTTTCCAAACAAGTTTCCTTTAAGAAATCCACCCTCCTATCATGGTCATTCTCCAAGCAGTTGTATATAGAACTTACATATTACCTAGACATGTTGCATTTTTTATCATCAGTAATTTATCACTTCCTATTCTTCTAGATCCATGATTAGTATATACTTTTCCTCCTTTTTTCTGTTGTTCATAATAAAACCTAGAACAGTGGTTCTTAAAGGGTGTGCCATGCTGAAGGTTTTTCCAGATGTCCCTCTTACATCCTTGACTTCCACAGGACCCCGCCCCCGGCTACAGTTTGCGGCCTGCTCTTCTTAGCTTGGCAGTGGGAGGGTCCTAAAAACAGCTCTATCCATGGAGGTACAAAACTGCCTCCTCCCCTTCCAGTCCTGGGGAAGTCAAGAAAGAATAGCATGGGAGCAAGGAAAAGGAAAGACAAAAGAATCCATGGGTCTAGAGACCTATCAGGGAACTTTTCTTTGTCTCATGGCAAAGAATATTGTACCATGACCTAAGAAAGTTTGAGAATCAATGATGTAGTGCCTTAGAAACGGCAACTATTTTAAAAGGCAGAGAAGGAAGAAGATAGGAATGAAATGGGGGAAAGGAAGGGAAGGAAGGAAGAAGAGAAGGAAAGAGGGAAGTTACAGAAAGGGAGGGAGAAAGTGAAGGAGGGAAAAAGTAAGGAAGAAAGAAATGAAGAAGGAAGAAAGGAATAAAGGAAAGTAAGGAAGGGAAGAAAGGGGGAAAGGAGGGAAGAAAGGAGGGAGGAGAGAAGGGAGAGAAGAGAGAAAGGGAGGAAAGGATGGAGGAAGAAAGGGAGGTTGAAGCAAGAAAGGAAGGAAGGAAAGGAGGGAAAGATGGAAGGAAAGAAGGAAGAAGGAAGAGGAAGTAAAGGAGGTAGAAAGGAAGGGAGAGAGAAGTGAAGAAAGAAGAAAGGAAGAAAGGGATGGAGAAAAGGAAGGAAAGGAAGAAAAGGGGAAAGAAGGGAAGAAGAAAGGAAAGGAGAAAAGGAGGAAGGAAGGAAACCAGAAAGTAGAGAGGAAAGGAAAGGAGGGAAAGAGGGAAGGAGGAAGGAGGGAAGGGAGAAAGGGAGAAAAGAAAGAAGGAAGGAAGGTGGAAAACTCTTAGAGAAAGAAATCTCAATTTTTTTCTCTCACCACTTAAAGACAATACCAAAACCAGCAAAAAGAAAAGCTGACATTTCTACAGCCTTCTGATAGAAGAGGGGGCATGAATCCTCATCCCTTTCCGGCACACTGACATCCTGACACAGCTTCATCTATCTTTTTGTCTCCCAGGAAGCAGAGGGCTTGGATGGGGATGACTGACTCAAAACCGAAAAATTTAGAAGCTAAGGGAGGAAGAAAGAAATGGCAACCAGACAAACAGCAGAAACTAGTCTTATTGCCTGCTGTTTCCCCTCACCCAGGTGGGCCTGCTAGGGGTTTCCCCTTTTCTATCCTGTGCTTTGGCAATCTGAGGAAGACTGGGGCCTGATACAGTGGGATCAGGCAAGACACTGCTTCCCTGTTTCCTTGCTGAGCTAGATGGCCACCCCACAGAGCCAGGGCCATTGGTGTCGGCAACTCACTGATCTTCCAGCATCTGCGGAAGCAGTAATGACCCTGGTGGGAGGGATGTTCTGCATCTTGCCCAATAGTTGCCCAGGGTTGAAATAACTATGATCTTCCCCTTCATGGCTTCCATGGGAGAAGGAGGAAGGTATATTCTAAGATGCTGAACTTCTTGGTTATTTTTCTGGGATCTTGGGGGTCATAGCTGGGAGGCTGAAGGATGACAAAGGGAGTGGAGAGTTTACCTTAGAAAACTGAAAATGGGAAGGTGTATGAAAGTATGCTTTGTGGTAAGTATCTATTATTATAATTTTACTGTACTATTTAATTTAATTAAGCACTTGCTTGACTTTGACCTTAAGTGGAGGGGGATAAGGAAGAGGGGTGTCTGAAATAATATGAGTCATCTGAGAAGAGAGGGGGGCATAATTAGGAGATGCAGGCAGAGCTAGTGGAGGGCAGTAGATGGGAGCTAGGAACATGCCTAGATAAAGAGCCCAGTATGGAACAAAGAAGGATGGATGTGATTGATAGCCCCCTGTCTCAGGCCCTTACTCATTGATAGGAACCAGATGGCAATCCTGTTACAATAAAGTTGACAAAGTGTTTCATACAAAAAGAGTAAGCATGGTGTGATAGATAAATGGATGGACTTGGATTCAAAATGACTCTAGAAAAGAGCAAGCATTTATTAAGCACCTACAGTGTGCCAGGACTTTTTACAAAGACTGTCTCAACAACACTGCAAGGTAGGTGCTATCATTATCACTGTTTTGCAGTTGAGGAAACTGAGACAAACAAAGGTCAAGTGATTGGCTTTGAGTCATACAACTAGTAAGTGTCTGGGACTGAATTTGATTTCAGGTCTTCCTGACTCCAAGTGTAGTGTTCTATCCAACTGCTAAGATTAGGGCCTGAACCCTATCTCTAATACTCACCAGTTTTATTAGCTATATGATCATGGTTAGACCACCTCACTTTGGTTTCCCCATCTGCAAAATAGAGACATATGGTTAGACAACAATTTGTCTGAAAAATACCTGTGGGTTTTAAATGACGCGTAAGCTCAGTCTGAGTTAGCAGTTTGATTGATATGCACTGTTTGGTCCCAGAGGGCAGAACCCAGAGGACTAGGTCAATGAAAGGAGATTGAAAAGGTCAAGATAAAGGGTGACTTTACCAGTGGACTGAATACAACCCACTACCTTATATGATTTGAGGTAGACCCAAAGCAAAACAGAAAAAAACTCTGCCCCACAAATACCTCTTTGATTGAATTTGATAATGAAAATTACCACATTATTTTCTTTTGATCTAGGAGTCATAGCCAGAAATTTATCAACCACAACGACAGGGTAAGGAGCTTCCAACCTATGGGCCAGATCCACCCTTTGATTGGTTTTTATTCAACTCAGATGAGATTGAGAAAGCATGAGTGGATGGCAATCTTTGCCATCAGAAGGCCTACCTCACTGGTACCGAGTTCATTAGTTCATTGAGACATATAAATATGGGACTCACTGGTCTAATGAATCATTTAAATATGGGACAGATACCAAAAGGTGGTACCTTCATTTGTGCCAAAAGTTAAAAAAAATGTCACAGTCTTTGGCTACAATGTCCTAATAAGTCACAATACTACTGCTTGAAAGTTTCTTTACATGTTCTTTGTGTCACTGCATGTCTTTCTACATGTATTTCTGTTTCTTTTCTCTGTATAGACATATTCTATCTTTACCTCTCTCTGTGAATATTTACGTGAAGGTATTTATTTGTAAGTCCACATACACATATTTTTATTTTGTGCATCTTTCTCTCAGTTGCTCCCAATAATGTTGTCTGCCTAAGGGTTGTAGCAACAGATTAGGCAAAGAACTGAAATCAGTTTTGATCATTTAGTAACGATAGATTAATCCATGCTGGGCTTAACTGAGTAGTGCATATGGTGGAGTGGATAAGAGTGTCAGGTCTGCGATCAAGAAGAATCATTTTCCTGAGTTCAAATCTGGTCTGAGTCTCTTACCAGCTGTGGGACCCTGGGCAAGTCACTTAAACTGTGTTTGCCTCAGTTTCCTTGTCTGTAAAATAAGCTGGAGAAGGAAATGGCAAACACTCTAGTATCTTTGCCAAGAAAGCCCCAAATGGGGTCACAAAGTCAGACATGACTGAAAATGACTGAGCAAAAGCAATGAATTTCTATGAGATGGATCCTTCCTTCAGTGAGTATAGAAGAGCAGGGAGATAACACCTAGCTCTGAGCTAGGTCTGGATTGTATTCCAAGTTAACACTGATCTGATGATTAAAGGAAAGACTTTTAGAGGGCCTCAGATCCACTTGGGTCCTTTGGCACTTCCCTGGTCAGCTCAGCTGAACATCCGCTCCCTATCTGTCTTTGGAATGATCTCCCACAGCTCCCCTCTGCTCTCACTACAGTAAAGGGTTTGGACTGCTTAACAATGGAACTTACAAGTAATGACCTCATGTTTCTGGAATTCAGATACCTGGCAACTTCACCTGCCCAAAACCTGGCTGAGAATCAAGAAAGAAACAGAAAAGGTGGCTGAACTGCCTGGACTGATACCACAAAACCCATGCCCTTACTCTTGCACAATCAGGTCACTACTTTTACAGTCTCAGTTTCCTCAAAATGGGAATATTGTTTGCACTACCCACCTCACAGGGCAATGTGAGGAAAGAGCTTGGCAAACCTTGGGATGCTGGAGTACACTACCTCTAAGGTCCTTTCCAGTCCCAAATCCATCTTATAATGCCATGACCTTAAAGAGTTATATAAAGGTAACCTTTTATTAGGGCTGGAGGGGACTTAAAAGAGGTGCTCTCTCACTCTCACTCTACTTGGTTGAGACAATACATATTTAAGAGTTCCCTGGCAGAGCTGGTGGAAAAGCCCAGAAATCCCAAGGTGCGGTGGGCACACTAGATAGCAAAGCTCATGGATCTTTAATGTACACCAGCAAATAAATAACAACAGCCAGGAGTCAAAGTGGGGGGAAGGGAAGGCTGGGGACAAGACAGATGGTAAGGCAGCTTATGCCTATGATACAGTGGATAGAGCACTGGGTTAGGAAGACCTGTGTTAAAAACCTGTGTCAGATCCTTAGTTCAAGGCCTTGGGGTGCATTTGAGGGCCTAGAGTTCACATGTAGCCTTGAGCCACAGATTCCCCACCCTTGCCTTAGTATCTGTGTGACTCTGGGCAAGTCACTTAGCCTGTTTCCTCAACTGGCAAATGGGGATAATAGAAGTACCGATCTCCTAGGGTTGCTGTGAAACTCAAATGAGGTAATATTGATAAAGCGCCTAGCATAGGGCCTGATCCATGTAAATGTTTATTCCCTTCTCTTTCCTCCCCTTTCTGCCCCTAGCCAAGGCCTGGAAGACTTTGGGCTGCAGCAGTAGGGCAGACGGCAAGACCTGATTGTCCACCAGAAGGCTGCTCATCCAAGTGATATGAACAGCCATGTTGTTCTACCCATAACCCACCCCCGGACCCCCACAATGGAATCTTGGGTGCCTACGTTGAGGGAGAGGCAAAAAGAAGGGGAAAGGATCCCTACCTACCTTCTTCCTACCTTAGGTAACCAAGTAGTGTGGTAGATGGAGTGTTTAGTCTGGAGTTAGGAAGACCTGAGTTCAAATCTGGCCTCACTCCGACTAGCTGTGTGACTCTGGGTGAGTCACAACCTCTGTTTGCCTCAGTTTCCCCAATGGTAAAATGGGGATAAAAATATCACCGACCTTCCAGGGTTGCTGCGAGGATCTAACGAGTTGTACAGGGCCTGACCCATAGCGTATGATCTGGCAGACTCAGGTGAGGGCCTGAGTGGCTAAGGGTCAGGGAAGGGAAAGCCGAAGGGTGCAGGAGATCTTTCCGCTGCCAGGGCCAGGTGGTATCTGGGCAGCCCAGGATGTTACAAGGAAGGAATAAAAAGAAGCAAATGGGAAGCATGATTTTCTGCGGGGCAGGGGGAAGGGCCCAGGGACAGATACCCATAGCAGGCCTTGAGGAAATGGGAGAAAGAAGACAGGCAAATACTGACTAGGGAAAAAGACTGAAGTTCAGAGAGAGGCTTAGGCAGTGTAAGGGCAAGATGGGGGGTGGGGAAATCTGCCAAAAGAAAGAAGGAAATCAAGAAAGGAGGTGAAGGGGCCCTGAAGGCATCATTCTTTATCTCTTTGCCTTTGGACTCAGCTTAAAGAGAGTACAGGGGAACCTGTTTAAAAAGAATGTTTCAGCATTCCCTCACAGGTGATTTGGATTAAAAATAAAAATAAAAAAGTCACTCTGAAAATGCCCATATATTTATAGAATCCTTCAAACCTGTGGTTGAGAAGAATCTTAATGATCTAGCCCAACTGCCTGCTTGAGAATCCATTCTCTTAGACCATTTCCTCCCAAGGTGATTCTGAAATTCCATTTAAAAGTAAACAATTCCCCAGACTCCCCAGTGTCCCTGATGGACGTGAGGCAGAAATGGAGCCATGAGATATGGACAGGAGACCATGCATTTGAGAACAAGGAATTTTTTTTCAAAAGAAGTCTGTGTACCCATCCTCTTACTCAAAACAACTACCGGAATATACCACTTCTAAGCAAATAGTGAAATCAAGAAGGGTTACATGGAGACAACAGTCAGAAAGATGTAGAGTCACACCCTGCCTATGACACATACTAATTGTGTGATCTCAGGCAAATAAATCACTTAAATGCTCAATGTCCGGGACAATTTTCTTTTTATTAATTTTTTTTCAATTAATAAATAATTTCTTTCTTCTATCTCCTCTTCCCTACTGAAATAAACAAAACCAAAAATGAAACCTTAGTAATGAATGTGCACAGTCAAGCTAAACAAATTCCTAGATTGGCCATGTCCAAAAATGTCTGCTTCATGCTGTGCACTGAGTGCATCACTTCTCTGTTGGGATATGGGTAGCAGCCTTCATGGGTCAGCAAGGTGATGCAGTACATGGGTCTGGAGTAAGGAAGACCTGAGTTCTGCCGATCTGGCCTCAGACACTTACTAGCTGTGTGACCCTGGGCAAGTCAACAACGTGGTCAAGTCAAAAAACTTTGAAAGACATAAGGATCAAACTAAGATGCCGGAGAACTGATATTGAAAGATGTTGCTGCTGTTTTTCAGCTGTTTCAATCCAGTACAGCAATTTGTGACCCATTTGGGGAGTTTTCTTGGCAAACATATGGGAGTAGTTTGCCATTTCCTTCTCCGGTTCATTTTACGGATGAAGAAATGGAGATAAACAGGGTTAAATGAGTTGCTCAGGGTCAAAAGCTACGAAGTGTCTGAGTTAGAATTTGAACTCAAGGTCTCCTGACTTTTAGGCTTGGCACTCTATCTATTTAGCCACATAACTGCCCTCAATATTCTATTACCACTTGACAAAAACTGCTGGGGAAACTAGAAGGCAGTCTGGCCGAAATTAAGTTTAGGCCAATATTTCACACCATCTACCATAATAAACTCTAGGCAACTTTCTAAAAATATAAATTATAAAGGAGTTGCCAATCTAAATGAGTGGAGGGAGTTTCCTAGCCAGAGAATTGCCTGGATTAAACCACCCTCACCAGGTCTGGAACCACACCCACAACCGACCTTTTATAAACAAATCCACAAGAAATAAACAAATAAACAACATTCCTAGGAGTGACTTTCCTGAAGAGCTTAGCCTCCTTCTTCAGTCTCTTCTTCTCCAACAAGCATTTATTAATCTTTATTGTGGCCCAGGCACTGTGCTCACAGAGCTGACTTTCAACGAGGAAAAAAAAACATGCATACAAAAAGTAAATACAATTGTGTGTGTGTGTGTGTGTGTGTGTGTGTGTGTGTGTGTGTGTGTGTGTGTGTGTGTATGTGTGTGGGTGTGTGTATGTGTGGGATTGGTAGGGAGAAAATAGTCATGAACAACTGGGAGGTGTCGCAGAAAGCCCAATATGGAAGCTGGCATCTGAACTACGCCCTAAAGGGGTCTAGGGGTTCTTAGAAACAAAACAAGCATTTGTTAAGTGTCTATTATATGCCAGGGAAATGGAGGCAGACAGAGGTTAAGTGACTTGCCCAGGGTCCCACAGCCACTATATTTCTGAGGCCAGATTAGAACTCTAGTCTTCCTGACTCCAGGTCCAGCACTCTCATCACTACCTCCAATTCTAAGGGAGGGAGTTTAAGGAGAGAGTGCATTTCAGGCATGGGAGACCGCCTGGGTGTAGACATAGGCAGACAGACAGATAGACAGATACATACATACTTAGGTACATAGATCATTTATTAAGAGGTAGGTACCATGCTAAGCTTTGAGTATAAATATAAGCAGGCTGAATGTTCCCTGAACTCAGGAAGCTTACAATGTAATACAAGAAGACAGCACTTGGAGGGGAGCTATGAGGAGGAAGGAGGGAGGAGGGCATGGTATAGAACAGACTTGAAGTGGCATGGAGATCTAAGTCCCTGTAGAGATAAGAAAAAACCTCTCCTATCAGAGCTGAGGACATCCAGGGATGGAATCCAGATCCTCCAGGTTGGGAGGAGGAAGGGGAGGTAAGTAGTGGTCCAAGCAGAGATGGCACATGGAATGAAGCCTGTCAGGAAGTCTGGAGGGAGGAAGTATGAAGATAGGAGATGAGGTATCTCCTTTGATGTAGCCAACCTTTACAACCCTGCAGAAGATCACTGCTATTGTCATTCTTCATGTAGAGGAGTTTGGGGAGCCTGCTTCCAGGAGAGAAATGATGCATTTAGTGGAGGTTCTCTGGAGGGTATGGTGTAGATACCATTAGCTGACCACATGCTAAATAGAAGCCTTTGGATTGATTTGTGAAGATGACTCCAGAGCTTAAGCTCAACTCAACCTCAACCGTCTTCTATTGCTTTGCTTTGCCCTCTTTTCCTTAGCTAGCTTCTTCTGGGTTGACAGAATCGGCTGAGAGATGATGCTTTGGGGGAGAGAACTGAGGCCCTCTCTTCATCTGAGGCTGACATGTGGGACTCAGCCCAGGTAAACTGAGATAAGGTCACATTTGGAGTGACCACTATTTGTGGGACCAGTCTTAGGGAATAGCTCTGCCACTCTCCTCAGGGACTGAAGCTATGTAATGTGTATACCTAAAATGCAGGGAGGGTAAGTGGGGAATGTTTTCACTTCTATTTTTGCTATACCTTCAAAGTAAATATCACATTGTAAAAGCTAATTGATGCTAATTAACTAAATGGCCCTAGGGTACCAAGTCATTCTGGCTAACAGTGGGAGGAACACACTGGCCTTGTGCAAACCATACTAGAGGAGAGACACCCCACCCCTGCTCCAATTCCTCCTGAGTTGCCCTAAGACTCTTAGGGTGACATGTAATCAGCCTGATTAGGGGATGGTGAGTCCAGAGCGTACTTGTTTCATACAGAGCAAGCAGATCAGTTTGACTTGAAAATACAGAGCATGAAGGGGAGTAACCTGAAAGAAGTCTGGGAGGGCAGGTTAGAGCCAGATAGCAAAGGACTTCATTTGGTCATGGAAGCAAGAGCGGGCAAGGAAAGCTTTTTGACCAGGGGAGTCATGAGTTCATACCATCCTGAGCTTCATTCAGGGCTTAGCACATGTGTCACCCCCTACAAGAAGCTTTCCCTGATTCCCTTGGTCATTCAGACCCTCCTTAAATTATCTTTTGGGGGTGACCAGGAGGACTTGCACCTCTGGTATGAGGGCTGCTCATCCACCTTTGGTGTCCCCCTGTCCCAACTCTCACCTGCAGCTCCAAGAAGCTGTAGCATGCCAGGTAGCCACACCCTGATAAAACCTTCCAGCTGATGGACTAAATCAGGTCAAGAGTAATCAACAGGCCTCCAAACCACGTTTTTGTATCCCAAGCCTGCTAAGACATCCCCTTGGCTGAATGGGCAGATGAGAACTATTTGTTCGAAAGGCCATGAAGGTGGCTGAATCAGGCACTGTGGAGCACTTAGAGCTCGGTCAGTCATGGAAGACCCCAAAGTTATCCATTGCCTCCCAGGCCATCACCAGACATTTGGGCTTTTTTCCATTGGACTTCAATGATCTGGAAGAGAGTGAGGCTGATGACTTTGCACAACTCTGCTTGGCTTAAATCCAATTCACCCACAAGTCAGGACATCGCCTGCGATATCTTGGGTCGTCTTCAAAAAAGGAAGAAGAAGGAAGAAACAACAACAAATTATCTCACATTTACAAATTTGTATATATTGGGCAAATAATGGAAACTCCGGAAAGGTTGGACTGCTATGTTTTTGTCTTCATATTGCTGGTGCCTTGCAATATAGTACTTAATTAATATTCTTTGAATCAAATTTAAATCAAAGACTGACTCACAGTCCCAGAATCTTGGAAATAGAAGGAACTTTAGATCTCTAAGTCCAACTTGTGCCTGAATCAGAATCCTTTCCTCCTCAGATGATTATAGGGGCTAGAGTTGGAGGGGATCTTAGAAATGATTTAGGCTAACCTTTTCATTGAACAGTTGAAGAAACTAAGGCCTAAGGAAAGCAATTTGCTCGATATCACAGGGGTATCACAAGGCAGAGCCAGGATTTGAACCCAGATAATCTGACTTCAGATACAGCATTCTTTCCACGGAAAACCAACCCCAATGAATATGTAGTCATCTAATCTCTGCTTGAAAACTGCCAACGATGGGAAACTCATTAGGGCTGTGCTCCAAAAAACTTGTTTTTCAAGTGTGTTGCTTGGAACTTGATGCCAACAACATCCTCTCTTCCTCCCGTATCCTTCCTTCCCTCCCCTGAGCATTGATTCCATCTAAAACAGCTTTAGGGAAAACAAGGAAATAGATACTGGTGGCTACTAGTGTCTTAACAATGTTACATGTGCATTAATAAGTTGCTCACAAGGATAATCAATTCAAGTGTCCTGACTTGGATAGTTCCTAACATCACATTTCCTTCTCTAACTCTCCTCAGAAATTGACAATCAACCAATATTTATTCTGGGCTAAGTCATAAAGACAAAATGAAAACTAGTTCCTGCCTCCAGGAATGTACATTCTGCTGGGGAGACAGAACACATAAACAGATAAATACATGATAATTTGAGGAGGGAAAAGTAAGCCCTAACAAATATAGGATTTGGGAAAGGCTTCCAGGAGAAGGTGGCACATTGGTTGTGCTTTGAGAAGAGCTAGGCTTTCTAAAATCGGCCCAACATTTATTAAGTGCCTACTGTGTACCAGTCTTTGTGGTAAGTACCAGAGATACAGAAAGAGGCAAAAGATAGTCCTTGCCCTCAAGATCTAATGATTCTGAAAGGGGAAGGACCCATGGGAGACAGCATAGGCAAGGTAAGGATGTAGAAGATGGAGTGGCAAGTTCAGGGAACATCAGAGCAGACCTGTGTAGCTGGAATGGAGAATATGTGATGGGGAATAATGTACAATCAACTTGGAAAGATAAATGTGGAGCCAGGGAGTCTGTATTTTTTCCTTTCCAGTTCTAGAACACTAATCAATTCAATACTGCTATTGTTCCAGGAGAGGGTGTGTCTCCGCTCCCCTAAGGCTACACAAACAATTTCCATAACTTTGTTTGAGATAGCAAATAGGCTTTATTTTTCTTTTTTTACTTAAGGATAATTCTTTCATATGGAAAGAGCTAACGCAATCACATATTTGAAAGGAAAAACAGTAGATACTGAAATGTAAGGAAAGGGCAAGAGAGTGCCACCGTTGGACTGGTGACTGAATAATTCTAGTTTCCCATCCAAGTTAAAATCATTTTCAAAAAATCATATATAACAGGTTGCACATTATACCTTTAGTCATCATCTGCCCTTTTAAATATCTGGTCTACATGAAAAGACAAAGAAAGGAAAGACCACCCCCTCCCTGCAGATATTTTACCATATGGGCATGAGGTTAAAATTTCTAAGGAGTATAATATCCCCAGTATAAACAGTGAATGTCATCCACAGAGCCCAAATGGGTTTCTACTAACAGGTGCCTCCACATGCCAATATGGTCATAAGCCACTACTACCATTTCCAGGGCCACCATACCAAAGTGCATCCTTGTGACTTTTTTTTAAAGGGGTACTCCTCCTTGGTCACCTCTCCTTTTATGTTATCTTCCCCTATTAGAATATTTGTTTTTGTATTCTCAGTTCTTAGCACTACATAGCACACAGTGAGTGCTTAATCAATGTTATTACAGTTGTCCATCCATCCATCCATTCATATGAGAGCCAATGGGGAGTCACTGAAGTTTTTTTTTAATTTGTAAGTTTCTATTGATATTTTACATTTCTTTTTTAATATAAATTTATTTATTTTTAGTTTTCAACATTCACTTCTACAAGTTTTAAATTCTTCCCCTCCCCAAGACAGCATGCAGTCCCATGTAAGCTGTACATATTCATTCTTCTGTGTACCTCAGCAGATGTAGAGCCACATCCTCAAGACTGGGGTTTAAAAGGTCCCAATTTAAAACAGGCTGCTTGCATGCAGATGCCTAAGGGACATGCAGCCTTTGTTAGTTTGTTGATTAAACAGCAGCGGCTTCCTATTGACCAAGGGGAAGCTGGTAGAATGCAGTCTCAGCTCTTGCATATTCAGAACACAGACAGGCTAAGCTGGGCCATGTTATGTTGATATACAACACTGCAGAGACGCACTAGGAATCCACTCCTCCCAGGTGAGAGTAGGCCCCTCTTAACAGATTTGCTACAGCAGGGGGCTATTGGAACCCATACCCTTTACAAACGTTTATCAGCTTCAGTCCATTCAGGAGGATTTTGTCTCTTGCCAGTTTTCCCTTCAGTGGGAACATAAGGCTTTTAGCCCAAAGACCAGCAGTCTCTCCTCTGGTGCCAAGACTAGTCGACTGAATCAAGTGGAATCAGGGTTGTTAGGCGAATGAAGAGGCAGCTAATTTATAGGCCAACCCTACTGGATAATGAGTGGGCGTGCAATAGAGCTGTGAGTACATACCATACCCTCAGCCCCGCCAGTGGCTGATGCTGAGCCTGTAAAGAGAATGAAGGAAATGCTGTGATTACCCCATCCTGAGCAGTCCATCCACATTCATAATTTATTAGGAGCTGTCAGTACACACTGAGCTTTGCCATGGGTAGGAGGTATGTAAACAAGGAATGATTTCTGCCTCCTGGGAGATTACAACTTCAGGACACAAGGAAGAGGGAGACAGTGCAAAATCGACCTACATAACATGAATGAAGAGAGGGAGCGCTGTAGGTGGAAACAAACTCCTTTTGCATCAAACTTGGAGGTGAGTGGCAGAGGCAAAAGGATGTCATAGGATAGTTAAGAATAAAAAGTTCCAGATGTAAAGAACAAGACTTTTGTTAAACATGCCATTGTTGAGCCTCAAGTGTCCTGTTATGAGATACATCTACTAACAAAACCAGTGGGATTCTAATCTATCTAGTGCATTTGTCACAAGAGGAATGACCCTATAAGGCAAAACCCTCCAGCACAGAATTCAAGGTCTTCAACTGTCTGGCCTAAATATGTCTTTCCCCAAATCACAAAATCCTAAAAGTTCTGAGCTCATCAAACCACTGACGAACAAGAATCCTCTGGACAACATTCTGATGAGCCACCACTCAGCTTTTGATTGAGCACCCTAAGCCGGAGGGACCCCACTATCTGCTGAAGCAGTCTGTGCTACTTCTGGGTAGCTTTAATTGTTAGGAAACTTTTCTTTATATTGATTTAAATCTGTCTCTTTGCAACTTCCACCAAGAATCTTCGTCTTAACCTGGGTCCCTTTTCAACCTACAGTTCCTGCTGCTACTGAGTTTCCTCTGTGCTCCAAACTGGATCAATACAGGCCAGGACTGAGAGGAATTATGTAAACTAAGTGACTTTGCACTCTTTGGAAACTTTCATCTTCATCTTCTTCTTGGACATATCTTTTCCTGTCCCTGAGCACATACCCTTACCCCACACCCTACCCCCATCACTTTCTACCTGTTTCAAGAATTGTCATCCAACCATCACTACTCTTATCTCCGGTAAGGACGTGCCAGTAGATTTCCCCATTTTTCTACTTTTGATCTTTGTGATTTCTTAGATCATTATCCTTTTCTCTGGCCATTACTTTCTTTCTTTTTTTTTTTTTTTGTGAGATTTATTTCCCTGACTCAAGGTTTAGCCATCTCTATACACTATGCCACCTGGCTGTTGTTAATTTTTTTTTTTTAATTTATAAATGTTCTACAATCACTTCCTTAAAATTGAGATTTTATCCCCCCACACCTACCCCCCCTACCCCCTCCCTCCCCATGACAGCATACAATTCTGTATAGGTTCGACATATACTTTCCTATCGAGCATATTTTCACTATAGTGATGTTATGTAGTCACACTGACATAAGTGGAAGAAATCAT
>CM053770.1:476050033-476097364 GCA_028658325.1 Potorous gilbertii
TACATAATAATAGAAGATTAAATGAGATAATATTCATAAAGCATTTTGCAAATCTTAAGCATTATAAATGCTAGCTATTGTTATTATAGTGATGTTGATAACGATTGATGATTCATCCAAGTACTCCAGTGTCTTCTTGCTTATATTTTTTTCTAGTTGATAGGCAAGGTTGGCTACCGCAGAGTTAATAGGGTCATCTGTTTTTCTGCTCTATGGAGTTTTGGCTCCTATCTAGAGAAAAAAAGAAATAAATGAGACCAACTAGACTATGTGATCTTTAGGTGCCCACTCAACTCAAACTATTTAGCAGCTTGGCATCATGGGATTTCCCCAACTTCCTCTGTGAAGGAAATCTAATAAGAGTTTTTACTCTAAGCCATTAATGGAGCTCAGTATCTTTTCTGATGGGTATAGCTGAGTCCTTGCTTGGTTAGATATCTGAGGTCCCTGAATGAATAGTGTAGATAATTGAAAGCAAAGGCAAGAAGCAGTGTTGTGCTAGAAGTAAATGATTAGGATGCCAGGTCTTACAACATTTGCCTCACTTATCTTGCTGTCTAAATTGAGAATCACCTCTTCTCCTTTTGGGCCTTTGTTCCTAGCTACCTCCTCAACTTTCTTTTGTATCTGACTTGAAGGTCGTTTACGAACATGGAAAATTCCTTAGATGTGGTTTATGTGAACTTAACGCATTAGTTTCATATTCTCTCTCTCTCTCTCTCTCTCTCCCCATCTCTTTCTCTCTCTGTCTCTCTCACACGCACACATACACACACACTTTTCCTCCTTCTCTCTCTCTTTTTAGCATTTTCTTCTCTCAAGTATTTGTCCCCCTTCTTTCTGTTTCTCTTCAGTGTTTTTCTTCTCTATGTTTGCATAACTCTCTATAATTGGTAAACTAGTATTTAAAAAACATGTTGACTACTTCTGGTTCTTGTTCATCTTGTGAACCATATGGGATAAGTTATTTTGAAAAGGATGGAAAAAGGAATAGCAAATTGTTAATAAACTCCTTTAGATAATTAAAAGTTACTCTTTAATGGTATTAGAATTTTTATGACTTATTTTAGTTATCACTATTTACTATGTACAGGGCACTATGTTAGGTGACAAAGATATAGTTCAATGAATTCCCCATAGATGGAAGGTTTCATGGACAAGGTGATACCTAATTTAAACCCCAAGTGAAGATTAAGAATAAAAGAAACTTAGTGGAGGAGGTAAAACATTTCAGATATAGGGCCAGTTCAGCAAATATACAGAAGCATTATTAAGCAGCTGGTATGGACCAGGAACTATGCTAAATGTTTGGGGTACAAAGACAAAAATAATGCTTCACTTTTATCCCTGACTTTCTAGACCTTGTGTTCTAGGCATAGGAGATGGAATTTTAATCTTAGGAACAACTAGTTATCCCAGTTCTGTGGAACATAGAATGCATGAAAGGAAGTAATAGGAATAAAGTCAGAAAGGTAGGTTGTGACAGGCTGCAATGAGCCTTAAACATGGGGTGTTGTTTTGAAGAAAATTGATTTTGGCAGCTATGTGCTAGATAGATTGGAGAGGGGAGAGAAACAGGGAGAACAATTAGGAGGCTATTACAATGGGGAAGAAGTGATAAGGGCTTGAATTGGATGGAGAGAAGGGAACAGATGGGAGACATGTTTAGATAGAACTGACAAAACTTGGCAACTGATTAGATGGAGGTGGGGGATGAGGGAGGAGAAAGAATAGAACAGTGGTCTCCACAGTGGGGTTTGTGCACATTAGGAGGTGTCCAAGATGATCTAGGAAAATATTTTAGCTTTAATGAATTTAATTTAAAAATTAAGAAAGAAATTAAGCTTTACTAATTATATATATATATATTGACCCTGGTGCCTTCACTCAGTCTCATTCACATGATACAGTACACAAAGTATCCTGAGAAAGGGGATGAAGAAGCAAAGTATAAAAGCTCCTCCATACTATATTAGTATTAATCATTTGTATATGATATAATCATTCATATATAATATAATTTATATATAATCAATAAGTATTATATAATATTAATGACTTGCATATAATATAAGATGATCTAATGATATGTATGATAATTAATGTGTAATATAATTATTGATATACAATAGAATTAATATTATATAATTAATTTTTGTCATATATGTACAGCATATATTAATAATTATTACATAATTATATAGTGTAATTAGCATGTAATAATACTATAATAGTATCTCCCTCATTCATTTCTTCTCTTTCAACATATTGCAACGTACATATGCTCAGATAAGGGGATTTATAGATTATGTTATTTACTAACAATAGCTAGCACCTCTAGAGTGCTTTTAAGGTTTGTAAAGCATTTTACATAGATTATTTACACAGGTCCTTTCAATAACCCGGTAAGATAGCTACTATTATGATCCCATTTCTATAGATGAGAAAAGTGAGACTGAGAGAGGGTAAATGACTAACCCAAGGTCACATAGTAACAATATTCAGAAGTAGGATTCCAAATTAGGTCCTCCTAACTCTAACTCAAGCCTAGTACCCAATACTACTACCCCACCGAAATGTCTCTCCAGTTTTAACTGAACTAACCCTCACAAAATGGCCAATTAACTTTAAAAGAGCTCTGTTAAGGACACTGGACTGATGAACACAGCATAAGTGATGAGAAAGCAATCTTTCTTTTCCTGGTATGAAATTTTCATCAGTCACATTGGGAGAGGAAAGTCATGACATTCTAACCAGAACTGAAAAAAAAAGGAAAGAAAAGAAAAGAAACTGGAAATTAATAAGAGGATTATTTAAAATGTGGGTTTATACCCACTATGGTCAAGGCTATGCTTTACTCTATGTATATTGAGTTTTGAGGTAGTGAACAATGGATTTGCAAAGCTGTCATGATTAGGAAGCCATCTAAAAATGAAGGTTTTGTTGCAGACTATGATAGTAAGTGTGTCCCCTATAAAAATGCTCATATCTTTGAACTGAAAAGATTTGAAATCATAATTTTATAACTTGTTTAAAAATTGTTTAGAAAGTACACTGAATAAAGAGTTTCAGTGAATTTTGAACTTGTTTGTTAAAAATATAAAAATATAACACCTCCTCACCAGCTTACAAGACTCACTGGTTAACATCAGGAAGGATTTGAATTTATGAACTGAATAATTATTGAATGAGGTCGAAAAATAATAATATCATGATTTAGTAAGCTTAAGCAATGACATATTTCTTCCATTTGAATCTTGAGTACATTTCTTTGCAAAATATCGTTTTCAGCCATGGTAGCCACCAAAACTAAGTATTACAATAAACTGAATTTAGAATCAACCTTTCAGATCACTTTATCACAAAATGTTAAAACTAAATTAGCAAAATAATGAAGGTTGTTCAGCCAAATTGTCCCAATTAAAATTGCTATTAGTTATAAGGAAGAGCATAAAGGGATTTAAAAATATTTTAAAAATAAATTTATCAAAAATATAATTTATTTTAGAATATTTATTTTTCTTCATCTCATCCTTGGCCAATTACTATTTGCTTATGCATATTTTGAAATGGATGTAATACATCAGTATGATAATATGTCCATGTGATTTCTAAATAAATATATACATATGTGTATATATATGTATGTATGTGTGTATATGTATATATATATATATATATATATATATATATATATATTTATATATGTAATGTGGATACGCGATTCATGTCCCAAAATATTTTACTGATTGGGGCACACAATCAAAAAATTTTAAAAGGGTGGTGTCATGGAGAGAGCAGTGAATTTAGAGTGAGGAAGACCTGAATTCACATCTCACCTCAGATCCTTGTTAGCCGTGTGACCCTGGGCTTACTCTCAGCTTCACTTTCCTCATCTGTAAATGAGGGGGTTGGGTTCAGTGATCTCTAAGTTCTCTTCCAGGTCTAAATCTATGCTCCTGTGAATTTCAGAGTTTAAGATCATAGAGATGGCACAGTTTGGGGGGTAATTAGGATATCTAAATTATGACCATCCCTTTGAGTAACTGGGGTAGAGTCAAGATCTGCATTATAGAAATGAAAGAGGTTGATGAACTGAAAGGCCAGGATGTTTTAGGGGTGATATATATATATATATATATATATATATATATATATATATATATATATATATATATATATATATATATATATATATATATATATGTATGTATGTATGTGTGTGTGTGTATGTATATGTATGTATATATATATGTATGTATATATACCAAAGACCCCAAGTAGAGGTAAGGATAACGAGGAAGACTGTGTGAGTCGGATGCTAAATTCTTTGAGAAAGAAGGAATGGTGACTTGGAGGCCAGTAGGATAAAGGAATAAGAATTTGAATAGAACGATTACAGATTGCTAGACTGAACTTCAGAGGAAGACAAACCGTCAGAAGGAAGACCTGAAAGTAGTAATAGACAACATGGAGAGAGCCAATCCCTTCTCTTTTGGGTCATGAGTCATAAGAGTAGGAGTCACCTGCTCTGGAGAGAGTATCCAGGGACTGAATCTCTTCAGGCAAGAGCCTGGCACCATGGGTGCAAGAAGATGGAAAGAGTATGAAATGAAGGAATCTTTGTTAACAACACAGACAACATTTAGGGGACACAGGGGAATGGGTAGAACAGGAGTATAGGCGTGAGCAAGGATAGGTCTGAGGAAGATGGGGATGAGAATGGTGGGAGAAGGCAGCAGGAGAACAGTGTTATAGAAGACACAAAGGTGACTTAAAGGAGCTCTCAATGTGATGAGAAAATAAAGCTTACTCTAATACTTCCAAACATAATAAAATCATTAAGATTTATAAAGTGCTTCAAGGTTTACAAAGTGCTTTACAAAAGTCATCTCATCTTATCCTTATGACAATCCTGGGAGGTGGGTGATATTTTTATCTTCATTTTGCGGATGAGAAAACTGAGTTCTGAAAGAGGTTAAGTGACTTGCCCAGAACCACACAGCTAGTAGGTGCCCATGGCTGGATTTGAACTCAGATTATTCTAACTGCCACCCAGTTGCTTTCAGGATTTCTTCTGTGTGTGTGGGGGTACTCCTTTTGCCCACATAGATCAAAACCCTTCTAGACTTCAGCAGAGCACTTCCAAAAGTTACTTATGAGAAAAAAAAATGTCAGCTAGTGGCCAACCCTCTGGTGATGGAGTCACTCCAAATGTGTCTGCTAGGGATGATCTGCTGCTTCCCATATCTGAAGACTTTCTAACTTGCTTGGCTCTGCTGCCATAAAAGAGACCAGGCCACCACCACATCACGAGAATGAGAAGATAGGGATACCATAGGGAATAGTAGATTAAAGCCTTTCTTGATACCTTCCATGCATCCCACATAAACACACCTCTAGCAGCTGGGGCCTTCCTCCAAAGACCCCTGCCTTTAGCAGTGGTGAGGTAAGATTTTAGGCAAATCTTTCTCATTTGACCCTATTCACCCTATACCTAGATTAATTGTCTCTGTAGGCTTCCCCCAGTATCTTCCCCCAATTCGCCCTTTGTTCTAAATTATATCGAAGGATCTGTAATTCTCTCTATCTGTTTCAGCTCCAGTTCCCAGCCAGAGACAGTGTCTGGGCAAAACAGCTCACTATTACATTTCTCTCTCCTCCTCAAGGGATGCTCCCCACTCAATAGCTTTATTATTTCCATTAAGCACACTCAGATTAGAAAAGGTCTATTCTTGATGCTGTTTATCTATAGACACAGTAAACATTTAAAACCAAGAAAGGTAAATATACTTTTCAGTGGAGAAGGAAAAGCTTTAAGCTTCCACACAAGAAGAAACAGGATGACTGCTTTGAGGTTTGTAGTTCAGAGGGCTTTTGGCCACCCACCATCTGTGTGGACACTCCTTGAATCCTCTCAGCTAACAAACCCCTGCTTCAGGAGTCTTGGCTGGCCCCCTTTGACAACTGCATCTACCATCTCTTCTGCTCTCCATAATACTCTTCAGGGTTTCCCTTCCTCCAGTATTTGGAATCTGTTACATATCTCCTAAGGTTCTGGCTTTCTCTCTGAGTGTCTCTCAGACTCACTGAACGGACTTTTAGAGGTCAGCTGGAAGCACCACCTGTCATTCTTCATTTTGTGGTGACATTTGTCTTTCTGATTCACTCCAGAAATGTATTAGAACTTCATAAAGGGATTCCCTGTTGAAAGCAGCATTTTCTGTGATTAGGTCTATGAAAGACCAACTCCCTTACATACACACATGTATACACACACACACATACATGTATATTCTTTGCATATTTATATATGTACAGCTAGATGGCATAGTTAAGGACACAGCATGTAGAGTAGTACAGTAGAGCTAGCCCTGCATTTGGAGTCTAGAATATCAGAATTCAAATTTGTCTTTACTTACTAGCTCTGTGACCCAGCGCAAGTCACTGAACTTTGGTCTGCCTCAGTTTTTTTCATCTGTAAATGGGAATACTCATAGTTCCTTCTTTCCAGATTTATTGTGAGGATAAAATGAAAAAAACTAGTGTCCCAAAATTCTTAGTAAAGTTTTAAGCTTTGAGAAACTTAAATAAGATCAAATTTGGCTCTACATATAAGTGGTTCTATCCATTTTTACCACACTATACAAATGCTAACTGTTATTATTGTTTTCTCTTATTAGAATGTAAGATCCTTGAAGGCAAGGATTTTTTACTTCTGTCTTTGTATTCTCATATCCTGGCCAAGTGCCTGACTTAATAGGTGCTCAGTGGAGACTGGTTGATAAGACAGTCAATGATGACTCTAGAGATGATCAACAACTCAGGATGATAGATTATGGAAAATGTTACCTACTTCCTGACAGAGAGGGGAAGGGCTCAGCAGGTGGGAGAGACATGACCAATCTGGGGATTTGTTTTGCTTATCTGTGCATATGTGTTAAGAGATTTTTTTTTTCTCTTTTTCTTTCTTAATTGAGGTAGAGAGGTGAGAGGGAGAGAAAAAAATTAATTTAGTTTAATTATGAAATCTTTTTGATTAAGTGACAGAGTGGAGTAATAATTGTTCTAATGGTTCTCTTTGATTCTGTTTCTTTCACTTCTCCAATCTACAACTGCTGAATCATTTTCCTAAGGTGAAAGTCTGATCATGACACTTCCTTACTCAAAAATCTTCTGTGGCTCCCTGTACCTAGGATAAAATATCAAGCCCTCAGCCCTCTTTTTAAGACTCTGCACAATCTGTTGCAGCCCACCTTTCTAAACTTATTCATATTATTTCCACTCTTATATACTATGTTCTATGCAAACAGGTCTTTGAATGGTTCTAGGGACTCAACTTTCCATCTTGCAAGGCTGTGTAATATAATCTGCTCCTTGAAAGCAGACTTTCTCACTTTTGTCTTTGGATTCCCCACTTTGCCTGAAGCATAGTAGGTGCTTAATAAAATGCTTGTTGATTGACTGATTCATAGAAGGTTGACCAGGAGTCAAGAAAACTTGGGTTCAAGTCCCACTTTTGGATTAAGTTGGCTTTGTGGCCCTGGAAAAATCATTTAACCTCTTAGAGCTCCAGAAATCACAAAACAGCTGTTTCTCTGGATTAAAGGAGGAAATTTCCTCACCTGAAGATCCTTATACCAGTGTGATCTCAGGTCTAGATTTAAACAAAAAAGAGAAGATGGCAGATGAGTGGAATAGCTAAAATGATGCCCCTGCTATTGCTCAGGCAGTACTCAGGGAAAAAAGCCCACCCTGTCCCTTCTCACAGAGCAAGGAACAGAAAATCCCTTTGAGTTTCCTAAAGAGCGTGCTTCTTGCATGACTAAATTATCCCCCCACCTCTTTGGAACTCTTCTTCCATTCCTGTTTGCTTCTGGCCCCTTTCATATAAGACTTAAAATATTTTTCCTGTGATTTGTTGGGGCTCCTCGCTCACAATCTTCACTTCGTTCTCAGTTCCACGTCTTATCTGGTCGCTACTCTTAACAGACTGTGAGCAGTTTCATCCTCCCCAAGCCCTGAGGTTTTTGTGTTCTTGGACGATTTTTCTTATCTTTGATTACTTTTTGTGCTGCCTTATTCCTTGACTTTGTCCCACTGTGTGGCTCAGCACAAAACCCCCAGAAGAGGATGCGTGATGTTTCCATGTTTTCTTATCTAGGCATTTAAGGAGTTGAGAGCTTATTGTTATTGTACTTGATTTTGTTTTATTTTTTTTCAAAGGCTCACAAAAAGGGTTACCAGAGCTGGGAAGCCAGCCAAGATGGATTTTGATTCCATTTTCCCTCTTCCCTCTAGAGACATCCCAATACTGGAAGAATTAGCCCCTCCCAGACCTGAACTTTTTAGGACCAGAATTTCTTTTCTCCTATCCACCTGAAATGTACCTCTCAGGCTCACAGTTTTAAAGATTATTTAATCCAATCCATTCCTATTACAAAATAAGGAAACTGCAGTCCAGGTCAAGATTTGCCCAGTCATGTAAATAGTGAGTGGCAGGGCGAGGCTAAGAATTAGGCTTCAAATCCCCAATCCAATGATCCCTCTGCTGTGTCACACGGGCTCCAAAACTGTTCCCTACCCACCATCCATCTGCAGTACCTAATCCAAGTGACTGATGTGCTCACTCAGTGGATTGTCCATCTAGGTGACAACCTGAAGGAGTAGGCAGTTTTCATCTACATGTCCAGTATCTGATTTCTTCAAGTCATCTCTGCTTCCCAGTAAACCTAAGTTGGTTTATAACATTAGAGTCAGGAAAACTGAAGCTCAAATCAGACTGGCCTCAGATGCTTGGTAGGCATGGGAACCTGGGAAAGTCACAGGTTCCTCAACTATAAAATGGGGGTGATAATAGCAGGTACCTCCCAGAGTTGTTGTGAGGATCAGATGATAAAATAATTGAAAAGCATTTGCCACAGTGTCTGGAACATGGTAAGCACTATATTCATGTTAGTTATTATTAGCACATAGTAGGCACTTCATAAATGCTTGTTTACTTCTTTTCTGTAAAATTAAGGGACTAGGTTAAATTATGATGACTCATTCATTCAATGAGCATTTATGAAGTGCCTACTATATGCAAGTCACTGTAGACAAAATGAAATAATCCTTGCCCTCAAGAAGCTTATACTTTACTCCAGGGTAGTAGAAATAACATACAAATATATGTGGTAATACAAAGTAGATACAAAGTAATTTTGATGGTATCACTAGCAACTGGAAAGAATTAGGATGTATCTCAGGTGGGAGACAGCATTTGGTCTGAACCTTGAAAGAAGCAAGAGATTTTGGGAGGTGGAGGTTAGGAGGTAAGAGAGACAGCCTGGGCAAAGTGGTGAGGGACAGGCAATGGAATTGTATGTATGGAAAACATCTAGGAGATCCGATGTCGGGATCATAGAATACATGAAGGTGTAAAAAGTCTGGAAAGGTAGACAGGGCTGACTGTGAAGTTTTAAAGACCAAACAGAAGAATTTCTATTTTATTCCAGAGGAAATAGAATGATTAGATAATCTCTAAGGTTCTTTCCAGATCTAAAAGTCTATGACTTTGTGGTAATCCATACAAGTCATGAGACTTACTTTTCAGTATAGGTCCAACAAAATCATTCCCCCAACCCACACTTCCCAGGAGGTATGCCAGTGAAATAATATATTCATCATCAGTACCTGATAAAGCAGGTAATCATTAAGAATCTATGGGCTTCTTAAGGAGTAGAGGTCTAGAAGGAAAGGCTGTAGGCTCTGCTGGTAAATGTTTAACAACTGGGAATGTGGGAAGGTAGGAGATACAAGGAATTTCAAAGAAAAAAGGGGAGAATGTATGCAGAATACATTTTAAAATTCAATCTGAACTTTTAACATATTCTTAAACCTAGACAATCCATAAAACAATAAATCGGACCTGGATTTATAGTGGTTGCTGATTTCCAAGATGTAAATGTTCACAAATGAAAATTTAACAATCCACTCTTAAGTACTTCCACTGGAAGGCTCCCTCTTCAACTAATCTCATTAGATAATAAACATCCATGAAGTAAGAGGATGAATCCCACAAACTACACAGGCAGAACTGGACTTGGCTCATTTGTACCTTTTAACGAAAGAAGGTCACACAGGTAGAAAATGCAAAAGTCAGGATTTGAACCCAGGTCCTCTGGCAGCTAGGTGTCACAGTGGGTAGAGTGCCAGGCCTGGAGTCAGAAAGACTCATCTTCCTGAGTTCAAATCTGGCCTCGAACACCCGCCAACTGTATGAGTCTGTTTGCTTCAGTTTCCTCTGTAAAATTCCATCTGTAAAATAAAGCTGGAATAGGAACTAGAAAACCATGTCAGTATCTTTGCCAAGAATACCCCAAATGGGGTCATGTAGAGAGTCAGAAACAATTGAACAGCCCAACAACCTCTGACTAAAAAAAATAAAAATTAAAAAACACTAGTACTCTTTTCACTGTATCAAACAACCTTATAGTAGAGAGGAAATATGGTATAATGGTTAGCATACAGGACTTGTAGTCAGGATGACTTGGTTTTGAATCCTGTTTCAACCACTTGCTAATTGTGTGATGCTGGGAAAGTCACTTGACCTCTCTGGACATGTTTTCTCATCTGTAAAATGAGATGTTGGACTACATGCCCCATAAATTCACTTCTAGCTCTTGAAGAGAGTTTGCTGTTTTCCTCTTGAGACTTTTTTTTAAAGACTAAGAACTCCTAATGTGTTGAACCTATTCTCCAATGTCATGGACTCAAGGTCAGGGTTGTGTTAGAGTCAGTTTGAGCCTAAACTCCAATTGTTAAATTTTCAGTGTGAGCAGATATACTTCAGACTTCAACAAATGCTACAAATCAGGGATAGATTTTTTTTGTTAGTTTCTAGAGTTAAGAAAGTGATGGAGAAAATATTAATAATGTAGATTAAACTTAAAAATGTATTGTGAATACAATTCCCCTCTCTGCCCTCAGTCAGTTGTTAAACATTTAGCAGTATACCCCTGCTCATGCCCTTTAGTTGCTCTGGATATCCTCCAGCTGATCAGTGATGGAGAGGGTTTCATCATGGTAGTATGGTAGGGGAACCTATAACATTTAGATACGGTTGTTATGTGAGATGCCACTAACTTTTCCATTGTATCTCCAGAACTCAGCATAGTTTCTGGCACATAGTAAACACATAATGAATGCTGTTGATTAACAAATCAGAAGTAGTAGGCAAAATTCAACTCTTCTCAAGCAAAGTATCAACTTTGTCCATCCAAAATTAGAAAATGCCCAAAAGAAAACCAGGCAGAAAATGGTAAAGAAAACTAGCTAATTCAGCTAAAGCTTCTCTCCTTATCCTTTTCCTTTTCACCCAGAGAAGGAGAAAGTTTGTCCATGGATCTTGGGCTCCTCTTAAATGAGAGATAAGAATTGATTGCAAATGTGAGAACTATTGTGTTGGTGAGATTAGCAAGATTTGGTGCCTCATTGGATATTTGGACTAAAGAATTGGGGACTCCATGAAAGTTGTGGATTTAGGTTACCAGAAGGATGGTTGTGCCCATGATAGAATTAAGGAAGTTCATAAGAAGGATAAGGTTTGTGGGAAAAGGTAAGTCCAGTTTTTGACATGATGAGTTTGAGATGTCTATGGAACTGACCAGTTCAAAATGTTGAGGAGGCAGTTGGTGACATACAATTGGAATTCAGGGGTCACTGATACTGGGATTAGGAAATAAAAACACAGATTAGGAAATCTGAAATCTGGGCATTTTCATTTACTGTTATTAAGTCAAAATCATAGAGCTCATGGAAAGATTGAATACCTGTTTCATTTTCTTCTATGGTTGCTCTTTGTCCCTTTCTTATACAACTATGCAATGACCACATATGTAAAGAGATAAATGAGTACAGGGATTGTCCTTCTGTCTTTGTCTTTTGTTTTGCCTTTATATTCCCCACACCTAACACAGTGCTTTGCCTGTATCTAGTGCTTAATAAGTCCTCATTTGATTGAATTATGTATGTAACAAATACATCAAACTTTGATTCAAATTTTAAAGGCACTTTCTTTTTTTAAAAGAGTATTTTATTTTTCCTATTACATATAAAGACAATTTTTAACATTCATTTAAATTTTTTTTGAATTCCAAATTTCTTCCCCCACCAAAAAGGTAAGAATTTTAAATAGGTCATATATGTGCAATCATGGAAAACATGTTTACATATTAGTCATGTTGTGAAAGAAAAAACAAGAAAAAGGAAAAAAAACATGAAAAAGATAAGGAAAGTAAAAACAGTATGCTTTTATCTGCATTCAGACTCCTCAGTTCTTTCTCTGGATGCATTTTCCATTATGAGTCCTTTGGAATTGTCTTGGATCATTGTTTTGCTGAGAGGAGCTAAGTTAATCATAGCTGATCATCGAACAACATTACTGTTACTGTGTACAAAGTTTACCTGGTTCAGGTGATTTCACTTTGCTTCAGTTCATGTAAGTCTTTCCAAGTTTTTATGAAATCATCCTGCTTGTCATTTCTTATTGCACAATAGAATGCCTTTACATTCATATTCCACAACTTGTTCAGACATTCCCTGATTGATAAGCATCCCTTCAATTTACAATTTTTTGCCACAACGAAAAAGAATTGCTATAAATATTTTCAGGTAAATAGATCCTTTTCCCTTTTTTATGTTTTCTTTGGGATACAGATCTAGTAGTGGTATTACTGGATAAAGGATATGCACAGTTTGATTACCTTAAGGGCATTTAAAAATCTATATTCTGTTAACTAAGCTAAGCAACAAAAATTCTAACTCTCTACAGCAATTAAATAATATCTATCTAGCCCATCTTCACTTTTATAAACGGCTAACATGGTCTGAATAAAGTTGAAAATATAAGCTGAGATCTTTGGGTACTAAGACAGGTAACACAAATACTTTCCCAGTGGAGAAAAAAAGGAAAAACCATGGAGGATTTTTAACAAATCCTAAACTACAAATTCAGAAAAGAAGTTTTTCTTTCAATGCCCTATTTTGTATAATTTTAAATTTAAGTCTTCTGCATATAACCATATGGAAGGTAAGCTCTCATATATTGTTTCTAAAGATCTGCAAGAACTAGGAAGTCAGTCACAAATTAGACACCATTCACCACTAGGAAATACAGTGCTCACTGTATACATTTACACACTGTACAAATCCTGCTTCGCTATCTAATACAGTCATTCTTCTTCAAAATAGGCTAACGTCCACATTTTCCCTTTCTCTCATCCAAATCACTCCTGCTTTAGGTACAGATGTTAAGAAATTATCTGACATGTGCAAGTTGTCTGCCAGATAGTTTCGGATAAAAGACCAGATAATGACAGGAAATCCATATGCTGAAAATCTATTTCATTTAATTGATCAAGGAGGTACTCAAGAATTGTGAAAGAAAAGGGAGATTAAAGAATGGAGATTATACTTCTATAGATAAAAAAAAATCACCCAGCTGAGAAGCACAGGGGCTGAACTTTGGATACATTGTTATGAAGCTTTATGAAAGTTTATCATAAAACTGACTTCATTTCAAGAAGGTTTTCTCATTCCCCATCATGTTCTCATCATCATCTCTACCTACTGGTATTATTGGATAGGCTGCTATGGAAATGATTCCATTATTAAAAGGCATTGAAGCACAGCTCTTGTAAATCACTGGAGTTCAATTATGCCAGTGGGTGTGAAGGTGTTGGCATAAACAGAAGAATATTTATACCTTCCAGCTAAAACATGCTAGACTCAGCAGCTACCGCCCCTGGAAGCATAAGGGCCATTGCCCTAGAGCTGGGCAAAAAAGAGAAACAGGTTTGACTCTTATCTCTTGTGAGGATTGCATCAAACAATGAGCTGGAGGTTGGAGCTATTTGTCTGGGAAGAGCTCCCAGAACTCAGCTGGGAGCCAGCAAACATCGCCATGGATGAATGATGAATGCCAAACCAGTTCTCAAGCTCCAAAGTCTATGACAGTTTATCACTCTCCCACCTGCTCTGCTAGAAGCTGATATGTAAGGGAGTGGAAACCCAGGGACCTCTCCAGGGAAAGCAGCCCAAGAGATGGTATTCCCAGAAGGACAAACTAGAAGATGGAGGGTCTTCCTTTGTGTCCCCACTAGGTGAAATCTGTTTTAAATGAATTGCAAGAAAAAAATTGGATCCAAGTTGGGTGCCATTCAGTTGGGTAATGGATGAACAAATTACAGCCTATGAATAGATGGCCTATTACTGTGCCTTAAGAAAGGTCTGTTGTGAGGAATTCAGTGACATGGAAAGACCTGCATGAATTTAATCAGAACTAGGAGAACAACATATGTGATAACAATTCAACAAAAACAACAGTGAAAGGCAATCAAACTTATTAATCATTTTAACTAATTCTGGCTGGAATGGGGGTGAAATATAATGCCTCAATCTCATTAAAAAGGAGGGAGAATCTATAAATACAGAGTCCTGGCTACTCTGCCAGATGAAGTTATTGCATTGGCTAGTTAAGCATTGCCTTAACTTACTTTTGCTTTAGTGCAAGGGATTCCCTGTCCTGTAAAAACAAGAGTTATCAATAAAACTTTAAAAATAAAATAAAACAGACAGTAAGGATGACCTTGAAGGGGGAAAGCAGAGGATAAAAGTTTACAAAAGCAACATGCTGTCTGACGAATACCTACGTAGGAGGAGGTGGGGGAAATGGTCAATATTATCTCTCCCCTCTTCACTTACATAATGTCCTGGTTCTGCCACATACTAGTTCTACGACTTTGGGCCTAATCACTTAGCCTCTCTGAGACTCGATATTCCCATCTGTAAAATGGGGACAATTATACTTGGACTAGCAACTTTACTGGGTTGCTATAAGGATCACGAGCAACATATGTAAAGCACTATGGAAATACTATAGAAACAGATTTTCTACAGTGTACAAGTTTCTTCAAAAGCTGACATTTTCTACAATACTTAAAGGTTTGCACACCGTTCTCTAAAGTTTTGTTTGAGCGGTACAATAACCCTGTGAGTTAAGTACTATTATGAGCCTGATTTGATAGACAAGAAAACCGAGGCTCATAGAGGTTATGTGCCATACTCATGGTTACCCAATTAATAGATCAGGAGGTAGGATTCAAACTCAGATCTCTTCTGACTCCAGGTCCAGAACTTTTCCCCTGCTCTGCCAAGTTGCCTCCTCCCTGTGTGTGGGGTTGGAGAGAGATGAATGTTTTGGGCATTTTTTTAAAGCAACAGCTGAGAGAGTTGTTTCTTATTCCTTGGCTCAGATTCCCAAAGCTCACAGTGCCATGTTGCTGTGGGGCCCAGGTGGCAGTTCTCTAGGCCAATAAAATCACATCAATAATATGGATCAATAATAGTTTTTAAAAATATATTAAATGAACAATCAAGGGAAGGCCCAGGTGGCCGTTACCTGGTGCCCATGGTAACATAGACTCCTAAACCTTGGGACCCAGGGATGATCACTTTAATATGATATGGCATAGTGGATAGAGAATGAGCCAAGCCTGGATTCAAGTATTCTTCTGACTGTGTGACCTTGGACAAGTCCCTTTACCTCCTAGGGCTCGAGGCATCGCTCTAAGACAATAAGTTGTCAGTGAAGGTACGGATTTGCAGTGATAGAGGGAGTTTTCTCACCTGGGAAATCCCTATATATGCTAGCCTAGAGAAAGCGGTGAGGATGGCATGCTATTATAAGAAGGCAGTAAACCTTCCTTATTAAGCAGAAAGGGGGGAAACCTACCTATTTCTTTGTTAGAACTCCTAACTAAAGGTAGGATTTAGTTATATGTTAGTTTAAACAAAGAGAGACAGGCAGCTTACATAGTGGTGGAGAACTGACCTTGGAGTTGACTTTGGAAAGTTGAGCTGGTGTTCTACTATTGACACATACTTTCAGTGTGACCCAAGCCAAGTCACTAACCTTTCAATGACCCAGGTGACTCTGAAACTATAAATTATAAAACACTTACTCATCTGAATTATTAGATGGAATTTCCTCACTTCCCTAGAGGTTTCTCATATCCATAAAATTACAGGACTGGATAAATAATAAGGACTTAAAATGTATTACATAAATAACCTCAAGAAGGTAATATTACTCTACCTCCTTCTTGGTCTGATGTGCTCTGGTATGCTGGAAAGAGACTTAGATTCTACCACTAAATAGCTATATGACTTTGACTGAGACTAGTACCAAATGGCTAGAGAGGACTCATTTTAAAGTCAGAAAGATCGGAGTTCAAATGCTATCTGTGACATAGCTTTCTGCTGTAATCTCTCAGTGCCCCTGGGTAACTCTCTAAAATCAAGGGGTTGCCTAACTGTGTGTTTCCACACGGGCACTGCTCTCTACAGATGAAATTGCAGGTCCAGACAAAAACAAAAACAAAGACTTTGACCAAGTTACATAACTCCAATGAGCCTCAGTTTACTCATCTGCAAAATGATCACCTTTCTGTGATGAGGATTAGAAACTATGTCATACTGAGAACTCACCTGTGTACAACTTTCTGACCAGAACCACCTACACTGAGACTGGATTAACATTCTGGGTGATATCTTAATACATGGCCAGGCGGTGCTCCTGGGGCTCCTGCAATTGTGCAAGAGCTTTATGGTCCTGCTTAGTACCAATAAATCTCTGACAGATTTTCTTCCTGGTAATGGGTTTGCCCTGAAACTCTCTCAGCTAAATCTCATTTTTCTCTTAAAGAAATGATGTAAATGTTTAAGTTAGATTAAATTTTACAGGCACTGAGGCAGCTCCTTCTGTTTCCTCTCCTGTGATTCCAGCTTAGGCAAGATACAATGACGTGTTTCTGAGTTCAGTAAGGGAGTCATATTCATTTGTGACAAATCTAAAAAAAATCCATTAATATTCTCAATGATTTCAGATAAAAAACAGAAGTGGTGGGTGAGGGAGGGATAGGAGGTAGAGGTTGTGGGGGGAAGGTCATCTACCAGGATCTTTCATTTAAGAAAAGGGAGAATTTCTGGACATCAGCGGAAATTTTTCTACCACTAAGGCTCCCTCCATTCTTAGCCATTAGCTTCTCCAATAGCAAGTCTTGTGTCACAACAAAAGCCCCCCTCCTACAGCCCCCAATTAACAGGCACAATTGCATATGCATTTTCAGCAGTTTTTCAAGAGCATGGATGTTCACTGGGGAAAATGGATGTGGCTAAGTGGGTAAGTCTGGAGGACACTGAACAGGAATTCAGCCAATATAATCTATTAATAAAGTAGGTAGAATGGAAAGAAGAAATGTTGGTGTGGGAGTTTAAAGGACTCCAGAAAGAGGAGAAATTAATGAAATGGATCTCTTTAGAGCAGAGAGGTGGGAGTAGCTCAGATTCTTATGGTGTATACAACAGATATTAGCCACAACAATGAATGGGTATAATGGATCCTTTTAAAATTCTTGTCCAGATTTTTCTTTTCTCCTCAGTGGGAGGAACTCACTGATGAAGACTGGCAACTCATTTCTAAATTATGTTTTTAGAGAGTTGCCTGGGGTACTGAAATTTTAAGGAACTGATTCCTGGTCATACACCTAGTATAAATCAGAGGTAAAATTTGAACCCAGGTCACCCTGGCTCTTAAGTCAGGCCTGTATCTACTAAAGCATATTAAAACCTCTCAAGTCTTAATATCCCCATTTTACACATGAAGAAACTAAAGTTCTGTAAAATCTAACAGAACTAGACTTGAGCTTTTAGGAAAGACCTACAGGCACCAGCTACCTCCAACTGGAATCATTTAACCATGGGTGGGTTTTTTAACTTCTCTGAGGCTCAGTTTCCTCATTTGTAACACGGGGATAATGATACCTGCAGAATCTACCTCATGAGTTTGTTTAAAGGCTCAAATGAAATAATGATAATAGTCTTTATAGAGCACGCTAAGGTTTGCAAAGTTTCATCCTCCCAACAATCCTGTGAGATGGGCACCATTATTATACCGTCTTATTGAAGAAACTGAGGTAGATAGAGGATTAAGTGATTTGTCCAGGGTCACATTGCTCAGTAAATGTCAAACTCAGGCTTCCCTGAATCCACATCCTAGGCTCTATCCACTGAGTCTGGCCAAGGCAGAAGTAATGCTGATATTGGTGGTGGTAGTGGTGGTGAGGTGGACTGAACTAGGAGGAACTAGGTTCAAATCGCAGCTCTAGTACATGTTAGCTATACAACCATAGAAAGGCAAATCACTTAATCTCCCTGGGTCTCAGTTTCCTCATTGGTAAAATGAGGGAGTTGGGGTCAGTATCCCTTCCAGCTTTAAATATAGACTCCTAAGAATTACTTTGTAAATGTCGGGTAGGAGTAGGGATGGCAGAGGCGGTAGCAGCAGCCATTAGTGGTCAAGCCAGGACTTGAACCCAGGGCTCCTGAGTCCAAGTTCATGGCTCTTTCCACTGTAACATATTGCTTCTTAATAGTTCAATGTAATGTTGGATTGTGATAGAAAGAAAACAACAAACCAAACAGATGTCAATAGTTGACTTGTCCACTTGTCACCAAGGAATGATAGCAGCAGCCACTGGAAAAAAAGGGGACATCTTGTGCAGGATCCCTGGGGAGCAGGGATCTATCTTAGGAGACACACCAAATCTACCAAGTCTTTCCTTATGGAAAGGCTTTCCTCCAGGATATATAAGCAGTTCCTAGAACAATTCCCAATTGTCCTATGTAGTCAAATGATTCAAATCAATTCAATTCCATTTATTAGTGACTCTATTCCAGGCACTACTGAGTGCTGAGGAGATCAAGACAAAAGTGAAACTGTCCCTGCCTTTAAGAGGTTTATATCCTACTGGAGAGTTGTTGTTGTTGAACTATTTCAGTTGTGTCTGACTCTTTGTGACCCCGTTTGGGATTTTCTTGGCAAGAATATTGGAGTGGTTTCCATTTCCTTCTCCAGATCCTTTTACAGATGAAGAAACTGAGGCAAACAGAGTTAAGAGACTTGTCCAGGGTGACACAGCTAGTACATGTCTGATTCTGGATTTGAACTCAGTTCTCCTTGACTCCAGGTCCAACACTCTACCCACTGCACCACCTAGTTGCCTAACTGTGAGATTAAGGCTAATGCATAACAGAAAGAAGGAGGCAGGGCAGAGCAGAGGCCCCCTCCCAGTTAAGAGGTGATCTAGGGGGAAGACGTTAACATGCTGTAGCTGGGAACAGGATTTGCTCATTGACACTTCAACACCTGCTGCACTTGGTACCCAGGCAGCAAGGCAGAAGGGGGGAGGTGGGAGTTTACCCAGCAGTACCAGGAGGAATTGTGGGACTGTTGGGAGATCAAAATGGGTGAAGGGTACTTGTTTTGCGTAGAAGACAAGCCCAATAGATGAGGATGAGATCTAAGCTAGCTTCCTACCCTCTGATGAGTTAATCATACACCTGAGGTCACATTGTCCCTTGGGATCATGCCACAGACCTCCTGCCCCTGACTCTGACAGTGCTTTAGCAAATTACAACTTTACTCCATAATGTGATAGGATCCTCCTAAAAGTAATATGAACTTACACTACATTAAAATTCTGTTTCTAGGATTAGGGAGATGATAGTCCTGTCATAGCCTACCCTGGTCAGACTTCATCTGATGACTTTGCACAGCCCTCCCTCACTTAAGTCCAATTCACTTGCATTTTCTGGCATCACCTCCCTGATGTCGTGGTCCTCTTCAAGAATAAAGGACAAACAATAACACCAATTCTGGAGGCTGAATTTTAGGTAGAATAATGATAACTTAAAGAGGATTTAAAAGGAGGATACCAATTCAAGGGCCTTTAGATCATACCATAAGAAAACTGGGTAAGAATAACTAGATTTTATATAAGGTTTTAAGATTTATGAAGTGTTTTATAGCAACTAGGTGGCTCAGTGGATAGCGTGCTGGGTCTGGAATCAGAAGACTTGAGTTCAAATCTGGCCTCAGATGCTTACTGACTGTGTGACCTTGGACAAGTCTTTTAACTTCTGTTTGCCTTAATCCACTGGAGAAGGAAATGACAAACCACTGTGGTATTTTTGCCAAAAAAACAAAACCAAACCAGCATTGACAGGTTATGGTCCACTGAATCACAAAGAGTTGGATACAAACTGAATAATTACAACAACAAAAGTGTTTTATAAATATTAACCAAGGAGGTAGGTGCTATTTCTATCCTCATTTGGCAAGTGAGGAAACTGAGGCAGAAAGAAGGGTTAAATGACTTGCTCACCAGGGTCACATGTCTGAGGCTCAATTTGCATATAGGTCTTCCTGGCTGCAGATCCAGTGCTCTATTTATTGTACCACCTAGCTCCTCTAGCCTGAGGGAACTATGGATATTTAGCTTAGAGAAGGAAAGACTTAAAGACTTCAGTCTTTAAAATATTTAAAGTTTGACCTTGAAGAAGACCTTGTGCTTGGCTGCAGAGAACAGAATGAGAAGCAAATCTATGGATGGAAGGTGCAAAGAGGCAGATTTCAGACAGATGCAAAGAAAAAGCTTCCTACCAATGACAGCTGTCCAATGAGGGCTGCTTCCAGCTACACTCTTGGACATGGTGATTTCCCTCCCCCATTTTGGTGCTTGGTTGGCTGGTTATTGCTCTTCATTCTCAAAGAAGACCAAAATGACATCACTATGCTGGAGTCAAGTTTTAATGTGTCTGACTGTGGCTGGTCAGACAATACAAGCTCGGAATGTTCTACCACAGGTTGGGCACAAATACTCTATGTGAACATTTGGGGTGGATTCTCTAAATCTGTGCATTTTGTGTTTCTTTTGAGCTATTTCAATTCTGCTTTGCTTATAGAGTACAGCACCTTCCCTGATGTGGGCATGCCACCTTGAGTGGTCCTATGCCACTTTCTCCCACGTCATACTATCAGTTCCAAAATTCTAAGAGAGACCTTGAGAGTGTCCTTGTATTGCTTCTTCTGACCATGTGAATGCCCTGTGTGAATTCTCCATAAAATAATCTTTTAGGCAAGAGAACGTCTGGCATTCAAACAACATAGCTAGCCATTGGAACTGAGTTCTCAGAAGCAGAGTTTGAATGCTTGGCAGTTTAGTTACAGAAAGGACCTCAGTGTCTGGTACCTTATCCTGCCAGGTGATCCTCAGAATCTCCCTAAGACAATTCAGATGGAAGCGGTTCAATTTCCTGGCAGGATGCCCCCTATATTTTTCATCAAAGACTGAATGTAGACCTGTCAGTAAGGATGTGGAAGGAATTCTCCTCAAAGTATGGGCTTTATTAGCTGGTTTCCAGTCTCTTACTTCTCTGACAGTCTGTGATCCTGTGGTTCCTTCAGTGATGCATCTAGATAGAGTACTAGATCTGGAGTAAGGAAAATCTGAAATTTAGTCCTGTCTTAGATCCTGGGAAGGCTCACTCAGCTTCTGTTTGCCTCAGTTTCCTCATCTGTAAAATAGGGATAAAAATAGTACATACCTTACAGGGCTGTTATGAGGATCAAATGAGATCATATTTGTAAAGAACTTTGTGTCTGTTCATCTTTTGTTGCCGAAGAAGACCATGCCATCAGGGAAATGATGACATGACTTACACTTGACTTTGTTTTGAGTGAAAGAGGGCTGTGCAGGTCACCAGCCTCACTTCTCCTCCAGAGCCATCTGAATCCAGTGACCAGATATTCAGCAGGATGACTGGAGATGACACGGGGTGAGGCAATTGGGGTTAAGTGACTTGCTCAAGGTCACACAGCTAGTGAGTGTCAAGTGTCTGAGGTGAGATTTGAACTCAGGTCCTCCTGACTCCTGCACTGGTGCTCTATCCACTGCACCACTAGCTGCCCGCATAAAGCACTTTGTAAACCTTAAGGTGCTATATAAATGGCCACTCTGAAGGTTATACTGACAAATGTCAGGGTTAGGAGCAAGTCCGTAGTCAGAGATTCTTTAGAATCTTATCCTGAAAGAGGGGACAGAGTCTGGAGGTTTGGGAAGAGCCTGGTGGGGAAAAGACCAAGTTAAAGAATTGGAAAGATAGATAGATGTGGAATTTGACCTTGTTGCAGTCACTGTTCCTGTTTCAGACTTTCTGGCAGGTTTGGACCGACTAGCTTGTAAGGAGACCTGCATTTCTAAAGACCCTGGGATTTGTATTTCTTCCTGTTGGGGGAAGAGAGGAAGCCAACTGGAGATTAGGGCTAAAAGTTGACGTTTCCCCCTACAACAGGTGTTTGAAGGCTCTCTGGAGAGATAGGAAAAGGATACACATAGAGTATGGATATGATACATGGAGAAGCTATGTAACAGAAGAAACAGCCCTGGGAGTATCTCCTGCCTCAAAGGCAGAAGCTGAGTGGGCAAGATATAAGATGCTTCTCAGTGACTGGGACTCTGAAGAAAGGAAAACAAAAGATATGGGGGAACTAGGACACCTTATTCCCTTTCCCCCTTATTCCAGATAGATGTGATTGGTACCCATTTCTCAGCTCCTTCCTTTAATTCTGTTAAAGATAGCTTCCTATCGATTGAATCTTATTTCTCATACACACCAATGGTTGACCCTCTCCTTGCATTTCCTTGTGTCCCTTTGCTTGAAGCACAAGGCTGTGGGACAGTTCTGAGAGCCACATTGGAGAGTCACCTTTCCTAACATGTGACTGGGATCCCAACCCTCTCAGACTTTGTCAGGGAATTTTCTGTAACTGGGGCATATACACAAGTCATTCTCATGTTTCATAACTATATCTCCAATTATAGCTGAGCCCAACTATGAGCTTGAGTCTTTTAAATCTGCCTCATCAGACTACAAACCTACATCTCTTAAAACTCAATATCTAACCCTTGGGAGGGGGAGAGAAAGAGGAGGGAGAGAAGCAGGGAGAAGGGAGGAAAAGGAAAAGATTTCACGTGAGTGAGAGCAAAGCAAAAATTTTTGCAAAGCAAATTTATATATAACATTGGAAACTTTATATAACCTTGTATACAACAATTGGGAACTGAGGCTCCCATTAGATCTTCCTTCTATAAACTAAGGGACTGGAGGTGACATGATATCTTGCACAGTACTTAAATAATTTGTAATCAGAATATCAGGTTCAAATCCCAAGTCTGTTACTTAGTAGCTGTGTGACCAAGAGCAAATCACTTCACCTCTCAGACTCAGTTCCAAAGACCTTAGCCTAAAAGGGCCAGGGACTCCCACTGAATCTTGGGCCGTCTCTAGTCATCCTGATGAATATCTGACCACTTGACTCAGATGGCTCTGAAAGAGAAAGTGAGGCTGGTGATCTTGCACAGCCCTCCCTCGCTCAAATCAGAGTCAACTGCAAATCATGTCCTTATGACATCATTTCCCTGGTGTCATGGTCCCCTTCAAGAATGAAGGACAAACACAACAGTTACAAATGCCCTCTCTTTTTTTAATATTACTTTGCATTTGCTAACTGCATACTTTGTAAACATCAAAACAGTACATAAATGTCACCTGTGATCATCTCTCTGCCTTTATGAAAGCTGTCCACCATGCCTAGGACAAACTCGCTACTAACCTCCTCCTCTTGGAATTCTCAGACTCCTTAAAAGCTCAGCTCAAGGGCTTCTACCTCTGATCAGAGGCCTTTCTTCATCTGGCTCTCTCTCCTCAGATGCTAACGTCTTCCGCCCTCCCAAATAACTTTGTGTTTATTTTGTATACATTTATGCAGTACTTCTCTGGATTCACTGATCCAGCTCCCATTTGCATTATCAAGCCTGTCCCTGGAGGAAAGTCACTACTACTTTCCTTAGGGTTCTGGGGATTGAGAATGGATCTTCAAAAATTCCAGATCTTCTGTACAATTGAAGCAGTGAGAGAAATCCCATCCTTATATTAGAATGTAAACACCTTGAGGCAGAGACTATTTTATCTTTGTCATTAGATCCCCAGCACCTACCATAATACCTCACACAAAGTTCTCTTTTGACATTTGTGGAACTGAATCTGTAAAATCACTGGAGGTGAGCAGGTGAGGATTGGTCAGGAGTTGAACTAGATTATGTCTAATATTGCATCTGGTTCTAAAATCTGTGATCCTCTAAATAATGCCTAAAGTTCCCTCAATGCTATCATCCTAGGATTCAGGATGTTAGAAAGACAGGAGGAAAAACTTACTGAGAACTGAAAGGTATTTAAATATTTCAGAAAGAAAAAAACAAACCCTACCCTGTTCTCAAGATTGAAGTCACTTTTCTCTCTCTGCTTTACTCTGAATAGTGCCATGGGTACACATGTATATTGGGGCCATTTACATCACAGTTAGAAGTGTGCCCTTGAAAGTAAAATTGTTCCAGTGATTACAATCCAGGAGGGAGAAAAGGCAATTAAAGAAAGAAAAGTGCCTTCTCATCTCTAATACTATTTGTGGACCAGCACAGACACCGTCTCCCCCTTTTATAAATACTGCCTAAGACTGTATTTTTAACTAGAGTTATGCAGGCATAAAATTTCCTGGGTTTGCACTTTTCTATTAACCTGAACATACTGGGAATGCTCAACAGCCATGAAGTGGTGAAAACGCCAAAGAAATTAATGACTGTGTTGCACTACAGAAACGTGTCCACTAATATTTGAAATTTCAGGTCCCAAAACATCATTCACATTTGCTGACTGAAGCTGAGAGGACCTGGCTCTCTCAATCTGACTGGATTAGGATAGAGGAGCTTCTCTCCAATTTCCACATCTCTTTCTGTTCAATTTTCTCTGTCTCTGACTCTCTCTAAAATATAAACTCCTTGAGGACAAGAACTAATTTTTGTCTTTGTATCTCCCCATTGGACATAATATCTGCCTTGTACATAGCAGGTCTTTACTCCTTAACAAATGTTTGATATATTGAATTAATTCTCTTTCTTTCTCCCTTTCCCCCCCCTTTTCTCTTTCTCCCTCCCTTACCCTTCTCTCCTCTCTTCTCTTTTTCTTCTCCTTCCTTTCTCATTTTCTCTCTTTTTCTCCCTTTCCCTCCTTTCTGTCTTTCTCAGTCTCTCCCCTTTCCTTTTCTGCCCTATCTTCCTCTCCTTGCCCCTCTTTCTCTCCTCCCAACTCATCATACTCTCTGTCTTTATCACACACCTGTTTTCCTAGGGTTAATTTAGAGTGTTATTTATAAAAGATCAGAAAGCACTAATGCATATGGAACAGGTTATGATTTGTTTCGCAGGGGACACATTTGAATAGGTTAAAAAACAAATACACCAAACTCCAGTTCTCTCATTAAAAATTTATGCGAAATCAACATTTATTGGGCTTGAAATCCATAATTTTCAACGTCTTTGAGGGAAATATTACAAGCTTTGTGAGACATTTAGCCAGGTCATAAATCAATGTCATGTTGGAGAAGTGAACTTCCGGGCCTTCATCATTCACATGCTGCTCAGCCGATGACATTTGTCATAGCTGACTGAGTGTATGTGCCAAGTAGGCCGTGACACCAGTGTTGCCTGAGGATACTCAGGATGCATTTTTGTGCAGTTGCCATCTCAGTAGGAGCCTTGTTATATATTGTCTTCTCTTTGCCCAGGTTGCTGAAAAGGGTAGGATTTTATAAATCAAACAATCTATAATGTATTTTTATGTGAAAGACCCTGTGAGGGATACAATGTATGAGACCATCCCTGCCTGTGAGGAACTTACAAACTGTTTGGGGAGACCCACATAAGAAGATTAGTATATTATTGAATCTAAAATTGAACTGGAGGAAAAGAGGAAATTGGACAGCACTTTAAAACAAGACATTTTATTGATAGTTTTTGTTTTTACATTATCTATATTTCTCAATGTATGCCTACCATTTTCCCTCATAGAGTGACATACCTTAAAGTAACAAAAAACTAAAAGAGGAAAAGACAATTCCGTAAAAATTAACCAACATAGAAAAAATCTGACATGTGAGGTGTTCCACATCTATAGTCCTTGATGGTCTGAAAGTCCTCTCCTTCATTCTTACTGTTTTTCCCCCATTATTTCCCTTGAGATTCTAGACTTTTTGTTCCTCCCAATTTGTTACTATTTTTTCTAGCTCTATAAAGTATCCCCTTGGTACTAAGTGTGTAACACTAAATCTGTAAATTAATTTAGGCTATGGTAATTTTGCCTAGATCAGACCACCATGTCATTTCCTGGTTATTTCCAAACTTCTCATCTTATGATTTACCTTTACATATTGTCTTCCTCCATTAGAATGAAATCTCCTTAGGGCAGAGATTGTCTTGCATGTCTGTATTTCTCTCCCCAATCCTAAACACAGGGACTGGAGCAAAATAAGTGCTTAATAAATGCTTTTACATTGATCTAGCTTGGTCTGATATCTGTTGAGAAACAGCCTGGTGTAGTAGATAGGGCTCTGGACTGATGGTCAGGAAATCCTATGTTCAAATTCTGATTCATTCACTTACTACCTGTGTGATACTGGGCAAATAATCTGAGCTCTCCAGCCCTAAATTTTCTTATCTGCAAAGTAGATGTGAGTTTCATGTGTCTTTCCATCATGTGAGATCGAGGCAATATCCAAGTGAAAATACCCAACAGGTAGTTGGTAATATGGGCCTAGAACAGAGTTCCAGGGTGGACATATAGGTTTGGGAATGCTTGCTCATGGAGTTTCAGACTGCTATCAGGTTTCCCACTTTGAGATGTTTGATATCACTTTTTCATTGCTGCAATAACCATTGTCACTCAAGCTATTGGGAACATCCATCACTGCTAGGTGTTCTTGCTGCTTCACTTGCCATATGGAATGGTCACAGTGTAGAATCTGTCAAGAGCATCACCAGACTCACCTTTAAAATGATTCCTCTGACCTTAAAACACACACAAACACACACACACACACACACACACACACACTCACACAACCAAAAGACTTGGAAATTGCTTTGGAACTAAAATTGACAATGAGTTTCTACAGACCATGTGGGAACGATTGTTGACCCTTTTCTGCTTCTGAATAAGTGCTTTGCTTTCCATCTGGACATATGGAGCAAAGCAATCTTTGGAGGATGCCAGGAAAAGCAGTCTTACCTTGGATTCCTGAGTTGGCTTTATGTCTAAGAATAGATACGAGGCAGCTGAGTAAAACAATGAGCATTTGATATCTTGTTCACTTTTCAAAATAACTCCTCTGATTTAAAAAGTGAATGTCCTTGTGGCATGATGCCCTGCAGAAGGAGCAACAGAAAGGGAGAGTCATTTTCAGAACACTTGAGAGAGATTAAAGTGTTTTTGAGAATTTGTTGTTATTGAAAGAATTTTAGGAATGACATTATCCAAATTATATCCCTCCTTTAAGGCATTGAGGAGGGACACTCCTTGGTTGGTTTTCTCTTTAAAGTTGGAGACAGGAAGTCTTGAGTTCTAATCCTATCTTTAAACATCATTCCTTCGATGGCTAAGGGCACATCACATGACTTTCATGCCTCTTTTCCCACATCTGTAAAGAGAAGTTAATCAAGGGTGTTGGGAGGCTTAATTAGTTAATACTGCCAAGTGTTTTGAAGATGAAAAGAGCATCATAAATACCCACTGTTCAGTTCTCCTTTTAAGGAATAAAGAAGGGGTGAAATTAGATTAAGCAAATTATATTGCCCACAAATTACAAGGTAGGGCAAATTAAGGTTGGAAAACTAATTCACCCCTCCACTAATTTCTCCAGTTTATTTCCCTTGACATCAGCTAAGCATAATCTCCATCCTGAAAAAAGGGGGATGGGGAGAAGAGGAGGGAATAAACATTTCTATAGTATCTACTCTGTACCAGGAAACACTTTACACATTTTATATCAGCTGATCCTCACAACAACTCTGCAAGACAGATGCCGTCGTTATCCTCTTTTTATAGCTGAGGAAACTGAGGGTAAATGACAGGGTCACACGGTTAGTAAATATCTGAATCCAAATTTGAACTCAGGTCTTCCTCACTCTATGCCCAGGGCTCAAGCAACTTCACTACCTAGTTCCTTCTGAAAGGACTAGGGTCCTTTCTCAATAGTCTTAGGAAATTTATTAGGACAAAGAACAGGAAGAAAAGCTTATCTACTACAGGGCAAGCTATCTAGTGGACTGCAGACTGGCAGAAGCAAACTCAGGTGCTTAGAGCAAGATCATTGCAGTTCAGTGTAAGTTGGCCAAGAGTCCCATTTGAGGTTCAGAGAGAAGAGCCAGGCCTGTTTGGTATCCTGAAGCAGTCTTCTGAAGGTCATAGTACTACTGAGCTACCCTCTCCTCCAGAATCATCAGAATCCAGCAGCAAGACAGAAGTCAAGATAACTGGTGATGGCCCAGGATGCAGTGGGTGACCTTGACCTTTCTAAATTAAAGTCTTTCCCAGATCTCAGTTTGGTCCTCTTTGAGAATGAAGAATGAACAACCCATCAATCAACCAATCAACTAACCAATTGAACTCATCTTACTTTAGCTATCGATGTCCTAACTAGTCATTTTTGTGCTTAGGAGAAGATAGAGGTCAGAAGTGTTGTCCAGGGGGAAGAAGCTTACCTTGGGATGCCACAAGTTTGTCTGTTCTACTTAAAGTCCACTCCAGTCACTAGGCTGGGGAAGGGGAAGTCAGTGGCTTATAGAGAGGGAGCATATGATATTTCTTTCTTTCTCCAGGGTGAGATAAAGAGGTAGGAGGAAATCAGTGGTAGGGTCTTGGTTGGAGCTAGGACTGAGCAAGAGAGGAAGCATGCTCCTAGAAGGTGCTGATCAGGTCCCTTTGAGATGACCCCTGCCATGGACAAAGCTCTGGTGGTGTCATTCTAGGTACTACTTAAAAAGCTATTCTCATCCTCTTTTCTTCTTCCTCATCCCCCTAACTTTCCCCACCCCCCAGGAGGGACTCTTTTTGCTAGAAATTTCTAAGATATTGAAGATTTTCATTTGGGGAATTTTTTTCTACCCATGCCTATACATGGTGACTCCATGTCTTCTCTTTTGCAAACTTTCGTTTAGAACCAAAAATGTCAATTCCCACCATTTAAAGCATTCCAGAGCAAGAGGTACCAATCTCAGTCACAATTGCTTCAGGGGAAAACTTAAGTCAGGATCTAAATGGGAAAAAAAATCCTTAAAATTTTTCTTTTAATCCCAGGCTCCTATGCAGCTATTTCTGCATTTTAGTTGTCTTGCAGTAGATATTATGATATTCAATTCCCAAGAATGAAAGCCCTTTGGACACATAATCTTGGACTAATGAGTTTTTCATTTTTAGTTCATTTCTGTTATTAGAATCCTTGATATATTATCATAAGCTCACAGGTCTAGACTTTGAAGGGATCTCCAAGGCCACCTAGTCCAACCTTTTCATTTAATACATTTTACACCATTTAGGTATAAGCTATTAAAACTTAAAACTGCTCTAAGACTTTTGGGACATGCTGTAGAGAAGGAAAATTAAACCCACCTCCCCTAATCAAGCATTTACTGTTAAGCATCTGTGTAATTCTGTCAGACATTTTGCTAAGGATTGGAGCCTTGTTTGCTTCTCACAACAATTCTGTGAGGTAGGTACAACAATTATACTCCATTTTACAGATGAGGAAACTGAGGCCTAGAGAGGGTGGTCAAATGCACAGCTAGTGTCTGAGGCAGAATTCAAAACTAGGACTTTCTGTTTCCAAGTCTTTACTGTGCCAACCTGAGCCTCAGTTTCCTCCTGTATAAAATAAGAATAACAATACCTAATAATCTCAAAACATTATTATGAGAATCAATGCTATAAGGTATATGAAATACTTTGTATGCTTTAAAAGTAATACATAAATGTCAGTTATTATATTATTAATCACATAAGAAATACCGTAGCATAGAGCAGTTACATCCTGAAATGGAGAGGATGGTTTTTGTTGTTGGTTAGTCAAGTAGTTCTACCCGACTCTTTCTGACTCCATTTGGGGTTTTCTTGGCAAAGATACTGGAGTGGTTCGCCATGTCCTCTGCCAGATCATTTTATAGATGAGACAACTGAGACAACTTAAGTGACTCGCTCTGGGTCACACAGCTGAGACTGGATTCAAACTCAGGTCCTCCTGACTTCAGGGCCAACACTCTCTCCTCTAGGCCACCTAGCTGCCCTAGGAGAGGACAATGAGATTAGATGACTAAGATAGGTCTTCACAATGTAGGTATGGTTTTCCAGAATAATACACAAAGCATCCTAGATATGGCCCTATTCACAGATAGTAAATCCTCTGTAGCTTAGTTCTGAAGAATCTGTTGGAAGGAGGAGTGGTTGATTGCGTGTTACTATCTTAGCTCCTTATTGAATAGACAAAGTAAAAATGCGAGTTAGGTGGTGGCCAACTTTTTGGAAATAAACATGTATCTGGGTACTTTTCTCTTTCCCATTTTCAGGGGTCTTCTTCCTCATTAAATGAGACAATTCTCCCTTCCTCCCCTCCTCCTACCTTCATCCTCCTCTGAAGTCCTCCACTGTCACAAAACCAGAGACTCTTAGTTGGAAAGGACCTCAGACATCTAGGCCTACCTACACCTCAAAAGGATTCATCTCTAGATCATTTCTACCAATTCCAACATTAGGGAATAGGAGTTTTTCAGCCACATTTTGAATCCACTCATTTCATTCATACATTGGTTCATTCATTGAGGCAACTAGGTAGGATATACCATCAGTGATACATGCATGCTGTAAAAAGTTACATCCATGCCATCAGTGAGAATAGTGGACATACTAAGGTCCAATGTAGAGAGGTAATTTCATAGGAAGCACATGAGACCATGGAACTCACATGGAATAATAGTTCATACCTTCAATATTCCAAGCCCACAAATGTTTTCTGATGATATTGTCCTACTCTTTCCACTGGCATCATGCTTGCTGCCTGGCATGATTCTGGTTCTGGAGGCAGCTAAGCAGCACCATGTATAGAATGCTGAGCCTGGGGTCAGGAAGGTTCAAATTCAAATCCATCATTGTTAACTGTGTGAAATAATATTTGGAAAGTGCTTAGCATAGTGCCTGGCATAGAGTAGGTACTTTATAATGTTTGTACCATCACTACTCTCATTCAACAAACACTGGAAACCAACCAACTATAACAATGATCCAAGAAAGATGGAGTGATGTGATGGAAAGGGTCCATGACCTGGAGTCATGAAAGACATGGGGCCAAATTCCCTCTCTAACACAGAGACATTTTTTGTTGCCTTTTTTATATACCCAGAGATTAGCAGAGTACCTTATACAAGGTAGGCACTTAATAAATGTTTATTGGTTGGCTGATGGACAATTCTAGTTGTGTGATCATGGTCGTCATTTAAAATCTCTGGGGATCAGTTCCCTTAGCTGTAATGTTGACTGTAATAATGTTTCTCGTAGCTGCTTCATGGATCAAATGAGATAAGGACTTTGCCACCTTAAAGACCTATGGCAATGTTAGCTATCATTACCCCACCCACAGGGTGGGGCTGATGCTGGACTGGTGCCCAGAGGGGTAGAGAAGAGCCCAGACCTGGCTAATTATTAGCAAGAGTCAGTTCAATTAGGGGTTATCTGGAAGAAATGAGGCAAAACACTCCATGAAAAGCTAGGAGTTTAGGGCACAGTCCAAGGTCATTCCAGTTGTTTGGAATCCACAGGCAGATTTAAAGGAGAAATGAGTCCATGTGGGTAAAACTAAAGTCATCAGGTCTCACCCCATGTAGGCTATAATGACAAATGCTTGCTCTTAGTTTGTGTGTTAGTTAATTCATTTTCTACGATGGGCAAAGTGCTGGCTCTGGAGACAGAGGCCCTAGGTTCAAATCCCACCTCTGATACTAACTACCTATGTGAACCTGGACAAGGCATTTATTTACCTTGGGCTTCAATTTGCTTACCTGTAAAATGAAGGAACTAGTTTAGATGGCATTTGAATTCCCTTCCCTCTCTAAGTCTAAGATCTGGTACTTATGCTATAGTAACTCATTCCATATCCTACCTTAACCCATGCCAAGCTCTTGAAGCGAGGCCGTTAGTAGCTGCCGGTGAAAGCAAGAATTGTGGCAAGAATATGGCGACCAAACCCACTGATCAGTTGTTTCATTGTCCCATTGTTCATCTGCTGCCCTAACAAAAGTCCCAGACCCTGAAACTGGCACTGAGTGTGAGGCTGCTGAGGACAATGGGGAGTAATGACAAGTAATGGACCCAGAGTTAGAATTTTGACACTTAGTAGCTAGCCGTCCATGCCAGGCATCTGGCCTCCTCCTTTGCTGTGGTCACCCTGTCTCTCCATTTGGACAGCACCCTCTGGAGGCTGTGTCCCACTCCCCTCAGCTTTGGAACCAGGCCTTCCTGCTGGGATTTAGCCAGGCCCAGACTAGGCTTCCCATCTCTTCTAGCTGTCCACCTGACAACATTCCCCTCCCCTCACTTTCCACCTTTTTCTGGCTCCGGGAACAATAATCAAGTCTATACTATCAGAGCTCCTGGAAAAAGTGTGAACCCTAAGGCTGTAGATATCATCTCTGAGACATAGAATCCTAGATTTTGGGAAATGGAAAGGCCCTCAGTAGCCATATAGTCCTATTTGTACAAGAAAGAAATCCTACCTCGTTCCTCTGGAGGCAGCTCCTTCCACTTTTGGAAAGCTCTAATCACTAGGAAGATTTTCCTGAAACCAAGCCTATATTGTACTTGAAACTTATACCCATCTGCTCCTGGTTCTGTTCTCAAATGCCTGAATGAAACAAGTTTGAGCCTTCGTACACAGGTTGTTGTTTAGTTATGTTCAATTCTTGACCCCATGTGGGGTTTTCTTGGCCAAGATACTGAAATGGTTTACCATTTCCTTCTCCAGCTCATTGTACAGATAAGAAAACTGAAGCAAACAACTATGATTTATCCTCAGGAAGATGAGTCTTTCTGACTCCAGGCCCAGCACTCTATCTAAAGTGGTACCTAGGTGCCTTACACAAGACAGCCCTCTAAGTCCCAGTGTCTCCTTAGAATAAAACTCCCTTCCCTGGCTACCATTCCCTTAAATGTCTTATCTCAACTTATTCAATTTTAAGCTACTTGAGGGCAGGGGTTGCCTGATTTTGTACTTGTTATCCTCAGCACCTAGCATAGTACCAGGCACATAGTGAGCACTTAATAGTTATTCTGCCTTACACCCTCCCTTCTTCTTCCTCCTCCTCCTTCTTTTTCTCTTCCTTCTCCTTCTCCTTCTTCTTCTCCTCCTTCCTCCTCATCATCTTCTTCTTCATCATCTTCTCTCCCTTTCTCGCTTTCATAAAGGCAGTGTGGTATATATGGAAAGGATATTGGAGCCAGCGATGATTGTCGTAACCTGCTGCCCATGTTGGCCACTGTTGGGAGTGTCTTCATGCTGGTCTTCGGGACCCCCTTCAGTCCCTAACCCCAGGGCCCAGCATGTTGAATAATATATAAATATAAATATATTTATATATAAAGCCCAAACCTGTATTGTACCATGTCCTTAAATTAGAAGCATTATCGTGTTTCTATAACTTCTAAGCTTGCAGAAATGAGCAACGATGAAAGGTTCCCTCCCCCTCCTCTTCTGTCTTTCTGTCTAAATATTATGGCACTGTTTATCATTGTAATACCTAGGCCTTTTGATGGAGAACTAAATTAAAGTGAGCCAACGTGAGGGGGAGGGAGGAGGATGAATATTCTTTTCTTTATTTTGAGTTCCTTAAAAATTCCCTTGGCCTCTTAGCTTCCCAGAATTCTCTCTTGCATTGTATTTTCCAAGTAGAGAAACAGCAAAATCCTGTCAGGTTCATCATTGTTGGAAATGCAGCTCACCAGGGATTAGGGTTGGTCTGAAAATTGGCTCTAATGACCAGTTACCAGAGCTCACCAAATGTTTGCAAAATGTGGGAGAATTCCAAAAGTCTCTCTCTCTGTCACCCTCTGGTTTCAAGGGTTGTTGGTGAGCACATGTCATTTGGTTACAATATTATTTTCCCAGGACCCAAAGACTGAATTTTCAGGAGCTGTAGACATGTAGCTCTGGATTCTATGCCAATTTTCCTTAGTCTGGAGGGGAGGTACCTTTCCATGAGATTTTACAGTTTGCTGAGTATGCTAAGTAGCAAAGTACTAACTAGTAAGAAAAAACAGAATAAGAAAAAATTCTACTAATCCAAGAACACTGAGACACCATTACTGTATCTGTGTTTGATTTACTACCTTAGTAATTAGTGAGGCAGAGCAATATAATGGAAAGGATACTGTTTGTGGATTTCAAAGAACTGGCGTTTGATATATAATCCTGGGCAAGTCAGTTTTCTTTTTTGCAAAATGGGGTTGATAATACCTGTACTCCTTTTCTCAAGACACTAGTGTGAGGAAAGTACTTTTTGTGCAGTAGGTAGAGTACTTGGCTTGGAATCAGGAAGACCTGAGTTCTAGTCCTGATTCTCTTTTACTCACTATCTATATGACCCTGGACAAATCACCTAAGTTGTCCCAGCCTCAGTTTCCTTATCTAAGGGTGCTGGCTTTGAGGGACTCTGTGGTCTCTTCCAGCTCTCCATCTATGATCCTTACAATACTTAATGGATGTGGTATATTAAGGACATATAACTCTGATATAGTCTAAACCATATTATAGAGAGGGGGAAAGGGTAACCCAGTTCTTTAGATCTTCATTTTTTCCCTAAAAGAATATTAAACATCATTCAAATACAAAGCAGTTTTTCCATAGGAACTAGAAGAGACTTTAGAGGTACTTAAGTCCAGTCTTTTATTTTACGGATAAGGAAACTGAGATCCAGAGAAATAAACTGACTTGTCCAGAGTCACACAACTAAGTAGCTGAGTGAGGATCTGAAGTCCAGTCCGTTGGTGCCAAATCCAGAACATTTTCAACTATCTCAAGCTCTTCTGCATCAGTAACATATCCGTGTACACAGCAGTCATCTAAGGATGGATAGATATCTGATCTAGGATCTGGCCCATCCCATCTCCAAGGGAGACTATATTTTCTACCTTTGTAATGAATAGGAGAAAGGCTGTGCTGGTAGTATCAGCAGCCTATTGGGGGAAGGCAGGAAGGATCCTGGTCTACTTTGGCTAGAAGGTTTAGCCTTCATTATTCTATCTTGATGAGGGGTATCTGGCTAAAATTATGCTCTATCATGGATCAAGTACCTGCAGTCTAGGGTTGTGATAGTATCAAAAATAAAAGACATTTACCCTGATCACTCTCAAGGAAAGGGTTAATAGTTAACTTATTTTCACTGGTCTGGTCCCCTCTCACCAAACCCTAATTATGCAGAAACTGTTGAAAATGACCAGTCAACCTCTTCATCAAAGTAAGCATTAAATAAAAATTGGAGAATTGTGTAGATTACAGTATAAAGAGGATACACAAGAATAAATTTGATATTTGGAGAAGAAACCTATCTCACCGTAACGGGGAACTCTGCTCTTAAACAACTTTGTGGGTTGCAGGTTTTGGAGAGCAAGGGACATGTTAAAAGATTGGCTTCTCCACGTGTGTGGCTCCAGGGAGACCTTCCATTTTTCATTAAAAAACCTGCACGTGTATCTTTTCTTTCTCTCTCAAAATTCCTCTAACAATATAAAGTCAAATCTCCCTCATGGATGCTGTCTGCAGTGTTGGGGGTTCAGAATTCTCTGACCCTACTAGGAGTCATATCCCCTCGCACTTATCTTTCGGGCAGCCACCCATCCTAAGTGGGTGGAGATATTACATGAATGCCTCTCATTTAATATCTCCTTTTGTTCAAGACCATCTTATATTCTTATTAAACTACTCTCTTGGCACTAGAGAGAGAAGCTGGTGTCAGATAGCCACATTAACCAAAGTTCAGTCCTCGTGGTGCTTTTGTTAGTTTAGGTTCACGCCTTGTCATCTCCAACTTATGGTCAATTACCTCCAGAAATGAGCATCCCATTGCATTTCAACTTCTGCTCAGCAATCAGCTATGAGTGAACCTTATAAGGGAGAAGAAACTGTTCTGCTCTGCATGTAGGGAGAGTGGTGAGTGGGGATAGAAACTCAGACTTCTGTTACAACTGGCCGACCCTCTGGGAGGACAGGAACAATTGGTTTTACCTTAATCAAACGGGAAGCCAAATGCTTACAAGTCATTCTCATTTTTTAAAAAATCGAATCACATTACAAGGTCTGCCTCATCAGTTGTAATAATGAAAGGGAGGGAGTACAACAAAGGCTATTAATGCCATAAATTACATTTTATAGAGTATAGTCTCTCCACAAAGAGGCTTCTTTGCAATGCCCAGCAGGCATCCCATTGATGGAGGTATGCAGGCATACTGGGCAGAAAGACGAGAGAGAAGGGCACATACTACAGCGAGTGCAAGGTACTGAGAAGCCAGAGCCCCTTAGTCTGGAAGCTCTTTGCTCATCCCCCATCTCTCATGTTTTTTGTGACTGCTGGATTGCATGTGCTTAGCTTTCTAAAAAAAACCCAAACCACTCAACCTTCTAGCTAGCCTCTCTTTTATCTTCGCCCCTTCCCTGTGCCTCTTTTGCCTATTACTACAATTATTTGTCATGCCAGTGAGCCATTAGCTAAATATAGGATCAATAGATTAAAACACAAAAGACCCACAAAAGCAACATTCCCCAGATGAAAGTGTAAACCTCCGGCTAGAGCTGAGAACAGTGAATGGCCAGCAGAGCCCAAGGTTCGGTTCCAGCCCAGCCATTCATCACTATCGATTTTGCCAGTGAGAAAGAAAGAGCATCATTGGTTTGACAAAGAATGATTTATCCTCCATCATGAGACAATTTGCAGCCTTCGGTCTCATGTGAATCATTTCCCCTAGAGTCTTACTTCTGAGAGGAGAAACCCGCCAAGGAATTAGGGGTTTTTTTGTTTGTTTGTTTTGTTTTGGGATTCAATCTATAATTACTTCTCATAGTAAATGGCTCTGAAGGTTGGAATTTAATGATTTTAAAGGAAAGAAGGGGGAAAAATGGTTGTTGCCAGTATGCCTGAAATGCTGTTTGATAATGCTTATGCCCCTGGAATTGGTTGGAAAAGGAATGGCTCAGAACTGTGAATAAGGATTCAAGAAAAATGCCCAGTTATAGAGTTTCCTTTGCTTTTCAGGGAGTCCACCTGGTACGGCAGGTGCTCCTGTACCCAGACTTACTCTGCAGAATTCCCTCTAAGCATGGAAAGGCTAATCCTTAGGAAGAGGCTTAATGTTACAAACTATTCTGGGTATGGCTGAAAAGTCAGAGCAGCTGTTTCTTGGCAAGTCACGGATGTTGGGATAACAAATATTATAGAGGTGGTGTGGAGAGGAGCAGGGGACCAGAAGAGACCTCAGCTCAAGCTCTTTGACGTTGACTAGAAATTCAACCATGGGTTAAGCCACATAATCTTTATGAGGCTTCGTTTTCCCACTTATAAAGGAACAACGGAAAGAAGATTGGATTTATGGTCAGAAAGCCTGTCTCTGTCCTGGCCTCTGTGACCTTGATCTTTTGGGTATGTGTAAAATACTTAACAAGTGTGATTATCTCCACCTGACCTTCAAAGGCTCATAGGATGGGTTTAGGGAATCCTCTCTATTAGCACAGATGACTTATACCCAGTCTCTAATTTAATCCGTCCGAAGGAGTTTACTGATCCTTGGCAATGTTAAAGAACATGCCAGAGATCATACAGGAGTCTCAAAGGCCTGATTGGCACCTAGTTTTCCTGGCTCAAAGCAAAGTATTCAGTCTACTACATCATCCTACCACATGGTGCTATATAAATGTCAGTTACTATTATTTATCTAATCAGTGTGTCTGAGGGCTTTTATGAGACTGGGCACCGAATCTTGGTTATATTTCATTAACAAGAGGAGACCGCATGGTCCAGTGGAAAATGCTAGATCTAGAAGGAAGCAAACATTTATTAAGTAATACCATGTGCTAGTTACTTTACAAATATTATTTCACTTGATCCTCCAAACAACTCTTGGAGGCAGGTATTACTAGGAACCTCATTATAGGGTTGAGGAAACTGAGGCAAACAGAGATTAAATAACTTGCCCTGAGTCCCACAGCTAGTAAGTGGCTGAGGCTGTATTTTAACTTGGGTAGTAATAGTAACATTTATATAACACCTACTAGGAGTTGTGCTAAGTGCTTTACCACTATCATCTCATTTGTTTCTCACAACAACAACAAAAAAATCAAACTGGGAGGGCCCACCTGGTTCAGTTTGAATGTAAATAGTAACTGCTTCTCTTCTGGCCAGCAACCCTGAGGGTCTTCACCTCCCAGTTTGATTTTTTTTTTTTTTTAATTAAAGGAGTCTTCCCTTGACTCACTTCTTAAAGAGGCCTATTCACTGAATGGGTATTACCTCACTCAAAGTGAGAACCTGAAATGACCTTAGCTTAAAAGGGTCAAGATCTTCCACTCTATCTTGGGCCATCTACAATCCGGCCACTGGACCCAGATGACTCTAGAGGCAAAAGTGAGGCTGGTGACTTTGCACAGCTCTCCCTCACTTAAATCAAAGTCAATTGTAAGTCATGTTATCATCTCCCTGATACCATCCCCCTATCTGTATCTCTCTTGATACATATGTATATATAATGCCTTATCTATATCTCTTTCTATAGATATAGATACAGACAGGATAGATATAGATATTTATCTCTCTGTATCTGTATCTAAATAACCTGTATATATATTTCTATAGAGAGAGATATACTTATATACAGGGGACATACATCTATATTTTTAGGTAGATAGATTACTATGAGAGAGCTCCTCAGAGAGGGAGCACTTGCTTCTGGCTGGGGAAATCAGAGAAACTTGTGGAGAAGGGTGTGCTTAATCCAGGCCTCAAAGGATGGATAAGATTTCAAGAACCAAGGATGGGGGTGGGAGAGGGGGGGAGGCAACACATTCTAGGCATAGAGGATGGTATGAACAAAAGCAGTCTGAGAAATGTCAACTGGTCTGACTTATCAGGAGTATAGAATTCTTGAAAGAAAGTAGTGTGAGAAAAAGCTGGAAAAGGAGATTCAAGTCAGACTGAGGAAAATGCTGAATGCCAGGTTAAGGAGTTCAGACTTTCTATGGTACACAAACACAGATAACATGCCAGCATGATCTAAAAGAAGGAATGCTGGTTTGGGAATTGGAGGACCTGGGTTCCAATCCTGGCACGACTATTGTGTGACCTTGGGAAAAATCACTTAACCTGTTCATTCTTCTGCTTCCTTATTTATAAAATAAGTTGGCTAGACAAGATCACCAAGGTCCTTTTCAGCTCTGTCTCTGAGCCTCTGATCCCTAATGAGATAGGAAAAGAAAAAATATGAAGCCAGGCATAGCCCAAGAACAAAGAAAAAATGCATCCCCTTTGATTGTCTGATAAAGGATTGTTGGTGCTCAATACTACTTGGTGATGACCAGTGTCATAATTGTGGCATTTCCTGGCTAAGTGCTGTACTTCTTACTATCCGTTTTAAAAGCTGAAGATAAGAGTTTGACATTTGAGGGATTAAAAATTCAAATTTTCTAATCCATTAAACCTAAGTGCACCAAATAGGAAAGGGTGATTATTATAGTACTAAAAATATCATAGATACTAATAAGGAGGCTGACTGTATTACCAGACTATATGATGTGCTGAAGGCACTTCAACCTAAGTTTGTGTTTCAATGAAAGTAGATGTGAGGCAGTGGATAGAGCACCGGTCCTGGAGTCCTGGGTTCAAATCCTGCCTTGGAAACTTAACTCACGCAGTCACTTAAACCTGATTGCCTTAAAAAAAAAGTAAAATTAAAGTGGGTATTCTTGAATTTTATTCATGTTCTGTTGGAATGTTTTTCACGTTTTATTAGTTTGATTTGTATGGAATAGAACTGAAGGACACAAGGATTGGAAGGGAGCTTAGAGGCCATCCAACCTACGCTGCATCAGAGCAGGACTCCCCTCTGTCATATCCTTGACAAGTGATCAATTAGACTGACCAAAGCATTCCAGGGATAGTAAATTCACAACCTGAAGCAGCTCATTCAATTTTTAGAGAGCTCAAATTATTAGGAAACTTTTCCTTAATAAGGAGCTGAATCCTACAATTTCTTGTTGCCTTTCCTGCTGCCTTCTGGGTAAAAATCTAACTCTTCTTCCATGTGATGGGGCCTTCATTAGCTTTTACCCCCCACTCCAAATTGGAATGATCACTGACTCTATTTTGACAATCAATTCTTCCCCATTTGTCAGTTAGATTCAGAAAAGTAGTTCTCTTTTTTGATTCCTCCACTACTAGGAGACTGAATTTATAACTTAATTAATATTTTAATCATCATCAATTTAAATTAAATTAATGAAAATCAACCAACTGACAATTACTTATCAAGTGCTGGGCAATGTATTAAATGCAGAGGATAAAATGAAAAGGAAAAACTATCATTTTTTTACAAGTAATTGGAAAAAAATAAAATATTTAAAGAATAATCAAATAAACAGGAACAAAAACAATAAAGGAGAAATCATCCCTGTCCTTGGGAACTTTCATTCTATTGGGGGAAACAACATATCAGAGTTTGCATTGCCAATGCATTCAAATTAGGTAAAGAGGAGATCGAAAGTAGTCTTTGAGAGGAAGGTAATAGCAGCTATGGAATCTGGGAAGGGTCTCTGGAAGAAGATGGCATTTGAGTTGAGTCTTAAAGGAAGCCAAGGAATATGAGTTTGAGCATGAGTTGGAGTAGGGGAAAACCATCGCAAAGGTATAAATATGGGAATTGGAACATCAAAAATGAGTAGACCAGGATGACCAGATTGTAGAGTGTGTGCAGGTAAATGTTTAACAACTGGTTCTCTGGGGGGAATGTTTGTATGACAAAATGGGGACTGAGAAAAGGTCATTAGGTTCGGCAATTAAGAAGATACTGGTAACTCTGGAGAGGACAATTTCAGGTGAATGATGAGATTGGAAGCCAGATTGCATAAGATCTAGAAGAGAATAAAAGGAAAGGCATCCGAAACATTGAGTATCAACAGCTCTTTCAGTGAGTTTAGCTGAGAAGGGGAGGAGATATACAGGATGATAGCACTCCGTGGTAGATCTAGCGAACATCTTTTTAAGAATTGTAGAGACCAGGACATGTTTGCAGGCTGCAGAGAATTATCCAGTTAATAGGAGAAGATTAAAAAGGAGGGAGGGAGGAAAGGAGGGAGAGAGAGAGAGAGAGAGAGAGAGAGAGAGAGAGAGAGAGAGAGAGAGAGGACAGTGAGGGTAGTTCACTGGACAAGACAGGAAAGGAGCAAGGATTCAAGTAGAGAGCTTTGCATTGACAAGCCGGAATTTCACTTCATCACTAGAGACTGAATTCAAGGACAAGATCATAGGAGATGATGTTGGAGAACTGTGAGATGAAGGACATGGGAGAAGAGAGATCTCTCATAGCCTTGATTTTTTTTTTTTTTTTTTGGTGAAACCAGGTCCTCAGTAGAGAGGACATGGGGGACGAAGTGGTAAGGTGATTTGAGGAAAGAAGAAAAGATTTGGAACAGCTCCTGTTTTTAGGGGGATAGGGATTCAATTAGAGAAAAGGAGTTGGATTGCCTTCCTAAAATGAGAGCCTATTTGAGGTTAACTAGCAGAAATCTGCAACGTGAAATTTGAAGTGAATCAAGTTAGCGTAGTTTCATGATTCCCTCCATTTCTGTTTAGAAGCAGGTAAGCATGGATCAAGGAGGCAAGTGCTGGGAGTAATTCAGGGCTGGAGTTCGGTAAGATGTGATCCCTGATAGGACAGGGAGCAAGGGATTCAAACGTAAATCTAACTAGGTTCATCAAGGGTCAAGATGGAGAGGGGAGGGGCAGTTAGGTGGTGCAATAGATAGAGCACCTGCTCTGGAGTCAGGAGGACTTGAGTTCAAATTTGACTTCAGACCAATACTTATTTGCTGTGTGACCCTGAGTAAGTCATTTAAACCCAACTGCCTTGCCTCCCCCGCAAAAAGAAGACTGAGAAGGGAATGTAACAGAACTACAGCAAAGATAATACTAAGGGACAGAGTGAAAACTAGGTTTAGGAAGAGTAAGGCAAATGGAGAGATGAAAAGATAAGAGTGTGATCAGATAAAAGAATTTATGCTGCATTTATTTACATATGTACTTGTTCTTCCTTTTCTTTCTCTCTCCCTCCCTTACACACTCTCTCTGTCTCTGTCTTTGTCTCTCATTTCAGTCACTCCAATAGCTTCAACCCCTACCTCTGTTCAGATGGTCCAGCCCTAACTTCTCTCCCTAGCTATACACCCTCATCTAATAGCCAGTGGAACACCTGACTATCTCAAACCCCATATATTCAAAATGAAAATTACCCTCCTCTCACGAATTTATTTGAGCATTCATCAGTTTTCCTAGTTTTACTACAAGCCCTCTGAAGACAATTGCCTAGTCATTTTGCCTACCCTAGGACCTAATTCAATCCTCTGCACAGAGTAGGTGCTTCATCAATATTTGTTAACTGCTGAATTCTTCTTTCCAAATTCATAGGTGGCGTAAACTATCACTTATATGTCAGGGTTTAGGAAAGCCTTTCTGTTCCAAGTACCCCTTCCTACCTGCTGACTGACTCCTAAAATTCAGTAATTAGAGCCTTATTCCTTAGTGTAAAGTTTCATCAGCTTGTTAATAAAATCTAAATGGAGAGGAAGAAGGCACAATGGAATAAGAGTTGTACTTGGAGTTAAAAGATATAGTTTTATGTCTTAGGTTCAAAATTTCCTAGCCAAGCATCTATGGGAAAGTTACTTAACCTTACTAAGTCTCAGTTTCCTTATCTGTAAAAAAGGGAATAATACTTTATGTTATATAAATGTGAATTATTCCTATTATTCCTGGGAGGGATAGCTCTTCAAGCAATTAATCACCTAATCTACACTTTAACTTGTTTTGATTGTGAGAATCGGGAAGCAAAATGAAAATATTGGGCAAATAAAGAAGTTACAAGAGGTAGCATCACCAAGGAAGGAACTGGGTACAGTCTAATTGGTGAGGACAAAATTTTATCTAAGATTGTCCTTGCTCCTTCTCCTTTCCAGATCTAAATCTGTTACCTAGGCTCTGGTACCTTATTATCTTTATTGCCTCCAGAGGAACTTTGCTCCTATAACCACTTACTTTAAGAGCAGGAATTTTTCCTTTTCCACTAGCTTGTTCCCTTTTGTCTTCAAACACAAGTAGATGCTCCCCACTTGTTGCTCAGTCATGTCCAACTCTTTGTGATCCCAATGTTTTTTTGCAAAGATACTGGGATGGTTTGCCATTTCTATCTCCAGCTCATTTTACAGATGAGGAAATTGAGGTAAATAGGGTTAAGGGACTTGCCCAGGGTCACACAGCCATGAAGTGTCTGAGGCTGGATTTGAACTTATAAAGATGAATTTTCCTAACTCCCAACCCAGCACTCTATCCACTGCCTGACTTAGCTGCTCTTCTTTCCCACTTTAAAAACAAACACAGCATCACCACCAATCTTGATCTTATTGTTGACTTGACCTTGTTCTTTGTTCTAGATCCTCCCCATTCATTTCATTTTACTACAAAACTCCTGGATAAACAGTCTTTATGTATAGCCTCTATGTCTCCACCACTCATTTCTTTTGTAATCTCTTGAAATCTGTTTCTACTATATCCCTTCACAAGGTCACTTACAAGACACCCTTCCAGTCAAATCCAATGGCCTATTTTTATTATTTAATTTATTCTACATTGTATTATTAGATTATGTTATGTTGTCATATTATAATATATTATATATAATATCATATTTGTTTATTTAACTTTTTGACCAATCTCTTAGATTTCTTCTTGCACTTGACACTATAAATTACTAAGTGATGGGAAGTATGGTTCTTTGTATTTATTTGCAAAAGTTCAGAATTCATTTATGGTTTGTATGACAATGCATTATTCCTGTTTTCCTTTTGCCTGTCTGACAGCTTCTTATAAATTTATTTGCATTGGAGTTGGAAGGGTGCGGAGGGAGGGAGGATTTGAACATGCCTGATAGTTGATTTTATACTAGAGCCATTGATGGAATCATAGAGGATAAGGGAAGGCGACAAAGAGCATCAATGAGAAGATCCGAGATACACATACAAGTAGAGAGGTGCACATGGAGGGAACACAAGTGGTCTAGCCAAATCATATCTTCAGAACTTGAGGGTCCCTATATCTTTTCCCTTCTAGAAGTATCCTTATGCTATGCACTCTGGGCACAGCATCTCTGCTAAGCAGGTCACTCAGCTGGTTTCTTGAGTCTGTTCTCCACAGTTCAACTCTCGATGGCCAGAACAGGTTTTCTTCTCTACTAATAATCCTAAAAGCTATTTCCTCCAACCATCTGGAGAGAAATTTGGAACGATGCCCAAAGGACTGTAAGACTGTGAACACCCTTTGACCCAGCAATAATACTACTAGATCTGTATCCCAAAGAGATTTAAAAAAAAAAAGGACACATATGTACAATATAGATAGATAGATAGATAGATAGATAGATATAGTAGCTCTTCCTGTGGTGATAAAGAATTGGAAACTGAGGAGATGCTCATCAACCAGGGAACGGTTGAACAATTTTGTGGTATATGATTATGATGGAAGATTATTTTACTGTAAGAAATGACAAACTGGATGCTTTCAAAATAACCTGGAAAGAATTGCATGAACTGGTGCAAAGTGAAGTGAGTTGAACCAGGAGAATATTGTACTCAGTAACAACAATATTGTATGATCATCAACTGTGAATGACTTAGCTATTGTCAGTTATACAACGATTTGAGATAATTCTGAAGGATTTATGACAAAAAATGTTATCCACTCCCAGAAAAAGAACTGATGGAATCTGAATGAAGGCTGAAGCATAGTTTCTTTTACCTTTTTTTTCTTTTCTGATTTTTTGCTTTTTGGTCTGTTTTGTTTTGCAACAGAGTTAATATGTAAATTTTTTTTTAAGACCAAAATAAAACACCTATCTCTTACTTGAACTGCCTCCTTAGGAAAAATGTTTTACATTTTAAGGGACAACCAGGGGCATGGCCGGTACTTGTAAAGCCAATGGTGAACCTCTTTCTAATGTTGTCAGTGCTGTTTCTTAGCTTCCTCACAGCTTAAGAGCAGGCCTGCTGCCTATTCTCAGGCCTGCTCAGAATGCTTAAATGTATGTTCTACTGCGTGAGAATGACAGGGGCTAGTTTTTAAATCATTGGCAGTGCTACTGATCTCTGCCTCTCCTGCCAACTCCCTTATGATACAACCCACTGGCCCTCATAAAGTAAAACTGTCTGCAGGTGAATCCTAAGGGGTTCAGCTCTTTATACCAATATACTACCCTGAACATTGTGCCCATTTTGTGTCCCCAGATGTTAGGCTGATGACATCCTCTTACTTTCCTGGTTATCCATAAGGGATTTCCTTTCCTGCCTTTAACTATGATTTCAATGCATTTGATTCTCAAATCTACATGTCTATCCATTCCCATCTGCTCTCTCCTTATCCTGCAATGAGTCTGCCCAGGAAATCAAGTGGATATCTGAACCTGGAAGGGCCCAGACTGTGCATACACTATCATACAATCCTTCTGGATGGAACTTTTTTTCATGATCATCTTTACCTCTTATAATATTTCCTTCACTCCTAAAATGCTCCTCCAACTTGAATCTCAGCTTCCAACTTCCCTAACTCCCTGTAATCCAGATTCTCTTGGATACCATCACCTTATTCTTCTTGCCCTGGACTGAGTGGCTTTTACTTATTATTATTTTGAGTATATACAATAGACTCAGGAGAAAATTCTATTTTATAATCTTTTGAAGTTATTCTGGAGAAAAATGTTACATAGGATGACATGGAGGTCATCCCACAGGGGATCAAAAATGCTCTTTGCAAAATCCTGGATTATCCAACAATAAAAGGTGGAAATATAGTAGAGGCATCCCATATAATTTGGCATAATCTGCCCCTTTCCTCTTCTCACCGTTCTTACTACGTCCTTTGGAATCATATTCTTAGTTATCAAACTTCTCATCATCCAGAATCTCTTCCTTTTAGGTACCTTACTTCCTGCATCCTGAAAATTGGCTTTATAACAAGTAATGTGATCAAGTGGAAAAATCCTTGGATCTACTGTCAGAGAAGCTGGATGCAAATGCTGATTTTCCTACTTACTACCTATGTGACCCTAGAGAAGTCATTTACCCTTTCTCAGACTCAGTTTCCTCATTCATAAAATGAGAGAGAAGATGACCCTCAGATCCTATTGGCAGTGTTATGCTGGTAAATGTTTGATAACTGGTTCTCCGGGGAAAAAAATAGGTCCAATTCCCACATTTTTTTGCTTTGTAATTGAGACTTTTTCTTGTTAAAGATACTGGAGTAGTTTGCCCTTTTCTTATCCAGATGAGGAAACTGAGGCCAGCAGGGTTAAGTGATCTATCCAAGGTCACACAACTAATAAGTGTCTGAGGCCAGATTTGAACTCAGATTTTCCTGACTCCAGGATTGGTATTCTATCCACTGCACCACCTATTTATCTCATTTTACAGATGAGGAAATTGAGGTTGAGAGAGGTTCTGACTTTCTCAGGGTCATCCCTGCTGATATGTATCTGAGGCAGGATTTGAATCCAGGATGCTCTGACTCAAGTTGAACACTCTATCCATTTCTGCATGCAGTCTGATATAGTACTTTCTCCCAATCTTTGTTACTGTTATCAACAACCTCCTGGATATTCCACTTTTTCTATAGAACCTTGATCACAGTCTCCCAATTCAATCTCTTCCCTGTCACTTTCCCATGGTTTTAGTAATCACACTGACAACCTTCCTCAGAGTCCTAATTCCTTTATATATAACCTTCCTCTCTGCTCTGTCAGCCCCTACCAAGATGGCAGGTAGGACCCTGAGCTTGTTCCCAATAGAAAAAAAATTTACCACATCATCTCTCTTCCTACCCCAGCAAGTATGGAAAAGAGTAAAGAGAAGAGGGAGGCAAGCAAAGGTGAGAGGAAAGGATCAGAGGGGAGAAAAGTAATGAGGTAAAGGGAAAGGGACTGGCTAAAAATCTTAACACAGGATTTGAAGTGGGAAGCAATAATAACTACAAAATGCAAATGTGCCCTGCCTGGTATAAAAGTGAAATGTGGAATAGGAAAAGAAAGTATTGATTCTTAAAGAACAAAAATAAAAATGTAACAAGCATATTTTAAAAAATCACAAACATATCCCATGATTACGATCCCCAGGTAAATCCTTGCACAATACTAGAAAATGTTGACTTTTCAAATTATGGCACT
>CM053770.1:476097864-476116998 GCA_028658325.1 Potorous gilbertii
GTGTTATTTTCTTCAGCATTTTTTTCGGGTCTCCTTTATCAAGGTATTGACCCATTTTTCATGCTTTTCTTGCATCTCTCTCTCTCATTTCTCTTCCCAGTTTTTCCTCCACCTGTCTAACTTGATTTTCAAAATCCTTTTTGAGCTCTTCCATGGCCTGAGCCCATTGAATATTTATTGTGGATGTTTGGGATACAGAAGCCTTGACTTCTATGTCTTTCCCTGATGGTAAACATTGTTCTTCCTCATCAGAAAGGAAAGGAGGAAATATCTGTTCACCAAGAAAGTAACCTTCTATGGTCTTACTTTTTTTTCCCTTTTCTGGGCATTTTCCCAACCAGTTATTTGACTTCTGAGATTCCTTTCCACACCCACCTCTCCTCCAGATCCACCCAGCTAGTGATTGGGGTCTGAGATTCAAATGCTGCTTCCCAGCCTCAGGGCTTTAGCGGGAGGCAGGGCTGCTATTCAGTGTGAGATTAAATTCATGTGCTTAGGTGGGGGGCAGGGCTGCTATTCAGTGTGAGATTAAGTTCATGTGCTCAGGTGGGGGCAGGGCTGCCTCACAGGGCTCAGTTCCCTCAAGTAGTTTATGTGGAGACTTTCAATAATGGATCTGAGCTCCTGCCTGCTTTGGGAGCCCCTGTCCTCTGCTGCCTCTGCTACTGCCTCCCGAGGGGGCCTGAATTATGGAGATACCCTACTCCCTTCTTGGCCAGCCAAACGGGCTCTCTCACTGACCTTTGCACCTGTGGATGGAGGGAACTGCGTGGCTGTTGGAGATTCCGTCCCTGAAGCCTGCTCAGATGCACTCTCTCAGTGCCATGCGGCCAAGGCAGGGCTGGGCTCTGCTCCGGGCCCAGTACGCGATGGGCCTTTGGTGTTGGTTTATCAGGTCTCTCTGGAATGGAAATCTCCTCCACTCCGTTGTTGTGTGGCTTCCACTGCTCCAGAATTTGTTCTGGAGTTCCTCTTTACAGGTATTTTATGGGCTGTGGTTTAGGAGCTAGCATATGTGGGTGTTTCTACTCTGCCATCTTGGCTCCTCCTCTACAGTCCTTTTTAGAAAAAACATTAAGTCTACAAAGTAGACATCAGCTATAGGACAGTTATTAATTTTCTTCACCATAAAAGAAATGAGTCTATTTCTTGAGTCCATAACAGTGAGAATTCATTGAACAAACTGGGCATTTTTAGCCTCAGGAAGAAAAGATTCAAAGGTCTTTTCAAATATTTGAAACATTTCCAAATGAAAAATGGATTAGTTTGGTTCTATTTGGTCCCAGAGGTCAGAGTCTGGAGCAATGGGTAGCAGCGGCAAAGAGAGTTGATGTCAGGAAAAATTTCCTAACATTTAGAGCCACCTAAAGGTGGAATGGGTTCCCTGAGAAGTGATGGATTCCCCCTCCTAAGCGATCTACTAGGATATGTTGGATGACCACTTCTCCAGTATGTGATAGTGAGGATTCCTTTTGTGTTTGGGTTGGGCTAGGAGGCTCACTGAGGTCCCTTCTGGCTCTTATATCCCACAGTTCTATGATTCATGAGATGCTTCAATCATAAAAGACTAACAAGCATGAATACTTAAAACATGACGAGGTCACTTATCACCACTTATACTCTTCCAGGAGATGAAGACAACTTTGTGGGAATGCTGTGAACACATTTCACATTCACCTCAGATTTATACTGTCCAAGCAATCCACAGAGTCTAAATATTTGGGGCTGTCAGGCATCAGTAGTCTTTTCAGCTACAGAATCCTCCTGGCTGTAGCTTTCTTCTCATCTAAGAAATTGTAGCACAAATAATCTATGGGCATGTAGCAGCCTCAAGCCTGTGCCCCTGTCCAGCCTGTTATCCACTATGGCATGTTGCATTTTAATGCCTTTTTAGAAGGTCTCCAATTTATCAATGTCACCCTAAAATGTGGTACCTAGAACTCAGAATTACACTCTAGATGGGGTCTAGTCAGGGCAAAGTATAAGATTATTTACATCCCTAGTCCTCAACAGTTTGACTTTTAATTAATGTAATCTATGGCCTCCTAAGTTTTATTGACTCACACTGTTATCTCATATTGACCTTGCAGTCCACCAAAATCTTCAAGTCTTTAAAAAATTGCTATCTAGTCATATCATTTCCATTTTGTACAGTTGCTTGCTTTTGTGGCATTTGAAGTTAAGTGACTTGACCAGGGTCATGCAATTCTAAGTGCCTGAGGCCAATTTTGAACTCAAGTCCTGATTCTAGGACCAGTGTGCTATCCACTGCACCACCTAGCTGCCCTGTTTGCCTTTTTTAAGATACAAGTGTTAGACTTAATGATCATCTTTGCTAAAGTCCATCTTATTAGTTTCAGTCCAAAGTTCTAGACTGTCAAGACATTTGTCATCTAAGATGCTAGCTATCCCTCCTTACTTTTTAAGGCTCGGATAAAATGTTGAGTAGCTGAGGGCCAAGTACAGGTCCCTGGGGCACTTTACTATAAACTTTCTTCCAAGTTGACCTCAAACCATTCACAACTATTTTCCAGGTCTGGTCATTCTACCACTTGTCAATCCAGTGAACCTTGTTATCATCTGCTCCCCATCTCTCCACCTTTTCCACAAAGAATAGCATGGTATACTTTGTCAAACATTTTGATAACATCTAGGTATGGTATAAGTCCAGCATTTTCCTGAGTTTTCCAGTCTAATACCCTTGTCAAAACAACAAATGAGGTCAGTTTGATGTCACCTATCTTTAATTAAACTATATTGCATTTTCCTGGGCATTTAAAAAAAAATAGATATTTCCTTACCATTCCTTAAATAATATGTAAAGTCCTATAAGTTCAGGAGGCTCTGGGTGCTCTCTCCCATTCCTGGGCCTTACCTTTGGACTCAAGAAGACTACATTCAGTCTGGGGAGAGCTTGACCCCGCAGTGTTAGAATCAGGAGCGACTTTAGAATAGAACTCTAGGATCATAAAGCTTAATTTTGGCTAGTGTTTAAGGTTTCCTCGAGGGCCGTCTTCCCTTTTCCTGATCTATACCTTGTCACTGGACCCAGATGGTTCGGGAGGAGAAAGTGAGGCTGGTGACTTTGCACAGCCCTCCCTCACTTAAATCCAATTTCCTTGCATGTCATGGCATCACCTCCCTGATGTGATAGTCTGAAAAACAACAATAACAAAGGTTTCCTCAAAAGTGATTAAGAGGGTTCTTTCTAGAAAAATATTTGAAGTGCAAAGGACAAATGAATCAGTTATAGGACAGCTATTTATTTCCTCCAGCACATTAGATATACTCAAAATCTAAAGCACTAATAAACATACATGAAAAATACTGAAAGCATGATATAGTAAGCTATTGCTTCTATACTTTTTTAAGGAAATGATGCTTACAGCACTAAAACATGAAAGATTTTGTAATACTTTTGAACAAATACCTACACCTATATATAAATATATAATATAATATAATAAATACTATATAATATGATATATAATATAATAATTCACCTATACCTTGGCTATGTCTTACTCAAACAACTCATTCAAGTTTCATATCATCTGGTAAGCCAGATCCTAGCTGGGCTCACCTTCCGATTGATGGTCATCTTTTCTGAGAAGCATCGTAGGGAACACTTACCACAGAGCAGCCAGCATCGACTGAGGAACCCTTGATCACTAAAACTCTACTTTGTAGAGAAAGGTGGATAGAGTGGTGGACCTGGAGTCAGGAAGACGTGAGTTCAAATCCAGCCTTTGATACTTTCTGGCTGCTTGACCCTGGGCAAGTCACTGTCTATCTCAGTTTAAAGTGAGGATAATACTAACACCTACCTCTCAGGTTGCTTGAAGGTATCAAATAAGATAATATTTGTAAAGTGCTTTTTAAACTTTAAAGCCATATATAAATGCTAGCTATTATTATTAAGACTTTCAAAGTTATGATTGTTGCTTAGTCACCTGTGCTCAAGGAAAGATACCCAAAGCAGAAGAGATGACTGAGAGCTAGTTTCAGCTTCAAAAAACACATGCTCTTACTGACACATGTGAGCAGTTGCCATAACTCTTAAGAGGAAGAAGGAATCCCCTCCCCATCCTCACATGTAGTCCAAGGGAAAGCTGGTGGTGTTCCAATCCACATATACAGAAGAGAGGAAGAAGAGGATGAAAGCAAAAGTTACCCTTTCTTTAAAATCTACTGAAGAAGCACTGCTTAGTGACCAATGATTTCTTTAACAAAGATGCCCATCACAAGAACACTACATATACTTCATGGAATTAACCCCATGGGTGCACTCCCAAGGATGTTCCAAAGAGGGTAGGCTCCAATTCCACTCTCCCATCATCCCATGATGCAAATAAATTCAAGAACTTTTGCCAGGAATAAAAAATAAGCCCATTTGTCTATAGGTTGCCTATTACTTCCTATTCCACATTCTTCTTCTCTAAAAAGGGAGGGAGGGGAAGGGTGGTGCTGGCATTTTCTATTCTCCAGTCACGTGTTATCTGTCTCATTTGCCAGAATTTTAAACAGATCTTTGATGGTGAACAGCTCAGCAATCACATATGTCAGTTCTTTCAGTATCCAAGGTCATGGATCATATGGTCCAGGTGACATGAACTCATCAAGGGCCTCTAGGTATGTGCTTACTATTTCCTTATTTATCTTGAGTAACAGCTCCCTATTAGTCATTTGGGTTCTGTCCTTTCAGTCCAAAGATCATTGTTCTTGGCAAAGGAAACATGAGCAATAAAGAAATGGAACAACTCTACCTTCTCTTTGCTAAGTTTCATCATCGCAGGCACCCTGAAGAGCAGTCAGAGAGCCCTTCTTTGATGCTCCTTTTGCCTTAGTATAGCTTTAAAGTAAATCCCTTTTTGTGTTGTCTGTCCAGTTTCAATTCCTTCTGAGCTTTAACATTCTGGACACTCCTCATAGAGGACCTGGTGGTGAACTTGAGTAACTAAGAGCTGTCTGTTAGTGAATCTAAGCAAACTTACTTATTGAAGGCATCCCATTGTCACCAGCTAATTCCACTACCCTATAATCTGTTAACTTTTATTATACATGCCTGCTACAAGCCCGGTGGTATGTGAATCTAGGTTTACATATAATTCAGCAATATTTCCATTAACCCTTTTGGAAACAATGCTTTAAGTAAAGGCAATTTGAGACGTAGCATTCTACCATCCTTAGCTCTGGGATTGTGAGTGTCAAAGAGGAAGAAGGAAGTAGGGGGGCTTGAGGATCTCTCTGCTACAGAATGGCTCTTACTTTCTTTCTTGTCTTTCCCAAAACCTTAAACCCAAGGCACTCTTGAAGTCCATAGATTGGACAACAACAGGTCCCTGCCCAAGCTCCATTTAATGGCTGTTTTCTGGACCCTACTGGCCTAGAGTGATTATCACTTTCTTTCTCTTTCCCTCCCAGCTTGATTTAGTAATTTTTTTCTTTTGCTCATTAAAGGGGTCATTCCCTGACAATTTCTTAAAGAGGCCTATTCATTGAATGGGCATTACCTCCCTCTAAGTGAGTAGCTGAAAAGGCCAAGGTGTCCCACGGCATTCTGGGCCATCTCCAGTCATCTTGATGAATATCTGGTCTCTGAATCCAGATGGCTCAGGAGGAGAAAGTGAGGTTGATCACCTTGCACAGCCCTTCCTCACTCAAAATAAAGTCAAGTGCAAGTCATGTTATCATTTCTCTGATGGTTTTCTTCAAAAACAAACGACAAAGACAGCAACAACTGCCTAAGACGCTTACTAGCTGTGTGATTTTATTCAATCTCTGCCTGTCTCGTTTCTTCTTCTGTATAACAGAGATAATAAATACCACTTCTCTCCCAGAATTCTTGTAGGGATAAAATGAGGTAACATATGTAAAGCGCTTTGCAACTTTTGTATCCTCAGCTCTTAGTACAGTGCCTGACACACAGTAGGTGCTTGATAAATGTTTTTTTTTAAATTTTATATAGTATATATGTATATATAATTATATGATGCTTTTATAGTCATCCTCCTTCCTGTTCCTTCTTCATATTACGTGTGTATACTGTGCATACCTTTTAAAATAAATTAGTTGATGAGTTCCATCTTCTCTTTCCATAATTTACCCTCCTCCTTCTCATCAGAATTTCTTCTCTTTATTATTGAGACTTTCCTATTCTTCTTGGATTGACTTCCCTTGCAGGATTTTAGTCTATTTGGATTCTACCTATCTTTTCTCTTAATCCCTTGAGATCTTCTCTCCTAAAAGAATGCATTTCTGACTATGCTGGCTTCCTCATCCTTCTCTATCATAGATTTTAAAATGTAGTATCTACTTCAAGCACCTTCCAAAGGTTACTGTCATTTCTAAATTAGCGGACTATTTCTCCATGTTGCTGAGAATCTGATCAAATAAGTGGTTTGCCTCATTGGTTACTCTACCTTTAGAAGGATGAAATTACCACTAAGTCAAGTCAAGAAGTTATTAGCTATCTACATTTAATTGTAGCCTTTGTCAGGGTGGCGGGGTGGAGTGGGGAGAGAGGATAAAGTAAAAAGGGGACAGATTAGAACAAAAGAAAAACTACAAGGAAGCAAAGAAAAGGTGGATTGTTTCGAAATCAATGTTTAGTATTTATTATGTAGAGCTTCTTGAAATGGAAATTTATTGTTTTATATTGAATCCCCTCTTATGTTCTGCTTTGTATATGAAAATGTTCTGTTTTTTCTTTTCTCATTTTGTATTTAAGTTTTAAAAAATTACTAAAAAAAAGAAAACTCTGAGAAAAAAATTATTAGCTACTCTGTTTTGGGTCAACTGAGATGTAAAGTAGATCATAGATATAGTTGGAAGGGATCCTAGAGGTCATTAATTCAGTGTCCTCTAAGATTCCATTTAACTCTAAATCTATTATCCTATTTGTTATTTTATAGATGAAGAAACTGAAATTCAAAGATATTAAGTGATTTGGAAAAGGTCACACAGCTAGTATGAGAAGCATAATTTGAACTCATGTGTTCTTGATGCCAAATCTATCACTCTATCTACTATATCATAGAACCTTTCAGATGTCTAGACGATTGAAATATCCTGTCCCTACTATGTATGAAGCCATTGTTCTGTTTTCCTAAATCAGTAACTTAATAAACATTTAGTGCCTACTATGTTCCAGCTACTGTATTAAGTGTCAAATCCTTTTCTATCTCCTCTTGTAGTCTATGTCAGGCGTTCTAGAGCTGGGGTCCACAGACCTCCAGGAACTCCACCTTCACCCATGGGTTTCAAGAGAACCATGAACTTAAAGGGGAAAAAGTCTGTATTTCAAAGTAATTGGTTTCATTTTAAATAAGACACACAATTTATTAAATAATAAATAAAATAAATATTATAGAATGTAAATATTACTCAATTAAAACATTGAATATTATTCAACGTACAATTTATATTATTTACCATAACAATAGAAACCTTAAATATAATATAAATATAAAATTCTATGTGTTTTATTTTATGCACATAAAGACATTATTCTGAGGAGGGATACAGAGGTTTCACCAGATTGTCAAAGAGATCCACGGGACAAAAAAGGTTCTGTGCTTATTGTCTCTAGTATAATATAATGATAATATCACTTCAGTTCTTGCCTCTGTTTGAATTTACTCATTAGGCTTTCCTTCTCTCATCCCCAGATTTCTTCATACAAGTATACAATGCTACCTTTCTCATCTCTTCATCTTTTACCAACAATCTTATAGAAGGATGAAATTATCACTAAGTCAATTCAAGAAAATATTAGTCCTATGTATCTTCTACACTTTTTATGGGCTAAAACACAGGCCATCCTGTATACAAAACCATTGTTACCTTTGGAATAGAGGTGGGCAGTTGGAGGAATAATGCATTTGGAGTCAGAGAAACTTGGTTCAAATTCTATCTCTATCTATTTCAACCTAGGCAAGTCAACATCTCTCTGGATCTCAGTTTCCTCATCTGGAAATTTTGAACTAGATGAGGTCTAATGTCCCTTCTAGCTCTTTATCTACCCAGCAGACTATTAAAATAGTGCAAATGTGAAGCGATGAGCACCTGTACTAGGGTGGCAATAGTATCAGAGGAGAGAAGGGGCATATTAAAGAGATATTTCAAAGATGGTCTTAGCAACTGATTGGATATGAGGCATGAGAGGAAGAAGTCAAGGATGTGACACCCAGGTTGTGATCCTGGGGGACTGAGAGAATGGTGGCACCCTTCACAGTAATATGGAAATTTAAAGGTTGAGAATTGGGGTTAGGAGGAAAGAGAATGAGTCTGGTTTTGGACAAATTGAGTTTAAAATGTCTGCTGCATATGTAATTTGAAATGTCTGAAAGACAGTTGGAGATGTGAGACTGGAGGTCAGCAGAGAGGTAGGATAGGATCAATAGATTTGTGAGTCATCAGTATGGAATTGATAATTAGATACATCAGAGCCAACGAGATTACCAAGTGATGCAGAATAGAAAAAGAAGAGAATAGGGTCCAGGATAGAACCCTGAATGATGCCTAAAGTTAGAGGTTATGATCCAACATAGGAGACTGAGGAGTGGTCAAATAGGTAGAAGAACCTGAAGACAGTGTTATCCTGAACATCTAGAAAGAAGAAAGAATAAAGAAGAAGGTTATCATTAGCATCAAAGGCTGCAAAAAGGTTCCAAAAAAAAGAACAGGGATTGAGAAAAGACCACTGAATTTGACAGTTCAGAAATCATTAACTTTTTTTCTTTTAAGTCATATTTTATTTTTACTTCCTAGTGACATGCCAAGATAATTTTTAGGATTCATTTTTACAAGATTTTGAGTTCCAAATTTTTCTCCCTCCCTCTTTACCCTTCTTCCTAAAATGATAGGCATTTTGATATAGGTTGTGTATGTGCTATCATGTAAAAACATATTTTTATATTAGTCACAGCTATGAAAGAATAAACAGATCAAAACAGAAAAAAGAAGAAAGTAAGTGAAAAAAGTATGCTTTGATCTGCATTCTAAGTCCATCTGTTCTTTGTCTGGACATGGATAGCACTTTCTTTTATGAGTCCTTTCTGCTTGTCTTAGATCATTGTGTCTCTGAGAGCAGCTGAGTCATTCATAGTTGATTGTCACACGATGTTGTTGATATTGCGTACAATGTTTTCCTGGTTCTGCTCATTTCACTTTGTATCAGTCCATACAACTCTTTCCAGGTTTTTCTGAAGTCTGCCTATTCATTTTTTATTGTACAATAGTATTCTATTACATTCATATACCACAGCTTGTTCAGTCACTCCTCAATCAAGGGTCATCCCCTTAAGTTCCAATATTTTGTCACATAAAGAGGACTACTATAAATATTTTTGCGCATGTAGGTCATTTCCCTTTGTTTAATGATCTTTTTAGGATAGATCTAGTAGTGATATTGCTAGATCAAAGACTATGAACAGTTTGGTAGTCCTTTGGACATAGTTCCAAATTGCTCTCCAGAATGGTTGGATTAGTTCATAACTCCACCAATAGTGCATTGGTGTTCCATTTTTTCCATATCTTCTCCAATATTTATCATTTGCCTTTTTTTTGGTTATATTAGTCAATCTGATATGTGTAAGGTGGTATCTCAGACTTGTTTTTTATTTGCATTTCTCTAATCAAAAGTGATTTTAGAGCACTTCTTCATATACCTATAGCTTTGATTCCTTCATCTAAAAACTACCTGGTCATATCTGCTGACCATTTATCCATTGGAGAATGACTTGTATTCTTACAAATTTGACTCAGTTCTCTATATATTTGAGAAATGAGGCTTTTATCAGAGACACTTGCTATAAAGATTGTTTACTAGCTTTCTGCTTTCCTTTAAATCTTGATTATATTGGCTTTGTTTGTGCAAAAGCCTTTTAATTTAATATAATCAAAATGATTTATTTTATATTTCATTATGCTTTCTATCTCTTATTTGGTCATGAACCTGTAACTCAACTTCTTCAAGAATTTGGATGTTATACCTCTTAATGCATATATTTAGTATTGATATTACTTCATTGTCCATTGTACCTTTTAGCAAGATGTGGTTTCCTTTCTTATCTCTTTTAATTAGATCTATTTTTGCTTTTACTTTGTCTGAGATCAGGATTGCTACCCCCGCTTTGTTTTTCACTTTAACTGAAGCATAATAGATTCTGTTTCAGCCCCTTACTTTTACTCTGTATGTGTCTCTCTGCTTTGAGTGTATTTCTTGTAAACAACATATTGCAGGATTCTGGTTTTCGATCCACTCTGCTATTCATTTCTTTTTATGAGAGATTTCATCCCATTCACATTCATAGTTATGATTACTAACTGTGTATTTCCCTCTGTCCTATTTTTCCTCCTATCTGTCCTCTTTCTCCTTCCTCAACAGTATTTTTACCTCTACCATCTTTCCCATCCCCTCTCTCTTCTGTCATTGCCCTTCCCCCCTTGCTTTTACTTAATATCCTTCCTTCCTACTTTCCTGTCCAGTAAGATAGATTTCTATATTCAACTAATTGAAACAATTTAACCCAATCTACCTCTCCCTTCCTTCTGTGCCCAATATACTCCTCTGTCTCATTCATTAATTATTTTATATGTCATTTCTTCAAATTATCTTTATACCTGTACCCTCTGTTTATGTATATTCCTTGTAGCTGTGCTCTTAGTGGTACAATGTTTAAGAATTGCAAGTATCATCTTCCCAAGTATGGATGTAAACAGTTCAGCTCCATTGAATTCTTTATGTCTTTTCCCTTTTTAGGTTTCTCTTGGGTCTTGATATTAGAGATCAAATTTTTTGCTCACTTCTGGTCTTGTTATGAGAGCTTGAAGTTCTTCTATTTCTTTGAATGACCTTTATTTCTCTTGGAGTATTATGCTTAATTTTGCTGAATAGGTGATTCTTGGTTGTAGTCCTAGCTCTTTTATCTTCAGGACTATCATGTTCCATGACCTCCAGTCCTTTAATGTTGCATCCTATGTAATCCTGATTTTTTTTACCTCTCAATATTTGAATTCTTTCTTTCTGGCCAGTTGCAGTAATTTTTCCTTGACCTGATAGTTCTGTAATTTGGCTAGAATGCCCCTTGGAGTATTCATTTTGGAATCTCTTCCCTGAAGTGATCAGTGGATTCTTTCAATGCCTATTTTGCCCTCTGGTTCCAGACATCAGGGCAGTTATACTTGATAATTTCTTGAAAGATGCTGTCCAGGTCCTCCTTTTGATCATGGCTTTCAGTCCAGTGATTCTAACATTGTCTCTCTTGGATCTATTTTCTAGGTCATTTGTTTTTCCAAGGAGGTATTTTATATTTTCTCCAATTTTTTCATTCTTTTTAATTTGTTTGATTGATTCTTGATGTCCTTATTAGGCTTCTATGTTCCCAATCCTAACTTTTAAGGAGATATTTTCCCCAGTTAGCTTTTGTATTTCCTTTTCCATTTGGTCAATTGTATTCTTAGGGAATTATTGAACTTTTGTATCTCCTTTTCCATTTCTTTAATTCTATTTTTTAAGCAGTTGTTTTCTTTTTGCAAGCTGTGAACTCTTTTCATAATTCTCTTGCGTCACTCTCATTTCTTTTCCCAAATTTCTTCTACATCTCTTATATGATTTTTATACTCTTTTTTGAGCTCTTCCATAAGTTCTTTCTGTGCTTGAGGCCACTTCCCATTTTTCTTTGGGATTTTGCCCATAGGTGTTTCGATATTATTGTAGTCTTCCCTGTCACCTTAATAAGTTTTTATGGTCAGATTTTCTTTTCATTGTTACTTTTTGCTCATCTGTAGCGGACAGCCTCCATCCCTACATGGCTCAGTGATATGGTGAAGAACAAAGACACTGGAGGTGAGAGAAGATAGACCAACTCCATTTATTGATCTGAGGGTCAGGGTATTTATGGACAGAAACTGCAAGCCTACACATTCTGCTTGTCTCCTGCCCTAGGGATTTGATCAATCTTATCTTAAAGACTGTGAGTCTAGAGGGTATCTATTTTACATATCCCTTGTTTTCTGTAATTCTCTTGTTTGTCTCAGGGAGACAGCAACATCTGGGGGGCACGGGAGAGCCATTCTGGATGATAATGAGCACAGTCTCAAAGAACAGTTTCCCTGAAGGTCTATCCTGATCTTGTCAACCTCACTCCACCCTGGCCCTCAACACTCATCTTTTTTTTTTTTTAAAAAAACCTTTTCCCTTCATTTTAAATTTGAGCTCTGCTTCGAGAATGGAAGGGGCATTGTCTCAGACTTCTTGTGCAGTGATTGCAGGCCCTAGCTGTTTACCTGATGCAGCATTGATGTTGCCCTGAGTTTTTGCAGGACCCTCATGTCTGGTGATGTGCTGAGAGGATGGGATGCGAAGGGGCTGCCACTGCTGAAGGCTGTAAAGGTCTGGTGGTTTACCTGGTGCTGAGTTGGGATCCGAGGGGTGGTATCTGGTATGTGCTGAGACTGGTGGGGTGTTTTGGTGTTTCCCAGGGTTACACTGAAGCACTTGGCAATCTGGGCCTGTTTGCCTGGGGCTATATCGGGTGGCTATCTGTTTGCTTAGGCATCCATAGGATTGGCATCTATCTGTTTGTCCAGGGCTATTCTGAAGAACATGGAGGTCTGGACACTGGAGGATGCCCGTTTTCTCAGGGCTACTCTGAATCACGTGGTGGTTCTCAGAGCTGGAGTCTGCCAGTTCCCCTAGTTATGCTGAGAAAAGTGGGAAGGGTCCTGGTGTTGGCATTTGCCTGCTCCACCACATGAGCTCAGGATCTCCTCTTGATTTGCTCAAGTGGGTCTGTCTGGGATGCTTCCTGTCATCAACTGTGCTCCTCTTTTACCTAAGTAAGAATTACTTTTCTTGCTGATCTTCCAAGTTTCTTGCACTAAAGATTGATTTACCTCATCTTTTTGCTGGTTCTGCTATTCCAGAATTTGTTTTGGGGTGATTTTTACAGTTGCTTGGAGGTGAATATGGGAGAGTTATGGCAATTTACTGCTTACTCCACTATATTGACTCCCAGAAGTCCAATCATTAACTTTAAAGAGAGAAGTTTTATTGAAATGATGAGAGTGGAAGCTGGACTATAAGGAGTTAAGAAGAAAGTAAAAGGAGTGAAAGTAGAGGCACCTATTATTGGCATTTTTTTTACAGTCATGTAAAACAAACTATATTAGCCATATTGCAAAAGAAAACATAGACCTCCCAAAACAAGAATAATAAAAAAGTAAAATTTTGCTACAATCTTCATTGAGATTCCACCAGTTCTTTCTCTGGAGGTAGATAGCATTTTTTTATCATAAGTCTTTCAGAACTGCCTTGGAACTTTGTATTACTTAGAATAGCCAAGTCATTCACAGTTGATCATTGAACAATATTGTTGTTACTATGTACAATGTTCTGTTCATTCTTATTTCACTTTGCATCAGTTCATGTAAATCTTCTTAGGTTTTTCTAACAGCATCCTGCTCATCATTTTGTATAGCACAATAGTATTTCATCACAATCATATATCACAATTTGTTCAACATTCTCCAGTTGATGGGCATCCCCTTGGTTTCCAATTATTTGCCACCACAAAAAGACTTCAAAATCCGTACAATAATCATATGTAAATTAGTTATTGAGAAATGAGGTACTTTGGCCATATATGCCTATAGTAAGTATATTCTCCCTGCCCACCCCCCCCCCGCCACTGTTTTTTCTCCTCCTAAGATACTCAGGATACTTGAGACATTGCTTTCTTGCTTTCTTTCAGATCTCTAGAACTTCCTGTGTCTCTGTCCAAGTGCTGAGAAGTAGCTTTAGTCAGTGTCTCACACAAATGTCATTTTCCTGCCCCTTTCAATGAATAAAATGTCTGAATAAGAAAGAGACTCACCTTACTTCTCCCTCCTGCTCCAACCCCACTGAACATTTACAGTCTCTGTAAATTAGAAATAAGAATTTCAGGCTTTAGGCAAACAGCATGTAACCAAGAATATTACAAATGCTTTACACAATATGTTACACTGATTCAATATATTTTCTTATTCAAAACAAGCAATACATATGTATGCAAAATTATATAGCACATAAACAACTAAAGTACAACATATATAACACTTCTGTATATGCAAATATAGCAATAATATACATGATCAAATTACATATATGAACAATATGACTACATAAAAGCATATATATATTTTGCAAACAGTGAAAAACATTTCATCATAATAATGAATGGCATAAATCAGAACAAAATATGATTGTATATATAAGCACACATTACATCTGTACCTTTAAGGAATGGCAATTAGCTATATAAATAGTCACTTCACAGTCAATCATAATGGTACATTATATGTAAGTCTAGTCGTTGACCTAATAGTTATAACACTCTTATCCTGATTTTCTAAACTTCTAGATGGTTATTAGCATCACATAATGGTAACTGAGCTTGTAAATCAGTCAGTTGGGCAATCACTCAGTTCCATATGGTTGTATTCTATTCTCTCCTTATAACTAGAGTATTGGGGTTGCCTCCAGGTTAAATCCTTTCTCATTGAAACTGGTATGTTTGACTGACTGGGAAATGACTGAGATAATCTTGATCGAATCCTCTGAGCCTTTGGGGAATCACTCCATCCTCATCAATATAATGATAAATTTCTGAGTTACAGAAATATTTCTATAATAGGCAGATTGGCAATACGTTTAAGTAACTGTTCATCATTACTGTCTGATGGCTTATCAGGAAGCCCAATTAACTCCTCAATAGTTCATAGATTATAACAGTGCATTGTACTTTAGGGCCTGACCATTCTTAGGGGTTATTTTGTAAACCAGTAAGTTTCCTATTTTATCTACGAAGTGGTAGAGAACAGTTCCAGCAGTTTGCTTTTTTGTAGGCATGCATACTATGATTCAAATAATGACCCCATCACCTGTCTAAAGATCTGGACACTGACCTCAGGCATTATATATCTCTTTGATTCTGCTTTTGTTTTTCTGAGCCAAGGTAATGACAGGATCATGTTTCTCTCAGTCTATTCTTTATTGTAGATACATATTGACTACAAGATCCACTATCTTCTTCATTATCTTCAACTCCAAAATTCAAATCAATAGGGAAATGATTCTAATATGTGCCTAAGACACTCCCTTTCAGAAACATACTCCCATCATGGGTCATATCTCATTTATGAGTTATAATCTGTCTCCTTGAATTAGGATTTCAATTTCACCTTGTTATGCTACAGAATCCCATACCCATATAGGTATAGACATTTGAGGACATGGTTTTTGAATTTTTGAATTTTATATCCTGTGAAGTTTTATATATATATATATATATATATATATACATATATATATATGTATATATATATATATACATATATATATGTATATATATATACATATATATATATATACACACATACATATATACTATTAATCTTTTTCTGACATTGAAATTACTCTCTATAGTATCTAATTTGGTATAGTATGTATCTAAGATATGTGTAAGCAAGTTTTCTCCTGCCTTCTTCCTTTTTTTATTTTACTTTAAAGTCCTTTTGATTAGACTATGGAAAACTCCAAGAAAATATATTCTTTCTAGCCTGAATTCCCATTATTTCCAAAACAACATTACAACAACATTTCCAAAATAACATTACATAATGTTTATGTGAGGGGGAAGGGTTGAACAGTGGAGTCTTCAATTAAATGGATTTGGGAGAACATTTTTTCTTAAAAAAAAACCTACCTGTCTCTCTCGTTACCTTCTCCCATCTTTAGTAAGCAAATGTTAAAAAGAAAAAGAGAAAGCTATAATAGCATAGCTGCATAGTGCAACAAAACAAAATCTCACATTGACCATGTTTGAAAATGCATATCTCTTTCTGCATTTTAAATTTATCACCTCTGAGAAGAATATTTCATCTTGAGTCTTTTGGACTCATGGCTTATCATTGCATTCATCAGAGTTCTAAAATCCTTCGACATTGTTCTCCATTTATGGTGTTTCCCCTGATGCCAGGTGTGGTTCTGGTTGTAGAGCTTTCTATTTCCTGCTTCTGGCTTGAGTTTTTAGTTGAATGCTACTTTTTCACTATGAAAAAAGAGGAGTAGATCCTACCATTTGTCTTTTAATGTAATAAGCTTCATCTCTTCTAGAAAGACATGATCCTCACATTCCTAGTACATAGGTATGTACAGATTCTATGACCAAGACCAGTCTATGGAAAAGACCGTAGTTTCTTTCCTACCCATGGGACAGTCAGTCAATTCCCAGAATCTTGGCTACAATAAGATATTCCTCTTGAAAAGGGAATTCTTTGCCCCCAAGTCAAAGATATTTTGGAACATAAAGCAATCAGTCAGTTAAATAGTATCCAAAGGCTATTTTTTAACCTCTACTTATCACCAAGGGAAAGATCCCTGTCCCAAGTATTCATGAGACTATAGGTTAGAAAGTCCTTGCAAATCTTGCTTAATGTTCAATTGTCAAACTGTGAATCTTCAGAAATATTTTAGTAGCTTTCTCCCAACAAAATGCCAAAGACTGTCTGGGACAGCCTTTTCCTCTCTTCTCTTTCTTTTTGGTCTTCTTTACATGGTTTGAAGCTTGAAAAGACGTGGGAGGTGAGGGGTTATAGACCTATTTAGTCATTAACTCTTTCAAATCTGCAGCAAGTAGGGGGACTCTGCCATCCATCTATCTATATATGTATACTTATCCCTTCCATGTTATGACTTTCCTCATCATGTTTTGATATGTCATGGGTGAGCATAAGAAATTAAATAGGAATTTGGGGGAGTTTTGCAGAAGCTACAAATGACATGTGAAGGCCAGTGGGCAATGTAGAGCTTATGACCAAATACTTAGCCAAAATTTTATAATAAGGTACTGTAAAACACCCCATAAAAGAAAGTGAAAAATTCAGACTGTTCTGGTACAAAGGGAAGGCCAGAAATTTTTCCAGGGATTTTACAGATCACAGGGGTGCTGCACTCCTAACCCGTGCAACATATAAGAGATAGCTGTACTGATCTACACACACTTATACCCACATATGTATATATAGACACATTTACAGACAAAATGACCTGTATTAAATCTTAACTCTGGCCATATGATTATGAATAAGTCATTTTACTTTTATTGTCCCAATCAATCTTCTAAGACTATAAATTATAGAGTAGTTGCAGATCTGTATTAAGTAGAGGGAATTTCCTCACCTGGGAGTTCCCTTCACTGATAAAAATACAGATCTGGACAAAAGCACAAGGAAGCGCACACACACACATACACACACAAACCCCACTACATATTAGAAGGAATTCATGAGAATTGCACTTGGGCAGTTGATAATACAGCTCCAGAAATACCATTCACAAAGCCTACTTTGGGGAGTTATTATCCTAAAATGTCAAATGTCCCACTGATCTGGGTGCTAAGCATATGTACTGATTAGCAAAGCAGAGGAAGACCACCTGGTCTAGCACCCGCCATGGAATTCTCATGCAAAGTTCCTGCCATTGTGACCTCTGAACACATGTCCAAAAAGTAGAGAGCTTTCTCTTAGACACTATCTTTTGGCTGTTGCATTTTCAACAAACCCTCCCTTTTTAAACAACCAAGATGATTCTCAACAAAGGTAATTTTCTGCTCCTCTGGCTCAATTCAATTCATCTTTCTGAATGTAATTAGTATCCCTTTAGTGTTCTTTTATGCCCAACTAATTGCACCTCGGTTCAGGAGTTAAAGCTCCTGCCTATCCATTTAGGCAAATACTGTAATATCTAATTAAAGTCCAGGCGAGGCAAGGATGCCATTGTGGGGGCTGTAGGACTTACTACTTTCTAAATATTTTAGCTTTCACATTAGTGGAGTGGGGAAGAAGGGAAGACAAATTCTATTTTTATTTTTAAGCCCTGAGTGAGGTGCACTTTTTTGAATGAAGCCTTAGGGGAATTGGAAGCCCAGAGTGCTAACTACCTCCTAGAGATGAACTTTAACCAGAGGACTTAAAATTACATTAAGAGAAACTGAAGAACCCTATGACTCATTTGGAACTCGTCTAGGGGGTCCTTAAGTGTCAGCTGCGCCTTGAAACTTGATTTTCTTTTCTTTTTTTTCCATCTGTAAACCAACACTACTCACTTAGTGGATTGCCTTAAGGGAAGCTGTCCAGACCCACAAACTAACCTGATCTGAAAGGTCTTTTTACATGTCACAGGGCTTTTAGGAGGCTTGAAGTGTATTAGTGTAGAAATAACCCAATTGTAATAGAACCCAGGACTGAGGACCGATGACCTCAGAAGAATGATGTCTTGACTTGAAGGTAAATTGGATTTAAATGAGGCAGGGCTGTGCAAAGTCATCAGCCTCACTCTCTCTTCCAGAGTCATTGGAGTCCAGTGGCAAGACACAAGTCAGGACAACTGGCAATGACCCCCAGAACCACAGAAATTTAAAGCTCAAGGTCACTTTGTAGGGGCAAATCACTTTACGTTTTCATGTTCTAACTTTCTCATTTGTAAAATGAGAAAATTAGACTAGATGAGGTCCCTTCCATCTCCAAACATACCATCCTAGCTTCTACAGTTAGCTAATTCACTTATTCTCAGGTGAGGGAACTCAGATCCAGGAAAAATTAAGGAACTTGCCTAAAGGTACACAGGTAGCAAAATTGAGATTCAAACCCTGGTCCTCTCACAACAGATCAAGGCCCAATCCCCTAGATCAGTGATGTCAAACTCTAAAAAAGGGGGCTGCTGATCTATATATAAGGATCCCTGTGCGCCTAGATTGACTTAGTTTTGAGATGTAATATTGTCTATGTTTTGTTGTACTTTTGTTTCATTAAATATTTACATTTTAATCTGATTCAGGCCTCAGTGGAGAGCACAGAGGGTCATACATTCAAGGTGTTGTGTCCAGACTGAAACAGCTATAGAGGGTTCTAGATGAAGTTTAAACTTTATTTAATAGTCAGTAAAGGGGGTGGGGTATCACTGAAGGCTTTTGAATATCAACAAGTTGTTATTAAAAAATCCTACTTTTATTCAGTTTAATTCAGCTTGCATTAAGGTTTAGAAAGTGTTTTTCTCACAACTCTGTGAGTAGAGATTAAAGGAGCACC
>CM053770.1:476117498-476192764 GCA_028658325.1 Potorous gilbertii
TTTTTTTCATGCAACAAGATAGGCATTGACCTATTAGAACTTTGTAAGATGCTATTTGTTGAATTATATCCCAGGAGATTTAGAAGAATGTTAATTATGGGAACTGATTTTGAAGTGTGACATAAAGACTTTCCCCAAGACAATGGAGAAGGAATTCAAAACAGATATTGTAGAACCTTCTCAAGTGATCAAAGAGACACTCAGGATTTGGGATTATAGACTTTGCCAAATTTATGTTAGATTTTCTAAGGGATAGTAAATACTAAAACTGGGGGAGAGTAGAAAGATGGGAGTCGAATAAATCAATCCAGTTACCTCATCCTACTTAAAGTAATATGTTGCCTTAACAAGAGAATAATAAATCTCAGTCAATCAATCAAAGATTTGAGATACAAAAAAGTCCTTGGATGAAATGAAGTAACACTGACAAGAAGTATTGGGACTGGATGAGGAAACTTAGTTATGGTTTAGGGGTCATCTATAAAAATTGCAGACTGTGCAAAACTGTAAGAAAGAGATTTGTATGTGAGAAAGATTTTGAAGGTCTGTGTAGAGGAAGGCACAAAAATGTCCAGGGCTGAGCTGCAAAGACCTAGCATCCTGGGGCAAATGATGAAAAGAGAAAGAGAAAGTAGGGCTAAGCTGTGGCAGAGAAAGGAAATATCGAAAGAACCATCAGTCCCACAGGAACCTTGGAACAGAAGACTCAGGTTGATTCCATCAGTGGTACCCACCTCCTCAAGGCCAAAGGGAAATTCTAAGAAAAGTCTTCTCTTTTCCCAGCATTACCTCCTTGTGTCTGTCTATTATAGACATGAGAATATTCTATACTGTTTCTTTCCCCACGTATTTGAAATAACCTGAATTTTGTTCCAGATGCAAAGACACCAAGAATTAACTAGAGATAAATAAATGTAAGCTGAGGCAGAGAACCAAGCCTAAATGTCAGGATTTCTCCTCAGTGAGGGATTTAGAGTGATTGTGACTGTACTCCTAATTTTTTTCCCCTAATATATACTCCCTTAAGCAAGAGGAGGAAACCATGTAAGCAATTACATTGCTTTAGGCTTAAAATGAACTCATTATTGTAATGGGGTATTACATGAGGCAATTAGATGGCACGATGGATAGAGCACTGGACCTGGAGTCTGAAATGAAATATGACCTCAGACACTTGCTAGCTATGTCACCCTAGGCAAGTCACTTTAACTCTGTTTGTCTTAATTTCCTCATTTACAAAATGACCTGGAGAAAGCAATGGGAAACCATTCTAGTATTTATGCCAAGGAAACCAAACCCCAGATAGGGTCATGAAGAGTCAGACATGACTGAAATGACTGAATAACAACCACAAATTATATGAGTATCACTTGAAGGAATTAGGAATGTTTAACTTGGAAAAGAGAAGACTACGCTAGGTGAGAGGGAGTATGATAGCTGTTTTCAAGTATTTGAAGGGTATTTTATGTGGAAGAGACTTGCTCTCTTTGGCCCCAAAAATCAGAGCTAGGAACTATGGGTGGAAATTGCAAAAAGGCAGATTTAGGTTTGATGTAAGGAGAAATTTTCTGGCAATTAGAGCTAGCTAATAGAAAAATAAGTGGTCTCAGGAAGAAGTGCAAGTTATGAGCCATGTTCAAAGACCAGATGCCCACTTCCCAGGAATGTTGGAGGGAAGTTTTTTTTAAGGTATGAGTTGATTTGGATGGTCATTACAGTGCCTGACACATACTGCATTCTGTAATAAAGAGGACCCTTCTTTCCTGTATATCTCATAACAGAAATGTTTTCACAAAAATGGCGACGTCTTCTAGACCACATCATACACTTGTCTGCACAGGATGCTACAAAGCTTAAATCCACACAGCAACCAGCTGAAGAAACTGAGAGATCAGGACCCAGGTGACCTTGCCAAATTTCAAGTTGTTACCCAGAGGCACAGTCTGATCCAAGAGCTTCACTTGGAAGCAACTTTTGCCTTTGAGAGTCTCAAAATCTGGACCTAAACTACAGAACTCTCATTCCCACTAGTTGCCCAGCTGTGATGCTGCATCAGAATTAGAAGTGGCTACTTCTTATGGAAAGTCCTATTCTGGAATCTAACCTCTGGCATCTTTCTGCTTTTCTTGTCTCTGTGTTTTCTACATTTTCTATCTCTTCCAATACCTTGCACAGTGGTGTAGACTTATGAGCAGTGGATGGCATAGCAGAAAGAATACTGGCCCTGGACCCAGAGGACCCAGATTCATATCCTGCTTCATTAGTTATATGACTATTGTCATATAACATATTACCTTCACAGGTAAAATCAGGTACTCTGATTTTCTACTTTGTAAAATAGGAACAATAATACATATATTTTATAAATATTCTTTATTATAATTAATAGATTTAGGTTTAGGAAGAACTTTAGAGAGAGATTATCTAGCCTAGAAGCAGTAAGGTGGCACAGAGCACTGGACTTTGAGTCAGGAAGATCTGAGTTCAAATGTGGCCTCAGAGACATACTAGCTGTAGGACCGTGGATAAGCCACAACCCCTGTTTGCCTCACTTTCCTTATCTGTAAAATGGGGAGGATAATAGCACCTACCTCTTAGGGTTGTTGTGAGAATCAAATGAGATGATAATTTTAAAGTACTTAGCACAGTGCTTGGCACATAGTAGGTGCTATATAAATGTTAACTATCAGTACTGTAACTACCTCTCTAAATTCAGAGAAGCTCATTACTAAGTCAGTTAAAAGATGATGAATTTTCAGCCACAGCAACTCATGAGGATACTCAACTAAGTCTTAAAAGGGGGGTAATCTGTATTGGTGGAGTACATGTCCACATCTTTGAAATCAGAGGAATGAGTTAGGTAAAATGTGACTTGAGTAAACATGAATATTATATATGTGTTTGTGTGCATATATAATATGTGTGTATATATACATAATATGGAGACATGTGTGTATGTATGTATATGTGTATATACGTATATACATACATATAGATAGATAGATACAGTATAATTCATTGACTACATAATAGAAAACAGAAAGGAGCTTGAGGGCTTCCTAAGTAGGAGTTGGTTTCTCTACCTCTAGATAAGATATCTTTGTTACCTGTATGGATATTGAATGGTAAATCAATACAAATTTTGTTGTTGTTTAGTCATTTTCTTCATGACTCTTAATGACTTTGTGGGTTCTTCATAACCCCATTTGGGTATTTATTTCACACACACATGTGTCTATATATGTCTGTGTATAAAGATACACACACGCACATATCTATATATACCCATGTACGAATCCAATATAGATATTGGATGGTAAATTTCAATACTGACATTGAATGGTACATTCAGTACAAGTATTGAATGCAAAAGAAAGCAGCATTACAAAGTAGATGATCTTGATGCAAAGTATTTCAAACAACTGGAAAACGATAATGCTTTGAAATGTATTTGAAGTGTTATTTTTATCAACAAAGGCCAAACTTCTCTTGAAGATTATGTACACTGTTACCACTAAGTGTTCTTATTTAAACCACCCAAAGTATTTTACTTGTTATCCACATTCCTAAGACTAGCTGTCACAAATGAAGATAGAATACTTTGAGATAATGCCCATCTTTTTCCAATTAGAATACCAGAAACTGGAGATGTAACTAATAATTTTGCCACTTAGGTTAAGCAAGAGATAATGCACTCACAAATCAATTTTATAATTAATAATGTGAAATTAATACAAGAAGTAATTAAGGCAAATTCAGCTGAGTGAAAGGGGAAGTTAGTTACTATAACGATTCCACAAATGAGAGCTATTAACAATGTAAGCAGTCAAGTAGCTTCCTATTTTAACTGACTATTCTTCCTACCTAAGGGCTAAGGTATTTCCCAGCTGCTGGAGTCAGTGTTAAATTTTTTATGTTCTCTAAATTTTAGCACCCAGGTCTAAAGTCCCAGTCATTCTATCCTAATTATATATCTCTGGCAGTAATCACAGTTTACCAGAATGGTTGTCTATAAGAAGTTAATTCACTAAAATAAAAAATACTACAGGTTGGTGAGTTGTGGTAACATCATATGCTTTGCTAGTTATTGCCAAAGAATGGATATCGCATGCAAAGATAGAAAATCAAAGCCATGACATATATGTGACTGCTAACCTTGTAGAAGCATTATACTCGTGACACTCTAAGAGAAGAGTTTTACTTTCAATTACTTCAATTTCTCGATATCAGAGTAGTTTGTGAAATCTTTGATCTGTAGTGAATATTTTCTCTTGTAAACAGAGAAAGACACTCCTACGAAGGGGGCAAGAGAAAAAAAAACGACAGCAACAACCTAACCCTGACATCTACACAAAACAAATAAGTCGCAAATTTTCATTTTCAAGCTATTTTCTTCTTTGCCTTGAGGATTAGTTCTACAGTTGAAATGGAAGATGTGTGAATTAAGTTCCATAAAAGAGAGTTTTAAATCAATCAACTCAAGGAAAAAAAAAGCTGCTTTCATGGAGAGAAATGAATTTTGACATTTTAATTACAAGCTTGATAGAAAGATTTGTGGTAGAATTGTGAACTTTAAAAACTATTATTATTATATTGTCATTATGAATTAATGACTACAAAAGAAATCAGTTTTGAGTGGTAAAGTAAATTACAATGGAAAACTTATGGAACTGCATTTTATTTCTTGATGTATCAAGGGAGTTCATCATAATTAGCTTGATGAAAAATATTCAGAAGATGGAAAAATAATGTTTTGACATAGATTTAAGCATTATTTTAGAAATACAAGCACAGCTTCACCTGGTAATTTAAGGTTTTTTTTCTTCTTCAAGCAAAGTTTATTTTGTTTCTTAAATAGGACTGTGTTGCGGAGGCTGAGTTACTCCCTAATAAAACGATATCAGAGATCACTTGCAAGTGAAGCATGACAGATGGAGAGTTCCCATGTTGTAGTATTAGGACTCAACTAATGTCAAGAGATCTAGAGAAAAGCCCGAAGGACATTGGGTAAGTCTCCTGTGATGAGGTTACCAGAGGACATGCAGGTCAGACTAGATGAGCATGGCTGTGATCTATGCATTTGGAGGGAGCATTCATTTCAGTAATGTTACTTTCAAGCCAGGAGTACTCTTTAGAAGTAAGTCTGGCACATAACTCAGTCACTAGAAAATAATTTATTATCTTAGCACTGCTCAAGTAGAAAGGGAGAATGAGCCAAACTGAATAAAAGGATACTTGTTCCTGTTCTACATTCAATTCAATTCAACAGATATTTATTAAGTGCTTATTATATGCCAAGCACTGTGCTAAAAGCTAGGGATATGAAGATAAAAAAATGAAGACAGTCCCTACCCTCAAAAAAATGGATATTCTTCTAGAGAAAAAAGATGTGCCCTGATAAAATATATTCAAAATAAATCATAGAAATTTCAGAAAGATGACCATGTCCTTCTCTGGTCAATAACCTACAATGGCTCCCTAATGCCTTAGTGATCAACTCTAAACTCCTTTGTTTATCTTTTAAAACTCTTTACAATATGGCCTCAATTCATCTTTCAATCTTTTTTTTTTTTTACTGATGTCTCCTTTTTAATCTCTAGAGATCAGGCCAAATGATCTCACTTGACCTTTCACTTGGCTCTTCCCCATGACTGAGTGAGCTCCCTGCCCACCTCTGCCTCTTAGACTTCCCTTGGTTTCTTCAAAACTCAACTTCTCTCCCTCTCCCTGTCCTCACCCTTGTCTTTTTCCCTCTCTCTTTATGTATAGATAGATAGATAGATAGATAGGGGTATATTGTGCATACATATACATGTAGGTATATATACCTACATGTATATGTATACATGTATTTGTATATATCTATATTTATCTATCATATTATAGATAGATAGATAGATATACACAAAATCTCTTATAATAGGTAATATAGGCCCTGGATGACAAGGACTTTCATTTTTGGTCTTTTTACCCCCAATCTCTAGCATAAAACCTAGCACATACTAGGCTCTTTATATTTACTTGTTGGTAAACCAATTGGGGAAACATTAATGACAGATGTCAGGAAAGTCCTTGAGTAGGATGAGGACCTGAGCAAAACCTTTGAAGGACTTAAGAATTATAGAGGAAGCTATATGGTGCAATGGATAGAGTTCTGTCCCTAGAATCAGAAAGTCTCATCTTCATAAATTCAAACCCAGCCTCAGATAACTAGCTGTGTGACCCTAGGCAAGTCACTTAACCCTTTTGCCTCAGTTTCATCATCTGTCAAATGACCTGGAGAAGGAAATGGCAAACCACCACTGTATTTTTGCCAAGAAAATCCCCAAATGGGGTCACAAAAAGTCAAACACAACTGAACAAAAGGGATTACAGGAGGGAAAGGTAGGAAGTGCATTCCAGGTGGTGAGGATGTTGGTATTAAAAGATAGAAACTAAGTTTTGGAAAATTAATATTTAAGTGCATTTTCCAAAAGGGAGCTGAGGATATAACTAATGAATCATTAAGTCTTGCCTTTGATTTTTGAGAAAGTGAACTCCTATCAGACAGCTACAAAGTTATGTACAGAGAAACTGTCACCACATTCTTGAAATGAAATGCAGTTTTCATTTTCTAATTATTCAATGGTCAGTATAAAGTAAAACATTTCTAATTCAGGAAATAAATTTCTCTTCCATGAGCTGAGGCATGACATTTAGATTGCATAGCAACCTGTTATTGCACAAGAAACATAAGTTCTTCAAATATTGCTGTAACAGAAACCATGGGCATAATGGATCATACAAATCCAAAACCAGCAAAATATTCATTGAAGATTTAAGCTGAGAATTAACGGGATATAAATATGGAGAGACAGACAGAGAAAGAGACAGAGACATAAAGAGAGACAGAGAAACAGAGACACAGAGACAGAAACAGAAACAGAGAGTGAGAGAGACAGAGACAGAGACAAAGAGATGAGACAGACAGAGACAGACAAGACAGACAGACGGAGAGAAAGCACGCCTGGAATTTGGAAACATTATCTAGCGACATAGGGCAAGATGAGTTGCATTCAAAGAAATGATCTAGTAATTAGACCCAGAAAAAAATACATGGGCCAAATCAACTTGGATCTAAAACTCAAATGGTGTCCACTCCTGTTATACAATCACTATTGCTGTTATTTAACATTCAGTGAGTACCCCCGTGTCTTTTTATTTCAGTAAAACACTTAACTCCTGCAATATACATATATATATATATATATATATATGTATATATTTACACATATATATTCAATGAGATGGTGAGATACTATCTGGACAATACACTCCTGTGAGGCAGATCCATAATTGTCTGAGCAACAGCACACAAGAGTGTTAAACAGTGGCTCCGTGTCATCCAAGAATCTGGTCTGTAGCAGTTTCCCTAAGGTTTGGCCCCTGGCTCTGTCCTACATTTTTATAAATAACTCGGATTGAAGACATAGAAGGTAAGTTTATCAAATTTGCAGTTGGAATAAAACTGACAGGAAGAGCTAAACGATAAAAACCAAATTTCAAAGTGATCTCAATAAGCTAGAATATAGGGTTGAAACCATCAGGATGAAAGTTAAAAAGATTCAGCATAAACTACTACAAATAAGTGTCGAATATCAAGAGCTCAAACAGAAGATGGTGCAGACCTATGTTAGAGATAGGTTATGTAGAAAAGTCTTAAGGATTTAAATGACCATAGGCTGTAAGGTAAAAATGTGATGTACCTACGAAAAATGTTAACATCACTTTAGACTGCATTAATAAAAATATCATATCCAGAGGACAGTAAATAATGGTACATAGAATTAAATGTGTATTAGAGATATGCTCTTCCAATAGAATGTAAGTTCCTTATAAATAGGAAATTATTCATTCTTTGTACTCGAATATTCAGTGTACAGTACAATGCCTGAAAATTTTTTGTTGTTTAATCATTGTTCAGTAGTGTCCAACTTTTCTTCACCCTGTTTGGAGGTTTTTTGGCAAAAAATACTGGAAAAGTTTGTTGTTTTCTTCTCCAGCTCATTTTACAGATGAGGATACTAAGGCGAACAGGGTTAAGTGATTTTTCCAGGGTGACACAGCTAGTAAATGCCTGAGGTCAGATCTGAACTCAGGAAGACGAGTCTCCCTTACTTTAGAGCTAGCACTCTAGTCACTATACACCACCTCTCAGTCTGGAAAATACAAGGTGCTTAATAAATGCATGTTGTTTGATTTGTCCCAATTGCTAGTCTTCTCCCTATTTAGTCAGTTAGTTAACACACTTTTATTAAGCACTTCCTATGTTCTAGGCACTATGCCAAGCACTGGGAATAGAACAAGCAGAAAGATAGTGCCTGACCACAAGGAGCTTAAATACTAACAGGAGAAGGCTATATATAATAGGAAGCTGAATGGGGTGCTGCAGTGGAGGGACCCAAGGAAGGTGCCCTGTGTGGTATGGAGGCCTGCTAGAAACAGTCTCAAATGCAACCTGGAGAGGAATGAGACAAGACTGGCCTGAGCACCTTCCTTAAATGAAGGTTCTGAAAGGAGCCATGCAATCAGAGGGAGAATCTAATATTTCCAATTTGTGAATTCTGAGGCTAGAGTGAGGTTTCTGGAACATCACAAGGTCTATAGTGCAGCCTGGAGAAGATTTAGAGTAAATATTACCTTGTATTCAACTGTTTTACATTTATATTGCATTTAGTCCATCTACACTTATGCATAGGCATATACTCTGTCTCTCCCAACAGAATGCAAACTCATAAGAGCAGAGATTGTTCAGTTTTTTTTTCTTGAATCCTTAGCACCTAACATGGTCCCTAGCAAAAAGCAGGGGTCTTAAATAGTTGATTTATTGATGTAGTCTGTCAAACATAGAGTAAGGGAGTGACAAGACCAAGGTTAGGAAAATAGTTTTGGTCACTGTGTAAAGGATGGAGTGGAGAGACTGAAGTCAAGGAAAGCAACTAAGAGAGCAATAGGAGAGGAGAGAGATATTTAGGAACTGAACTATGGTGCTGGTTGTATAGAGACAAAGGGATGGGTGCAAGAGACATTAAGGAGATAAAAACAACCAACTGATTGTATAGGAGAATAGGGTTAGTCCAAGTGAAATGGTGAGGCTAGCACGAGGGTTGAGTGACTCTGAAAATCAGCAGAAATAGGCAATTTCTGAATTCCCTTGCTTAACAAACTCCAGTGGTTCCCTTTTACCTCTATATAGTAGGTCTGAAGCCCTTTGCACTCTGCTTCCAACTTACCTTTCCAGGCTTACTATTCATTATCGCCCTTTCTACACACTATTGCTCAGTTAAACTAGTTTTCTTCACAAATGACTCCATTTCTCATCTCCATGCTTGTGCACTGGCTGGCCCTCGCCTTGAATATAATCCTTCTTCCTTCTTTCCTCTTAGAATCTCTGGTTTCCTTCACTACCTTGTATATTTTCCTCATCTCCCCAAGGATGAGTATATTCCCTCCCATACCATCTTGTATCTATTTTGAATACATATGTACATGTGGTCCATACGTACATATTGAGGGCCCAGGACAGTTTGACTTTTGTCAAACTATCACAAAACCTATCACAGTGCCTGGCACATAGTAGGTACTTAATCACTATTTCCTGATAACTTGATTGATCTACAATTCCCTACTCTAGTTATGTAGGTCTTGCCCTTCAAAAAAATCATTCGATTTGGGTCTCTAGCAGCCCATTCTAGTACATATTAATGCTAACTGCTAAAAATGATGGGATGTGTAAATAGTAAATGAAGAATCAGAATGGATAAAGTATTGGAAATGGAGTCAGGAAGATGCAACTGAATATTGTATAGAGGAAACACACTAACTGTATTTGTACAACAAGCAATGATTCAGCTAAGTTTTTGCAATTTTTATTGATACCTTTTGTTTTTCTACCATCATTCCTAAATATATTCTCCCACTCATCCCTTGAAATAAATCTCTAGGTAGCTAGGTGATATAATCAATAGAATGTTAAGCTTAGAGTGAGGAGAATCTGAGTTCAAGTTTGATTTCAGATACTTATACTAGCTGTGTAAGCCTAGGCAAGTCACCTAATTTTTCTAAGCCTCAGCTTACTCCTCTGTAAAGTGGGGATACTAGTAATACTTACCTTCCAAGGTTGTTGTGAGGATTAAAGGATGTAACATTTGTAAAGTTTTTGTAAACCTTAATACTAGATGTCATTATCACTAGCAATTATTATTAAATTTCAAAACTTTTTTGGAGGGCTTGAAGGGGCTTACCCAGAAACAACAAGATTTAGGCTTTCAGATGAAGTCAGGTTTGTATGAGTCTATTTTCCTGGTTTCTTGCACTAAAATTCAAATTAGTTTGAGTTGGCTTATTTCTATATGAGTGGTAACATTGTCAAGGCTATAAAAATCTCTCTAAGAAAATCCAAGCTATTTTGTATTAAAAATTCATCTTGGCCAATTTGATTTTCCAAGTAGCAAACTTTTAAAAATATTATTATCAAAGGAACCAATGAATCATAACAGATTTTTTTCCTAGGGTTTTATTGCCTTTATATTGTCTAGAGGAAAAAATTGAACGGTGAAAAGAAAATTAAATTCCATTTCCGTCGAGTAAACAATTATTAAACACCTACTGTGTGCAAATTATTGTTATTTTCCTTGGAAGAGACACAAAGATAAATAAGATATAGTCCATACCCTCCAGGTGCTTATGAGATAGTAGGGGAGATAAAATGTGGACACAAATAGTCATATTAAAATAATAATAAAAATAAATGTGTAAGAAAGGTACAAGTGAGATGCTACAAAAGTTCTGAGGGGGGAGTTATTCATCATATCTGAAACATAGACTATTTTCCTGCTTCGTTTTGGTCTCACCTGGGATTTCATTTGCTGTAGAGAATTATCTGGATGTGAAAATTTCCTCCATCTATTTACATTACCTACTATGTGTCAGGTACCAATCTAGGGACTGGTGATAGCAGCTTAACCCATGCTTTCATTCAGTAGGGACCACCCTACAAGGGAAACTCCCTCTACTAACACTAGTCTCTATCCATTAGCCCACAACAAAAACCAGTAACCTTCATTCTGGGGATGGAGATTGAGGAAAAACATGTATACACATTAGCAAATATATACAAAGCAAATACAATGTAATATGGGCTGGGGAAGGAGGAGAAACAACTCAGAAGATAAGGAAAATATATCATGTAGGAGGCAAGACTTGAGCTGAGCCTTTAAGGGTACTAGGGATTCCAAGAAGTGAGAAGAGAACCTTCCAGAGATGGGTGGAGGGGCAGACTTGCAAAGAAAAATGCTGTTGGGATTTGGAATGGTGGGTATGGGAAAACAGGCCAGTTTGGTTGGAGTGTTGAGTATGTGAGGGGGAGGAATGTAAAATAGCATGAGATGATAGGTGGGAGCCAGACTGAAGAAGGCTTCAAACCTCAGAGGAGAGGGTTTTTGTCCTAGAGGCAAGAGGAGCCCAGTGAAACTTCATTAACAATTTGCTTTTACAGAAATAGTATTAAATGAGTTTAACTTCCCCAGAAATAATGGTTGAGGGATTCCCTCCCATCTACCCAAGGATTCTGGGCTTACATTGACTCTGGTTTGCTTCTGGACCTTCCTAAGAGGGATCATTTTCTTTCTTTGGTTCATTGCTTCCACCTAGAATGAATTCAATATGATGATGGTCTCCAAAATAAAGCTTAGATACATATGACTCATATGTGGGTTTCCTCAAACATGAGTTACAAGGTCTTCATTCTTGTATAAGTACCCAATTGGTACAAGATAGGGGTATCAAGTCTGGAATAGCCTTTATTTCACAGGCTAGGAAAACATGTGAAAAATACAAAGAAGTCATGGTAGCTGATGAACAAATATAGAAATGAAAACATTCAAATTGACTATTATACTCTATCTACCTACCCATTTCCCTATTGTCCAAAAGGTTAAATCCTCTTACGTGACTGATTAAAAGAAACCTCCCCATTCACCTCATTACCACAAGCTTTCATGGCTCCTTTTTATAAACCACAGTTAATAGGTGAACCGTTCAAACAAGATCAGAGTTCAAATCCAACCTCAGACTTGTATTAGCTGGTTGACTCTGAGCACGTCACTCAACCCCCATTTGCTTTAATTCTTCATTTCTGTAAAATGGGAACACACTGGAGAAGGAAATGGCAAGCCACTCCAGTATCTTTGCCAAGATAACCTCACGGACTATGGGATCATGAAGCGTCAGACACGACTAGACAATTGATCACCAACAACAGTTGATACACCTTGCCATACACCTTGAAGGCAGCCCCATTGACTGGAGACTAATCAGAAGTTTCCTGTGACCTCTCAGCAAGGGACTAGAACCTATGTGTACCTTCATGGAAAGTGCCTTGCACATAAAAATCCACACCTTGTGATTTCAAAAGTTAATTGGTGGGCTCATAAATTGATCAAGGACTCTCTTGATCAATCTCCCTTAAAAAATAAATAATTGATCAGACCCAGTTAATGTAGTTAATTGATCATTATAAAGGCTAATAAAACTTGAAGGTCAAAGTTGTTTCTCCTACCTTCACTCTACTTTCATACTCCTCCCCCATCCTACCCCCCCTCCCCCCCGCACACACCCCAGGGCTTTCTCTGCACTCTAGCCAGGATGGTTTCTACAAACATGGTTGCTCCACCTTACAGATTGGGAATTCATTAGTAATTAGTGATTCATCTTTCTTAGAGAGTTGCTTGGAGCACTGAGAGATGATATATTTAATAGATGGCTTATATTTACATATTTCATATAGCTAGCAGTTATATGAGGTTTGCAGGGCACTTTACATCCAAAATTTTGTTTGTTCCTCATGATAACTCTGGGAGGTAGGTGCAGTGATTATTCGCATTTTACACATCAGAATCCGAACCAGGGTAAGTAGCTTACCCAAGGTCATACAGCCAATTTCCTAAGTTCTGAGGGCAAAATACTATGTATGGAAAGAAAACAATATCAGCTCCCACATGGAAATAATTTTTTACATATTCACTTAGGGGCATATTCCTAAGAAAAGGGAAAACATGCTTTATACAAAGGAAAATATTGTCCCTTGTATTACTTTTTCATTCAATTCTGTGTGTTGAATAGAATAGAAAAATTAAAGTTTGGGGGGGGAGGTTTAAATTTATAGTAGAAAAAGGTCACTTTACCTTGCAGAGTCTGGTAAGAAATCAGGGAAGACTTCATAGAAGAGGTATCATTGAAACTGAGACAGAAGGAATAAGACAGAAGCCTAGAATTTCAATAGAGATTTGTTAGAAGGTTGACCCAGGGATAGCATATGTCTGAATGAAAGCATAGAGTAGGAAAAAATATTGGGACAAGTCTGGGAGATGTCAAATAATTTAGTTTTTCCAGAGCCAAGACATACACAAAGAATATTGGTGGGAGACAAAGCCAGCAAGGTAGATGGGAGTCAGATTGTGAGGGGGTCCACAATATCAGGCCAAAGAGTTTATGTTTCTTTATTTGATAGGTCAGTGGAAATCACTGAAGATTTCTGAGGAAGCAATGTGATGAAAATTATGTTATTAGCCACATCAATGTAGCAACCATGGGTATAAGAGAGTGTGTGACTTCTTAAAACTTTTCAGAGGCTCCTAGTGTCCAAACTGATTTTATCAGAAGGAAGTGACAAGTACAGCCAGTAGACTGGCTTAAAGTTTGTAGTATAGCATATATTGAAAGATAATGAAATATATTAACCTTATCAAAATACCCAGTAGCATTTTGTTTTCCTTTTTTAATGGTATAAAATAATTGAATTTTCAAACTTGTTAATCCTTATCCAAGTTGTCAGTTTTCTTTTGAATTCTAAAAGACAGGCGTTTCAGACATCAAATAACCTTTCTTTCAAAAAGAAAATGCACACTTCACATGGTTTGGAAGTGAGATTTTTTCCTTCTATGGAAACTATATTTTCGTGTTTGTCTCATTTGCAGCTTTCTTTACCCTCCTCCATCTAATTGCAAACTCTTTCAACAGGATGATATCAAACTAATTAGCAATTCCCTTTCCTTAAAAAATGCTCCTAATCAAGAAAGATAATCATTTTGATTAAATAAGCACAGTTAGCAAATGTAAATTCATAATTGATTGCAGGAAAAAAAGTCAGTGTCTGCCTTCCTTCTTAATAAAAGGTATACTCTATTCCTTCTTCATTTAGATATATTTAGTTTTTTGGTTAAGTTGAGCTTCTTTTAAAATTCATCTCATAAGAATGGCTTGATTCTTTTCTAGAAGAACATCCATATGCAAAAGAAATATCCATAAGCAGAGAGATGAGCAAATAATTCAAGTATCTGCAAAAATATTTACATTATCTCCTTGCTACTTTCTATGGTATTTTTTAATTGCTGATATCTTTTGTTTTTACATCACCTTTAATTCCAAATACATATCTTCTCCTTCCATACTCATACAACCATCTCTTATAACAAAAAACTTAAAAAGAATAAGAGAGAAAAAGGAAGTTCAGGAAAATCAGAAAAACCAACACATCAACCATATGTGACAGTGTATGCAAAATTCCACCCCACGGGACCCTCCCTCTGCAAAGAAGGGAAGAAAGTATATTTTCTCAATTCTTTTTTAGGTCCAGGCTGAGTCATTGTAATGTCACAGCTCAACAAACATTTATTAGACATCCCTTATGTGTTAGACACTGCGGGGGATACGAAGATGAATAACATAGCCTCAAGGATTTTAGAATTTAATATTAAATAAGATACATACAACTGATGATAATATGATAGTCAACTTTTATATGGTGTTTTAAGGTTTGCAAAGCACTGTCCATATATTTACATACATTTGACCCTCGTATTAATCTTGTAAAGTTGGCGCTGTTGTTGTCCTCATTTCGAAGATGAGAAAATTGAGCCAGAGGTTAAGTGACTTACCCTGGTCACACCACTGGTAAGTATCTCAGGCAGGTTTCTAACTCAGGCTTCCTTGGCTCCAGATCTACTGATGATAAGTGTACAAGTGTCTGAAGGACAATGAGATCAGAAAAACCACAGAAAATGTCATTATCAGAAAGCATTATATAACACATCCTACTCACTCACTTCTGAGTGGAGTTCCCAGAAAAGTGAAATGACTTGCCCAAAGTCACAAAGCAAGTCAGTTCTATACCAGATCAAATTAAATCTGACTTTCCTTTTCCAGCTCCCATATACTGCAATGCTCACGACTCTATTACTGCTTCAGACGACACCGAGCCAGAGACAAGGCTGATGGTTATCCATTGCTCTCAATTCATTTCACATCCCTAAATTGCATAGATATTTAATGGGATCAGGATTGATCATGATGTCAGGCTTTATAGCCTCATGCATATATGTTTGCATATAATATATTATATGTGGAACTATTATATATAATAAATACTTGTATTGAATTGAATGATATCATATAGGCAAATATGTGTATGCATATAGATGTATGTGATCTTTAACATAACAAGCCCTTATTAAGTGCCTTCTACGCCCCACATGTGCTGGAGAAACAAAGGTTAAAAAAAAAAAAGGCATTGTCCCTGTTCTGTTCTCCAGAGATTGCTATTTTTCTAAGGGCGAGAAGAGAGAGTTGGGGGTAGGGGCAGATATCTGACATGTTCATAGTTAAATCTAATGCAGGTAATGGGGACAAAGAAGAGATCTACATAAAGTGATCTAGGTAAATTTTCGCCAACAATAGTCTTGAATTAGAAGTAGCACATATGTGTATGTGTACATATATACATACAATATACATACTATACACTTCTATATACATCATATACTTCACTATGTATATATGTGTATATGCATTTATAGATATATACTGTATATATGTGGGTACTGTATATATGTATATAGACACAGATATCCATGTGTTGTGTCTGGGTAATGCACACATGTAAATACACACCTATGTTTGTATATATGTGTGTGCACATAACATGTATGCATGTTATATATTGTGTATATATGTACATAAGCACATATACATATATTTACTAAAAAAGAACATTACCATTGTCTTCTTTCCTTCCCAATGGTAATGCTTACACACCAGGGTGTACTGGCACTCCTGGTACACACTCTATGAATGTCTGTTCAATCAATTAATCAACAAGTATTTCTTCAGCATCTACTATGTGCCAGGTACTATGCTAGGCACTGGGAATACAGATACAATGAATGAAATCATCTCTATTCACACATGCACACATATCCATTTAGGTATGGCTAGAAAAACTTTAAAACATAATCTGAATATTAGCTGTTACTACATTTGGATGGTTATGATTCTTTCCAACCTCTGAATAAGTTTCTTGGGCCTTCTAATTCCAAGCTATTAGTTTCCACTTCTCTAATTACTGATAAATGCTTTCCGATTCCATCCACCCCTGTAGGGCACCATGAGGTGCAGAAGCAACTGAACACCTTGACAACATGAGAAATGTAGGGGAAATAAAGCCCTTGGAAAAATGGGTCAACGAATAACAGACACCAAGAGAGGTAACAGATACTTATGGTAAATCAGGTCATCTGTATAGAACCTATAGTAGATCAAGCAGAACAAGCTAGGTCACAGGATTTAGACTCTTCTGGGGCCTTACGATCATCTAGTTTGTAGTATAACCCTCATTTTGCAGATGAGGAAATTGAGGCCCAGACAGGGTCACAAAAAAGTTTTTTGAATTAAAGGACTACTGTACATCACACAGATGGTACCTAGCACTTTTGCACAGTGCCTGGTACAAAGTAAGTGCCTAATACATTCCTTTGACTGACTAGCATAGTTGAAATTTGAATTCAGGTCCTCTGACTCAGAATTCTGTACCCTTTCCACTCTAGCACAAGGCAGATAAGTGATCAATATTCCAAGGACCAATTCGAGACATACTAACAGTGATATATTTTACTAGATACTCTAATTCCTGGTACTCTAGCATGGAGAAACTGACCAAAAATAGATTAGAATGCAATTTTCTTGGCAAATGGCTATATAGGGCAGAGAAAAAAAATACATAGCACAGCTAAATGTAGACAAACTTACCCACAAAAGCATCAGAAGACTCCTAAACAATACTGAACCCATGAGTATTCTGATGGTGTATCAAATGCAGATCAAGAATTCCCAAATACTATTTAACAAGACTTTTTTTTTTTGCTTGTTTTTAGAGACAGGGGTGCTTTTAAATGCAAGGAAAAACATAGACAGGTTGTTAGTTAGAAGGAAACAGTAGCTATTTGGCATTTCAACATCTGTAAGATAGGGGGGAAAGTCCTTCAATGCTCTGAAAGGCCAGGTGTTGCAGTCCTTTATATCAAATAAAATAGGGTGTGCAGAATGACAGTGCAACGGATTAGAGCCCCAAATGCAGATAGGGATGGATCTTTATTGCTGTGGGTCTGGCTTAGGGAGACAGTGGTGTTATGAGAAGAGAAGCTGTGCCTTGGACTTGGCTTGGTGTCAGATCAAGGCAATATAAGTAGACAAAGGAGAAGGGAGTGTTTCTCTGCCATTTCAAGATCTTATTTCCAGTGCCCTGGGCTCTAGACATAGACTCAAGTCTCCCACATCTCAATTCAACAAATATTTATTACAATAACTACTCTTGGTTAGATGGTTTGTGAGGTGCTGAGGATGCCAAAATAGATACAATACAGTCCTTACTCCCGTTTATATTGAGATGAAAAAGAGCATAGACAACTCTCCAAGGGAGAGTGTTATGAGTACAGTGGAGAGATCCAGGTGAAATGCTGGATTTGAAATTTGAAAGGAAGAGATGGTCACTTTAGAGAGGGGCTAGGAGCAGAGGAAGAAGCAGAAGACTGTCGAAAAACTTCATGGAAGAAAGGGCTTTTAAATTAGGTCTTAAAAGAGAGGCACTTCCACGGACAGTGATGGGGGAAGGTAGAAGAGAACAGAACAAGAATGGGTGATGGTAAGGTCAGTCTGGTTAGAACATAGCATAAGTTCATAGAAGGTTTGAGGCAAAGAAGGAAAAGTAGGTTGGGTCCAGATGGGGCAGGGCTTAAAGGCCAGGATCAAGAGATAGTATATATTTAAGGAGAAAAGTAGCCTACTTGGAGTAATATAATGGGGAAATTTTTCCGGCTATGATGAGATTATATCAGGGAAGGAATAGATTAGAGTCAAGAGGAACAGTTATAAAATTATTAAAGTATTCTCAGGGAGAAGAGTTGAGAAGTGATATTGAGTTGGTGGAACTTGGTGGAAGGGATCTCATCGGTGGACAGTGTGATGCAACAGTCTCTTTGTGCCCATGACCTTGGGAGGGAAGGACCACATCTGGAAGGGAACCAGGGTATCCTGGCTTGATGCTTGTTCTGACCCTTTACTCCTCGTTTCAATTCGACACAGTCATAGAGGGAAGAAGTCAACTACAGTCAGTAGTCACTATGCTATTATCTATGACACAGCTTCTCCACTCTTAGACCCCAAGGTGATCAATCAATCAACACACATTTCTTAAGTATCTGCTAGTGTCAGGCACTCTGCTAGGTTAAAGTGATGCAAAGATCAAAGGAAAATAATCCCAGCCCTAAAGAAGCTTACTTTCTATCAGAGGAGAAAAGATACACTATGTAAATACTTTTTAAAAAACATCCAAGGTGAATTTTTTAACTGGAGGGAAGGGGAAGGTGGATCAGAAAAGGCATTTTAGGAGGTGGCTCTTGAACTGATTTTTGAAGAAAACCAGGGATTTTAAGAGTGAAGGTTAGGGGTTTGTGGATTTTAGCCATGGAAACCAGACAGTGCAAAGGGCACATAGATGAGAGACACATTTTCAAGTATGAGCAACTGTATGAAGACCAGTTTGGCTGGACTAGAGGGAACCTGGGGGGAATAATAGATAATAAAGCCAGAAAGGTAAATTGCAACCAGGTGGTAAAGGGCTTTAAGGACCAAACAGAGAAATTTATATTAACTGAAGTTATCATTTTATCACTGGAGTCAATAGAGCCATAGGGTTCAGCATAAAACACAATATTTAACAGTTGACTGCATTAGAACACATCTTTCTCACATATAGGAAAATACTTATCATCTTGTCTGCACATCGACAAAGGAATTTTTCAATAATGCACTCAATACAAGGAAATATATTTGGATAACGGCAAGGAAAACTACAAAAGGCAGCAGTTCTTTAACATTCCTTAGGGGGAAAGACAGGTTAAGTGGCAATAGAAGAATCTGCAAATATTTATAAAGATTAAAATATAGTCAGCAGGATGGTAAAAAAAAAAAAAGTACACTGCTAATAATGAGGCTAAAATAGTCTATAGGATTATCAAGACTTCATATCAAGAACAATTTAACAGTGAGTATATGAAATAAACTCCCAATGATGAGAGTAAAAAATTGTTATAACCCTTGTATCAGAGATCTTTTTCTGACATAAAGGGCTGAGGCACAACCTGGGGCAGCGGGGGTGGAGAGGGGCAGGGGAGGGAATTTCTTACTCCATTGGCTTATGGGCCTAGACCAGGAAACTAGAGTATAGATATACCATGTATTTCCTATTATATTTAAGACTGACTCACAGTTTTAAAATACACAGAACTGACATTTACCCATTGGGAGGCCATGGATAAACCACAACTTCTCTAAGATTCGGTTTTGCTATTTGTAAAATAAGGGTAGGAACTAGAGATCTATGCTTTCATTAGCATGGGGCACACCTGGGTGAGGTGAGATCAGCAGTTTCTCTGAAATTTATGGTATTATCAGACCAAATGAGATAATATTTATAAAGCCTTCAGCACAGTGCTTTGCACATAGTAGGTACTTAATAAATCCCCCTCCCCCACTAATGAATTGACTGGAGAGGTTAAATGACTTATAGATGATCCTACAGTCAGAACATATCATACAAAGAAAGTGAACTCATATTGTCCTCATTTCAAGGGAATCTCTTTAACTACTGTACTACATCACTCCTCTGATTTATTTGTACAATGGGAATGATAATATTTGTGGTATTTACCTTACAGAGAAATTGTGAGAACCAAATAAGATAAAAGATGTAAAGTGCTTTGTATGTCCTAAAGCATTATATAAATGTCAATTATTGCTATTACTATCCTGGAGTTTAGGCTTCCTCCCACTGGGAAAGTATTCAGGCTTGCTAGAGAGTTGGCCCCTTTTCCCTAAGAGTGGGACAGTACCAGTAAAGGTTTGGACCCACGTTTGATCTTCCGTGTGGTGGCTCCGCATTCTAGGGCTCTCTAGGTTTAACCTTAATTGGTCCTAAAATATTTCAGCTTATTCCAGGGATCTGGAAGTCTCTAAGAATTTGTCTTTTTTCCTCAAGAAGATTTGGACCAGAACTCCTCTCCTGTAATCCATCTATCCAACTATCTGTTCATCAACAAATACTTATTAAACATTTACTCCCAAGTATTTTCCTAGAGTATGAGGATACAAAGGAAAAAGTGAAATAGACCCTGAGCTCAAAAAGCTTATATTCTATTGGGGGAAGGAATATGTATATGTATACATATATACAAAATTTGTACAAAATAAATACAATGTAATTTAGGCAGATAAACACTTGCACTCTTGGGCAGATAAGCACTAGCCCATGGAGAGATCAGGACAGGCATCCTGTAGAAGATGATTCTTGACCTTCTTTCGAAGAGAATAAAGGATTTTGAGAGGTAGAGATGAGGTAGGGTATTTTAGGCATGGAGAACAATCTTACAAAGGCATGGAGATAGGAAACAGAATATTGCATGTGAGGCTCACAAGAAAACCAGTTTGGGGGAACAGTAGAAATCATGAAGTATGTGTATTAAGGATAGAAAGTCAGATTGGAGGTAGGTTGATGGTTGTTTTGATTGCCAGAACAATAGGGAGACACACTGGAAGGTTTTTTTTATTTGTTTGTTTGGTTTGGTTTGGTTTGTGAGTAGTGGAGTGACATGTGTGATCCTGAGTTTTAGGAAAACCACTTTGGTGGTTGTGTGGAGGATGGATTGGAGAGAGGAAGAGGTAGAGGAAGGGAGATCAGTTATTATAACAGTCTAAGTAGGGGATGATGAGGACCCTAAGTAGGACGCATGGAGAAAGGAGAACAGATGGGAAATATGTGTAGGTAAAATTGCTGTGACTTAGCAACTGATGAAGATGAGTGGGGTGAGGAAGAGGGAGGAATTGAGGATGACTCCTGGGTTGACTGAAGGATGACTAGAAGGATAGTGGTACATTCGGCAGAAATAGGGAAGGAGGCAAGGGAGATGAGAATTGATGATAGGTTCCAGAATTCCTCTACTTACTCAGAAGTCCTTCCATTACTTGGTCACTGCCACTCTAATGCAACCAGTTTTTGTTCTTGTTATTCCTTGTTTGCCCTAGAATTTCCCCATCTTTCACCACAGCCTCCATCTGCTCCTCTTGGGGTTCATGATCTGCTGGAAGAGACACATGGGTGCACAGCCATCCCTCTAGGGAACTGAGTCTGAGTCTACATGTAACTTTTCCTTTCTAATCTTTCAGCTCTGGTCATCTCCATCTGTATCTGTTCTTTTTAAAGGCCAAGTCCAGGTATTAACAAAGAGGTTTTTACTAGATGCTAATGCTACATGATCTTCTTTATCAATACATAATTAACTGTAAGTTCACATATGAATAAGTTATACTGTGTCACTAATTCCTGAACAAAGATCTCATCTTTGTTAATCCTGCTAACACCCAAACACTCCCCCTCCTCCTCCCTACACACACACCAACACACACTAAATTTTCCATATGCTGAGTAGAATAGAAAACAGGAATTGTACACAAAACTGTAGATTTTTATTATGTAAAGTTTGCTTTTCTTTTGAAGTATACAATAAATTCAACATATAACTTTCAAAGCTGTCCTGATTGTCTATGACTCCTTGTGGTTTTCTTTCTGTTCTTTGCTATGCACTTAAAAATGCTTCATTGGGCCCTCTTTTCTTTTTGGCAATCATATTCCTAGCTCTGATCTTCCTCCCATCTCTCCCGCCACCTCAAACTGAAAAAAAGAAAAACAAAACCCTTTTGGAATTGTGCACAGTCAAAAAAACCAAAATTTCACATTGGTTACATCAGAAAACATGTCTTATTCTGCATTTTGAGTCCATCACTTCTTTGTCAGAAGGGGGATGGCACAGTTCTTTGTTGGTCCTGTGGAATTAGGGTTGGTCACTGCATTAATCAGAGTTCTCAAGTTTTTCAAGTTGTGAAGTTATTATATGTCATCTTTCCTATTTCTGTTCATTTCTCTCTGCATCAGTTCATACGTCTTTGATATTTCTCTGAAACTATGTCTTTCATCATTTCTTACAGTGCAATTAAATTCCTTATCACTCATATACCATAATTTAGCCACTCTCCAAATTATAGATACCTCTTGATTTAAAAAAAAAAAAGAGCTGCTATAAATATTCTTGTACATATGGATCCATTTCCTTATTCTTTGCTCTCTATAGAGTATAAGTCTAATAGTGGTACTTGCTTGATCAAAGAATATATAAACATTTTAGATACTTTTGGGTCATAGTTCCAAATTACTTTCCAGAATGAATGAACCAAGTCACAGCTCCACCCACAATGCCTTAGTATTCCTGTTTTTCCAATAGCTTCTCCAATATTTGTCATTTTCCTTTTTTTTTTGCTTTGGTCTTCCCTGCCAATCTGATGGGTATAAGATAGAACATTGTTGTAATTTTGATTTTCATTTATCAAATTTTAATGATTTGGAGCATTTCTTCATATGATTGTTGATAGCTCGAATTTCTTCAAAAACCACTTATTCACATCCTTTGACCATTTATCTGTTGGGCAACAGTTGTTTTTTGTTGTAAATCTGAATTGGTTTCTTATATATTTTGGAAAAGAGTCCTTTATCAGAGAAACTTGCTGGAAAGATTTTTTTTCTCCTAGCTAGATGTTTCTCTTCTAATGTCAACTACATTTATTCTGTTTGTGGAAAAACCTTTTCTTGTCTTATGTAATCAAAATTACTCATTTTCTCTTCTGTGTTCTTCTTGTTCTCTTGTTTGGTGATAAACTCTCCCTTTCTCTCTGGATGTAAAAGGCATTTTCTTCCATGGTCCTCTAATTTGTTTTCAATATAACTTTTATTTCTTAAGTCATGCTTCCATTTGGAATTTAAATTGGTATATGGCATGAGATGTTGGTTCAGGACTAACTTCTGTAAGACTTTTCCAGTTTTCCCAACAGTTTTTATCAAATGGTTACTTACTCCATTGGGTTTATCAAACGTCATGCATATTTGGACAAGGAGTTAACCTTGCTGTGAGTTTAATACCTCAAGGAGACACTCCCTCCACATTAGTGGAGTGTTCATGTCATGTTTGTAGAAAATCCTTATTAGATCAACTTCAGCAAGTCAATAAACAGAATTCCTGGTGCTAGATCCTGATCAATCAAGGCTAAGCAGAATATTGGAAAGAGCACTGTCCTTGGAGTCAGAGAACATCTGAGTTCAAATCTAGGCTCTGACTCTGTGTAACGAATCACTTAAAAACTGTGGGTCTCCTTTTCCTTATCTGTAAAAGATAGGAATTGGAATAGATGGATTCTGAGATCCTGAGAGTGCTAGATTTGTGATCTTAAGTAGGGGTAAATGCTGGAAGATAGGGGTGAAGAATTCCCTTTTGTCCAAAGTTAATGTTTTTATGTTATAAGAAAAGCAACAGTAGAGTATCACAAATAAGTTTATCTACTCATACATAGAGGGAAATTTCATTAAAAAGAAGGAAACAAAATAAGAATTATATGTAGAATGGACTTACCTGTTGAATTTTATGAGTTTACAAAAGTTAGGCTTTAGGATTTTGAAGGCATCATCTTTTCTAAATGTGCCCACTAGCACATTAAAACCTCACTGATGAGGATGAATGGCAGAGTTTCTGTAATTTGGGGTGAGGTGTGTGAATAGATTGATTTGGCCTGCTCTGTATTATTTGGGGATTGATTGACTTTTGCTGTTGTGGGTTGGAGCAATCCTTTGTGTTAGGTGTGTAATAAAGGGGGTTATTGGCACAGTCTGGACATTTTGACCTTTCTTTTCCTTTCTAGACAGTGAACAAAAGAGCAGTTAAGAGTGGTCCTGGGTATCATGGGATGAGAGGAAAAAACCTGTGTATGCATCCAACCTCTTTCTGAGAAATGGTTGATGCTTGCCTTGCGTAAGAGATACCCTGGGGTTTGCATGTGCGCTTACCCATGAGGCCCAAGAGATAAGTTCTTAAAACTCACTTTCTACCTTCTCAGTCCTCTTGTACTTTATTCTGCTCCACCTAGAATTCAATGATACTGGCATTCTCACTGTGTCTAGCACACAATATTGCATCCCCCAATTCCATGCCTTTTTCTGTCCCCCTCTGGAATGCTCTCCCACTTCAAATCCATTTCTGCTTCCTTCACTCCTCCCCTTCAAGCAAGAAGTTTTCCCAACTCCGTACCTTTTCTCTCCTCCCCTCCCCCAATACCGTTAATGTATAGATATTCTAAGATACTCTTGGTATCTCCACTTTGTCCTGTCTATACTTTGTTTGGACAGATCTGTTTACATGCTATCTCCCCCATTACGTGTGCTCCTGGAGGAAAGGGACAATTTTTGCTCTTTCTTACATTCCCAGCACTTAGCGCAGAGCTTCAAGGTTGGATCTCTAGTACCCTCAATTTTTAACATTTAGGACTCAATATAACTCTAGTGCTTCTCCTATTACCTCTGGGATCAAATCCAAACTCTTCTGTTTGGTATTTAAAGGTCTCCATGACCTGGCCATTTCCTATTTTTCCATTTTGCTGACACAGTATGGTATATCAGAAAGAGAATTAATTGGCTTTGAAGGTGGTAAGACCAAGGTTCAAATCTCACCTCGGGCATATGACTGGGAAAGCTGGAATGCTCTGACAAGGCTATGGGTTGGAAAGAAGACACTGACCTGTGTGAGTAGAGTGCATTTTTTCATCCCACAGTTCCCTATAGCAACGGAATCAAAGGTTAAGTCTCTGTGCATACCTCATTACTACTCCTCTCTTCACAGTCTATAGAATCTGTTGTTTTTCACACACAGAGCGAGCTCTCTCTCTTTCTCTCTTTCTGTCTCTCTGTCTCTATGCGTCTTTCTTTCCTTCTTTCTAGATTAGCTTTGCGTAGGCTGTCTTCCATGCCTAGAATGTAATCCCTCCTCCCTTCTGCCTCTTAACATCTCTGGTTTCCTTCAAGACTCATCTCAAGTACCACCTTCTGTGAAAGGCATTTCTCAGGTTCCCCAGCAGCTTCTGCCTTTTCCTCTAAAAGTATTTCTCTATCTATCTATCTATCCATCCATCCATCTATCTATCATCTAAATATCTATCTATCTACCTGTCTGTCTGTCTGACTATCTATCTGGGCATGTGGTTTATAAGCTTTTTGAGAATAAGGACAGTTTTCACTTTTCCTTTATCAGTCAATAAGAAAAATGCTGCTGGGTCCAAAAGATTAGGGTTCTTTGACTTCTCTCTCTTCACCACATTGGAGAGTCTCATCACCTAAAATGAGTCAGGATCTGTTTTTAAAAATCATACTCCTTGACTGTTTACAACCCCACTTCAGCACCCCAAGAAAATTCATTAAATAAAAGAGCTTAGATTTGAGGTTATGGCTAGGGTATCCCCAAAATAGGGAGTAGAATGTACAATGCAGATTGGGTATAGGATAGCTATTTATTTTCTTCACACAAAGGAAATACTTAACATGCACAAGACCCCTCAGTGGCTTTGACAGAAAGCAAGCAATAACAGTGGTGTAATGTTATATCCTCCTAAGAAGTCGATATTTAAAACATTAAGACATGATGTAGTTTGTGGGGTTGCTGAACAGGCATTTTACTATTCACCTTGGCTCTGCACAATCTAAACATTTTCCACCAGGCTCACATCATCTGGCAAGTCCAGTCAAGCAGTATCCTCTCCAAAGCAGAAAACTTCTCTTTGCTGCCAGTTAGCTTTGTTCAAGGGACCAAGAATCTCAGTACTTCTCAAACCCACAAGGTTGTCTCCAAGACCAAACATATTCATGTTGGGATCATTCTTTGGTCCCCTATGCTCAGGGAATGAGATACATAGTAAGAAAGGTAGCCAGGAGGCTTTAGGTCCAAGCTCAGCTCAGCTAGTTAAGAACCTGCTCTAGCTGCCATGTAGAAACAATTGTCAAGTTTCTGTGGTTGGGTGTGTGTGGCTGCACTCAGGAGAGTTTCAGATACTCCTGGCACGAACTGCATATCTGCTTCTGGAAAGTGAAGAGAGCAGACCAAGCTCCTGTTTCTAAAGATCCACTGAGTTTCTTCTCTCGACTCAGTTTCTGACTTCACCACCATCCCTCAGCTGCCTTCTCACTCTGGAAGAGCTCTCAGTCCTTATGCCCAGCCCTCACTGATGAGCTCCTCCCAGAATCTCTATTTTGAGGAACCCCCACTCCCTAGGGGCCAGCCACCTTCCTTTCTCTCCTGGCTTGGCTTCTGGCTCTCTGAACTTCCCAGGTGCCTTCTCCTCCCTACCCAACCCTAACCCACCCCCAAGGTTTTTCAATTCAATGTTATGTGAGAATTTATGCTTCTTGAGATCAGAAATTGCCTTTCTTTTTGCTTGCATTTGTATTTCCAGTGTTTAGCACAGTATCTGGCACATAATACTTAATTAATGCTTGCTAACTTGACTTGAATCACCAATTCAATCACTCAGTGGACAATTAGGGAATTGATTCCATGCATCTGTCTGTTTTTGTCTCTCCCAGAGTCTATCAAGAAATAGATTTATATGTGCATATGTGTATATATATTCATATACACAAATTCTTACATATATGCATATATTCATCTATTTATCTAATAATAACCAGGATTTACAATATATAATACAGAAATATAAATGCTATATGGCTGTACATTACATATACTGTATTAAATATATTATGTATATCCCCTTAAAAGGATTTGTTCTATAAAACTTAGACTCAGTAAAAAGGCCACATCCAAGGACCTAGAAGACCACATGTGGACTTAAGGCCTCAGGTTCCCCACCCCTGCCCTTTACCCATGCTGATGAGCAACTGTTCTGCAACTCATAGTCTTAAAGAGTTATTTGACGTAGTGAAAGGTTAAGTGACACATTCTATATATTTGGAAGATCACCTTGAGCTCAGCTTTTCCTGACCCTAAGGACAATTCTTTCTTCATTCTATAGCCCTGCCCCTCAGAGAGAAGTTATATACCCTGGAGAGACCTCCAGGCAGGGGTAAAATTAAGTCAAAAGAGTCAAGGCTTTGGGGGCTGCCCCTAAGAATGTAGTCAATGCATCTGTATAACCTCAGAACTTGGGTAATGGGCCATAGATGACAAATCAGATAAGTCACATTTAGATCTGAAAGTTTTTGTAAAAACTCCAGAGCAGTAATGTAGAGCCTAGAGCAGGTCTTTTATTGTGTAATAGGACCCTAGTCTAAGCCTCCTATTAGCCCTGTTCCTCTCTGCTGCTAGAAGGGGGAGGGATTAAGGCGCTTAGCTGGCCCCAGAGGTGTGCTGGACGCTGCTCATACTGGCTTCAGAGAAGCTATCGTTAAATTTTCAATGTGATCTTTTACACCTCAGAAATCTTCAGTCACTATAAAGCACGATTTGATTTATTGTTTTGCTGATTGTCTGGAATTTAGAAAGTGAGGGACAAAATGTTAATAATGAAATTTAAAAGCCTGTCATTTGATCTTGAAAGAGCAATGGTAAAACTATTCACCAGCCCTTCCCTGCCTCTCCCCCTCCTCCACCTCTTCTCCTTTCCTTTATCTTTCTGCCAATCTTCCTGGCTCCTTAGAACATAGTCCACTAGTTTCTCATGTAAGGCCGGCAAATATCAATAGATTCTTCAATTCTTTCATTTCCCTGATGTGAGATGAGAGAGAATTTTTAAAAACCTCCTTGATCTTTTCCCCCTACTCTTCCAGTTTCCCCTTCTCTCATTGCAGTCCTTTGCTATAACCACCCCCACCCATCTCCTAGCTTAGTCTCTGACTCCATCATCCCCACCCTATTTCTCTACCCATCATCATGTATATCCCTTGGGGCAGATACTTTTCCCTGGAGAGCAGGAAGGCATTCTGTTATTACATTATGCATTATGTTATGACAAATATTAAAAAGAGATAGGCTAGGTACCTGTGAGTATTTAATAGATATAATCTGACACTGGAAGATAAAAAAAATCAAGTAGAGAAATCTATGATCTCTACTTGGTTTCCCCACCCCTCAGGTTTAGGATTCTCATGAATGTTTAAAAAGGCATCTCCCTCTATTCATGTTAGTAAAGTAATGCCATCAAACTACTATTTTTAAAGATCTAGCTTGGTTATTTATAGTGATTCTCTCAGAGGGTACATATAGTCTTCAACCTCTTTATATCCAATTCTTCAAAACATACCTTTCCCCAAAGTGTAATAGTGGTTTAAAATTCTATGCCATCAGATAACAGAAGAACACAACCTTACTGAAGAAAATGGGAAGCAGATAGAATTACATTATAGCAAAACTAACTCACACTAGATTCTTGGAAAAATATTTAACATTATTTTTTATCCCCAAAGCTATGGTTTTATTTTGGGCTTTCCTATTTCTGTTCTTGAAACATGTCTTCTTCAAACATTTTCTGGTATATTTCACCAAATAACATTGTCAACCACATGTTCCTGTAATCATAATTTGTCTTCAGGCTGCATGGCGTCCAGTGAGTTTGACCTTTGCTACATGCCAATTCAGAAAAATGTTGGCTCTAGAATGTAAGAAGGTTCTATTTTCAAGAATAATTGAAACTGATAATAAGGACCCTGCCTAGCATTTTCATTTATGGCACCTTGAGAAGGAACATATTGAAGATTTACCCGGCAACAACCCCTTGAAGCAGCGCTGAATGTTCACGCTGTGTAGAAAAGACACCAACCCTTGCTCAGGGTAACGATTTTAGATACCAGGGCTTAGTTATTCCAGGCTCACACAAATCTTTATTAAGACTACGGATTAATTTCTTTTAAAAATCTGATGAAATCCCCAGGTGAATCATCTTCCGAAACTGTCCTACAATGCAAGGGATATAAAAATTAAACGTTCACCTTCAGATAAAAGTTCACCTGAGGTCATACAGCACTGAAAAACCACATTCCTCCAAATGCTGAATTTCTCCAAAGTCATATATACTTAACTTAGAGCCTGTCATCCAGTAGTACTTAAGTTTCCTAAAAGACATTCAACTTAACTGAATAATGTTAACCGACATTTAGTCTGTGGTACCTTTTAATGTTTTTTATTTTCAATTGGCATCATAATGTTTATTCATTCAACTAGTTTTTGTGAACTTTTTAATAATACATCATGTAGCACACCTTACATCATCTAGAAGCACAAGTAAATGTTTTCTAAAGGAGGCTTGTGACTATATTACTAATCTATAATTAAGGGTAAGTTACATTTTATTTATTTGGGAATTGGTATTTCTCTTTAGTCTAATTAGTGCTGTAAGTAATACAAAGGGAGTAGGTCTTTGCCCCAGGGTACTAGGGTGTGTGTGTGTGTGTGTGTGTGTGTGTGTGTGTGTGTGTGTGTGTGTGTGTGTGGTCCTATGTCAGGACTCTGAACTGCCCCTGGGCTATTATCCCTAAGGGTCACTCACTATGGTACCCCTCTCCTGGGCCTGCGCTCTACCCCAAACCACTTAGGAAGAAGAGTCAGACACTGGAGAGGAGAGACCACCCTCTCTTCTGGCTGACTGCACCTGGAGTCAGACTATTCTCTGGACTGCCTCCTTCGGCACTCAGTCAAGTTTGCCCCAGGCACAAGAATTCTTAGTTATCACTCTGGTACTAATCAAATCCAAAGATATCCATTTATTAGGTTGGTAACATTTCCTGCTGGATTCCTTATGTTCTACACATTATATAACATCCTGTTGGTTATTCTTTGTTAAAATGAACACTGGTCTGGTCTTTTTGACATGGCTGGTGTCACTCTTCATTTTCATATATTGATAGGGGATCCATTCTTTATTTTATAGGTCATTATAAGCAAATGCAACACATTAAGTCATTTCTTTATGATTTTCTCAGGTTCATTCCTCCCCTAAAGTAGTATAGAAGCCTGTAAATCTCTTATCACTATTACATCATTACCTTGTATTATAATTGTAATATAAGCACATCTTAGGGAAAAGGACTTCATTTCTCTTGAGGCTCTAGGTCTCAAGGTTGGATTTGATTGGCATATCCTGCACTTTCATTTTTGTGACTGTGGCACAGGATGATTGTTTCATATGTTAATTTCTAAGGAGAAGGGGGCCATTTTGTCATTGTTCAGTAGTTTCAAGTGTGTCCTACTCTTCTTGACCCTAATTGGAGTTTCCTTGGCAAAGATAGTGGAGTGGTTTGTCATTTCCTTCTCCAGCTCATTTTACAGATGAGGAAACTGAGGCAAACAAGGATAAGAGACTTGCCCATTGTCACATAGCCAGTAAGTGTCTGAGGTAGGATTTGAATTCAGAGCTTCTTGACCTAAATGTTCTGAGGAGCCACTATAGGAGTGCTAAAGTAGAAAAAGACCAACAGTGGTGCAGCTAGCAATCATGGTATCAATATCAGACCAAAGAAGGCTGAAATGGATTCCTATTGTAACTGAAAGAGTAGGGAGCAGTGGACACTCCATGGGAAGATACAGACATGTACAGAGTAGATTTTTCCAACTTTCATTCCAACTATGCTAGAGATTTTGCCATACCTTCTTCACCTTGGAGTGTGAGATCCTAATGATGAGATCCTAATCTCTGGAATGGGTGGGTTATGATTGTTTTCTCTATTCCTTCACCAATTTTTAAAGATCTGATTAGATTAAGCAATAACAAATTGAATAATAAATAAATCATTTAATTATAAAGGTGATATTGCAGTCTGCTAGCCTAATGCAAATTGAGTTTAGATGAACTTTGAAGTTCCTAGATGAACTTGGATGGGAGCTCAGCACAAAAAAGCACACTCACTGTCCAAATTGTCCTGCATTGAGTCTAGTAATCCATGTGGATTCAGAGCTGAGTAACAAAGGGAGCTATTTTCCTACGTCTTATGTCCCCTACTAGCCTGAAAACTCCATTACAGGGACCAGACTTTATAAAAGGTAATCTGACCAGTAAGTGGTTAAGTGGAATTGGGGTGTTTCGACCCCTAAATTTGAGGAACATAATGGATAGGGGCAATCGTGATTTTTATATCCTGTCTCCCTTAGTGTTTGTCATGGTGCTTTATAGATAATACTTTAATTCAATCATTCAATGAATACATTATCTCATGGATGCGGTTATTATCGTTAATGGTACAAATCACAATCCATGCACGCCTTCCATGCTGTGTAATTCCTGTCCATGTCCTCCCATAAATACGTAATAGGTTTAATAAATACTTGTTGAATTGTTCAGACTGAATGACTCATCCTCTATGCCTGATTATATAATTTGAACTTCTTTTTAGCAAATAACTAAACATAGCAATGTAGTGACGTGTTCTTAACCCAAATCTAGGTATGTGTGTGTGAGTGTGTGTGTGCTTTGATTTTATTCAGCAAACATTAAGTGCCTACTACTGGCCTAGGTGTTTAAAAGGCAGAGGTGAGAAATAACAATCTGTAGACTCTACAAACTTATAATTTAACAGAGATATAGGTATAAAACTAAATATAACATGAAGTAGAATAGACAGATAAAGGAAAAATTTGGATATGATTCTATGAAGAAATTTGAAGAGGGAACTATCATTTTCAGATGTGTGTATGTATTTAAAAGGGTAAAGATCAGTAGGGCAGGTGGCAGCCGAGATAAGCCTCTCCTACCTTGATTTTTACGGGTTGATGGAATATGTTCCAGGTAGGGTCTATGTGAATGCACAGAGGTAGGATACTACAGGACCAAGTAGCCTTGTGTAGTTAGAGTAAAATATGGAAAGGACATGGCTGGAAAAGTAGGCTGGAATCAGATTGTTGGAAGGCCTTAAATGCCAAACTAAGGAGTTTGTATTTCATCCTATAGGTATTTGAGAGGTACTAGGGGCAACTAGGTGGGGCAGTGGATAGAACACCAGTGCAGGAGTCAGGAGGACCTGAGTTCAAATTTCATCTCAGACACTTGACACTCACTAGCTATGTGACCTTGGGCAAGTCACTTAACCCCAACTGCCTCATCCTGGGTCATCTCCAGTCATCCTGATGAATATCTCTGGTCACTGGATTCAGATGGCTCTGGAGGAAAAGTGAGGCTGGTGACCTGCACAGCCCTCCCTCACTCAAAACAAAGTCAGATGCAGGTCATGCCATTACTCCTCTGATGGCAAGGTCTTTTTTGGCAATGAAGGACAAACACACATTTGGGAGGCACTGAAGCTTGAGTGATGTGCATCAGACATGCATCAGGAAGACTAATTTAGCAGCTGTGTGAAGATTAGATGGTGTAACAAGGGTTTCCTGGTCCCTACCTTGGGACCCTTAGGTTGGGGAGGAGGGGGTCTCTTGTCTCTGTTATTGGTTCAATCCCCTACCAGTTATGTTCCTCAATTTTAGGGGTCTGAATACCCCAATTTTATTTAACTTAGTGGTCAGATTTACTTTTTTAAAGCTAATATTTACCTCAAAAGTATAAGAAAAACAAAAATGCAAATATTTACCCCAACATATTAGGGGCACAAAATTCTCCATATCTCCTCCCTCTCTGGGAAGGGAATTAGGGTCATTAGCTAAACTCATTTCCTATATAGCATTAGTGCCATCACATTGCAAGCTCTGGTCTTGCATATCAGGATCTTGACCTCTTCCTTGTCGGCATGGGGAAAACATCTGGCCTGAATTTCTAGGCTCCTGAGTTTCTATGGCTTGAACTCTTAGGAGGGAGACTCCACTCTCTATATCTAGAATGGAAAAGGACAAACAAAACCAGATCAAAATCCCAAGCCCACTTCTCAAAGCCACTGGGCTTGAGGGAAAAGGAAAGGTATCCCTTCCCCTACCCTGCTTTCTGCGTGATACCCATGCTGTGAGTGAATGAGATCTTGATCTCTGGATGGCACCAGATAGATAGTCCCCACGTGGTAGTTCTAAAGAAATAGTTCTTGAAAAAGGTGATCTCTTCGGGAAGGGTGGGAGAGCAGCTGTTCAACCTGGGCTGAGGTAGGATTCTCCTGACTCAATTTCCCCACTGACACCTGGCAGACTTTAAGCCTCACTGAATACAAGTTGACAATCTACTCCTGCCTGGAACTGACATGAAGATGAGGAGATATTGTTTCCCTGCCGTGTCCCTACTCTTAGTGGCAATCTCCTATAGTCAAAAGGTTTGTAAGCTTTATACCAGATCCATTAAATTATAGATTGTTGATAGGGGAACATCCGAGGTTAAGTCTAAAATTAAGCTATTAGGCTTATGACTTTAGGCCAACAACAATAAGTTAGGCTCCTTTAATTTTTAGTCATAGTGTAGAGACAACTAGGTCAAGGGCTTATGAAGTTAGTTACAATTTGTGTCTCAGTTGGTTAATGTTAAAAAAAAAATTCATTTCTGCTATTGTAAATATTGTAAATGCTTTAAAAGATGTATCACCTGACCAAAAGTTGGAATTGTTTTATGTGATATGATGTTAAAAATGGAAAAAAAAAAAAAAAGAAATAGTCCTGGTTATGCAGCCCCTCATGGGTACCGGCAAACCTACCCCTTGTGATAGGCCAACATAGGGTATCTTCTATCACAAGCAAGTCCTTGGAGTCTCCAACATGGGTATCTCCATCTTAGATGATCTGGGGATACACCAAAGCCCCATCACAATCAGAAAAGAGAGAGAGTGGAGATGTATTATCATTACTGATGAAGTTGAATAGGGATAACATGAGTAGGAAATACAAGCAACCCCCATCATACACTAAAGTCTGGGATTAATGAGTTGAGTCAGACAAAAGGATCAATTCCTCTATCACCCTGAAACTTGCCTCTTGATCCAGTACTGATTCTTAAACATGAATTTCACTTTTATAACTAGTTTTCCTGCCTCTCTCAGGCATTTGGATTTTGGGACCCTGGAAAATCTGGTAACATTCTGAACTCTCCTTTTAAATTTGCTTTTCTCTCATTTGGCCCCTCTCCTGATGGAACGTCAATGTTCTTCCTTGTCCTGGTGTTTACTTTAATCACTGGGAAGTTATAGCTTCTCCCAGGCAGGAGGAAATGCTGCTTGGGGCAGGAAGACCGGGTAAGAGGCTATTAAAATAACTCCTGCGTGAGGGCCTGAACTGGGAAAGAGGAAAAGAATATTGATTGGATATAAAGGAAGACAGGGAAAGGTCGAAGATGACTCCAAAGTGACCTTGAGTGACTCACGCTCCTAACCTTCCAAAACTCACAAGGTTGTGGTCTCCAACTTTCTTCACCACCAACAAAATAACATATTTTATTTCTTATTTTTATATTCACTAGGTCAGATGTTGGTCTTGGGAAGAAGAAGACCCAAAATCTCCCCTCCTCCAGCACAGAGCTCCAACTAAGCAAAACCCAAAAGTCAAAAAAGGGAATGAAAAACTAATAGAAAAGATCCAATTAAGCAAAAGGTGCCCTCGGTTTCAGGTCCACACCTGCAGCCAATCAAAGAGGGTGCTGTCCATTATGGTTTGGACAAAATGAAACCAGATACAAAACATTTCCATATATTCCAGTTTCTTCAAGGCACTTGCACTATATAACATTGCAACCTTCCATTGCAGTCAAAGCTCCCCAGACTCTTCCACGTGTGAACTGAACCAGAGGCCCTTTGAACATGTTATGCAAATAACATTATCAGCATTTTACAGATGAGTAAACTGAGGCTCAGGGTGGTGGTACAACTTGGCAGAGCTTTAGTTTTCTCAGGCATCTAGTAGATGTCGGAGCTAGACCTTGAATTTGCCTTCTGAGTCTAAGACCAGTGCTCTCTGTTACAATAAAGTCCCTGGCAAACCCAGCAAATAAAAATAATCAAATAAACAAATGGCATATGAAATAAAAATCTTAAATCCTCAACTTCAAACTGTACATTTTAAGGAGAGAAAACAATAAACTTTAGCAAAATAATTTTAACTTATTCACTTTGTGTCATTTTCTCATCTCTTTTCTGTCTGTGTATTTATAACATTTTGCTGCTGTCCTTTTTAAGAGTCATCATCAATATGCATGTTCTAATTTTGCTTTCAACACTTTTGTATCAGTTTGCACATTTTTTGTATTTTTCATATGTCATTTTTTTAGAAGGCAATAACTGTTACAGGAAGCTACCACAATTTTTTTTCATCTATTTCTCAATCACTGACTCTACTGATGATTTCTAATTATCTATCATTAAAAATAAAGGTATCAATTTATTTACTATTAGGCCTCCTCCACATTTTTAATAATACCCCTAAGTAGTGAGATCACTATGTCAAAGGGTATTTTGTAACTCATATTGTATATCTTCAGACTGATATTCAAATATATTGCACCAATTTATGTTTTCATCAACAATCTAATAGTATTTCTCATCAAAACTGTATTTCACCAATTCAGCTATTGTTTTCCAACTTGATATGTATAAGCTAGCATCTCAAAGTCATTTTAATTTTGTTTTCTCTGATTATTCTAGAGAGTGAACAATTTTTCAAGTAACTATTAAAAGTAATCATTTTCCTCAGGAAGAGCTTTTTCTCCTTTTGGTTTACTGTCTTATAAATTATTTTTTGTTTCTACTTTCATGAGGCTTGCATTAATGCATTTTGTTACAACGCAATTATCATTGTTAGGCAGGTCTATATTATCTCTTATTTCTATTTTAAAATGATCTATACCTACCTTTGATTATGTTCAGACATCTTGAAACTTTTCCTGAGGTTCGATGTATGATAGGAAATACAAAAATAACCACAACAAACAGAAATAAAACCGTCTTGTGCCTATTAGGGTTCTTAGATTTTAACAGTCTGCAGTCCTTCACACATCACATTTGATTTTGTGGCTCTGAATTGCTCATTTCCTGTGGCTATCTATGGAGAAGCACAGATGCTTTATTTGTTGGGGAGTTGAAACTAGTAAATTTTAAAATAAAAAATAAATGAAGTTGAAACAGATTTTATGTCAATAAGGCACAGGATAGAATTAGCATAATAAATCAGGTTTTTAAGTTTTCAAAAAAGCAATGAAACTGAAGTCAGGAAAAATGTGAGTCCTCTCACGAAGAGTGAAACAGAGAAAGTCTAAAGGCTTGTGGTTTGTTAAGGACAGTGATCTTGACAAAGGTTTTTTTGAAATAAATGCTGACAGCTATCCTTATGGATGCCTATAAGTAACATCAATCTTTTATTTAATTCAAAAATATGAAAGAACTGAATTATTTCTGAAGACATCAAAGTCTGGAAGTACATTTTGTCAGGAATTCATTCACCAAATGTCTTTATGGAAAATCTCTCCATATATCACCTACAATGAAAAGATTGACCTAATATATTTCAAGAATTTATCAAGTGAATGGGCCCCAAATCACCCGGTTTTCATCCTCTATGCTATTTGCTTGCTTTGGGCCCTTCACTCGTTTTGGACAGTGAAATCAAGTGCATACACACACACACACACACACACACACACACACACACACACACACACACACACGTTTTGATTTCTGGTTCTTGGGCATGAGTTGCTAAGTTTATAAGACAGGAATTTTCAGTGTAGTGGTAAAAAATTGAAAGCACAAAATAACTCAATTAAATTTAAACATACACCATCATATTGAATTGAACAGTTTAAGCTTCCTAGGGCCCAAAGACTGAATGTACTTAACAATGATAACAACAACAAATGTTTAATACGATTTATATTTGTATTAATAAAGATAATACTATAGAAATATCTATATATTGATACCTATAAATCAATGCATTGGTTTATATAGTTATATCTATAGATATTTATATCTATATCACAGAATGATGCTACCTCAAAGTAAGAAGGAACCTCAGCAGTTGTCAAGTTCTACCAGCACCAAGAATTGTGTTCAGAATAGTCTTTGATTAACTCCAGTGAAGAAATCCATTGTGCATTTTTTGATGTTGTTCAGTTGTGACCCTTGACTCTATATGACCCCATGGTCTATAGCATGTCAGAACTGTCCATGGGGTTTTCTTGACCAAGATACTGGAGGGGTTTGACATTTTCTTCTCCAGTGCACCAAGGCAAACAGAGCCCAGGATCACACAACTAGTGAGTATCTAAGGTCAGATCTGAACTGAGGTCTTCCTGACCTAGGCCCAGCCCTCTATTCACTGAGTCACCTAGCTGCCTCCTAAATTATACTTTTGAATGGGTTTAATTTTTGCAGAATGTTTCTCTTCAAATCACTGAAACCTCTGTCTACTACCCCTATGACTGTCCCCAGGACCTAACACAAAAGTAATCCTGCTTTCACATGAATGGTAGAAGGCATGTTAGATTCAGAATCATAAAATTTAGCTTTAAGTGTCAGCTCTGTGATTAATAGCTATGTGAACTTGGACGAGTCACTTAATCTCTGTGCTCCTGAGTTCCCGTCTATAAAATGAAAAGACTGGTCTGGATGACCTCTAAGATCCCATCTAAAATCTATCATCCTACTTGAAGACAATTATCATGTTCTACTCTATTACTAACCTAGTCTTTCTTTTTCAAGACTAAACACTACCAGTTTCTTCAACTGATACATGATTTTAATTTCCCATTCTGGATACTCTCCTTTAAACATGTTCTAGCTTGTCAATGTGCTTCTTAAGACATGACTACCAAACCTGAAACCGTAGTCTGATTAGAGAAGAGTACAGTGTACTGTATTTTCATCATCATCGTCATCATGGCCATCATACCAAACCCAGTGAATTGACTCATTAAATTCTTGAGGTCCACTAAAACCCTATTTTTAAAAAATTAAATATAGTCTAGCTCCATTTCTCCAAAGTTGTTCTTGTGCAGTTGAGTTTTTGAAATCAAGTATAAAACTTTATAAAATTTCTTGAGCAATGTTGAGAGATGCATACTGATAATAACGTGTAATATATAATAATGAATTATATAGCAATACATGATATATTTATTTTATGATATTATACTTATTATCAGATTTTCAACTGGCTATTTGAATGACTAGATTCAAGAAGTAGACATTAATAGTAGAGATTAATAGATTAATAGGTATCAACTTGAATAGAAGTCTCTAGGAGAGTGTCCCTAGAATGTGTCTTTCCCCTTCTGTTCAATATTTTGATCAAAGTCTTGAATGAAAGAAAGCTTATCAACTTTATCAAAATTGTAGGCAGTGCTGTGTAAAGAATGCAAGATCTGAAATCAGAAGATCTGGGTTTAAATCCTCGTTCTACCATATAATACTTGTCTTTGGGAAAATCACTTAACATCTCTGGACCTCAGTTTTCTCATCTGTAAAATGAGGGGCTTGGACTATATAGCCTTTAAGGTTCCTTCTAGACCTAAAACTATTTCATGATCCTAAGACATGAAGCTAGAATGGATAGGTCACATACTGGACATTAGAACTGGGATTCAAATATGGGTCAACTAGGTGAAAAGATGAACAAAATCAATAAGAATAACCTTAATCTTTATTAAATGTAAATGTAAATATCTGCATCTGAATTTAAAAAACATTAGCTGTATAATTACATGATAGGTACATATGACTAAATAACAATTTCTGTGGAAAAGACTTTTTAGTTTTTAGTAGACTATAAAGTCATAATGAGTTTGTCAATAGTGTGATCTAGCTCACACAGACACACACGTACGCAAAAGCAAATGTGATCTTGGGTTTTACCAAAAAAAAAAAAATCCAAAACAAACAGAGAGTCCAAAACAAAGGAGGGAATAGTCACCACATCCTCATGTTGTTTTTAATTTGAGGATCAATATTTTCAGGAAGGCATCAAAAAACTGGTGTACTGGAGGAGGCTGTCTAGCATGGTGAGAAGTGTACAAATGGTGCAAAGTTAGGATCAATGGAAGGAGGTTTCAATTGGGGATGGTTAAGCTACAAAGTAAGTAATTTATGAGAGTGATGGCAGCTACTTCCATGTATCTGAGAGACTGCCACATAGGAAGAAGAATTAGGTTTTTTTATGTGGCCCCCAACTTGGGAAGGCTCCATGTGGAAGTTGGATGGCCACTTGCTGCTTGTGTTGTCGAGCATATTCATACTGTGGCAGACAAAAATAAAGATGGCAATGCTTGTCCAATATGCAGATGGCATAGAGCTAGGAGTGCTGGCTGACATTTTGGAAAAGAAAACTGGTAACCAGAAAGATAGTGTTCTTGAGGCATCTATACTGACTTGTAGTAATAGTTGTTTTGCTGTCTTTTTTTTTTCTTAAGTGCTTACAAACTGTCTCTTTGATTGTAACCTGCAGCCCTTGATCAGCCCAAGCCATCTAGGCTGTACACATGGATAGGGTCTGATTTTAGAAGGCTGCCCTAAGGAAGTCTATCTCTTTAGCTCATATGTCTCTACCCAGCTTTTCTAAAACATTTATTTATTTAGGATTTTATTTTTCCCCAGTTACATATAAAAACAATTTTTCACATTCGTTTTTAAACCTTTGAGTTCCAAATTCACCCCCTTCCTCCCTCTGCACTCCCTCCCCCCATTGAGAAAGCAAGCAATTTGATATATGTTATACATGTGTAGTCATGCAAGACACCAGTGTTTACTTCTGATAAATAATTACATATGCTCATGTCTAGATTTCCACAGATGTAGACTATAGGATCACCATCTAGGTAACAAATGTAATCTGTAGAGGCCAACCTTTGTATTTTACCCCATAGAAAATAAAACTACAAGTAGGTGACGAGAACTGATAAAGAAATGTGGAAAACATTTAAAGTAGTTCTCAGAAAGAACGGAATTCGTGGGTGACAACAGAGCATCCTGTAAACCCTGATGTTTGAATAAATTCCTAGCTTTTCCATACAGTTCTACATAATAACTTCCCATGCTTGTAGGAGTGATTTAGACACCCCCTAGAAGGGAAAAAATTGGGGGCTGAAGGTCAGAGAATCCAGTTCTCAGCAGGTTTTCATTGTCTAAATCACTCATGGTAAAAGAGTGAAGCAAAGTTCAGACCTTTTGCAACTCCGTCTCATCCTTATAGTCCTTTATTATTCTCCAACTTCAGGGATCATGTGAACTATTCTCTTCTTTCTCCAAAAGGCACACTACTCAGGAGATCTCCTTTTCCTAGAAGTCATGATCCTTAAAGTCTCTATGATAATCTTGAAAATGTGTACAACTCAAGAAATCTCCCTTCTCTCTTAAAAGGCTAGATACTAATTATCTTGCCTAGAATAAAAAGATTCTCCCAACTCCTTATAGGGGGTTGATGTTCAGGAATATTGTCCATGATTTCCCTTCTTAGATCACATATGAAATTACATGTACATCTCCACCATGCATTTCTGCAGGAACTCCTTATACTCAACCACTGCCTCAGATTCTGCCATATATTTTGGGCTAGACTACCAGAAACTTTTGTTTCAAGCCAAGCACAGTGAGAAAATTGTGTACAAAAACGTGTAATCCCATGTGCTTCTGCCTCAAGAGGAGACTGTGGGCATGTACAAGCTTCCCCTCTTTCCAAACACTCTTCTTTGCTCTGCTCTGGTTTATCCTCTGAACAGAGAAAAGGTGAAAAAAGGTAGAGCAGGTCTGGTTCACTTTAATAAGACAGAAAAAAAAAAAGATGACTCCTTCTGTTATAAAGCATCCTCCCAAGATTGGGACACTCTCCATCAACAATCCAATCAGAAATTGTCTTTAACTTCTTGAGCAACTCAAATGGGGGAGAGTGATGCTCATCAAATTGGTCAGTGGAACTCCCCTGATCAATTCCACTTACACAGTAATGTCTTCCAGGAATTTGCAAATTATTGAAGCCAATCTTACTGTCCCATAGTTTGGAGAATTTAATTTAACAAACACTTAGTAAGCACCTGCCATGTGTAAGCCACTATGTTAACCCCTGAGAGTGCAAAGACAAAACAGTCTCCACCCCCTCAAAGGTCTTATATTCTCCCCAAGTAATATAAAATATATACGAGATAAATACAATACAAGTTAATTTAGGGAGGGAGAGAGCACCAGTACCTGGAGTTCAAGGTAGGTTTTATGGAAGTGGTGACACATGATCTGAACCTTCAAGGAAAACAGGGATTCTGACTGATGACATGAGGAGGGAGTGAATTCTAAGCATTCAGGATGATTTCTGGAATGTCAAATTTGAGAACAGTTAGTGATCTAGTTTGGTTGTAATGCAGAGAATGTGAATGTGAATAAAAGGAACAAAGGCTAGATAGGAATCAGAAAATGGAAGGCCTGCAATATGAGGCCAAGAAGTTTGCATTTTATTCTAGAGATAATAGGAAATCCCCTGAAGGTTTTTTAATCTACGCGTGACATGGTCAGTCTTAGAGAAATTATTTTGGCAGCTTTTTGGAGGACAGATTAGAGATGAGAGAGAATGGAGGCAGGAAGACCGATTAGGACAGTGGTGTAATAGGCCAGGTGAGAAGAGATGAGGACCTACACTAAGGTGGCAGAAGGGTGATGGAGGGAAGTCAGTGAGTGGTGAGCTTGACTGGACCTTGTAGGTGATTAGACATTGTTGAGGTGGGTGAGGCAGAGGTGAGAAGAGGGAAAAATACTGGATAGTTCCTATGATGCAAACCTAGGTTTCTGACAAAATCAGCAGAATTAGGGAAGCACAGCAATGGAATGGGTTTAGAGGATAAAATAATATTTCATTGTGGATATGTTGATTTTGAAATTCCAATGTGACCTCCAGATGGAATTGTCTTTTGGCAGTTAAAAGTCTGGGACTACATTTCAGGAGAGAGCTTAGGCCTAGATATATAGATTAGGGAGTCAGCTGCATAGAGATGATAGTTGAACCCATGGGATTGGATGAGATCCCTAAGACACAAAAGTATGAGAAGGGGAGATGGCTCAGCTTCTCTCTCTTTCGAAAACTGGACTAGTAGGGCATGGTGGTGCACCCCAGTAATTTCAACTAAGGAGGAGGCTGAGGCTGGCAGATCTGTTGAGCTCTGGAATCCTGAGCTACTATAGGAACTGGGTATATGCATTAAGTATAGCATTCATGTGGTGAGACTCAAGGATGGGGGTTCAGGAAGGAACAGATTGTCTAAGAAGGGATAACAGATTAAAAATGGAGCAGATCAGAGCTCCTGTGCCTACCAGTTGTAGGATCAGACTTGTGAGTAGCCCCTTTTCTCCCCTGCAGGAGAAGAGTAGAGGAGGTGAGAGGAGAGGAAAGGAGAAGAGAGGAGAGGAGAGGAGAGGAGAGGAGAGGAGAGGAGAGGAGAGGAGAGGAGAGGAGAGAAGAGGAAGGCAGGGGAGGGGAAAAGAGAATTGGACCAACATTTACTTATCTCCAGATATACAACACCTATCCCAGTCTCAAGATCAACTTCAAATATCACTGAAAGCAACCTAGCAATTAAATCTTCATGTTCTTTCATTATCTTTGATCCAGTGATTTGCATTCATTGAATGAATGCATGAATGAATATGAGTGAATGAATGAATGAAACATTTATTAAGCACTTTGTGCAAAGCACAGGGGTTACATACAGAAAAATAATACTGTTTCTTCTCTCAAGAAGTTTTACATTCTAATGGAGCAACCAAAAGAAAAAGTTTCATCTGCAAGACACATGGAAAGGTCCTGTGATCCTTGGGGTACAGAGGCAAAGCAGATGTCAACATCTCTCCTTAATATCATTGCCACTGATAAAATCATCAGTTCCTGATGTTGGAGCTTTGAAAGGGTCAAGAACTTTGGTGACAGCAACTTTCTTTTTTAGGTCTTTTAGAGATATGACTGTAGCACTGCAGGAGCAGCTGCTAGGCTACATTTCCAGAAGTTGCCTCTCAGGGAATTGGGCTGGAAGTGTTGCTATTCCAAAGGTTCTTAGGTTCATGGCTTTGGGCTGTCTCCATCAAGGACACAGAAGAGATGGTGGTCAAGGTGTTGTTAGTGATTTAACTTTACCTTATACTGATGGTACTTGGGTGTTTTATTATCAACTTCCCATTTAGCTTGGGTTTGAATTCCCTACAAGCCATTTCCCTGATAGGCAATTCCTGCCCTCATGGATCTTATAATCTAATGGGGGAGAAAACAAATACGCAAACAAATATATCCAAAGCAGACTACATACAAGTTACATAGGAAATAATAAATAGAGTGAAGGCACTAGAATTAAGAGGAGTTCAAGGAAAACTTCTGGTAAAAGATGAAATTTTTTGTTGGAACTTAAAGAAACCAAGGAAGCTGGGAGCTATAGTTAACATTGGCTGACAGTCAAGACCCAAAAAGTTCTCAACTTAATTTCTCAATCTTAGAATAGGGGGTCAATTAAAATAAATTTCTTGAAGGAAAGCACTGTTTTCTTTTTGCCTTTGTGTCTACAATGCCTTACAAGTAAGCCCTTGAAAAAATTGTAGTTGAATTGAATATTCTATAATTCTTGTTCCTTTTTTCACAGTTAACAGCAATTCTTTTTATTAACCTACAGCCTACTTCTTTCTTTTCATAATTCTTATTTTGTTGGCCTTCCTTACAAATGTTTTATGTGCTATAAATTTTTGTTACATGCTTAACCACAAACTTGAAGAATGCCATGACTTAGGAGGGGGTTGTCACTATACATATCATAACACAACAGGGTATTTATTGTAGCATTCTGACTCAAGCCTAACTTACTGCTGCTCTAATTGATAATATTTTCCACCTCACAGAAGCTGAGCTAAATGCATAGACCTGGAGGAGTAAATGAAACAAGTATTTTATAGAACAATAACCAAACCATTTAAATCTATGACTACTATACTTTTGGTTTTTACTTCCTTTTCTATAATGAAATGTGAGTGGTGCATATGGGCCACACACAGCAATTCCCTTTAATGTTTGCAAATAGTATTATGCACTTGATGTGAGTGATTTACAGTGAGGTAATTTTTAAAAAAAGGAAAAGCTAAATAACTTACAGAAGGGAAACAACCAATATTTCAAAAGAAATCTTACTCCTGCCTCCATTGTCCTTTTTTTGTCACAGAATAATCTTATGCAAGCTTTAAAAATTGGGTAGAAGAATATAATATTCTCTCAAACATGTAAAGATTTGTTGTAATTTTAGAACATATAAAAAAATCATAAGATATATAACAGTTAAAGAAAACCGTGAAAATTAGAATTACATAATAAAGATAGTTGACTGTGAATGCTACCAATTAAAACAATAGAATATAGTTAAAATCCATAAAGAAGCTATGATTACTAAGAACAAGAAAGAAGTACAAAAATGGTTTCAGAAATTTGTATTTATTAAAAATATGGACACAAATAGATTATTACAATATAATAGAAAAATAGACTTGAAGAAAGGTAGGCAATTTCCTCACTAATAAAATTTGTTTTTTAAGTATGTATTTTTAAAAAATCAAGAATAGGTTCCAATGGAATTTGACAAACTCAAAGCCATAAAAGTGATGCTCACCCTAAACTATGGCAGAGCAACACCGCAATAAATTACATTTTTATGCAATAACTCTTGGTTACTGGGGCTTAACCCCTTTATGTAGCAAAATTGTCCCAGATAATTTTATATTGGATTCCAGAACTTTTCCCCCCATATACCTGATTGTACTGATTTATTTCATTATTCATTTTCTTCTATTACCTAATTATGATCATTCCCCACTAGACCCAGTTTACCACCCTCTTTTCTTCTCACTTTATGTGTACTTTTTCAGATCCACAAATGTGACATCTATGTTTCCAGTCTCTAACCCTTATCTCCACTCTCTGCTTTACTGTGCTATCACAGAAATAATAAAGGACTAGTTTAACAGTCTTCTTCCAAGAGGGGAATGGGTTTCATTTTCCTGCCAGAGAAATGAGCTCTTTAAAGAAGGGAAATCTTGTGCATTGTTGTAAAGTAGTTACTTAGTATGCAAAAGGCAGCTGTCTAGATGCCCCTTCTGTTTTCCTTTGCTCCAATTTTACCCATGTCGGAATTTCTTTTATTACCACCTGCTCCCATCTCTATCACCTATGAACGTTTAAGCTACATATGAGGAGTACATATTGAACAGCTGAAGAAGAGTCAAAAGTCACATTGTTGTATCAATAAAAATGGATAGTATTTATAGTGATATTCTAGTTTTTTCAATAATGTAACTAAGATTAAAAATGAGATCTTGTGTCTCTTCCATCTCCATGAAGCAAACGGTTGTTATCCAATGTTTTATCCACATTCCAATTTAACCTTTTTAAAGTTCAACTCCATCAACCAATAATCTTTCATTAAATGCCTGTTCCAAGAACTGTGCTAGGCATTGGGGATATAACACAAAGAACAATCTTTATGACATTTTTCTACTGAAAAATTCTCCATGTTTCCCCTTAGCTTCATAAATAAAAGTCAGATTCCTTAGCATGGTATTTAAGCTCTTCCATGCCTTGTACCCAATATAACTTTCCAATCTTATTTCCCATTACTGTTATATGCTAATAATGATGACAGGTATGTATTTGGCACTTTTAAAGTTTGCATAGAGCTTTATACATATTATCTCATTGGATCTTCTCAATGACCTTGTAAGGAAGGTTCTACAGGTGTTATTATTCCTATACCTATAAGGAGACTCAATCTCAAAGTGTAAAGGGAATTATCTGTGGTCACACAGTTAAAATATCAGGGGTGGAATTCAAACCCAAATATCTGATTCCAAGTCTGATGCTCCTTAAAAAAAAATTATTCTGAACCTAAGCACTAACAAATTAACATTGCACATGCACAACAGAATGAAAAAAATAAAATAATATATTAAATCATAAGTCTCCATTTCATGCCATTTGCTTTTTTAAAAGTACATAATAAATTTCACTCATTAATTTCAAAATTGTCTTGCTTCTCTGCACTTCCTTCTGAACCTCTTCTGTTCTGTGTATTTAAAATGTGATTCAATGGCCCTTTTTTCTTTTGAGTCACTAGTGCTCACTTCCACTCTCTCTCCCTAATACTTTCATCAACTGAAAATAGAGGGGAAAAAATCCTCGAAACAAATAAGCATGGTCAAACCAAACAAATTTACACAGTGGCAACTTTCAAAAATGACACTTTCAGTGCTTTGAATCCATCATCCTTCTTTTAGGGGGTATGTAATATGTTTCATCATGGACCTCTAGAGATGTGGTTGGTCATTACTTTGATCAGAGTTTATCTTTCAGAGTTGTTTTTTAAATATGTTGTCATATAATTTGTTCTCATTTCACTCTGCATCACTTCCTAATTCCCAGGATTTCTATAATAATCTCTTTAATCATTTCTCATGGTGAAATAATATCCTATTACACTTATATGCTACAATGTATTCAGCCATTTGCTATTGATGGGCACTCTCTTAGATTCTATTTCTTTTCTTTCCTCCCTTCAGCATCAGGAAGTTTTTATTTCAACTAAACCCATCCAGCTATTATCTGTGATCTTGTTGTCACCTCCTCACTTGCTTCGCCTTTTCTTCACCAAACTATTGTTCAACCCTCCTTTGTTTGGTTCAGCTAAGAGTGAGGTCCACCTGATTCCTGCTCCCCTGCTCCCTTCCTTGGTATTTGTATAATCTTCTTCTGATGTATTCCAGTTATGAAGAATATCAGATTCTACTCCCCTCCACCTTTCTACCTTAGTGTGTTCCTTTTTTTATCACTTTTTTTTGCCATCTTAAAAATATCTACCCCTGAGTTCCTTGTTCTCCTTATTTTAAATCTCTCAATAACCTTGGAAGACATGTTGAAGAGACACTTGTTTCTTCTCCCCCATTAATATTAACACTTGCATCATTACATAGTTCCTTTGAATTGCTTATATAAATTTATCTTTCTAGGTTTCTCTTGACCCTTGTGTTTGTACCTTGAAGCTTTCCCTCAGCTTTGTTTTTTGCATTAATAATATTTGAAAATCTTCTATTCCATTAAAAATTCATTCCCCACTCTGCTTCCAGAAGGATTACACTCATTTTTGCAAGGTAAGTTATTCTTGCTTGTAGTCCAGTCTTTTGCATTTTGGAATACTGTATTCCAAGCTCTGCTTTTGCTTACAGTTGACATTGAAAGGTCTTATATGATCCTGATTGGTTTCTCAGTACTTGAACTCCTTCTCTGGATGATTGCAATATTTTTTATTTGATATGGGACTCTGGATTTTGGCTTTAACATTCCAGGCACTTTTCTGGAATTCCTTTCAAGTGGTGGCTGCTGAATTTTTCTATCTTCACTTTGCTCTCTGGCTCTGATACATATGGGCAGTTTTCATTTATGATTGCTTAAGAATGGTGTCTAATTTTTTTTTATCATAGATTTCAAAGATTCCAGTTATTCTTAAATTATTTCTCCTTGACTTACCTTCAATGTCAGTTTTAAAAACAAACATCAGATATTTTACATTTCCTTCTATTTTTTAATCCTTTGGTTTTTAAAAGACAACATGAATATTTCATATTTCAGAATATATATTATATAACAGAGCTCTGGCATCTCATGAGGAGGAAAATACATTAATGAATTTCTGCAATAATACAGCCTGTGAAATGACAAGATGCAATTAGATACTGTTAAGAAAAATGGCGATTTAATTTCCAACAAATACAATTATCTTCCTATACCACCATTTCCCTATTTCCAGTTCTCTTGTGAAGCTACATGAAAATAATCAGAAATAACCTCATCCATGATGATTCAATGCTTGGTGAATAAGAATAATCATCTTCTCGACTCATTTTCTTTGTCTGATTTTTAGTTTTCTATAAAAACTCTATGCTTCGTTTTCTCTTAATAAGCATGGCTACCTTTGAGTACAAGGTTTACCGACTGCTTTTGAAAACCACATACACAATTCCCCAATGTATGCATATACACACACATACATAACAACAATAATAGCCAAATTCTATGTCATCTATGTAGAAGAAATGTAATTCCTAGTCTTCAGGCTCCTCATAGTGAGCATGGCCATTGGCATAGTGAATAGATGTGTTCTTTCCTCCATTATCTTCCTCATCATCCTCTTTTGCTTCATAATCATCATCTTCCTCTTCCTTCACACTTTCCTGATTCCAGATTCTTCTAACAGGCATCATCCCCAGAAGCTCCATCTGCATCTTCACTTGGACAGATTTCAAGGAGTGTGTTGATGTGCTCAGCTCCTTAGTCTTTGGAGCTTCGTGTCCACATTTAGGCCAAGAAGAGTTTTTTCCTCCCCTTTCTTATTCCTTGTATGATCAACACAGAAGCAAGTCTTACAACAGAGGCACACATACTGTCCCAGTTGATTACAGGAAACACATTTTAATGTTTCTCTCTCCAAAATTGGGCAGCAGGCTTAATGTTCATATTGATCATCTTTACACAGGAAGTTATGGCAAAAAGAGCAGCTGAGTATTCTGCCTCCATGGTCCCATACACCTTTTTCACATTCAACACATTCTGCATCAGTAAGAGGGCAGGAACAAACACACATGTGTACTCAGACGTTTCCTACCATGGTAAACCCAAGCTTCACAAAATCAGAGATCGCACTCACAATTGCAAGGTCAGTTCCACACACATCAGCATGCTTCATGACACAATCTGAAGACTTCATCATACATTTTGGTTTTCCACATTGCATGCATATTGGTAACTTCAGTACAGAATTACAAAAGTAACAAAATGTTCTATTATTCTATTCTCTTTGACACATCACATTCCATTGAAGTGTCATGTGTATGTTTAAGTCAATATTGCCTCTTGCCACTCTCAGCTGTTTTTCACATTCTCAATGTTCAGGCTTCTTTTTTGCACCATTTTTTTTTTTTTTGGCATTTTCTAAAGAATGTAGAACTCACTGAGACAGAGAAGAACACACAGCTTGGGGAGTTGGATGGCTTCAGGTTTGAGTCCTATCTCTGCATAGTGACATGATCTTAAGAAAGTCATTTCCCCTTTCTAGGCCTCAGTTTCCTCATCTCTGACTGTGGCTTGGGTAGGAGGGGGACACAACCTCCCTTGGGGCTGGTGATGATGATGTGGATGGATGCCAATGGTGCCTTCTCCCTTCAGATCACACTCCCTCTGTGTCCACATGGACTAACGGAGGAGACTGTTTTTTGTTTTAATGTTTCTTTTTTGAGCTATTCTAATTTTCAGGGAGTCTTGTACTTGGATGGGTTTATTGCTTTTGTTCTAAGCTATTCATTCTCCTTCAATTTCATTCTTCTAGAACTTTTGTAATTTTCTTTTTAAAATTATTTATTTAGTATTTTCTTTTCCCTAATTATATGTAAAAACAACTTTTAACATTTGTTTTTTAAAATTCATTCTTCTAGACCTTTTATTTAATTTTTTTATTTCTTGCTTCATTTCTTCTCAGTGTTCACATCATCCTTGTGGAAAATCCATTTTTTTCCTTTGAGTCTCTGCTTGAAGCCACTATATTGTTATTCTTTCCTTGTAGGCTGGGGGCATTTCTGGATCTACAATTTTTCATCATCAGTATCTTTGTTGGTTTATTCATCTCTCTAGTCTCAATTCCTGAATTGGGGCTTTGTGCCAGGACCAGACTCTGCCCCATGCTGAAATTTTTTTTGGTGGGGTTAGTAATCAACCTTGTTTGGTCTTGACCTAGGTCACCAGGGTTCCTGTGCTGATCTTACGGGTTTAGCACCTCCTTGGATCTTTGAAGTTCAGAGTACAGGGTCTTCAGAACTCTTATAGCATCTTAGGAAATGTGGAAGCCCTGAGGTGTTCTGGTCTGCATGATGCTGCACCTGGATTACTCATTGCTACTCTTGATGACTTCCAATGTCCCATATGCGGGCTTCTGAACACCCTGGGCCTTTTTCTTGCTGCCTCAGAATAGAGGACTTTGTAATTTATATGTACCTCAGGGCTGTCTCCACATCTTTGGGAGCGCCTGGAGGATGCTGGCTTGTTTGCCTATGCTGGTATTTCTTTATTGGTGGTCTCTTTCCTTTTACCCATAAGTTTCTGGTTGACTTTTTATGCAGTTCTGAGGTGAACAATAATCACTTACAATGGTTTCTCTTTGGATTTATTGGTCATTATTTGTTCCTGTGTGAATTTTAGGGTTTCGTTTTGTTTTGTTTTGTTGAAGTAGGTATCAAAGAGCTGACCTGCCTGCCCCTGTTCAAGCAGTGATCTTGTCAGAAGTCTGCTATTTTTCCCCCAATATGTAATACCCGCTCTGGGGCTATTTCCCAGTCGGATACATTGTCTCCTCATGGGACAATTTCTCAGTAACATGATAGATTATAGAAGGGAGGAAGGAAAAAAGAAGAGAAGGAAGAGAGAGAGAGAGACAGTCAGAGATAGAGAGAGACAGAGAGAGAGAATGGGAGAGAGAGAGAGAAAGATAATTTCTTTCCCCCCTAAGAGTGATTGATTCCCACTCAGAGTCTTGGCTCCAAATGGAATCTTCTGAACAGGAGCTCTTCTACCATTAGATTGGTTCGCTCAACTGAACTCACCCCTGGGCTGATACTATTTTTGTACACAGGCCCAGAGTTTGTCTGATTCTTTCAGTCAATCACAAGATGTTTCCTGTCATTTACCTTACATCCAACAGCCAAAACCACTGTAACTTTTCCACACTCAAACCTAGTTTACATGTCTTATTCGTTGATTGATTGAATCAAGATGTTTGAACTTTCTGAAGACAAACTAATCCCAAATTATTTGGAATGGGGTATAACCCCACTATAGCATACATCCTTTCTATGCTTCAGTCAATTTAGGTACTTTTCTGCGTGTAGAACCAAGAGAATAATTTATCTAGGAACATTGTAAAGACAAATAACTTTCAGTGATTTAAAAACTCTGATCAATGCAATGACCAACCATGATGCTAGAGAACCAAGGATGAAGCATGGTAGCACAGAGGTGATGAACTCAGAATTCAGAAGGAGACACAATTTTTAGACATGGCCAATGTAGGCATTTGTTTTGTATACTTGTTGACTATACATACTTGTAGTTTCCTCCTTAATGCCACCCCCGCAGTTTTGGGGTATGGAGATGGAAAGGAGAGAAAACAGATGCTAATTGAAAAAATAAATTAAATTAAATTAAGAAAGTAGGGGCCAGGACCCAGAGTGGGGCATGACATGATTTCCAGGAACATAAGATCAGTTCACTGGAAGATGGAAAGATAGGTAGCAGCTTATGCTTTTTATAGTCAATCATGGGACACATCTACCCTTCACCCATTGTCCCTCAATATTTCTCTGCTTCACGCATTTTTGCCACTGTACAAAGCTTTCAAATTCATCCTTTCTGTGCTAGGTGTCAGCCTTTTGAGGCAATTGGGACTTCCACATGGGCACCCATAAATGCAACCGCACAGGGGCCAGTGGAAAGATTGCTCTTCCCCTTCCTCCTAGCCCTGACTCCAAGTCTATTCCTGCCTCCTGCCTCTGAGATTACTTAGTAACCTTAGAACAATGACTGATTGACCAGATCCCTCTCCCCCTTTGCATTTTGGATGTGACAGAGTCTTTCAGTAAGAGATGGTATGGACAGGTTGCAATCTGCATCACAGATGCCATTACATTATCTTTTCCCCAAAGTCCACCTCTCATCAAAATGTCCACATTTCTAATGAGAAAATATGTACAACCATCCAGATTTGCAGCCTTCGTGTCATTCTCAACTTTTCACTTTCACTCACTCCCCTTACATAATCAACCAGTTGCCAAATTTATTGTTTCTGTCCCCACATTTTATACATCCATCCCCTTTTCTCCACCCACGCAGCCACCACCTTGTGGTTAGACTCTCATCATCTCTTTCCTGGAGAAGTGCCTTACTTGGTTCTCTTTGCCTCTTTCCCTCCCCACTCCAGTTCATCACTATATACCTGCCAAAGTAATTTTTTTTCTAAAATTCAGTTCTGAGCACATGCCCCTACTTATTAAACTCTACTGACTCCCTACTGATTTCAAGATTACCAAATATAAACTTCTGTCTTGCATTTAAACCTTCTCACAATCTGGTTCCAACTTACCTTTCCAGCCTTTTTGTATTTTCCTCTACCGTCATATTCCCTCCAGGCTCCCTCTCTAGTCTGCTACAAGTCCTCCTCCATACCATTTGCCTCACTTGCACCTTCCAAGGAAGGAGGGAAATGAATTCCAGGAAAGGAGGGGTACATCCTACTTTTCCTGGACCAGCCATTCCATTGTGCTCCTTTCCGGTACTTTCTCTGGCCTCCAACAACTCACATCAGTTGTCTTTGTTCCTACCACTCAGACACTCCTCCCTCATTTCCAGCTACACTGACACCCTGGAATGACACTACTCCAAGACTGAATCCCTAGGGACTATGGTAACTTATCTGAACTTATTCCTCAATGATTAACATACTTGTACTGTATCATATCTTCCCTATGCCAGTGAGTCTGAATACTGAACTGTCATAGTTCAAACTCCTTTCTCCATTTCTCACTTTTTACTTCCCTATTCCTATCCCACTCAACCCCACATCCCAATGTGCTACTCTAAGCTACCCATATTCCACTATAGCTAACAAACTTTTATCTTGCTTGCATGATTTTATCTTAAACTTTTTCCTTTCTCATTCTTTCCATCTTTTTGTACCCACTGAGACATGGCACCCTCTTGATGACACTGCTTTCCTTTCCAACCTTTCTAGCACTGGTTGCACTTTTACTTATATCCCACCCCCCCAAATCAGTGGCTATAGCTGGGGACTTGGAATATTCCTAACTCCCTGTTTCGATTTCCAGGCTCTCCCTTTACCACTATCACTCAGTAACCAATTTATTCAATCCACATTTATATTCCAGCCAAGATTATAGTAGCTGTTATCTACTGATGATAACAGTGCTGAGCTCATAGTCTTTCTTACTTCCCCAACCTATGATCTCATACTAGGGGACTTTCACACACACACACACACACACACACACACACACACAGATATGTGTGTGTATCTATCTATATCTATCTATAGAGACTCCTCCCAGTTCTTTGTCTTACTCATTTTCTATGACTTATTTCTCTATTTCATCTCAGCTATACAGAGGTGGTCCTATCCTCAATCTTCTCATCACCCATAAATATTGCATTTCCATACACTCAAAGACTGAAATTCTCCTATTTAGTCATAATCTGTGCCCAAACTCGGTTCTCTTCTTCATTGTGACCTTCCATCCTTCCATCTCTCAGTTCTTTCTCAGTCCATTAATCTTACACTGTCTACACTCTCCTCCCTTCCCTATTTTGACCCCTTAGTGAACCAGTTCAACTCTACACTGAAGCATCTTACCCCCTTATTCTATCACTGATCTTGCCCTGCCAAACCTCAGTCCTAAATTACTCCCACCGTCCTCTGCATTCACTCTTATTCACACACTGTTGAATGAAGCTGGAGAAAAATTGTGAAACTATGCTTATTGGGTCTACTACAGATTTATGTTACATAATCAACTGGGCTCTAACTATGGTAAGGCAATCCTTTTATACCTCCTTAATTGATTCATCATCCCACTCACTGTGGCATTTTTCCAAACCTTTTAATGGCTCCTTACATCTTCCATTGCTCTCCCACCCTTATCTTCTTAGCATACAAGCTGCCCTCACACTTTAATGGAAAAAAAAAACTGAGGCCACTTGATGAGAGTATTGCCTTCTCATCTCAGATCACTTAGATGCCTTCCACCACTATGCCCTCCTTCACCTGTTTCACATGGAGGTGGCTCTTCTCTTTGCCAAGACAAAACCCTTTGCATTCACAAGTGATCCCACCCCATCTCATCTTCTCCAGCAAATTGCCTGCTCTATCATCCTCATTCTCATTTGTCTTCAATTTCTCCCTGTCAATTCATTGTTTCCCCACTGTCTATAACCACATCCATATTTCCTCTATCCTCAAAAAAAAACCCAACCCTTCAAACTTGGAAAGACTTACATGAACTGATGCAAAGTAAAATGAGTTGAACCAGAAGAACATTGTACACAGAAATAGCAATACTGTAATGATTACCTGTGAATGATTTAGGTATTCTCAGCAAAATAATGAGCCAAGACAACTCTGAAGGACTTATGATGAAAAATGCTGCCCAACCCTAAAGAAAGGACTGATGGAGTCTGACTATAGATTAAAGCATACTTTTTCTTTTTTTGTTTTGTTTTCTTTTACAACATGACTAATATAGAAATGTTTTGCACTATACGTATATAACCTATATCAAATTTCTTGCCTTCTCAATGAGGGAGGTGGATAGAGAGGAAGGGAATTTGGAACTCAAAATTTTAAAAAATGAAGGTTAAAAATTATTTTTACATGTAATTGGGGAAAAATAAAATACTAAATAGTTTAAAAAAAAAAGAAAAAATTTAAAAGCCTTCACTTGATCAGTCCATTTCCAATAGCTATAATTCTGTATCTCACCTCCCTTTCATGCCTAAACTCCTTGAGAAGGCCATCTATAATCAAGGTATCTACTTCCTTTCCTCTGACTCTCTTCTAAATGTTTTATAATATGGCTTCTGACTTCATCATTCAAACAGAACTGCTCTCTTAATTGCCAAATCTACTCCTTGAGAGAAGGGACTATGTATTTGTTGTTTTTGTCTTTCCTTGTATCCCCTAGGCTTACCACGATGTCTAGCACTTAGTAGGTGCTTCATGCTGATTTGCCTTGATCTGAAGTCCTATACTCTATCATCTAGCCAAACTGTTCTTCTTGTTCCTTTCACTCATACAAAAAAAGAAAAAGAAAAACAAACCCAACTAAAATATCCAAACATGTATAGAAAATTAAGGTATGATAACATCCATTAACTGAGCAATATAAAGAAAGAGGAACGGACTTATATTGAAAACTTTCTGCTGATCTGAAGTCATACATAATTCCTTTTGGTGTTTTTGCATTTTCTTTGTTTTGCATGGTGAATGCACACAAGGAAATATGACTTTTGCTGAAAAACCATAATGTTCACTGACTAATATGACTCTTTACTTGGTTTTTGTGTCATGTCTCTTTCAATAAAAGGTATTTAAAAAAAAAGAAATTCATCTACTCGGCTCGTTACCTTGTTCAATTAGTTGAACAATTAAGTACTAACAAATAATTATTATTTACAATTCTACCTTATTCCCTCCACCCCCACATGCAAGGTTTAAAACAGAAGAGAGAAATATTCCTTCACAATATTCTTCCCCAAATAATATTGTAGTTAGAGCAAAACTTTTTGAACTGTTAATAAATTAACATATTTAAAAAGTAGAATGTATTTCATTTTATCTCATTCTTCTTAATTTCTAATTTTGTATATGTTTTATAATTATGTATTGGTATGATATACATGGTATTTATATAGTTTATAAATAAATACACTCAACTTTTTTTTTTTTACTACAATGAAAAATATTCAGAGACTGCTGCTCTAGAACAGAGCAAAGTCATAGCCCTCTTCCACATGATAGCATTTCAAACACTGGAAGGCAGCTATCATGTCCTCCTGAAATCTTCTCATCCTTTAGGTTAATAACTCCCAATACAGTCTATCTACTTTCATTTTCATTTAAAGCATAAATAATATTTTGTTGGCACACTGGTTTGGATTTTTCAAAGCATGACTACAATGTCATATCATCTTCACAATCATCTTTTGAATTAGGAAGGGCAGGTATTATCATACCTCTTTGAAGAGAAAACTAAGCCGTAGAGAAAATCACCTGGCCGGTGATTTTTGGTAGGGCTGGAACTAGAGAGTACCTTTTCTCATTGTTTTATGACCCATTGGTATGTTATGAAGTGTCTTGGATGTGCTATAATATGCTTGGTAAATTTACCCCCAGCAAATGCAAATTGTCATACTGCTTAAAAAAAAAACAAAAAACCAGCCACATCACCAAAACTATGACATTCAATTCCTAGTGTACAACCAGAGACAGAAACCTTTTGTGAATGGGACAATCAAAATTAGAAAAGAAACTACTTAGAGAAAGAAAAGTCTCTTCATTTTCCAACATTGATTCCTACAATCCTACAAATAATCTGAAACATAAAAAGTTGCAGAAGTAAACTCTGAGAGTTGAGAATACACCATTTAATATTTTTTGGTCCTTTTTATTGCTGCCTTGAGCTTTTCCCCACCAAAGTTCTGAAGGTTGGTGATAAAAAAATTTGTTCTCTAGTTCTTAGAGGCTCTAATGGAAATGTGACAAGGCAATAATTATAATTCAAATATGTCACTTAGCCTTCATGCTTTTCCTCTCAAACTCACAGGACAGATATTTAGGAGATAATTCTGTTAGGCTATGGCAATTGAGCTTAGTCAAATAAACAAACTTCATCCAAATTCTGTTGCCTTTTCAAACTTTCAGTCCCCAAAGTCAACTTCCAAAATCAGAGAAGCAGAATGGAAACCACACTGAATCAAGAATCTTAGCTCTGTTTGTGTGGTCAAGCCACTTCACTCCCTTTGACCTGTTACTTCTTCCGTAAAAATAAGGAGGTTAGACTACCTGGTCCCTAAGATTCCTTCTAGTTACAGTTTCAATGATCATAGGTTTTAATTATTTTTAATGAATTATATTTTTTATTCTGCCTCAAGTCAAGTGATTTTGTATCTTTGTTACCACATGGGATATATAGACTCTCAATTATCAAGATGCCTTCCATGCACCCCTGAAAATAACAAGATTCCTTGAAAGATATAATAGGTTTTTGATGAATCTCTGATTATTAATATCAAGCTAGGCATAAAACAGGGAAATGTATGATTGACAAACATGTTTGCTTCTGTCTCAGAGGATGTCCAATGTAGAATCCATGAAAGAGAGACATATATAGAGAGACCCTATAAATGATGAGGTCTTTCAGATCCTCCTGTTTGCAGATGGCCATTGTGTTGACTGCATCATGCTTTGGAATAAAAAGGATCTGTAATCACTCTAAAGAGGTTCAGTCTCACTAAAACCCAAGTGGATAAAAAAAGGCTTAAGGTCCAGATTGTCATATATAGTTGACTAGACTACCCATAGCTCTGGTCCATTGATGGCATAAACTGGCGAGGCATTGTGTTTGGTTAGTGAACTGGACTTAGAATTTAAGAGGATGTAGAGAGCAGGGTGGATTTTCTTTGGGAAATTTCACAGTGCTTTTAATAACTCCAAGCTTTTCCCATAACCAAAAGCCCATCTTTTGAACATTACTGTTCTTTTGGAGATGCTGTATGTCTGAGTCCTACAATACCAGAGGGTTTGAAGAATTAGAGTTTAGGATCAAACCAAAGGGCAATGGAGAAGTGCATGGTGACAAGAGGATACAGCATTTTACCAATGAAGATTTATTCAGGAGAAACTGTGTAAAGAATATTACCAAAGAAATGTATGATCTGAAAAGGAAATTGGTCAAGCATGTGGGGAGAACAAAGGATAGCAAAAGGATAGTTTCATTGATATTGTCAAGAAATCTAGAGGAAGGTTTCCCAGCATGTTGGGAGAACCTTTTGTTCAAGTTAACAGAAAGTTATTGATGAAAGTCATGCAATATGGAGGGCATGGATATGTTGAAATTTGTGTCACTAGAAGTATCAACAGCTCTACAAAAATGTATATGTATATTTTTATATACATACATATATGTATATTTATATCTTATACACACATACACACATATATATCTATATCCCTTTTTCACTATATATCCCTCTTTCATAATGTATTAACAGGGTAATCTGTTCTAAGGGGTGATATGAAATTGAGCAAGATTTATTTGATCATTTGCAGACAAATGTGCAAGTTTCTGCATAGCAGACATAACACATATATCATCACAAGTTTTTAGCAGTACATATTTCTTTAACTGAAATACTTTCCATGTTATTACTTTTGTAATTCAACATATTTTAGCATTAGCATACAAATTATCCCACAGGCCCAGGCAAATAAAAATGCTAATAAAATTTGAAAATAGAACTCAGATCATTAATAGTGATTTTTTTTTTTTAGATTACTGATGTTAGAATGCATTAGAGGCAAGATAATGCCAGTAAGTTTGAGAAAGCTTACAGAAAATTCTGCAGACCTGAGAACATTTCTCTGGATCCAAGTTTTTCATTATTAATCAAGTCAATTTAGGTACAATAACAGAGAACAAAATTTTTCCATGTGTATAGTATAGAAGGCAAAATATCTGGTAGTGATAAATATGAATTTAGGAGAATTCATATATATGTATAAATATATTGAGAGAGATGATTTATTACAAAGATAAAAGTTTTATGCTAAATAGACTAGTGAAAAATTAAGCTAGGTAAAATGTAAAAACTATTCAAAATTTAATTGCTGGTGGATTTTTAGATGCAAAGGATGAAAAAAAGCTACTAAATATATCATGTTGGCATTTCTCTCAATGTTCAGCAAACTGGTGGTTCATGCCTGCACACTGAAATAAAGGTAAAACACACATTTAAATTGGAACAACAAAGAATCAAATAGAATCATAGAATTAAAAAAAAAAAGATTCAAGAACCTATCAGGGCTTACTATGTGCCAGGCACTAGGTGGGACAATCCTTGAAATCAATGATCTCACATTCTGCTGAAATTTTCTATCTAGAATGGGCCTTAGCTACTATTTAGTTCAAAATCCTCTTTTATATTTCAGTATGTCCATATTCCTGTATGGATTGTTGTAAGAATATTTTTTGTTAATATTCACAAATCTCATTGAGGTGTTCTTGTAACATTCTACTGCTTGATGCAATCAACACACTAGAGGAGTCCCTGGAACTCCTGGAGAACTTCCTAATACATCAAGAAGCTCTCTCGTTTACTTGGATCTTGCATAAGACATCCTCAATGAAGAATACCTTTGTAAAGCACTCATTTTGTTTTATTCCTTGTTAACAGAGAGGGCTGTTGAATGGAAATTTATCTTTATAGTTGTATTTTGGAAGGAATCTTGAATAATCTTACAATATGCATGGTCTATACACCTTGTTGGTGGAGACTTTAAAGCTGTTCTTGTCTTAAGTGAAATGCTGCTGCTGGGGCTTTTTTGTTTGTTTGTTTGTTATAAATGGCAAATAAATTGTGTAGGACCTTATCTTCTGTATCCTTTTCTGTGTGACTACAAAATATGCTTTGCTTGAGAATTCTTTGATAAAACCCAAAATGTTTCCGTCTCATATTTTCATGGAGGATCCCTCTTAATACATATGTAGACAATTCTCACAAAGATTTCATCTTTATAGATGAAAAAATAGGCATGCAGTTTAGCGATGTTCTTTTGATAGCCTCTTTGGGACATTAATATCCTCTGTGATTCCCCGCCATTCTTTTGATATCTTCCTGAACTAAATGGATCAAAAATTCCATGTACCCATGGCTGCCTTGCCAGTCCATTGAGTTCAAAACATCAGTACACACAGGCTCTGCAGATGAATTACTTGAGTTCAGAACTGAATTGGAAGAAGATCCTAGATTACATTTAGGAAGTTACTAAGTGATTCTAAACTACTCCGCAGGGGAAAAGGAAACAAAAATCTTGTTTCTTTGATATTTAGTTTCTCTGGATAATTCCCTGTGGTTGCAAATCCTTGAACACCACCTTTTCCCAAGAATCAAAATCGAGGGCAATCCAAAGTCTTTGGAGAGACAGACTTAGGTTGAATGCAAGTAGGCTACTGCATGTTTCCAGTGAAGACTTAGGCTTAATAAAGTTAGGCAGGTGTAGGTGTGAATTTGATCTTCAAGCCTGGAGAAATATGGTAAGCAAGAATATGGTATTTTGTAGGCAGAGTGGAAGCAAATTTTATTTAAGTCTGGTGAGGTCAGGGTAGAGTCGCTATTAAATAAGAGAATCAAACAGCCGAATTATGAAGGTTTTACAATGTGCCACGCGTATTTTTCAACTTAAGCACACGTAATCAGAAGGGTTAAATAGATTATATTTATTTAGGGGAGGGGGTCCAGACTTATTACTCTGTAAGTACGAGGAAACAATGCAGATCAGAAACTAATGTGCTTTGCGACTTGGAGTTGTTTGGGGGCGGTGCAAGGTTAAGTGACTTGTCCAGGATCACCCAGCTAGTTTGTCGGGGGCAGAACTTGAACCCAAGCCTAATTCAGCCGCTGACTCTCTTATGCTCCCCACACAACACCACCCCCAAAACGCGCGCTCGGCCCTGCATCCCCTCGCCCTTCGGCCCGAACCCGGCATGCCCACCCAGCCCCGCACCCTCAGGCCCCCCTGCCAAATGCACGTGCAGCAGGCACAGGCTACACCCTCTCCCCAAAAGGCTCATCCACGTGCCCGCGGGTCCCTTCGCGGGCATCTCATTCCCTTTCTCCCCCAGAAGCCCAGCTCGGACCAGGGTTCCACCAGACCCTCTCCCCCAGTTCTGCCACTTCTAAACTTCTCTTTTCCCACCCCAAACTTCACTCATTCTCGGGCCCGCCTCCTCCGTCCCCACTGGCCAATCGGCCGTCCCATGCCTCTTCGGGGTTCCACCCCCCCAAACGCCCGGGGCCAATCCCCGGCGCAAATGTCGACTGGCCGGGCTAGTTCCCAAGCGCCCGGCCTGTGACGGCAGCGCGCCGGGCGCCGCGCGCTGGGAGGGGGCGGGGTTCTCGTGGAGGGGCAAGGAAGGGCGGGGGGGGGGGCCGGGAGGAGGAGGAGGAGGAAGAGGAGGTGGTGCTGGCGTCGGTGCTGCCGGAGCTCCGCGGCTGCTACTGCAGGCGGAGGCTGCGGCGAAGGGGAAGACTGCCGGTTCCGAGCAGCCTCGGCTGGCGAGAGGACGTGGAGCGAGACGCTCGAGCTCCGCCGCGGGAGCGAGCGAGGGGCGGGCGCGCGCAGGGGCGCGCGCTCGGAGTCTCCCTCTCTCCTGCTCCCTCCGCCGCCCCCGCCCTGCGCCTCCCCCTCCCCCGCCCCCTTTTCCCGCCGCTCCGGCGCGGAGCCCGGGCACTAGCGGACAGCGGAGACGCCCTCCGGCCGCGATCTCCTCAGGATCCGCCCAGGGACGGCTCCCTCCTCCTCCGTTCTTCCCCCTCGGTCCGGGCTGGCCGCTCCCGAGCCGGGTGCGCCCCGCTGCGCCCCCGAGGGGTGTGTGAGTGTGTGAGAGTGTGTGTGCGTGCGCGCGTGCGAGGGGGCCCCCGAGGGGGCTCGCGGGAGCCGGGGTCCCCCTCCCCCCGCTCGGCGCCGCGCAGCTGCCGCGCCGCGCTGTCCGCCCCGTCGGGGCCCGGGCGGCCCGGGCTCTGAGGGGCTCGCGGGCTGAGGGGGCCTCGCTCGTCGCCGTCCCCTCCATGGTCCAGCGGGGTTCGGGATGTCGAAGACGCTGAAGAAGAAGAAGCACTGGCTGAGCAAGGTGCAGGAGTGCGCCCTGTCCTGGGCCGGGCCCCCGGGGGACTTCAGCGCGGAGATCCGAGGGGGCGCCGAGCGCGGCGAGTTCCCTTACCTGGGCCGGCTCCGCGAGGAGCCCGGCGGGGGCACCTGCTGCGTGGTCTCGGGCAAGGCGCCCAGCCCGGGGGACGTGCTGTTGGAGGTGAACGGGACGCCGGTCAGCGGACTCACCAACCGGGACACCCTGGCTGTCATCCGCCACTTCCGAGAGCCCATCCGCCTCAAGACGGTGAAGCCAGGTACCTTACCTGCCCCTCCTTCTTTCCGAGACTCCCGGGCTGGCGGGGAGGCGTAGGCACCGCCAGCCCTGCCCTTCGTTCTGGGGAGCCTCGCTCCCTCCACCCCCATCACCGGACCGCGCGGACCGTTTCCGTCCTTGGGAGAGGGCTTCATGCCCATGTTGCCAACAGAAAAGCTGTGGCCGAGAGGTGACTAGCCCCGGGCTGCTCCGTGGGCAGCCACCCCTGTCTGGGAAGGGGGGGCAGAATTTTCAGAATGGAGAGGGAGTTCGGGCCGGGTAGTGCTCTTCATCTAGGGGAGTTAGTGCTTCTGGTTTCTCCCCAAATCTTGACATTTTCTTTGAAATAGTCGTGATAATGGAGAAAAAAAAAACAGGTCCTTCCCATTTAGACACATGATGCCAAGCAAAAGCTGAAAGCACCACCTAGTTAACATGATCTTGCTTAGCTGCTTTTTGGGTCCCTGTCTCTTGCCCACCAGCAACATCTCAGCATCTTGAAGCTGACACAATGTAACCGTACCAATCTCTAAAGTAGTGTTCCATCTGTGTATGGCTTACAGAGTTTGTAATGTATCATATCTATTATGCTCTTACCGACAGGGGGGCGGGGCGGGGAGCTGTTGAATAATGTGCTTAGGTTTGGACTAAGATCTTTTTTCACATCTGGACGAATGAAACCTTTTATAATTGAGTCATTTCCCCTATTTTTGCCGTTTGAAAGGGCAGCAAAGAAGGCCCCTGTTTAACTGTCCTCCTATGTCTTTTACACTATAAAATCTGCTGCAAAGCAGATTGCTTTCTTAGCATATTTGCCTGTATCAAAGCATTGATCACGCTGCATATAATGAAATCATTGATATGAACTCATATAGTTTATTCTTGATAACACATTTGATAATTTTAACAAATGTACATCTGTTTTTATATTTATTATTCTGAGATGTTTGTGGGTTTGAATTATGGTTACAACTTGCTACAAAGTCAGACTGTTTTTTGTTACATATATGGTATTGAATGTGTCAAGCATCAGAGTGTAATAGGTTCTTTGACTGTGGCCTGTACTAGCCAGCAGTTTATCTCTTTAATTCAAAATATTAGGAGAATCTAAGAGATTATAATAATTCCTCCCCACTTCCCATCTCCTCTCAAGGTCCCTTGATCTCTTTAGCAGGTCCTGGACTACATAGCTGGTGTAACTTAAGTTTGTATTTGAAAAAAATATGTTCTTCCATAGCCCTGTAGTATAATTGACCCTGGAGCCCTTTTCTCAGCAGGCAATAGATCAGATTCATTTTATTCTAGATTTTTGGCTTTGTTTCAGACTAGGCTTTTTGCTTTGATTTAAAACTTTTGGTAACTAAATACAGTTTGAAATATATTTTCACTTCAGTGCTTTTGGGGCATTAAGAGCATGGGTCTCCTCATTCAGAATCCTGCCTTGACTCATAAATTTTTTAAAAGATAAGGTTCTTGATGGTATGGTTAGGAAGTCAATCAAGTACATCTGAGCTTATGCGGTGTACATACTTGAATGCTGTTCCCTTGGCCAGATCTCTCATAATTAAGGGACTGATTTGACAGGATTAATGTTACTATGCAGAGCTTGTAGTGGAAGGAGGGTTGTACTCATAGTCAGGAGATATCTGGGTTCAAGCTGTGTGATTATTGGCAAGTCTCTTAATCTCTTTAAACCTCTGTTTTCTCATCTACAAAACCAGGATTATGATACCAGTAGTACCTTCCCCACAGGTCTGTTATGAAAAATCAAGTAATAGTGTATGAAAAGTACTTCACAAATCTAAAACTCTTTATTGTTGCTGTAAGCTATTGATGAGATTGGCAGATGTAAATTGTTCTTTAAAAATCTAAAAATGGAAATGTTTTAAGTGGGAGATTGGTAAAGAAGCAAGATTTTTCTCATATTTTCCTGATTCTTCTTTTGTAGCAAATGGAAAGGCCTCCTGATTAACACTACAGCCTGTTGTGTTCTAAATTCATTGCCAGCCTTTTTTAGTGAATTTAAGAAAAGACATAAGCTTTTATGGTGTTCTCAATTGGCTAGGGCTTGGTGCTAAATACTCCAAGGTCCAGGGTTCTCAATGTGCCAGTTATTGTACATATTAAGTAGCAAAGTGGCACAGTGGATTGGGAGCATGGGTACTGGAGTCAGGAAGACCTGAGTTCAAATGTGGCCTTAGACACTTACCAGCTGTGTGACCCTGGGCAAGTCACTTAACCCTGTTTGCTTCATTTTCCTCATCTGTAAAATGAGCTGGAGAAGGAAATGGCAAACCACTCCAGTATCTTTTACAAGAAAACCATAAACCAGCTCACTAAGAGTTGGACATACTGAGCAACAACATTGATAAGCATTGATGAACATATTTTGCTTCACAGTATATTGAACTGTGTAATAGTGAATGATCTAGTTGATATTAAATACAAATAATAGTATTGCCTTACTTATAGCTTCAGAGATGTGTACTAACCATCAGTTTATCACTTTATTTTGGAAGGGCTAAAATGTCCATTTTTTGGCAAATCAAATTTCCATTTTTACCTCTGTTTCCTTCCATAATTTTTTTTTTTTGAAGCATTTGGTAACTTGCCCACGGTCACCCAGCTAGTAATTGTCTGAGTCTGGATTTGAACTCAGGTTGCTTTCTGTCTACATTGCCACCAAGCTGTCTCTAGTTGTTGGATTTTTGATTTTTGGGGGGTTTTTTTGAGCTCTTTTTCTTTCTAAGCCCTTAAGTGAGGTTGGATTTTTATCCAACCGATTTTTATTGGTTATGATTGCTGTTCATCCCATAATCACTTAGAGACCAACAGGCAATGTGAGAGTGTATGTATGTGTTTTAAAGATAAATTATATACTTCCATTGATTTAAAACTATGTGCCTATGGAATCTTGAAAAAATATTCTGTTACTGTTTCCTAGGCAAATTGTGACTTTGAAAAATTAATATTCTTGGCATTTTTATGTGTTACTGTTTGGCATTTATTTTTTAAATTTTGTTCAGTTGTGTCTGACCCTTCATGAGCCCATTTTCTTGGCAAAGATACTGGATTGGTTTGCCGTTTCCTTCTCCAGTTCACTTACAGATGAGGAAACTGAGGCAAACAGGATTAAGTAACTTTCCCAGGGTCACATAACTAGCAAGTATTATCAGAAGCCAGATTTGAACTCAGGTCTTCCTGACTCCAGTACCAATGCTCTATCCACTGTGCCACCTACCTGCCCATGTTTTTTAAATGACTTGGCTTAAAATGTTACACTTATTGTATAATAAATCTTTCAGACTTTTAGTTCTAAATAGACAACTTCAAAAGAATGAGAAATTAAGAATTTGTGGTTATTTGCAAAACTTTGAAAGCTATTGATAACATACACAACATATACATTTGTTTTAGAAGAAAATATGTTGTACTGTTCAATTATGAGACATCATGGTATAGTGGATAAAGAGTCAGTCTCAGTAAGGAAGACTTGGGTTCAAGTGCTGTCTCTGATACCTACTGGTTGTGTGACCTATCAGATCACTGAAATCTTAGTACTCTAACTGGACAACTCTAGGCAACTCTAAGCTGTGGAGAGGTGGGGAGGGGAAGGAGAGGGGATCTTCGTTGTTAAAATAAATTCCCTCATCTGAAATTCTCCTGTGCCAATGAAGTCAGTCTCTATCCCTATGATTCATTATGAAAAGCTTAAACGGAGTGTTTAATTTTTTAAAAAGGACTTGCCATTTTTATTTTGGTTTTCCTTTTATCTGAGATTTATATGAAAGAAAAGTCATTTTTAAAGGTATTGTAATGTATACTTAGACAACGCAGAATGCTGCGTAGACCAGCAATTCTTTTATTAACAAAAAAATAATAATATAGTGGCTGAACTGAAGCTTTTTGTTTTTGCTTAAAATGAAATTATAGTAAGGATTATTCTGTGAGATACCTTAGTCAGCATTAATGAAAGAATGATTATTTGATGTATCTAGGAGAACGCTTTGTGTACTTAGGGTTCTCTTAGGTGAATGTTCACAGGAGCTTGGGCTAAGTCAAAGTGACCTATGAAGATTTCTTGCCCCAAGCTCCTTCTTTCCCAGCTATTTCTTTCTGAAGTCAAATATGAAATTACTTTTGCCTTATCTGTTTATTATCTTCTATTTTTTAAAATGACTGGAGGTGACTGTTTTTGTTTTTAAATGATAATTATTTGTTAGACTTTTCCCAGGTGACTTAGAATATATCTTATTTGTTTATCATGGCTTAGCATTTATCCAGTCTTTACCAATGTATCATTTTGACTATTTCAGGAATATCTTTTGTTCTTCAGTTGACCATAGCCTATGTATTTACAGAGAAAGGATTCCTTTTTATTCCCCCAAGTGAAAGGAGATGAACTTCTGCCTTTCATGGTGAAACCAAGATTTGTTCCTTTACTTTAGGGTAGACTGGTGAACAATTTTTCTTCCTCTCATGATTTGTTCTAAACAGCAAAGCCTGTGACAAGCAGTGCAAATGTGAGGTCTTCATTTAGCCAGTGATGGTAAATTATGTAGATTTAATTTTAGGTAATGTTTTGTGTCTTCCACTGAATTACCATGCATACACTCAGCTCAGCTAATTGAGATCTAATAGCCAAATGCCATGTGTGCATGATAATTCAGTGGAACATAAATACACAACATTCATTTTTATAAAGTTCCACTATAATTTGGATATCTCAAGCAGGGGATTGTACTTTTATTTAACTCATAGTACTAGATCTGTTTGAAATTAAATTTTTACACATTGACAAGACAACAATTTGAGGGTTTTTTCCCCAATAGTACTTTCTGAGAGGTATTTTTTTTTTTGGTTTAACTTTTGTATTTTGGTGGACAATTTATAGAATTCATATGGGTTTTGTTCAGATATTTGGGATGCTTGAGGGAGTAATGAAGTTAATTATCTTTGAGGTTTGTAATGGAAAAGGCATACAGTTTTTGTTAGGACTTATGGATTGATTGTTAGGAAAAAAGTAATGTTATATAGATCTTTAAGGAAATAGATCTTTAAGCATCTTTAAGGAAAGATATTTGATAAATGTGTATATTTCTTTTAATAATCTTACTTTTTGTTTTAATGGCTTGATAATTTTAAGTTGTGGATTATTAAGTACTAGAATTGCTTGTAGAGCCGAGGGATGAGGTGGCCTATCTGGTAAGGAAAACACCATCCATATCTGATAGCACTTATATTTGAGTCATTCTTTCTTTCAATATTCTGATAAGAGAATTATTCTTTTTCTAAAAGATTGAGTTTGACTAAGACAGTTGAGTTCAAAATTTCTAATTGCAGCCTCTTTTTATTATCTCTCTAGTCAGTCTCTTCAGTTTATATTTGAATTCGTGGTCTTACTGTTCTGTGGTAGAAAATTTTTTTGTAATCAAACATTATTCAGTACTGTATTTTGAAAAGAATTTTCCTTATAGTGCTGACACTTCTGATTGTTGTTTAGTGTTTGATTTTTCCAAAGAAGGGTAAATAAATGAATGAATAAAGCATTTATTAAGTTCGTTGTAAAAGCACTGTGTTAAGCTCTGCTAGAAAAGTAAACCATACTTTGCCCTCAAGAAGTTTATGTTCTAATGGTGGGGAAAATATATATGTGTGTGTGTGTGTGTGTGTGTGTGTGTGTGTGTGTGTGTGTGTGTATGTACATATATACACATGTATATGGAAAGTTTTAGCCACAAGTCAAATGGAAAGTCAGTTGTTCTTGCAGTACAGAAGCAAAACAGATGTAATGCTTCTTCTTTAATATAATTCCTTCTGATAAAATTTGTCAGTTTCTAATATTGAACCATTTGACAGTGCCAAGGATTTTGGTAAAAAAGAACTTTGTTCTCCTGGTAGCTGTAGCTGTTCTACCTGTACTAGAGTGCCCAGACTGGATCTTTATAGGGACTCTTCCCAGCATGATGGTGGAGGGCACTGAACTGGAAAGCAATGCTATTTATTTCCAAGACTTTTGGGGTCAGGGACCTGAACTTGTCCATCAGAATCTGAGGGAAGATGGTGGTCAAGATGGTGCTGATGGTTTGACTTGCCTGGAACATGCTGTTTTCTGTCTTTTCCTTGGTATCTTGCTGCCTCAGTTATATATGCATTTCTTTCATTATAATTGTTTTACATGGAGTTTTTATCTGATATCCTCCCTTACGTTCCAGGCCTTTACTTAAATAACTGTTCAGCAAACCATTGTTGACAAGATAATGATTTCTTAAAATTTTTATAATTAAGAATCCTTTGTAGAGTTAGGGGCATTTAGGGTTTTGATAGGGGCTGGGGACCATGCAAATTTGAATCAACAAATATCTCTATTTTCCACTGTCAGATTTTTTTTTTAGTGTTCTAAAACAAACAATGGTAGATTCTTTTAACTTTCCAGAAGATTTTCTTTTATTAAGATTTGTACAACAAACGTTTATTAATATCTACTTTGTGTAAGTTACCGTGCTAAGTTGTTTAGCTTCTTGCTATACTTAATTTCTACAAATACTCTTATGTTTTTCAGGAACACAGATTGTCTCCATTCTGGGGTTTGGATTTTAATTTATTAAATAAAATAACTTCTGTTATTCGGACTAGATTACTGCCATTTCCTAGTTTTTAATTTTACTAAACTGACAACATAAATTCTTTACATTCATTCATGGGTTTGGTTTATAAAATCAGTGCATAATGTTTATAACTGAATAGTTTCATGTACCATGTATGCTTAAATGCTTTGTGGGAAATTAGTACTTGAGATTGTGTTTTAGTTATAGCTTACATCTTTATAAACCACTTCAAAATGATTTACCACTTTCAGATTTCATTTTTTCTTATCTGAAGACTGATTTTTGGTAGCAGGAAACAAAAACTTCATTGTTTAGTTCCTTTAAAAAATTTATTCTCTTTTTTGTACCATATCTTTTTCTTACTATATCATCTCCCTTACCTGTCCAGTAAGAAATCTTCTGTAACAAATCTTAACACAGAGAGAGGAGGGAAAGCAGTTCAGCAGTACCAAAGAATACATCGACTCTGCTTGACAGAGCATTCCATGCTCATAGGTCTCCACATTTACAGTGGAAAGAAGGAGGGAGGTATGTTTTCTGAGCTCTTCTTAGTTCAGGTTTAGTCATTGTTATCTGTGTTCAGTTTCATATTATTTCTTGAAGTTATGCTGTTAGAGTCATAGTATATGTTGTTTTTTTAGTTCTGCTTACTTTATTCCATTATTTCATACAAGTCTTTCCATGTTGCTCTAAATTCTTCGTGATTTGTGTAGTTATTCCCAATTGATGGATGCTAACTTTTTTTTCCTAGTTCTATTCTAGGTCAAAATGCTGTCATAAATATTTTAATGTATATGCAACCTTTCTTTCTATCTTTGACCTCCTTTTGATATGTAAGTAGTAGTAGGATCTTTGGGTTAAAGGGTAAGGACATTCTAATAATAAATTTTTTAAGCATAGTTTTAAATTGCTTTCCAGAATGGTCGAACCATTTCACAGCTCCACCGGCAGTGTATTAGTGCCAGTCTACTTGTGTCTAAAGTTTCCAGTAGTTACTTTTTTCTGTCTTTTGTCACTTTTGTCAGCTTGCTTATTGTGAGGTTAGAGCCTTTGTTTTGATTTACATTTCTTTATTAGGGTTTTTTGAAGCAGTCTTTCATCCTTCTTTTCCTCTTGACCATAAAATTTCACCTTGTTTCCCTTGAGCAGCTTGATTTGTAAGGGTTTGGGTTTCAAAAGTATGTCAGTGGTTGTGCTTTTGCTCATTGGAGTGAAGTATGTTTTCCAAGTGCATATACATGTGTGGCTGTTTTATTGAACACTTTTGGGAAACCAACAGCACCACTCCCCAATTGTGGAGAAAATGGTGAAGGAAGATTTCACATGGGGAGAGTTGTTTAGTTTCTCAGTTTAAAAAATCTGTTTTCTTGGTTCCTTTCCTATTCTTCTAACTCCATGGGTTAGTTGAGGGAGTTTCCAGGGAGGAGACAGAATTTGATCTGGGTCTTGAAGGATTTGAATGGATGGTGGGTGAGAGTGGAAAACCTTCTAATTAGACGGGAAACTGTGTATAAAGGACATGTTCATGAGACAGAGATTAAGACTAGGTTAAGTGGAGCAGAGGGTTTTATGCTTTAAATTATTATGGTTACTTCTCCTATCTGGCCCCTACTTATGTCTCCAGTAGTTTCTCCTATGTGACTTCTGCACTTAGATGAATCCATTATTTTTCAAACATAATTCCTTCATTTTTTTGTACCTCTTGCCATTCTCTCTGCCTGGAATGCCCTCCTGCTCTTCAAGGACAAGTTTAAATGCTGTCTTTTCTTTGAAGTTTTCTGTAGCTCACAGTGGTTTGAAATATTTTTGTTTCTACCCCTCTTCCCCCTTAATTGGCTCTATTCCTTCCATATAGTAGGCACTAAATAAATATTTGAGTGAATGAATCTGAAATTCCTTTTCTTGCTGACATACTGTTTTTATTGAGCACTACTTATTTTTACTTCATTGTTGAATCTGTATTGACTGAATAAATAGTAGATCAGTAGAAAATGAAAGATAATTTTATTCTAAATGTGTGAGTATAGGGCTTAGATTTTTTTCTTTTTGCCCTTTGTATTTGATAAGAAATTTTTAATTCAGTAATCAAATTGAGCTTGTTTTCCTGTAACACTAAAATGGTTCGTCAACAACTATGTTATTTTGTAATAGGTGCTACAACTCTTCTGCGAGGAGGACTTTTTATTTCCCTGAATCACCAATAATAAAAGAAATCCAAATAAAAATAACTTGGAGGTTTCACCTTATGCCTTAAAAATTGACCAAGATGACAAAAGATGGAAATTATTAATGTTGGAGGGGTTGTAGGCAGATAGGCATATTAATAGGCTGTTGGTTGAATTGTAGATAGTGTAAGCCAGGGATGGGAAACCTACAGCCTCAAGGTCACTTGTGGCCTTCTGGGTTCTTTAGTATGGCCTTTTGATTGAGTTCAAGTTTTATGAATAAATCTTTTTAATAAGGGGATTTGTTCTGTGAAGTTTGGGTTCATTCAAAGGGCTGAACTTGAGGACCTAGAGGACCACATGTGGCCTTGAGGCCTCAGGTTCCTCATCCCTGGTCTAAGCATTCTGGACAGCAATGTGGAATTATGCTAGAAAAGTTACTAAAATATACATGCATTTTGATTCAGTGATCTGAGGTCAAAGACAGAAAGGCTACATGTACACTAAAATATTTATAGCAACAAAGAACCAGGAACAAAAAGATGCCCATAGGTTGAGGAATAAGCAAATCATGGCATGTGAATGTAATGGAATATGACTGTGCTGTAAGGAATGATGAATATGAATAATACAGAGAAGCATGGAAAGACTTATGTAGGAAGGTAATGTGAAATAAGCAGAACTAGGGAAACAAAATATACAAGAACTATAACAATATAAATAGAACAAAAACTCCTAGAATCAAATACTTTTTTATATTTATAATATTTTTATTTATTTATAATATACTTGACTTGTTAGTGAAAAATATAAAATTAATATAAACCAGAAAAACAATAAAAAGGAATACATAAGATTTGACATATACTTTTTAAAAAATCCAGTATGATTTATTTTAACAAACCGTGACAAAAAATGGATGTCAAATAGATGTAGCTACAATTAGAACAATTACACAGATATTTTAGCAATATAAATCAATTGTGATAATGAATTTTAAAAAATGTCTAGTTAGGAAACTTTTAATCCCTTTGCCAAATGACGAGAGGTAATAGCTATGAAAAACACTTAATTTAGAATGTGAGGTCATTTCTTAGATCTTAGGGAGAGCTTATGTGGACAATCGCCTGGATTTTCCATAAGCATCTCAAATTCACCTTGTTCAAAGTAGAACTCATTACCTTTCATCATAGACTCATTCTGCAATGTAACTTCTGTATTTTTATGAAGGGAAACTAGTTTTCATTTTTATTCACTCGGATTCATAATGGAAACCACCCTTTCTTCCAGGTACCTAGGAGTCATCTTCTGTTCTTCCTTTGCATTTACCCATAATAGTCAGTCAGTTACTGAGATTTGTTGATTCTGTCTGCACTCTCCATCCCCTCCCCTTCTCTCCCTATTCACACAGCAACCCTCTTAATTTAGGTTCTTGTTACCTCTTGCCTTGGATTCAACTATGAATCCAAATTGCATTGATTCTTGTTTTTGCAGATGATTCTGATTTATTTGTTGAGCCTTAATATCATCTCCTGAGCTCCAGTCTTGCATCTCCCTCCAACTGCCTGTTGGGCATCTTGAACTGGATGTCCCATAGACACCTTAAGTTTAACATGTCCAAGACCAAACACATTGTCTTACCCTACCCAGACCCTCCCTTCTTCCTAACTTCCCTATTACTGTCAAGGGTAGTACCATCTTTTCAGTCCCTAGGTGTCATTTTTGACTTATCATTCTCTTCCACCACCACCCCATATCTGATCTGATATCTTTGCCAAGAAAACCCCAAATTGAATCCTGAAGAGTTGGACATGACTGAAACGAAGGAACAACAGAAATCCTAGTTGATTGACTATTGGCTCAGCTTCCTAATTGTTCTGCCTGATCTGCCCTTTCCCACATTCTATGTATGTTTTCCACATACATTCTGAATTGATAGTATTTCTGAAGCACAAGTCTGCCCGTATCACTTTCCTGTTCAGGAAGCTTTAATGGCTCTTTTGCCACTAGGAGAAAATACAAACTCTTGTGTCTTTTAAAGCCCTTGAGTCTGGCTTCAGCCTCTTTCTAGACTGAATTCCTCTCCTCCTCCAGCTTGCCCTGTTAGAGGCCTTTTTGTTATTCCTGATAAAAGCACTGCATTTTCCTTATCTTTACCTTTGCTCACTCTGCCTCCTGTTCTAGGAATGTTCCCCCTCCTAACCTTTGCTGAGCCCTGCTTCCTATTAAGGCTTAGCTCAAGTGCCATCTGCTGCAGAAGGCCTTTCTATATTGCTCTTGTGGTTAGTTCTCCTTCCCCAGAACTGGCCTGCTTGTTCCTTTTGCACAGCATTCCATCTCCCACTTTCCTGCCTTGGCACAAACTATGCCATAGGGCTGGAACAAAGCCCTTCCTTCTCACCTTACCTCTATGAATCCCTAGCTCCCTCTAATGTTCATCTTAAATACCACTTTCTTCCAAAGGGAGAAGCTATTGTCTCCACATGCTTTCCAGTTTCTTTTATTTACTGTGTGTTTGGTGTATTGACTTTTATGGTATTTATTGTTCCCTCTCATAGAATGGAAACTTCTCGAGGTCATGCATAGTTTTGTTGTAGTATTTGTTTTTCATTATCTTAGTTCTAGCTTATCGTAAGTATTGAACTGGCTGTAGCCTTAATTCTTCATTGATTGATTGATAAACACTGCATAAATAAACAGTGAGCTGGACCCAGAGTTGAACCATGGGAAGAGAGTAGACCAGATTGCTTTTGGGAAATCTTTTGATGATCCTAAGCATCTTTCTTGAGACCGAGGTTCATATGTCATCTAGTCATATTTGGCTGACAGCTATTGTGTCCAAAAAATTATAATTGTGGGTGACCCAAAAAGAAGTGGAAAAGTGAATTGTGGATATCAGGTTGCAACACATTTCAGACGGGGAATTATGTAGGAATAGGTGCTTAAAATATACCATCACAGAACTGGAAAAAAAAAGTAAGAGTAAAGTGAGCAGTCACACAGTGATAGTGAACAGCTAGCTACTAGACATAGACATGCTTCACTGATATCTAAAACAATATGAAGAGAAGGCAAGGAACTCCTGTGACATATTTATGGGAGGATATGGACCAGAATCTTCATGGAATGTGAAGGCATAAATGAACTGCAGTTTGTGTACATGAAAGGGAACATTCACATTGAGGAGATTCTTTAGGCTATCAAACCAAATGTAATCCTACAAATCCATGTTTCTTATTCTTTAAAAAATGAAATACTTTGAAATATTCTCACATAACAATAAGTATTATTCAAATGTTAGTCTAGTTTGTGTGTTACGGATCTCTTTGGAAGTCTAGTGAATCCTATAGGCGCTTTCTCAGAGTGGTATTTTAAAATCCATGAAATAAAATATATAGGATTATAAAAGAAACCAATTATTTTGAAATATAGTTGTCATTTTTTTTTAAATCATGTACCTCAGGTTAAGAACATCTAGTCTAGTAAAATAATGCTGTCTTTAGAAATTCAGTGTCTTTATTTTTTTGGTCTCTGTCTATGAGTTTCTGTATAAGAAATTCCCTTATACTTGTGTAGGTTGGCACTTGCTCTGCTACCATCCTTATTAGTCTAAGAGAATTGCTTGGAACATTGAGAAATTGTGACTTGCCAAGAATTCCACCACCATTAAGTCAGAAGCAAGACTTTTCCCACCGAGTTTTCCCTACTACAAGATTGGCTCTTTATTGATAGTTTCTCAATGTTTTTATTTTATTCTTAAAATGAGATTCTAAATTAATTTATTTCCAAGGATTTTCTTTAACATTTGTTAAACCTAGAGACAAAATAGTTATTGATTATTATTTCTTTAAAAAAAAAAAAAAGGATACTCAGGGAAGCTTAGTGGATAGAGCACTGACCCTGGAGTCAGGAGGATCAGAGTTCAAATGTGACTACAAATACTTGACACTTAGTATCTGTGTGATACTGGGCAAATCGTTTAAGCACATTTGCTTCACCCCAAAAAAATTGGATATCAGAATTTGATTCTTTTTTTAATATAAATTTATTTATTTAACTTTTTACATTTATTTTCACAAAATTTTAGGTTCCAAAATTTTCTCCCCATTTGTCCCCTCATCCCACCCCTATACACTGAGCATTCTAATTTCTCCTATCACCAGTCTGCCTTCTGTTCTATCATCCCTCCCTTCTCTTGTCCCCATCTTCTCATTTGTCCTGTAGGGCCAGATAACTTTCTATTCCCCATTACCTGTATTTCTTATTTCCTAGTAGCAAGAACAATACTCGACAGTTGTTCCTAAAACTTTGAGTTCCAACTTCTCCCCATCCCTTCCTCCCCACCCGTTCCCTTTGGGAAGGCAGGCAATTCAACATAGGCCTTATCTGTGTAGTTTTGCAAATGACTTCCATAATAGTCATGTTGTGTAAGACTAACTATATTTCCCTCCATCCTATCCTGCCCCCCATTACTTCTATTCTCTCTTTTGATCCTGTCCCTCCCCAAGAGTGTTGATTTCAAATTGCTCCCTCCTCCCATTGCTCTCCCTTCCATCATCCCCC
>CM053770.1:476193264-476222992 GCA_028658325.1 Potorous gilbertii
CCAGTTACTTGACTACTGAGATTCCTCTCCACCCCTGCCTAGATCCGCCCAGCTACTGCTTGGGGTCTGACATTCAAGTGCTGCTCCCCAGCCTCAGGGCTTTCAGCAGCGGGCCTGGCTGCTATTCAATGGGAGCTTAAGTTCTGGTGCTCAGGTGGGAGCAGGGCCACCTCCCAGGCTCAGTTCCCTCAGGGGGTTTATGCAGAGACCTTCTGTACTGGAGCTGCTGCTGAGCTCCTGCCTGCTCTGGGAGCCTCTGGCTGCCCACTGCCTCTGCTGCTGCCTCCCAAGGGGGCCCGAGTCATGGAGACACCCTGCTCCCGTCTCTGCCCGTGCAGATGTGTCTCTCAGTGACCTGTGCGTCTGTGGGTGGAGGGACCTTCGTGGCTGCTGGAGATTCTGTCCCTGAAGCCTGCTTGGATCTGCTCGCTCCTCTCCGTGCTGCATGGCCAGGGCAGGGCTGGGCTCTGCTCCCATCTGGTGCACGACGGACCTTTGGGATCAGTTTTTCAGGGCTCTCTGGAACGGAAATCTCCTTCAACCCCTTGCTGCACGGCTCCACTGTTCCAGAATTTGTTGGGAGTTCTTTTTACAGTAGATCCATGGGCTGTGGGCTTGGAGCTAGCATAAATGAGTCTTTCTACTGTGCCATCTTGGCTCTGCCCCCCCCCCCACCCTGAATTTGATTCTTAACAAAGATTCCCCTAAAAGCTCCATGTAGGGAAATAATTTTATTTACTATTAGAATTTCAGAGAATCTCAGAATTTTAGATTTGGAAGGAGATCCCCTGTGGCCATAAGTCAGACTTGAAAAAAGAATCTTCTTACACTCAGATATAATCATGATTTGTTGTATTAAATCATTGAGATATAATTTGATTGATTTTAAAGAATAAAGTTTGGTCACTATAAGTCAGTAAATATTTACTAACCATCTGCTGTGTGCCAGGCCTTTTCCTAAGCACTGGGGATACAAAGGAAGGCAAAGGACTGTTCCTGTGCTTAAGGAGCTCAATGGAAAAAAAAATATCTAAATAACTATTTACAAACAATCTATATGCAAGATAAATCGGAGATAATCAACAAGAGAGAAAGCACTAGAATTAAGGCAGGATCAGGAAAGGGTCCCTGAAGAAAGTAGAATTTTAGCTGATATTTCAAGGAAGCCATAAAGGCAAAGATAAGGAAGGAGAGAATTTCAAGGATGGGGGACAGCCAGTGAAAATGCCCAGAGTCAGTGTCTTGTTTGAAGAACAGCCAAGAGGTCGTTGTTACCATGTTAAATAGTATGTAGGGATGCGTAAGGTTTAAGAAGACTGAAATGGTGTGAAAGTTACGAAAGGTTTTGAATGCCAGAGGATATTTTATTTTGTCATGGAAGTGATAGCCTCTGGAGATTATTGAGTGTGTGTTGCAGGGAATGTGTTGTGGTCAGATCTGTGCTTTAGGAAGATCACTTTGGCAGTTAAGTAGAGGCCATGCAGTGGGAAGAACTTGTGGTTGAGAGACCAACTGGCAGGCTGTTGTAATACTCCCAAGTATGAGGGGATGAAGGCCTGCCCCCAAGTGGCAAAGACAGAGACAGAGAAGAGAAGGAGAAATATATGAGATAAACCATGAAGGTGAAATAGACCAGAGCTGACAGCTGATTGGGTGTAGACAATGAGAGACTGAGGAGTGAAGGATAACCCCTAGGTTGTGAGTCTGGGTGACAAGGATTGTAGTATCATTGACAGAATTAGGAAAGTTAGGAAATAGATAGGGTACAATTTTGATGTGGTGAATTTTGGACATGTTGAATTTAATACAGTTATAGAGCATTCAGTTTGAGATGTCCAATAGACACTTGGAAATGTTAGAATGGAGGTGAGCAGAGAGGTTAGAGCTTAGTAAGGAGATTTGAGAATCATCAGCATGGAGATAATATTTTAATCCATGTAAGCTGATGAAGACACAAGTAAAATCATTTAGAGAGAAGAAAAGAAAGCCCGAGATAAGATGCCTGTGGAGACCCCCACTGTTAAGGGGTAACCTGGATGAAGGAAGATCCAGCAAAGGAGATTGCAGAATGCTCACATAGGTAGGAGGTGAACCAGGAAAGGGTAGTGTCATGACATCCTAGAGAAAAGAGAAATAAGGAGAAAAGGATGATCAACAGTGTCAAAGCCTGTAGAGAGGTCAAGAAGGATGAGGATTGAGAAAACACCACTGGATTTGAGAGCAGTTTTGGTTAAATGATGACAATGGCAACCAGCCTGTAGAGAGTAAAGAAGAGAGTTAGGGTTAGGGTTAAAGAGGAAAGGAAGTGGAAGCACCTAGGGTAGTTTGCTTTCTCAGGAGTTTTGCCATAAAAGGGAAAAGAGATGGTATGCTAGCTATATGGGATGATAACTAGTGGGGCTGGATGGTTTGAGTTATAGGGGATAGGGGAGACTTGGGCTTATTTGTAGGCAGTAGAGAAGCAGCCAGTAGACAAGAAAAGAATGAAAATAAGTGAGAGAATACAAGATGGAAGAGACAGTTTTCTGGAAGTGATAAAATGAAATGGAGTCCTTTGGGCATATATAGTGTTTTTCCTTGGCTAGAAGAAGGACCACCTCTTCATGTGAGATAGGAGTGGAGGCAGAGAAAGTGGCAAAAGACATGGGAGATGTTAATTGAGGAGGAGATGAAGCTTTTGGCAGTTGGCTTCAATTTTTTCTGTAAAATAGGAGATAAGGTTTTCAGTTGAGATGATGAGGAAGCTATGGGGGGTTTGAGGTGGGATGAAAAGTTTTGGAAAATCACTGTGGTGAGTGGGATAACGTAGATTAGGGAAGTGTGAAAGAATTTCCTGGCTGCAGCGAGGCCCTAGTTGAGAACATGTAACATAAATATGTAGTGGCTCTAATCAGCATGGTTTTATGATTTTCTCTAGCTTTGTTCACAGCATATGAGTAGATGTGAAGGCAGCACATGGTAGGAGTAATAATCCATACTGAGCTGTGGTGTGGCAAGATTTTGGATAGGATAAGGAGATAGGTTTTAAGAAAAAGAGGACAGAGTAGAGTTGAACTGGTTCAATAAGGGGTCAAAATGGGGGAAGAAGGAGATTGTAGCTGTGCAGGGCTAATCCCTAAGAATTAAAGGAATGAGACATTGAAGATCATGGCAAGGATGAAGAAAGCAGGACTTGGACTTTAGAGTGTGAGGAAGAGGTGAAATGACATCGGATTATGAACAAATGAGGTAATTTCACCGTTCATAAACATGGAATGAAGCATCTGTGAGTGATGGCAAGATGACGAGTATGACCATTTTCTATAAGTGAGGTGGGGTGGGGGAAGGAGTGGGTTTTGAGAAATGAACAAGTTGAGAAATCAGGTAAGAGTGCTTGAGGGGTTATCAGTGTGTATATTAGAGTCCCTTAGTATGAGGACTGGAGTTAGGGAGGAAAGAGGAACTGGGGGCCAGGGCATTGAATTCATTAAGAAAGAAGAGAAGTGTCCAGGAGGTTAGTAGACAACACCAACCAAATTTTCACTGGCTAATAGATATAAATTGAGTGAATCTCAAATGAGGTGAGGTTTCTGAGTGATGGAGATAGAGGGAGAATTGGAAGTGGCAGTAGAGAGGAAGGAGTATTCCAACTTCCTCATCTTGACCACTGGTTTGAGGGGAATGAATGAAATTTCTACCAGGTGTATGTACAAAGGGTGGCCAGGGAGGCTGTATTACCTGGAAGGAGCCAGTTCTTGTGAGAACCAGAAGATGAAAGGAGCAGGAAAAGAAAAGGCTTAAGACTAAAACAAGTTTGTTATCTACAAGAGTGGAAAGGGTGGGTAGCTTCAGAGTGAGACTTGAGGGTAAGTTTACTTGAGGGGGATGTGAATAAAGGAATGGGCAGTAGAGAACAGAAAACGAAGTCTGTGTGTAATGACACCAGAGTGATGGGTAGGGTAACCTATAGGAGGAATTTATTTAATTATTGGAGGACATCAGAAGGGTTCTTAACCTCACCAGGAGTTCGGTCTCCCGTTGGAGACCTCTTAAGGTGTTAGGCAGCTCAGGTGAGTAGAGCAGTGAGGAGCTGATAAAAAAGGATTTCTCTCCAATCCCTGCTGGCTGTCCAGGGCATACTAGGAAGGCACAAGAAGGAATGGCATCTCTTGTTCTCCTATAGGCAGGAAGAGGCCTGCCCAGGGGACTTGCACAGGATGGAATGGAGCCTCTTCAATTTCCTCACAGGGTTGTAAAGATCAGTACCTATCCAAAACATTGCCTTGCACAGATGGTACATCTGTGCTTAATAAATGTTGAATTGAATCAAATGAGATCATAAGATCATAGAGTAGGGACCTCAGATCAGTTCTAGCCATAATAACTCAGATTTATGTTTCCTTAAAGTTTTAAAGTTTTCCTCACAAGAATTCTGTGAGATAGGTAATACAGGTATTTTTATCCTCATTTTACAGATGAGGAGAAATGGTGAGGCTTTGAGAAGTTGTGATTAAAAAATGTAGATATTTTGAAGGGCTCTTAGAAAATGTATGCAGTAATGTATTATATCATTGCAATTTATTTTTTGTATTATTTTTGATTAACAAATATTTCTCTCTAATTCACTGCCTACCTCTCCCCCGCAAAAAAAAATTTAAAGAAAGCTAAAATAAACATGCATAGTCAAATGAAGCAAATTCTCTCATTGACCATATCTAAATGTGCACCTCATTCTGCATTATGGGTTTATTACCTCAGCAAGGAAACAAATAGTATGATTGTTCTTTAGTCCTCTGGAATTATGGCTTGTTATTACACTGATCAGAGTTCTAAAGTCTTTCAGTTGTTTTTTTAAATAATGTTGTCATTGTATATATTGTTCTTGTTTTGCTCAGTGCTTTTATCCCTTCTTAGAGGACTTTCCAGCTTCCTCTGAAACTGATCAGTTTGTCATTTCTTTCTGTATAATACTATCCCATTACATTTGTATAATGTGATCTGTTCAGCCATTCTCCATTGATGGACATCTCCCCCTTAGTTTCTACTTTTTGCTATGTCATAATAGCAGATAATGATTATTTTGTGCCAGGCACTATCCTATGCTAAGCGCTTTACAATTGTTTTCTTCACGGAAATCCTGTGAGGTAGGTGCTGTTGTTAGATAACCATTTTGAAAGGAGGAAGCTGAGGTAAATAGAAGTTGAGTGATTTTTCACACAGCTAATAGGTGTCTGAAGCTGGATTTTAACTACTGACTCCAGGGCTGGTCCTCTGTCCACTGTCACCTTACTGCCTACATGAAAAGAACTGCAATATATTTTCGTAAGCACTGAGGATACAAAAAGAGGCAAAAGTCAGTCCCTGCCCTTAAGTAACTTAGAATCCAATGAGGGAAATGATATGCAAACACTGTATACAAAGCAAGCTACATTTGGAATAAATAGAAAATAATTAACTGAGGGAAGGCACTGGAATTACCAGGAGTTGGGAAAAGTTTTCTTAAAAGATAGAATTTCAGTTGGAGCTTAAAAGGATATCAGGGAAGTCCTCAAGTGGATCGAGGAGGGAGAGCATTTTCTCTTAGACCTAATAGTGGTATTGCTGGGTCAAGGGGAATGCTTAAAATCACTTTGGTAATTTGGAGGCATAGTTCTAAATTGTCTTCCATAGCGGCTAGATCAATACACAGCATCTCCAACAGTTCACTAGTATGCCTGTGTACCCTCAGCCGAGGCCTCTAACATTTGTTATTTTCTTTTTTCCCCTTCTTTTGGGGGGTGTTGTCCTTGCCAGTTTTATGGGTATGAGGTAGAACCTCAAGAGTTCCTTTAATTTTCATTTTTCTAATGATTAATGATTTAAGCATTTTTCGTATGGTTACTGATAAGTTTGAATTTCTTCCCTTGAAAACTAACTGTTCCAACCCTTATGACCTATTAAGGAAATTGGTGGTACTGTTTTAAATTTTAATCAGTTCCTTCTTTACCTTCGAAATGAGACCTTAAAAAAAAAAATGAGACCTTGTTGTACTTTGTGGGGATTCCCAGGAAGTGAGTCACATGCTCCACTTTTGGTCCTCTGGAATTGTGGCTTGTCATTGTATCAGTCGGAGTTCTAAGGTCTTGTTGCAAAGATTTCTTTCCAGTTACCTGTTTTCCTTCCAGTTTTAACTGATTTGGTTTGTTTATTCAAAGCTTTTAAATTTTACATAGTCAAAATTGTCCATTTTGTCTTCTGTTCTCTGTCATTTATTTGGTCATGACTTTGTTCCCTATCCATAAATTTGAAAACTAATTTCATCCTTGCTCCTCTGATTTGCTTGTGATATTACCTTTATGTCTAAGTCATATATCCATAGATATTATATTTTTCCAGTAGTTTTTGTCCTATAGTGAATCCTTATCCTAGTAACTGGGCTTTTGGGGTTCCTCCAGCACTATGCTTCTCTATTCACTTGCTTCTGTATATTAAATGCCACAAATATGGATCTTAACTTACATTGCTAGTTTTTGATCAAAGGCATATAATTTTAAACAAAAATTTACTAAATTTAAATACTTATGTGGTTACACTAATTTCATTGCTTGGCTTAGAGTTGGAATGGACATTTTTTCTTGCTTTTGCACCGAGAATTAATGCCAGCTGTAGGTGCTGTGGCAAATGAGTAAACTGAACCTTTCAGCCCTTATAACTGATTATATCATCTATTGGTATTGACTTCCAAACAAAACAAAACAAGACAAAACTCCAATAAAAATATTCAAACTCAGAAGCTCAATGAAAGGAACATGAACTAGAACAGGACAAAATTTCCAGACTAAAATATATTTACATCTATCCTCTCTCTGCAGTAAAAAAAATAGAATATTATTTGCCTTTGTCTTAAATGCTTTCTTTCATGCACTTTCTCTTTTCTCTTTGCTTGAGTTTTAATATCATGAGCTCATCCATTTATCACTCCTGTTTTTTTACAGGAAAAAATTCACAATTCTGAAACATTTGAAGGGTTGTTAGATGTAGTAAAACACTAAGCAAGTATGTAAAATAAGACTACCGGTACGCAAAGTTTTTAACTTTTCAGTTAAGCTGTTAAATGGCATCTTAGCATCTAAGAATCAAAAATCAAAAGAAAATTACCTTTTATTTCTGCGTCATTTGCAATAATCCCCCCTCTTTATAGAAAGAGGGCTAGGCATTTTTGAGTAAATATTTGTTAGTTACGAACATTACAAATTAGACTTTTAGTTGTTCTGGATTGTTTTTCTTCCTGTTCATTTGCTCTGTTGACCTGCAAGTGAGATGTTCTTTTAATTTAAATAGTATTATCTTAAGACTTAGGGCCTAGAAAACATGTTGGCATTTATATTTATATATTTATTCATGTAGAGAGACAGACAAAAACCTTCAAGATTTGGAGTTCTTCATATACTTAGAATTTAGCTAAAATCTAAATAGATTAACCAATTAACCAATTAACTAAATAGAATAACCAGTTGGTCACATATTTTCAAGTTTTCTAACACATGGTTTCATAGTAATCTATAAAACTCTTGACTGATTATTCCTTCTTCCCCCTCTCCATATATACTCATTTCCTAAGTCTTAAAGATTCTACCTTTACAGTCTTTCAATTCTTTCTCCCCTTCTCTATAAGCATATAATCACAACTCTATTTAAACTCCTATTACCCCTTGCTTGGGCTACTCATTGTATTATTATTCTGATGGGTTTCCTTATTTTTGATCTTCCCTGTGTCACATCCAGTCTCCACATAACTACCAAAATACCTTCCTAAAGTAAAGATCTGCCCCTGCCTTTCCCTTGTCCTCAAAACTTCAGTAGCTTTCTGTGACCCTTAGAATACAATACAGCCTCCCCATCTAGCATTTAAACCTTTCACATTGTGCCTCCAGCTTACTTTTCTAGACTTATTTTATGTCATAGTCTTTTACCTGTCCTTTGTTCTAGCCATACCAGCATACTATTCTATCTCCCAGCTCCTTGCATTTGTATGAACCAGAGAGTGGACCTACTGCTCCCTTAAAAAAAAATTACTCAGTGCCTTCCTGAAAAAAATCTACTTCCTTTAACCCTTTAACATTTTTTAAATTTTGTGTCTTTTGAAATATATATATATATATATATATATATATATATATTTGAAAATTTGAAAATATATATAACTATGCATCTTAAATTTGAAAATTTATTGTAAATTTGTGGGCTTTTTTCAGCATTAAAATTTTGATGATGCAATAGTAACTGTACAATATTGTAAACAAGTCATTACACACACTTATTCTGCCTGTGCATGCTGAACTTTCTCACAGTACACAACACACTTGTCAGCCTACACTTGCTTGTTAAGATCTGTCGTCAGACTTGACCACTGATCGATTATAACTTTCATTTTGTGTATTTATTTGGAAAATAATGTAATCACATGTACAAATGGTTTTCCAAATTTTTCTTTTCTTCCTTCCTTCTGCTTCCTCCACCCCCTTATTTTTTTCAGTGTCCCCCAATTGCACCTGAGGCTACTACTGCTCCCCCCTGAATTGTTCATGTGCCTCCCACGGCATGGTATCACCCACTTTGGGAACCTATGGAAACTCACTTGAGCCTGGAATCTGTTTGTTTCTAACCTTGACCTCTTAAGAATATGTAACTCTCTTCAAGCTTCAGTTTGGATATAGTCTGCTATACAAAGCCTTTCTTAAACCTTTCTCAGTTATGTCAATACCTAATACTTTCTCTTCATAGTGGCTTGTATTTATTTATTTTTGTTGATGCTATATCATCCCAATAGAATATAATATCCTTGAAAGAAGGGATTTTTTTTGGCTTTTGTATTACTAGCATTTTGCACATAGTAGGCACTTAATAAATGTTTGTGGAATATAGTGTGCATGGGATGTTCCAAAAGTCTTGTAAAGTTTTAAGCTTTACTATCCTAGTAGAACTCAGATTTTCGGGATACCATGTATACATTGATGAAGTCACTAGTTGTAAAGTTGTAAAACAAGAATACCATTTATGTTATAATAATTGACTATGTTTTCTATAATATTTAATTTTTTAGGTTTCAAGCATATATATTTATACAAAAAATTATTACTGAAAGATCTAAAATCTGTAAGGTAGTTAGATTCAAGGCTTTCAAAGTTTAGAGACAGCCAAGCCAGCTTTAGGTTTTATTGGATAGCCTATAGGACACATAGAACACTTATTTATCCTAAAATAATACAAGATGTCAGCCCTCACTTCACTGTTGTCCCAGGTCCTGTTGTTGGTTGGGTTTGGGAAAGTGAAGTCTTTCCAAATCCCAGACAGTGAACTAAGTCCAATCAACTGATATGGTCTGTATGACCCACAGATATTAGGGGGCAGTTGGGATATATACTAAGGTAAACAAAGGGAATTGGATGCTCTAATCTAGGGTAAAAACCTCTTCCCCATCTTTGTATACTTTAGGATAGGTTAGAGAAGCCTAAACAGGGATGGCAGAAGTCCTTTGGAGTTCAAGCCAGTACTTGGTGGCTATCCATCAGTCACAAAAGTTGTCTCTCTATCCTTATCTACTTCTTTCTCTTGTTGAAGGGGCTGATCTAATCAGCCTACATTAAGAGGCTATTTCTTTTTCAGTATTGCATTTCAGAATCTCAGATCTCATAACTTTTTTTGGAGGTATGGATATTGTTTTGGAATTAATCCATTGGCATGCATTTTTAAAAAAAAACAATTTAGACAACAGGTATCAAATATGTGGCCCACAGGCAACGTTTCACCCACAACACTCCCAAGCATGGTCAAATCAGATTAAATTGTAATTGGGAAATATTTAACAAAATAAATAAAAATAGGGAGTACTGTTGTGGCTGCGGCAGCGGAGGTGGCGGGAGCCGCCGCTATGGCAGATGAGATCAGCAAAGCTCAGACGGCCTAGCACGGGGGAGACACCATCTTTGGGAAGATCATTCGCAAGGAAATCCAGGCCAAAATCATTTTTGAGGATGACTGGTGTCTTGCTTTCCATGATGTTAGCCCACAAGCCCCAACTCATTTCCTGGTGATACCTAAGAAACCCATTACCCAGATTTCTGCTGCAGAGGAAGATGATGAAAGTCTTCTTGGGCACTTAATGATTGTTGGCAAGAAATGTGCAGCTGACCTGGGTCTGAAGAGAGGTTATCGAATGGTGATCAGTGAAGGTGCAGATGGGGGGCAGTCTGTCTATCATATCCATCTGCATGTCCTCGGAGGACGTCAGATGAAATGGCCTCCTGGACAAATTGTTAGAATGATTTCTTGTATTTACAGAATACAGCAGGTTTACAACATGTACGTTAAGCTGAGTATGCGTAATGATTTCTGTGAAAAAAGAAATTGGGAAATCACTTCAAAATGCACAAAATAAAAGGCAGTTATCTGTTAAAAAAATAAATAAAAATATAATGAAACATAGGTAATATTAATAAGTAGTTTTCCAAGTCAGCATGCAGCCCATGAGAATTCTTAGGTATGGTTTAGTGACACCCATTTCTATTTGAGTTTGATATCATTGCTTTAGATTAACAGCAGTGTTGACCCAGAAGTTTGAATTTTCATGAGACTGAATTCTAATTAATATACTGTAAAATTAACATAGTTTTTATCCCCAAAATATATGATATTAATAGTGCTTAGAGTTAGCATTTAAACAGTTACAAGAACATTTAGTTGCTAGCCTATGTTACTTTGCTACTTTGTATGTATATTTTCACCAGTGCAGATAGCAGTTCTAGTAAGGTATCTGGTGGTGCAATAGAATACAGGACCTAGATTCAGGAAGACCTGAATTCAAATTTGGCCTCAGAAGCTAACCATGTGATGTTGGGCAAGTCACTGAACCTCTCTTTGCCTCAGTTTCCTCAATAATAGCACCTACCTCATAGGCTTGTTGTGAGGATCAAATGAGGTAATATTTGTAAAAAGCACTGAGCGCAGTGCTTGGTACATGATAGGCAGTGTATAAATGCTTATTCCTTTCCCCTTCCCCTTCTATAAGTCTTGCCTGTGACTTTGCATAAATATTTCATTGAGAATCTATCCACCTTGTTGGAGATCTGTTTCTGTTTCTTTTAAAACTGGTGGTGTCAGCGTTCCCCTTGGGTTGTCTTTCTATTGTCTATTATTTTCCCCACATGACTGGCCCACTTCCTTTTCTGCATCACATTTTGCACAAAGTTGTATAACATGTAACACTGTGGATTTTTTTTCTTTTTCTTTTCGGTTGCTTATAACTCATCCTTAAGAGGTTGTGGTATTTTCTCATTTGTAACCATAGAACATCACTATGGGTATGAGTTTTAAAGAAATGAACCTTTCAGCAAGAAGCAATTTAGAATTATAAAAAATACCATGAGATTTTCCAAATGCACTTTTTCCTAATTTCATATACATGTGTTTATGTGTGTGTATATGTCTATATTCACGTATATAGTCTAAAATAACTATACATGTATCATACATACTAAATAGATATGTATGTACACATGCACATATATGAATTGACCAACTTAATGGACTGGCAGTTGAATTCCATGTCATGGTTTGGACAAAATCAATTTTTCTTTCATCTACTTTGTTTTTCTAGTGTGATTGTTTAGACTGTTATTTCTTATTGCTAAAGATTTCATTGAAGAAACTTTGTATTGTTTGAGGACATAAAGTAAGTTCTATGTTATTACTTTTGATACCCTTAATGTATATATAGACTAATCTCAGATTTTTAAGGGCATGAGAAAGTCAGCGTATAGGTGGTAAGCATTTACTGCTGAGTCATTTAAAAAATGAAAAGTCAGTGTAAACTATGATTTCATCCATTCTTTAGTAATCATCTCCTTTGAGACATTTTGAATTATGATATCTGAATCCCTTTAAAATCATATTACCAATAGGCAATTTTTGATGACTGGGAATCAGATTGCAATAAGTTAACAAGGGAGTAAGAGGTTAGAAAGTGGAAGAAATGAGTATACAAAGTCTTCCAGGCATTTCACTGTTGAAGGAGAAATACAGGCTGATAGTTTAAGGGAACTGTAGGGTCAAATGAAGGTTTTTTTAAAGATAGGGAGAGGTATATGTATATTTTCTTTTTTTCTTTTTTTTTTTGGGGGCGGGTTAAAAGGAGTGCAGCTTTAATTGTAGGCCTCAGTGCAATTTAAAAAAATAAATACTGTAGTCAGTTTCAGGACCTTATATTTGAATGGGGGCAAATAATTTCTGTTTTAGAGACCAGGTTTACTGCAATAGTAAGAAAAACAATTATTCTTTGGGCAATCTTTTGGCAGCGGGGAAGAAAACTCCATTGCCATACATACTTTGTGGTTCTCTTTTTAGGGCCTTCATGATTCAGCTGATTAACAAGGGAAACTGTGATTCCACTCAACCTTTCAGGAAGACATTCCAGCTCGCATGATCTCATTAACCAGGAGAATGTTGGTGGCAATCACAGTGCAAGAGTGAAGCAGCTGCTTCTTGACACAATAGTTATCCCAGATGCCCACCTTAGCTGCAGTAATTGGCTCACCTGTCTTTAAGTCCACACCAACAAGTTGTCCTGATTCTGAATATTCAGCCTGTATCTTAACTAGTGTTTCCTGAAGGTCAAAACCAGAGTTCTGAGCAAGAACCTTAGGAATAATGAGCAATGCATCAGCAAAATCTTGGACTCCAAGATGGGCCTTTCCCTTGACATTGGGCTTATGTTTAATGAGAGCTTCAGCTATGGCTCCTTCCACTGCACCAGCACCAGGAACCACATAGCCATCTTCAATAGCATTCTTGACAGCGGACAGACCATCTCTCACTGCATCCTTGATCTGTGTAATCGTGTGCTTATTTGGTCCTTTGATCAACAAGGTGACAGATCGAGGGTTGCCACACTTCTCAGTGAAGGTGAACTTCTCTTCTCCCAATGTGTATTCATAGACAAGCCCCGCATGGCCCAAACAGTCAGAATTTAAGTCATCCAGAGAATTCATAGCCATCCCACCACATGTAAGAGTCAACCTCTCCATATTTCTTCTTTTGGCTCTGTAGAGGGCTATTATAGCTTCTTTCGCAAGAGCATCTAAAGAAAATGGGTCAATTCCCTTTTGATTAATAACAACAAAGCCTTTGTCTGAATCACCACACACTTTTCTCTTCAGTTCTACTATTTTCTTTACTCTATCTTCAATGAATTTCCTTTCTGCTTTTACTAGTTTCTCTCTTTCCTCTGCACTTTTGTAAAAAAAAAATCCAGAATTCAATTCTGTTTTTTCATATTCTAACGATACATTGCAGGTAAGGATGTAAGCATCTTCTACTCTTTTCTTCATATCAGGATGTTGGGCACCATGGTCCAAAACCAGTCCTCTAATTAATGTTGTGTCAGTATCTGATTTATGCTTCGTCTCCTTGATCTGTACCATGAAAAGATCAACAGGTTCACCTGGTTTTCTGATGGCCAAAACTGAGTCTACCATGGCGTCTGTCAGCACATCGGCCAGGTCAGCATTGACTTTGGTGCGCAGGGATGTTCGGGCCACATCAATGAGAATTTCTCTATCTATCGCCTTACTTATTTTGATCTGATCCAAGACTTCAAGGGCCTTCATCTTGGCAGCTTCAGACCTTTCCTTTATGATTTGAGGGTGCAGACCTTCAGAGATGTAGAGATCCGCCTGCTTCAGCAGCTCCCCAATGATGAGAACATTTGAAATGGTACCATCACCAGTAATGTTATCCTGGGCTGTAGCTACTTTTGCTATCAAGGAGGCTGTTGGGTGTTGAATTTGCATCTCCTGCAGCAGCACGTTGCCATCCTTGGTGAGCTTGATGTCTCCGGCCCCAGATACAAGCATCTTCATGGTGCCCTTGTGCCCCAGGTTGGTCCTCAGCACGTCTTGCAGTCCCTGGGCTGCGCTGATGTTTACGGCCAGCGCTGCCTGGGCCCGAACCACCTCGGCCTTGGGGTTCAACGCCTTCACGGCTGACATGGCTGCAGAGCAGTGGCGGCAGAGGAAACAGGCGCAAGAAACGTGGCTCAGGACGTGCTCAGCTCAGCCAAGGCCCTGAACCTAGCTCTGCATGGACCCACGAGACGAGACCTATGTATATTTTCAAGGTAGCAAGGAAGAAGCCAGTAGAGATTAAAAATTAAGGGCAGACAAAATGAATGATGGAAGGAGAAAACTACTATAGGAAACAGAGATGGGATCAGTGTCACAATTTAAGGGATTGCTGTTGGCAAGGAGAATGGAAGAAGAAAGGAGGAGAGGATGTAGAATGATGCTGAGGTGATGTGCAGTGAGTCTGGATGAAATTGGGGAAGAAAAGGAACTCAGATGGATCATGTCATTTTTTTCAGTGCAATATGAGACAAAATCCTACTGAGAGGAAGGTGGGAGGTGGTAATAGAGACAATTTGAGAAGTTCTGAAACATCACGTTTGGAAATTTGGAACCATTGCCGGGAATGAAAAAGAGTAGGTCGAGCAAGAGTAAAAATACTGGATAACCTAACTTTGTAGTGGACCCTATCAATATGGCTGTGAGGCTTTTTCATTTGCTTTCTAATAGCATGTGAGTAAGAATAAAAAGGCAAATGTTGGGAATAATTCCGGATTGGGATCTGGAAAGAGATGAGTGCTTATGGGGCAAGAGACAGTGTAATGGGTGTGAGGGTAGTGTGGAATTAAACTAGGTAAAGGGTCAAGAATTTGAAAGAAGGGAAGTGAGGTTAAAGCAGGAGGGGAGGGGACAAACATTTACTCATTACCTACTATGTGCCAGGTACTGTGCTAAGCACTGTTACAGATACCTTGTTTGATCCCTACAACAACTTGTGAGGGAGGTATTTCCTATCCCCATAGGAAACTTAGGCAGACAGTGGCTAAGTGTTTTTCCCAGGGACACAGCTAGTAAGTGTGTCTGAGTAAATTTGAACTCAGGTCTTTCTTACTCCAGGCTGCTGACTGACTTGAGTATAATGAGTAGATTGGGATGAAACTGAAGGATCGAGGGGAGAACCGGACTAGATATGGAAGATTGTGATCAGGTTTCACCGACTTGCCCTTTAGTCTATAGCCAGGGCAGTCCTGTACCTGGGCACGTTCCATATGTGAGTGGATTAATTCCTTCAGGGTGGAGAACAGGGTCTTTGATGTCCACATTATCACTGTTCCTAAGGGTGAGAGGCCTGGGGTGGGCAGGACAGTTTGAAAGAGGCCCATAGTGACTAGGCCCATGTTCTGATGAAATGACTGGAGGGAGTGAAATTTGGGCTGGGGTAAGGTTTTGTTATATATTGTTGAATTTAAATGTTTAATTATTCTAAACTCTGTAACCATTAAGAAAAATTATTATTCAGATACCTACAGTGCAGAGAGATAGAGCCCTAAAGCATGAATACACCTACAATTCTTCATAAGACACATTTTTCCCCCACTACTTTGTCTTACTTCCTTGGTTTTGCATCTCAGTCTGTTTCTATCTCAGTGAACCTTAGCCCTAAGCAGCAAAACACAGCAGATAAAGTACTTACTTGATTATTGCTGCTCATACTAGTGACTTTAAGTACTTGTGATATGCTAGATGGGGTATAGATGATGCCACTGCTGGTGTAAATTGTAGAGTGGAGTGAATACTAAAGCACCTAGCACTGGCTTTGGTCTTTTTTTTTTTTTAAGAGAAGTACCTAATGTCATTTTTCTTCTTTTTCATAAGGTGGATGGAAGCATATGTAATAGTATGGATTCTATGCACAGTATAACATACTTGCTTTTGTGCAAAAATAATTTGTGAATCAGCCTAAGGTACACTTCTTTTAGTAGGTTTCTTAACCTCTAGAAAATCATAATTATAGTTATGAGGATCTTTTCACATGATACTGCCATTGAAAATAATGATGTCTGAATCAGAAGTGAAAAATATAATTGGAAACAACTTAACCACACACATCTTGTTAGTTTTTTGTCCACTTGCTTAGTTTGGCTAAATTTGTTCATGGGAACATGGAAAAGGAAGGGTTTCTCTAAAAAAAATTTTCAATAAAGTGTTTTGGGAAAGGGTTTCTTATTCATCTGTTCTTTCTGATCCCTTATAATCCTACCTAGTATATGAAATAGTAGTGTTCTGATCCATCAACAGTTTTATAGTAAGCCCTTTAAAAAAGTTGTAACTGATGATGAATTTGTGGGTTTTCATCATAACCTTTGGATAACACATTTGTAGCCATGGTAGTAGGCCATTGTTTTCTCTAAGCCTTCCTTAATATGTATTTTGACACTAATTTTACTTTCAAAAATTGTCTCCATTCAGCAAACTGCTATTCAATATCACTCCTCCCTTTGGTAGGATAAACTTGAGAAGGAGGTTTGAAATACGTGTCTCCATTTCCTATCTTCACTTTCTTCTTTTCAGTTTGGTTTCCAACCTCATTATTCAAGCAAAACTTCTCTATTCAAAGTTGTTGATGATCTCTTTTTAAAAAAAAAATCAATTTTATTTTCAGTTCCAGTTCAGTTCAGTGCTTCCCCTCATCCACTGAGAAGTCAAAAAACTCCTCAAAGGTAAATCCATCACAAATGAATATAGTCATGCAAAACAAATTCACACATTAGTCATATCTGCATCTCCCCCCACCCCTGCCAAACAAAAGAAGGAAAAGAAAGAAAAGAAAATGTGTTTCTGTTTGTATTTTTAAGTCTATCAGCCCTCTGTCTGGAGGTAAGTAGGTTATTATGTCCTAAGTTCGTTGGAACTGTAGTTTTTCATTTAGTTTATCAGATTTCCTAAATCTTTAAAAATTGACTATTTTTATAACATTGTTATTATTGTATCACTTATTCTGGTTCTGCTCACTTCACTTTACATCAGTTCATAAAGTTTTCTGTCCTAGTTTTTCTGAAACTATCTCCTTCATTGTTTCTTACAGCACATCTCATTCATACGCCATAAATTGTATACCCATTCCCCAGTTGATAAATATCTTTATTTTTTTTTTTGCCAACACACATACAAAAATATGAAATGCTTCATGAATTTATGTCATCTTTGTGCACGGTGACTGACAATTTTTTCTATATTCCAGTTTTAGTGTATGTGCTGCTTTTAGTTTATGTGCTACACTCGGTATGACTTTTTAATTGCCAAATTTAATGGCCTTTTCTCAATCCTCATTCTTCTTGAACTCTGCAGCCCTTGATGCTGCTGATCACTCTTTCCTTGATACTCATTTCTTTCTAGGTTTTCATGACCCTTCTTTCTTAGTTCTTCTACCTATCCGACCACTCTCCTTTGCTGGCTCTTCATCCAGGTTATTCTTGCTAAGCTTGTCTGCTCCACAGGGCTCTGTCCTGGACTGCTTTTCTTCTCCTGTATTATTTCTCTAACTGATCTCATCATTTTTATGCTGATGATTCTCGGTTCTGTTTACCCAGCCCTAAACTCTCTGCTGACCTCTAGTCCCATCTCCAAGTGCCTCTCTAGAAACATTTATCTATTAGATGTCTATCTTTAACCTGATGCCCCTGTAAATACCTTAAACTCAACATGTTCAAGAATAAACTCATGATCTTCCTGCTCAATCTCCCCTTATTCCAAATTTCTCTATTACTATCAAGGGTCACTATCTTCTCATTCCCCTCAGTTCACAAAGTGTCATTCTTGAGCACTTACACTCTCTCACTGCCTATATCCAATCTCTCGCCAAAACCTGTCAATTTTACGTTTGTAACATCTCTCAGATATGCCCCTTTCTGTCCCAGTACTATTGTCACCCAGGCACTGGCTCTCTGCCACAAATCCTCCCCATTGTGCTCTATCCTTCACTCAGCTGCCAAAGTGATTTTCTTAAAGCACAGATCTGACTTTGTCACTGCCACCTCATTCCTGCCTTCCTGTGACTCAGTAAACTCCAGTGACTTCCTATCACTTGTAGAACCAAATATAAAATCTCGTTTGGCTTTCAAACTTCCTTTATAACCTCCCTCCCTCCACATTTCCAGTCTTGTTATACGTTATACCGAAACCATGTCATCCTTCCCCCTTCCTCCTCCTAACTCAAGGTACTCAGTGATCCAGTGACATGTACCTCCTTACTGTTTCCCCAACGAGACTCTCTATCTGCTGATTCTGGGCATTTCACTGACTGTCCCACATACATGGAATGCTGTCCTTTCTCATCTCACTCTCCTGGCTTCCCTGGCTTCCTTCTATTTCCAGCTAAGTCCACTTTCCACAGGAAGTTTTCCCCAATCTTTTTTAATTCCTACACCTTCCCTCTGTTGTTTATCTCCAGTTTATCATGTATGTAGCTTGTTTGTAGTTGTTTTTGTGTTGTCTCCCACATTAGACTGCGAATTCTTTGAGGATTGTCTTTTACCTTTTTTTTTTTTATCCCTGGTGCTTAACACAGCAAACAGAGCACTTAACAAATGTTTATTAACTGACTGTCCTTCAGCAATACAGTAATTTTGCTGTTCACAAAATTTGAGTCTTTTTGAAGGGACTTCACCGAAAAGAAATCTGCACTGTAATGTTGGATAACCTCATAGGTTATCCACTGCTTGAAGACCTCCAAATAGAGGAACTTGCTCAAGGTAGCTCACTCCAAATTTTAGGGAGTCTTCCCTGCTATCAGCTCTCCCTGCCTCTTCCACTCATTGCTCCTGATTCTGCTCTCTGAGGGCCAAGGAAACAAGGCTAACCCCTCTTCCACAACACAGTCTTTTAGACACTTGAAGAGGCTACCATACTAGATCTGCCCCAAGTCTCTCCAGGCTCTGCATCCCCAATCCTTTCATCTGATTCTCAAGTAACATGGATTCAGGACTCTTCACCATTCTGGCCTCTGGATACAGCCTCTTGATGTCCCTTTTAAAATGTGGTTCTCAGAAATAAACTCAACTCAGGATTCCTGAAGTTGTTTGATTAGGGCAGGACAGAGAGGGATTAGCATCCCCTCTGGAAGCCATGCCTTTCTTAACACAGTTCAAGGGTGACATTTGGGACTCCACAGCACAATGTTGATTTTTGGAGTTTGCTCAAACTCCCCAGTTTTCTTCCGGCAAAAAAAGAAAGCTTTTGAATCATGCTTCCTGCACTTGTATCAGGCAGGCCTGTATTTCTAAAAGTGATCCATTGTTGAAGGTACAAAAAAGATGACCAAATCATGTAGAGAATTAAAATCCATACATATTAACTTGTAAGTCACATCTTTGAAAATTTGGGGATAATGAAATTTTATTAACACTGAAGATTTTATTTTATGGGTGCCTGTCCTTGATTTGTACTTGATTTGCAGACAATGGTTAGGGCAAAAGTTGGCAAGCCTTGTCCAAATAGACAGGCGTCATCGACACCATAAAACTGTTCAGGGGATAGACTCTGCTTAGAAATGTTTGTTGCTTGATTTTTTCTCTGGAAAAAACAAAAACAAAAGCTCAAAGCGTTCTTCTGCAGTCAGGATTGTTGATTTTTGTCCATCTAGCCTGTTAGGTACCTTTTAATGAAATGGAAACATGAGAGCTAGTCTTCTGAATACACTTTAATTCCATTAGCTCCATTTGTGCATAAACATTTTTTTTGCCTTTTCAGTGAGCAGTGGTCCAGATATGGCTCGCCTCAGATGGCCTTCGAAGTCGCTTTTATTTCTGAATCTGTGATCCTGTTCTCTTTACATTTATTTCCATAGATCATAGTCTAGGGACTCTTGGTTAGGTGGGTGATAAAGCAATTTATGACTCATCTGCAAAGAAGTTTATGAAGCTCTTCTTTCTGAAACCTGATACCTTAGAGTATAGGAATCAATAAGTGAACTGATTCATCAACATTTTTTTTGTTCACCCTTTTAAAAATTGTTACAAATGACCATTTATTTCTTTAAGATTAATACAACTTTTAAAAACTTCCTTCTCTCATTTTTAAATTGTGGAAGACTGCAGTCCCTGATGTAGGATTCAGTGAACATGTATTCGGCATCTACTCTGTGTTAGGTGATGGGAGTCACACAGAGATGAACCTAGGCAAGGAAAATTGAGGAGAGAGAGATCATTAACAAATGAGAGGATCAGGGAAACCCTTATGGAAGGGGTGATATTTGAGCTAAGCCTGGAAGGAAAACAAGACTATGGGGAGGTGCTATGTATGGATGCCAAGATGTGGATGATGGGATAAATGAGCAGTGTAGAGTTCAGTAAGGGGAAAGAGCGTGCTTTTATAATGCATTTGCTCCTGTCTTTCTTCATGTATGTTTGTCATACAAACTATAGTCCTTGATTCTCATAGTTTGATTTATCATTGTTGTTATCCATAAATAAGTAGATAAACTCTTCAAGGGCTCTTACTATCATGTGTTTTGGAGCACAGGTGACTCTGTAGGGCATTTGGTAGATAAAAAAGGGTTGCATGTGTAGCAGGCAGCACATTGACTGACCAGCTCCATGTCCTGTTCTTTCTTTCCTTCAAGAACAAACAGTAAGAAATCTACTGGAATGCATGTGTGATTACCTGCCCCTCCCCCCACCTCCATGATGGAAGGCCCCCTTCTACATAACTCTTCTTTCCATAACAAATTTTGTTGTTTCTTCCCTGTCTGAGCTAGCCTTTCCTTCACTTCATCAGCCACCATGACCTCTGATTCCTGCTGTCCCCTATTTTCCTCCTTGCTTATTTCTTGTCACCCCTCAGTTTCCATAGGATATGGGTAGCCTTTTATAAATGTCATCATCTTCATCATAATAGCTGGCATTTATGTAGCACTTGACGGGTTTGTAAAGTGCCTTTACAGTACTGTTTCATTCTGTCATTGTAACAACCCTGGGAGGGAGTGCTGTAATTGTCCTCATTTTACAGATGAGGAAACTGTAGCAGGCGGAGATGAAGGGGCTTGCCTAGAAGTACACATGTTGGAAGTGCCCCAGCTCACATCCGAACTCAGGTCTTCCTGACTCCAACCATTGTACTGCCTTTGAATAACTGTGCACCTCATTGGCCAACTATATGCAGCATGTTGAATATAGTATCAGGATCTTTGCCTTCTCAACTTTTTCTTGCACTGTGTTCAGGGGCTCATCGATGCTAAACTTGCTATGTTTGCTGAAGCAGTTTCAGGGTAGAAGAGAGCAGCTGCTAAAATTTTTGCCTCCAGGCTTATTCCATTTTTAGTGTTCTGGTTATGAAAGTTAAAGTTAAGGTTTGGATTATATTTAGTTTACCAAATAGCCATTAGAAAGAAAGATTTCTTTTTGGTGTTGATTGAGAGTGGGTATAAGTTTGTTGACTGAGACAATTTGTTGATTATGTCGATTAAGATTAAAGGAATAAAAAATTGTTTCGGTATTTCAGCCTATGGGTGAATCATTAACAGCATAATTCTTAAAATACAGTATTCAATATATCCAGTTAGCCTTTGTTATCAGATAATATATTGCATGAAACTTGCTTTTATAAAATATATGAAATGGGAAAGAACTGAATTACATACAACTTTCTCCTTTGCATATTATGATTTTTAAATTCATTGCAGTATTATCTTTTCTCTCTCAGCAGCATTGGCCCTCCTAAAGTGACTGCTTAAGCACAACTCTTAACGATGTTATTCCTAATGTCATTCTCAGAATCTCACTCTAGCACCCACATTTTGTCTTTTGCACAGGATAATCAGCAAACGTTTCACTAGTAAAATCAATTAAAGGGAGCTAGTTTTCTTTTATTTTACTTTGAAAGCCAATACACATTTTAATTCAGAAAACTGAAAATGAATTGCAAGGATCTAGGATTCCTAGAAGACTCGTATCAATTTACCACTGGGACAGGACCCATTTTAATTAATTCTTTGCTCAAAGTTTTCAACTGAAATTATTGGAGGGTTTTTTTTTTAACTGGAAAACATTTCTGATTTTAATATGTTAGTGAAAAACTAAGATTTTTATAATTTCAGTTAATAGAACAGGCAATTAGGTAATACAGTGTATAGGCCTGGAGTCATGAAGACCTGAGTTCAAACCTGGCCTCAGACATTTACTACCTGTGTGACCCTGGGCAAGTTACTTAATTCTGTTTGCCTCACTTTCCTCATCTGTAAAATGATCTGAAGAAGGAAATGACAAACCACCAGTATCTGGACACAACTGAAATGACTGAGCAAAATTAATAGAAAAATAAGATATGAAACTCAGTAGCTAGCTGTCCTTACAATTTTTTCAGGAATACTTCTGTTGAGGTATAGTTGTCCAACAAATACTTTCTAAATGTCCTAAACTATTTCCTGCCATTATTTTATCTTTTCCTTCCATTTAACATTTTTGTGGAGTCATAATTTCTGTACCTTGTTGCAAGAAAATATTTGCACATTACTTGTGAATATTTTTAAAAACTGTTTTTCTGTATTGCTTTATGACCACTAAGGGCAGCTAGGTGATTCAGTGGATAGAGTACTGGATGTGGGGGTCAGTCAAATCTGGCTTCAGACACTTAACTAGCTTTGTGACACTGGGCACGTCACTTAATTCTGTTTGCTTCAGTTTTATCATCTGTAAAATGTGGGAGTTGGACTAGATGGTTTCTGAGGCATCTTCCACCTTGTGGTAGTTTATAATTTTCAAGCTAATATTAGTAAATCAGTTAGGCAGTTAAGCAGTTATGAAGCTCCTGGATACATACGAAGTGGATGTAAGGTCATTTTTTTGTGGGTGGATAGCACCTAGGGGGATTAGGAAAGGCCCTATGGAGAATGTGACATAAGCTGAGTCTTAAAGAAAACTGAGTTCTGAGAGATGAAGGTGAGGAGAGAGGCCTTCTGGGCATGAGGAGCTGCAGAAGAACAAAGAGTGAAGAAGTAGGAGGAGCACTAAGAAGGTCCGTTTGTTTGGATTCTAGAGTGAATGAAAGGTACTAATGTGCAATAAGGATAGAACAGAAAATTGGGGTCAGGTTGGCTTTGAAAGCCAATCAGAGGATTGATATCTGATCTTAGAGGTGATAGGGAGCCACTGATATTTATTTACATAGATTTGCACTTGAGGTTTCTGGAAGATGGAGAAGGGAGTGATGAGGCAGGAGACCAGTGATAAGTGAATTTTGAGGACCAAAACTGGGAGAGTGACGGGGGAAAAAGAATTGTGAAGGGAGAAATAATAAGATTTGGTAAGTCTGAGTGGAGTAGTGGAGAGGAGTTAAAAATGACCCTGAGGTTCCACACCGGGATGATTAGAAGAAAGTAAAGAGCTCAAATCTTGCTTCAGAAACTTAGTAGCTGTGTTATTCACTTAAATCCTGTAATCCTCTGTGCCTCAGTTCTTCTCTGCCTCATCTGTAAATAAGGAGGTGGGGGGTGCAGTGTGTAGTTGATTGACTAAAGTTCCTTTGAGCTCAGCATTTGTGATCCAAATTAGAGCTGTCAATGCTTCAGGTATTTGTTCTGCATAATTTTTCCTAGGCAGCTAGGTGACACAGTGGATAGAACTTTGCATAAGGAAGTCCCTATTTCAAATTCTGCCCCAGACACTAGCTGTGGGACCCTGTACAAGTCATCTAACCATTCTCAGCCTCAGTTTCCTCATCTGTAAAATGAGAGGGCTGGATGCAGTGGCTTCCAAGGTCCCTTACAATTTGAAATCTGTACTGTTGTATTGGTGCCCCTGAATTAATAAGGAAATATGGACAAGGGAAGGGGAAGGGTGTCAGTATTTATATAGAGCCTATATGTGCCTGGCACTGTGCTTAGTGCTTTACAAATATTATTTCATCATTTGATTCTCACGACAGTGTGTCTGAGACTGGATTTGAACTCAGGTCATCCTGATTACAAGCCCATCACTGAGCCACCTACGTGGGAGAAGGTTGGGTTTGTAGGGGAAAGATAATAAGGTCTAGAAATGCTGTAGAGAGATCTGGTCTTCTCTCTCTTTTCCAACAGAATAGCTTGCCACATAGTAGGTTCTTAATAAATGTTTGCTAGATTGAATTTCTAGTATTATTACAAGATGTATTAAGTTTGGATTCTTAGTATGAAATGTACTGTTGGGAATTGATCAGTTTTTAATAGCATTAGCTTGGCAAACTAGAAAAAATATTTTTGCAAAAAAATTGTGAATTCTCATTTCTATTTTAGAATATTGAATACAAATGACCTCTAACATTTTTGCGTTAGAAAGAAAACTGATGTTGGATCTTTACAGTTTTTTTTATAGTGTAAAGGAACAGTAGAATCTTACTCAAATACAAAAGTATCTAAATGTATTTATGCTTACAAGCACAGAACAGAAGCAACGTAAGGAACAGAAAGAATTACTTTTGTTGGTAACTCAAGCAGCCATAAATCTCCTGGAGGCAGTGGAGTAGGGAAGTATATAGAGAGCTAGCTCTGGAGTTGGGAGCACCCTAAGCAATCATTTAACCTTTATCAACCTTAGTTTCCTCATCTCAAAAATATCAATAATAACAATATTAGCATTTACCTTATAGGGTTGTTATGAGGATAAAATATTATGCAAAGTACTTTGCAAACTTTAAAGTACTACATAAATGCTAGCAATTATTGTTCAAATTAGGATAATAATTATTTTTAGTATTGCTATTATGTTTGTGTAAAATTTGGAATTGTAAAAAAGCAGCATGCTTCCTTCTTGATTTTGGAAAAATACTTTCAGATGTGGTATACAAACATAGGAATAAAATATAGGGATCCTACACAATAGGGATTTCTTACAGCATAATGGGAAGATCTTTGAATGCATTTTCTTTTCCTCCCATTTTTAATTTTAATCTTCTGCTGTAGGGGGAAGAAATTGGCCCTCTTGATACTGTTAACAACTCAGCAGTTTAGCCAACCCTTCAGTTTTCATAAGTCTGAGCACTTCTAATTATGAAAATCTGTTAATACTGAAAGCTTAGAAACTGAGATTATTAGGTACTGACATTTGCCAGCACAAATTATTTACTTGTTTGTTTGTTCAATGAGTTTGACCTTCCTTTTTTCTTTCTGTGCTCCGTTTCTGAACATTTTCCTATATGTGCATGACACAATAAAGCATATCAAAATCCAACAAATAACATTTTTGAAAACTCAAATAATTATAATTTTTCCTTTGTGGTAGTGATAGTTTCTAATGGTTTCAATTTCTCTTTCTAATGTTTTCAATTTCTATTGTTTTTCTTGTGTGTATTTTTTAAAAAATATATTGGCATTTTAGCTGTCTTCATATGTCAAAATGATACACAGTAGGATACATCTTTGGAACAAGATGAGGATTTTCAAATTATAAAAAAAAAAAAATGGTGTCCTTACACGTAACAGTAGGTGATAAGTAAGTTTGCCTGAGATATGAAATAGGAAATAAATACTACAAAATTATCTTTTCTCACATTCATATTTGTGAGTTGAAGGCCTGGTAGTTGTATATGGGAATAACTATGTACAAATAGATTTATTTTGTGATGGTTTCTATCATCTGAAGTCCTATTCCACCAAAATTCTTTCCAAAGCCTAATCATGTGGCGGATCCTCTAAGACAATGTGGTTTTGAATTTACCTTACCCGTAATGGTGTCATATGATAATCAGCCTAGCTATGATAGCTCTGGTTTACTAACAACAGCTTGGCCTAAGGATGATGAGGGTCATAGCTGTTCAGAGACTCTGTGTAAATCTACTTTGTATGTATTTTGAGGCAATTGGGGGCACAGTGGCTTGAGCATTAGACTCAAAGAAAGGGATCTCAGAATTAAAATTCTGCTTCACATACAAGATCTGTGTAACCCTTGGCAGGTCATTGAACTTCTTTTAACCTCAGTTTTCCCATCTGTTAAATGAGTATGATAGTGGCACCTACCTCCCAGTGTTGTAGGGATCAAATGAGAGAGCATATGTAATGTGTTATTATATAAATAGTAGCTATTATATTTATTTTGCTTTGTGTTTATTTTATATATAAATATGTTGTTGCTTGCCCCATTATAATGTAAGCTAATTATAATCATATGTGTGAGTATCCCTTGTTTAGGACAGTGCCTGGTGGCATTTAATAAATATTTTTTGGTTGATTAATTTTAAAAAGTGTTGGGATTCATTATAAAATGGTGAGCTCAGCAGCTTACAATCTCACTTTTAATAAAACACTAAAACATTTTGGAGCAATTGCAGCATAAAATTTTATTTTTAAATAAACTATACATTTAATTATGCCAAGGATGACTTGAAGAGCAGTTATGCAAAGTATTTTTTATGTTTCTAAACTAAAAGTGTTTTAGAAATGTAAAGACAGTAAAATATTAGATGATCTCATTTTTCCTCTTTTTTTTTTCATTGTTTTGGTGAAGAAAAATGGAAGAACTTTCAGCCTATTTATATGATTCCTAGACAGTTAACATCTCTAGAAAGTAAGCTATCCAAAAATAGAATAGGGTGCAATGGGAGGTAATGGGTTTCTCCCTCATTAATTAATATTAAATTCAACGAAAGTGCAACATGACACTTTTTTGAATTCTTTGATTTTTGCCTATCCTATAAAGTCTTTGTAGTTCAGCTTTATAGGTACCTTAAGATGAAATGTTAATTATTAACATAGATTTGCTTTCCATATGAGTAACAGTGCTTGAGTATTTTTGTATATTCTTCCTTCTAAGTCACTTTTAGAAAAAAAATTAAAGATCCAGACTTTTTACTTAAATCCAAATTTTCTTATGTTGGTGAATTTTGGATTTTGTTTAACCTTATTTAAACCTTTTTATGTGGCCAACTATTTATTTCATTTTTTTAAAACATATAAGTAATCAAATTACTGTTTGAAAAACAAAATGCTAATAACTTTCATGTAAATTACTTAAGTCTGTACTAAAATTGTCATTTTGAAGATGTATCTGTAGAGAAGTTGGCTCAGAAAGGTTCTGTTGAGATATTAACTAAGCTCTTTAACACTGAACTTTTAATTTGTAGTTGTCCTGTTGCAGATTACTTTTTTATTTTGTAAGTTACGTTGTCAGTTGATCAAAGATGCAGAGGGGAACTGAAATATTACACACTAAGACTGAAGGCAACCTAATTTTTCAGGTTTGTAAAGTTAAGGTACATTTTTTTTGCCTTTTAAAAATTATTATCCCTCATGACAATTTGTTTTGGGGGTATGAAAATGTCAAGTTTCCTTATTTCAGTTTCTCAGTAAGCCCAGATAGGTTAGCAACTAAAATATAATCAGTACTAAATTCGTTAATGATTATTTAAATTGGCTCCAGAATCTATGACTGTATATGTTTAAACTGTCATTTTCATAACTTTTCTCTAACATTCACTTTTTTGTACTAAAATTTTGGCTGATTTCTCATGACTTGGGATTATAGAAAGGGAAATGGATTAGGAAACTGACCTCCAAGCCTGCGAGGTCTGGGTAGTAATCCTGCTGCTGATTGTATGACCTTGAGTAAATCATTTAACTTCTCAGAACTCTAGAGAATATTTTAAGCTTCGGAAGAGGCATTTCTTCCTGGGGAGTTTACTTGAGCAATGTTGGCACTCATCTCTAAACCCTATCCTAACAGACATTTCCTTCCATAATGAAACCAAATTAGAAGAAGCCAGTCATTCTCACTTTATTTCTTTCTGCCCTCGTTTGCTTTATATTTTCAAGATCTCATTGCCGTCCAGTTCTTGACCAGCAGGTTTTTGAAAGTGGGATGTACTAAGGTGAAGATAATCTCATCATATTTTCATGTGTGATTTGCTGTTTTATATTCCTCTAGTGAGGGAGATAGCATTTTAGCCTGCCAAAATAGGATTCCTTCCTGCATTGGGGTTGGGGTAGAAGGGAGAGTCATCACCATACACTTAGCATATTTTGGCTCCATTTAGGCAGTAGAGGTAATAAAGTGTAGACGGTAGGGCAACAAGAGTTACCTCTGAGGTAATAAAGATTTTTTTTTTAGTCAGCTAGTACCAGGAAGGTTATAAATAAGAAAAGTTTCATGTTAACCACATTAATTTGCGTTTGCTGATAATGTTACTGTGTAAATATGCTTCATATACATGACTTCTGTCTTTCCAAACTAACTCCTGATGACAGGAAATGTGTTAGTTTCCTATTCTTTTGTATAATAATGAGGTCTAGCATAGTGTAATGTAATGTAAAGCACCTATAAAAGATTTTGTCTGTTGATTGAGTCATATGGTGAACTTCTTTGGGATCATTATGTAAAGGAAAAATACAAGAATTGTTAGCTTTTGTGATTGATTTCCTATTTCTTACTTATTCCTTTGCAAGAGTTACCTTAGTTAAATTTATTTTCTTCCCTTTACCTGGCACAGAGCAAGCCCTTAATAAATTTTTTGTTGACTGACTGCTAAAAAGTTTTAGTACAGGTCAAATCTGAAATTAATGGCTGGGTTGAATTTTTTGTGTGGATTTTTCTTATTCCTGATATCCCTGTGCCAATTATCCCATTCAATCAAGAGCTGGCCATTTTAAAATACTTTGTTAGCTTTCAAGAAGGCGTTTGCCAGAATCATGTTGACTTAGGAAAAGCTATCAATTGTGCTTTCTCTTTATTTTTAATTTCAGACTTGATTGAAACAATTATGTTCAACTGTCACATAGTGTTTACTATATGTAAAGCACTGTGTTGGAGGAAATAGAAAATTAAGATATGGTCTGAGCCTTTATGGAGGTTATACTTTAGCAGAGCTGATATATACACAAATTAACAATACTTTATAATGCCGAATAGGATAGTATTCTGTGTTTCAGGGAAAGAACAGGGAAGTTACAGAGTAAGCATAGCTTTTAAGGAGTCGTGGCAGTATAGAGGAACATAAAGCATAAAATATCCTTGTGTACACCTTCTTGTGCCTGACAGCTAGTCCTGGGCCTTTCTCTATGAATCATCTCCTATGTTGCTGTACCTGTTACCACAGAGACAATTTATGATAGACTAACTTGCCCTTCTTTCACCTTAAATTATAATTTAGCTTGGATTCTGAAAATAGGTAGACTTGGCAAAACTGAGAAGTTAAATTTGCCTTTGATGTTCTCTTAACATATTGTTCTTCAACCTTTTCAAAATTTCACATTCCTATTAGTAAAAAAATTTTTAGTATATACTCCTAATAGATATATATTTAGAAATAATATGCATGTACTATTGTACTTATATATATTATAAAACATGCAGTTAAAAAGACGAGATAAACATTCAGTAAATAATATTTTAAAATATATTTTATTTGTTGGTAGAAATGTTTTTGCTCTCACTAAATATTGATAATATTAATAACTTTTTGAAGTGAGAGCAATAAGATTGAATATTCTTCACTATATTAAAAATATCCCAAATTATGTATGAGGAAGCTACTGCAGACTTGTAAATAATAATTGTTAGTAATTAATTAATCTTAGCAGTTTAGTTATACAAGCAGGAAATCTTTTTTCTTTTATCAAATTTTTAAAATAGATATACATTATAATGGAATAACAGGACATAGCAGTTAGTGAAAAGCTTTTCAGTAAGAGTTATGTTTCTGTACTCATGTGCTTTGGGTATATGCATCATACCCAGTGTTAAAAGAATTGGTAAAAGTGATTTGTCTTTGAGTTAAATGCAACATAAGATTTTTTAAATTTTTTTTAAACCAATAACTATATTTATTTATTTATTTGATATAAATTTATTTATTTAACTTTTTACATTCATTTTCACAAAATTTTGGGTTCCAAAATTTTCTCCCCATTTGTT
>CM053770.1:476223492-476251213 GCA_028658325.1 Potorous gilbertii
CAGTTTTTCCTCCACCTGTCTAACTTGATTTTCAAAATCCTTTTTGAGCTCTCCCATGGCCTGAGCCCATTGGATATTTATTTTGAATGTTTGGAATACAGAAGCCTGACTCCTATTTCTTTCCCTGATGGTCAGCATTGTTCCTCCTCATTTGAAAGGATGGGAGGAGATATCTGTTCACTAAGAAAGTAACCTTCTGTGGTCTTATTTTTTTTTCCCTTTTCTGGGCGTTTTCTCAACCTTGACTTCTGAGATTCCTTTCCACGCCCACCTTGCCTCCCAGCTAGTGCTTGGAGTCTGAGATTCAGATTGCTGCTTCCCAGCCTCTAGGCTTTCAACGGGGGGCAGGGCTGCTATTCAGTGTGAGATTAAGATCCAGTGCTCAGGTTGGGGCAGGGCCACCACTAGGACCTCAGTTCCCTCAAGGGGTTTATGTGAGGACCTTCAATAATGCATCTGAGCTCCTTCCTGCTTTTGGAGCCCCTGTCTGCTGCTGCCTCTGCTTCTGCCTCCTGAGGGCGCCTGAGTTATGGGGACACCCCGCTCCCCAAACAGGCTCTCTCACTAACCTTTGGCGTCTGTGTGTGAATGGACCTGTGCAGCTGCTGGAGATCCCGTCCCTGAAGCCTGCTTGGATCTGTTCCTCTCGGTGCTGCATGGCCAAGACTGGGCTCTGCTGTGGTCCGGTGCATGATGGACCTTTGGTGTCGGTTTTTCAGGGCTCTCTGGAGCAGAAATCTCCTCCACTCCGTTGTTGTGTGGCTTCCATTGCTCCAGAATTTATTGGGAGTTCTTCTTTACTGGTATTTTATGGGCTTTTGGTTCGGAGCTAGCGTATATGAATTTTTCTATTCCACCATCTTGGCTCCTCCTCGGGACATTTTTTTATAGCAGTTTTCTCTGACTAAAGCGTCATTTTTCAAACATATAGAGAATTGAGTCAAATTTATAAGAATATGAGTTGTTCCTCAGTTGATAAGTGGTCAAAGGATATAAACAGGCAGTTTTCAGATGAAGAAATTAAAGCTGTCTGTAGTCATATAAAATACTCTCATTCACTAATTAAAGAAATGCAAATTAAAGCAACTCTAAGATACCACTTCATACAGTTTGATTAGCTTATATGAAGAAAAGGGAAATGACAGATGTTGGAGAGGATGTGGGAAAATTGGGATGCTAATGCATTGTTGATGAAGTTGTGAACCAATCCAAACATTTTGGGAAGAAGTTTGGAACTATGGCCAAAAGATTATAAAATGGTGCATGTCCTTTGATCCAGCAATACCAGTACTAGGTTTCTATCCCAACAGATGATAAAGGAAAGGACCTATACGTACAAAAAAATATTTATAGCAGCTCTTTTAGTGGTGGCAAGGCATTAGAAATTGAGAGGATGCCTGTTAGTTGAGGAATAGCTGAACAAGTTGTATTATAGATTGTGATAGAATTCAGTAGTGCTATAAGAAATGATGAGCAGAATATTTCAGAAAAACCTAGGGAGACTTTTATGGACTGACCCAAAGTGAAGTGAGCAGAACCAGAACATTGAGCAGAGTAATGGCATTATTGTATGTTGTTCCACCATGAATGACTTAGCTATTCTGATCATTCTAAAGGACTTTGGATGAAAGATAAGATGGAGTCTGATACAGATCAAAGCATACTTTTTTAAATAATTTTTTTCTTGGATTTTTTTGTCTGTCTTTTCTTTCACAACATGACTAATATGGAAATATGCTTTACATAGCAGCATGTGTATAAACTATATCATGTTGCTTTCTTTCTCAGTGAGTGGGGGAGGGAAAGAATCTGGAACTCAAATTTTTTTTTTAAAAAGCAAATGTTGAAAATTATTTTTTACATGTAATTGAAAAAATGTTTTTGAAAAGAAGAGAACATGGTTACTTTAGCTGCTTTCTCTAGTCTAGTTCATGTATCCCATTCTAGTTATTCAGTACCTGTTTAATGTGTTAGAAACTAGAGGGGTTAGTCCATGCAGTAATGACATTATATAAATGATTTGATTATCTTAACTTGGCATTTCAAGTAACTATAAGTCAGCTGCATATGGGCTTTTTACCTTTTTTTTTTTTATGGCTTAGACATATTATCTCATTGTGCTAGGTACAGTCTGTGTGGAAACACTCAAATAGTCTATAAATGAATATTGGTAACTCCTCTTCAGTTGAGTCTTACAGAGTTTTCTATAGTGTCAAGAGGTTACCATTGATTTGTATAGGATCTCACAGCTAGTGTGTGTCACTGGGGGAATTTGAACTCAGTAGCCATGACTGAAGTCTGGTTCTGATCTCTTTACTAGTAAGGAAGACAAACTACCTCCCACCCTCTACCTCCTATATTATTTGGCATTACAGAGAGTTTGATGACAGAACTAAAGCTCTGTTTAACTAACTTTGAATAAAAAGCAATAACCTTTTACTTTCTGATAGACTTTAGAAGCACCCAGGTGGTATCACCAAGCCTGAAATCAGAAAGACTTGAGTTCAGATTAGGCCTCTGATACTTACTAGCTGTTTGACCCTGGGCATGTCACTTAACCGCTGTCTGCCTCAGTCTACCTATCTCTCTGCCTATATATCTGCACCTCACTGAAGGTCTCCCATTGCATCCTCGGCCATCTCCAGTTACTCTGATTCATATCTGTTCACTGGACCCAGATATCTCAGGAGGAGAAAATGAGACTGGTGACCTTGCACAGCCCTCCCTCATTCAAAACAAAGTCAAGTGCAAGTCATGCCATCGTTTCTCAGATGTCATGGTCTTCTTTGAAAACCAAGGACAACAGTCTGCCTCAGTTTCCTTAATTATATAATGGGGACCTACTTCTCAGGGTTGTTGTGAGGATCAGATGAGAATAATATTTGTAAAAGGTATTTAGTACAAAATCTTACAGATGACATGTGTAATGTATACTTCCTCATAAATTTACAAATATGAGTAAAGTTTGATCATATATATAGATATGTGCCCCTTTTCTGTGTCAAAAAGCCTCTTCATCAACCAAAAATAATACATTTGGTTACCTGTTAGAGCAATGGTTTAAAAAAAATTTTTTTGTAGAACATTTCACTTCAAAGAAAGTTTAAGTAAAATTCTTTCAATTTATTCTTATTGAACATATTTTAAAATAACTACTGCAAATTATACCAAATAGTGTGACTTACTTAAAATATTGAATCAATCAGTCAGTAAGCATTTATGAGGTGACAGTTATATACCAGGCACTGTGGATACAAAGACAAAAATGGTATAATCCATGGAGCCTCTACTGGCATTTGTCATGGGTTTATTACCCCCTTTCATATGGGTTTATCTTTTAGATTTCTTTTAATATATATTTTTCATTGCTTTTCTTGTTTTCTTCTGTTTATTCATATTTCCTGGTATAGCTCCTTTTTCAGTGAGGGCGGGCTTCTGATCAGTTCTGGTTTCTATGATATGAACCAATTCTGGCTGACTGGGTAGACTAATTTAATTTTTATTGTTCTTCATTTTTTTTTTTTTGCTTATGTGTCTGTGTAGGAGAGCATATCCACAACCTTCTTGTTTCTACTTAATTGGAAATGTGAGATGAAGGAACAAGAAACTAATGGGTCAGATTGACTATGTATCCTCCAGTGCCTCAGGTGACTGGATTCATAGCTTCAGGTAGGAGCAAGTAGAAGGGCACTCAGCTTTTAGCACTATTTATTTTAAATTAGGTGACTTTCACAATCTTTCCACCTGTATAATCTACGAATCATATGAAATCTCAGTTTTATTTTTGTATTCTTCTTTATACAAAACAATACAGTTTTCTTGCCTCAGTTTATTCCCAATCCCTACCACCGTGTTTGAGTATGTGGATTTATGTGGTAAACAATTGTAATATCAGTATATGTCAAAATTGTAAGCATTATTAAGTTTCTGAAATCGTATAAAGTGATGTTTATGTGTAAGGGCACTCTGATGCATAATGATGAAAACAATACGGCTGTAATGATTATGCAGAAGGAAATAAGAGTCATTAATTCAATTAGCCACTTAGCAATCAGTCAAGTATAATCATCTTGTGTGACATTCATTGAAATAGAAAATCAAAGGAGCTATTTTCATGAACAAATACTTATTAAGTCCCCACTATGTAATCTGGCACTGTTACTAGCCATTTTTATTTAGAAAAATTAGACCACAGACTGAATTAATACTAATCTTTTTCACTGCTTTCTTAAATTTACTATTTATATTACTCATTGGGGTTAGACATAAAGAAAAGAGTGAAGTCATTAAAAAAGAATATGGAATATAAATCCTGTCTGTCTCTTTCTCTCTTAGAGGCAGCATGGAGTGAATAGTAAGTAGAGATTGAACCAGGAAGACCTGGATTTAAGTTTCACTTTTGATAAATACTGACTATATGATTCTAACACAGATTTCTTAATTTCTTAGTATTCCGTCTTTTAAAACTGAAAATTGTGGAACAGGTCTACACTGGTAAGATGAGTTCCCTCACCAAAGTAATTGGATACATTAATTTTGTTTAAGGTGTATATGTTGACCTAACATATATAAAAATAATAGTGCAACCTAAATTAATTTACTTATCTAGTGGTATACCAATCATACTGCCAAAGGATTATAAAACTATTAAAAATAGTAATGAAATTCATCTGAAAGAACAAAAGGTTAAGAATCTCAAGGGAAATTTTGAAAAAAAAAATGAGAAGAGAACCTTGCAGTTCCAGATCTCAGATTGTATTAAACAATAGTAATTTTTTAAAAACCTGTTTGTTACTGCTTAAAAAATAAAGTTGGTCAGTGAAACAAATTTGTAATACAACATACAGGAGCAAATTATTTTAGTGGCCTAATGTTCTGTAAACCCAAAGTCCCCTTCTGCTGTAACAAGGACTGAGTATTTCAAGGCAATAAGCAAATCAACAAGCATTTATTAAGCACTTGTTGTGCACTAAGCACTCAGTTTATAAATACAGCCAAACAGTTCCTACCCTCAGCAAAAATTGGAACACATTGTAGCTGAAATTAGTCAGTAAACATTTATTAAGCACCTACTATGGGCCTATTCTGTGCTAAGTACTGAGAATAGCAAGAAGAGCAAAAGATACCCCTGCCCTCAAAGAACTCACAATTTAATTCCCCATGTCTTACATCATATACCAATTAAGTCTCCAAATGAATATATGGCTTAAGATATAAAAAATCACATCAAAAGGAAATAGAAGAGCAAAAAAGAAGCGATCTTTCAGATCTAAGAGAAAGGGAAAAATTCATGACCAAGCAAAAGAGAAAATGGACAGTTTTCGTTACATAAAATTAAAGTTTCTGCACAAACAAAACCAATGCATTACAAGGGAATTATTGGATTAAATTAGAAAAGGTGTTTGAAGCAGGGTTCTCTGACAAAAATCTCATTTTCAAGATATATAAGGATCTAACTCAAATTTATAAAAATAATAACTTTATCCAAGTAGATAATTAATCAAAGGATGTGAACGGGCAGCTATCAAAAGAATCAATCTAAGCTCAATAGCCACATGAAAATATGTTCCACATTGCTAATAACTGGAGAAATGAAAATTAAAAACAACCCTGAGCTTATGAGATTTACAGTTGACCAAAAAAAAAGATACATTAATTCAGTATTGGAGTTGTAAATTGGTCCTGCTATTTTGATAAGCAATTTGAAACTATGCCCCCAAAGCTACTAACTAATATCTTTGATCCAGAGATACCACATATCTCATAGACATGAAAGAAAGAATAAAAGGTTCATATGTACAAAAATATTCATAGTAGCTCTTTTGGTGGTGGTAAAGAACTAGGAACAAAATACTGGAGGGAGGGTTTGGAGGGTATCCGTTGAGGAATACGTGAAAGATCATATTATGAATGTAATGGAATACTATCATGCCTTAAGAAATGATAGAAGGGATGGTTTTAGAGAAGTCTTTGAAGACATATGTGACCTGATCCAAAGTAAAGTAAATAGAGCTAGGAGAACAGTTTATATATTTGCAGCTACATTGTAAAGACAAACAATTTTGAAAAACGTAACGAATCAAGGGAGTAATCAACCATGATTCCAGAGGACCAGTGAAAAATGATAATGAAGTCTCCTAACACTGACTTAATTCAGTATGCTGAATGGGATAAACACCTTGGGCATGGCCACTTTGGAAATTTGTTTTACTCCACGATGCATATTTGTTACAAGGATTTTTTTTTTAGGTGAAAGCAAAAGAAATTAATGCTTTTTATTAATTTTTTTCATTGTGAAAAGAATGAGTTTCATTACCTGGAGTAATTTACTACAATAGTGAAATCACAGCCATGGAACAATTGCAACAAAAAAGAAATAACTCAATAAAGCTTCTGGATTTCCCACATTTTGAATATTTGCCTTTTGCAAATCCACTTAAAAGTATGAAAGCTAATATGTTGATTATATTACACAATTAGAAAACTAAAGTGTATTTTAGAAGAACATTAAAGAAAAGGTTATTGTAAACTGGAGTTTGGCTGATAATCTGAGTCATAGAACCAGAATTTTGAAGAAAATGTGGAGATCTAAAAAGACCTTAGGGAAAGTTTAGCCCTAGAATATGAATTGTAAAAAACCACTCACTCCAACTCCTTGCTAATATATGAATTCTCCTTTGTAATATTACCTACAAGTGGTAATGAAACCTGTTTTCAAATACTTCCTGTGTTGTGGGACATACTGTTTTACTATGTGATCTATTTTAGCTATGAAGGATGTTAGGAGATGTGTTATACCTGATTGGACAGCTTTACATGTTTTACTACTAATTTAGTCTAGGGCTAGATTTGCCCCCAAGATTCTAAAGAATTTTATTCTTACAAAGTGAACACCCATCTGTCAATTTTTTATGGATAAATTAAAAATTAGAATATAAATGTAAAGCAAACAGAAGCCATTCATTATATACTATTGGCATATGAGTAGCCTAGTCTGCTTATGTTCAGTTTTCCTGTTTTATGTTCTTCATGAAGGGCAAATGATCGAGAAATGGGGGGGGGGAAATTTATTTGCTGGTAAATAGAATAATAACACAACCACACAATAATTCAGAATAAATTTAGTAATAGGATTATAAATTTAGAGCTAGAAAGCAAGGGACGTGAACATTTATCTAGTCCAGCCCTTTCATTTTGCACTTGAGGAAACTGAGACCAAAGAGGTTAAATAATTTCCCCAAGGTCACACAGTGGGTAGATACATGTAGAAGAATAATTTTGCACCTAGATGCCCTGACTCCAGATCTAGCACTCTTACTGTTATGACACATGGCATACTCTAGAAGAATAAAATTAACAACACAATGAAGTATGAAGTAAACACAAAATGTGTTCTAATGTTTTTAAAGTAATGTTTTGTAACAAATATTTGTTTTTATCCTTCATGAGATAAAAAATAACTATTTTAAAGTTTGATAAAAAATGCATCACATTTTAGGTTAAATTGTGTTGTCATTCAGCTGTTTCAGTCATATCTGACTCTTCATGACCCTATTTGGGGATTTCTTGGCAAAGATAGGGAGTGGTTTGCCTTTTCCTTCTCTGGCTCATTTTCCAGATGAAATACTGAGGCAAATAGGTCACATGACTTGCCTAGGGTCATACACCTAGTAAATGTCAGAGGTCATATTTGAACACAGGTCTTCCTGACTCCAGACCTGGCGTTCTATTCCCTAGGTTAAAATGTGACATGCAAGCTAATTGAAATACTTTTGTAGTAATGTGTAAATTTAGGAAATGTATTGTTATTGTTGTTTACCAAGTTTTCAAAGCTAACAAATTTAACAGTAGGAATTTGAATCTAGGTCTCCTCACCCTCAATCTTGTATTCTTCTTTCAGTAACCTTTTAGTAGAAAAAACAAAAGAGGCTGAAATAAAGAGGACTTGATAAGAGACTCTTTTTGCTCCTTCACCTATCATAATCAAAGATTAAAATAATCATCTTATGTGACATTCATTGAAATAGAAAAATCAAAGGAGCTATTTTCATGAGCAAATACTTATTAAGTACCCACTATGTAATCTGGCACTGTTACTAGCCATTTTTATTTAGAAAAATTAGACCACAGACTGAATTAATACTAATCTTTTTCACTGCTTTCTTTAGTTTACTATTTATATTATTCATTGGGGTTAGACATAAAGAAAAGAGTGAAGTCATTAAAAAAGAATATGGAATGTAAATTCTGTCTGTCTCTCTCTCAGAAGCAGCATGGAGTGAGTAGTAAGTAGAGATTGAACCAGGAAGACCTGGATTCAAGTTTCACTTTTGGTAAATACTGACTATATAATTTTAACACAAATTTCTTAAATTCCTAATGCCCAGTTCTTTAAAACTTACTTAAGCTATTTTGGTCAGGAATATACCAACGACAGTCTTTTTTGTGATCAAAGTAGTGAAGTCAGAAGAAAGAGCAGGTTTAGGGGAAAGATAAACTTGGAACTGAATATGTTTTATTGGTTAGACATTTAGATGGAGATGCTTTGTAGGCAGTTGGAGATGTGAGTCTTGAACTCAAAAGAGCATTAAGGCTGAAGATAGGGATTTGGTATTCATCAACACAGAGGTGAAACTTTGGGAGTAAATGAGATGATAGGATCATGGTTTTTGAGCCAAAAGAAACCTTCGAGGCTATTTAGTCCAAGCCCTTCATTTCATGGATTACTTTGGGAGAGAGAATAGTGAGAAGAGAGCCAAAGATAGACATTAATTAGATCATACCACACCTAAGAGGTTGAGAGAGAACAAGCAGTGTATTCCAAATTTTTTGTAGAAACAAACCCTTTAAAAATTATTCTACTCTCTGACTTTTCCAAAAAGCATTCTACCCAAATAATTTTGTTAGATCATATTTTATTTATGCATGCTTAAGGACTTATTACTATTTCATAATGTATAATAAAATAACATAACAGATAATTATTTATAAAAGTCTTAATAATTTTCACATCAATAACTTATAATAATACCTACGTGTTGCTTGGTCTTATTTTTAGATGGATATCATTTTGAAAATGTGTGTCTGATGTTGTTACTCATTCTTCTAATTTAGATAGTTTATAGAAAAGCTATAGCAGAAAAAACAGGCTTCACAGAAAGATTTAATGAATAGTAGTAAAGTATATTGCTTTGTTTCATAAATTAGAGAAATCTTTACCTATAGCCAAAGCATAATGAAATTTTTCAGGTTCAGATGCGTTTGAATGGAGTATAAGTCAACAAATGGGCCTATTATGTGCCAGGCGCTGGTCTAAGTACTGGGCATACAAAGAAGGGAAAAAGATATTTCCTACCCTCAGGCAGCCCAGAGTCTAATGGAGAAGACAGCCTGCAAATAACTTACGTACAAAGAAAAATAAAGAATGAATTAGAGATAATCCCATAAAGAAGGCATTCTTGTTCACATAGAACAAGATCAGATGTCAACATCTCTCCTTAACTCTTTCCCCATCACCTATCATGGGTCTGCATAAGAAATTAAATGGAAATTTTGGGGGAGTTTCACATAAGCCATAGACAACATACAAAGGCCAGCAGACAACACAGGAAAAGTTTAGAAAATCAAAAATGCATAAAATATATGTGTAGTATTTTATAATATCATCACATTTTATCTTAATAATTCAGACTTCTTCTGTGGTATGATGGGGGGTCAAACAATTTTATATGAATCTTTCAGATTGCAGGGTACTCTGCCCCTAACCTTGATGTGGAAGGGGTAACTGTGTATTCCCTTCTCTTCACTCACACAGCCACCATCCTGCTTCAGTCTCTCCTTACCTTATATCTGGACTGTTGGAATAGCCTTCCGACTAGTTTTCCTGTCTCAAGTCTCTCCCCTCTAGTTCATTCTTTACTCAGTTGCCAATGTGATTTTCCTAAAGACATAACCTTGACCATGTGACCATCCTGCTCAGTAAACCCCCTTTTTTCTTTGGCATGTGAAGCTCTTCACCATTTCATCACTCTCTGCCTTTCCAATCTTACACTTTGCTCTATGCACTCTGTGATTTAACTCCACTGCCCTACACAAAACACTCCCTTTCCTAGGTATTGTTCCTGGAAAAGGATGGCTTTTTCACTTGCCTTTCTCTCTACCTGGACTCCTCCTCATCAAGACTCCACTCATATGTCTTTAACTGCAGGATGTCTTTACCTTTCCTCCTTCACTGCTAGTGTTTTCCCTCTGAGATTACCTTCCATATCTTGTAGGTACAGTTTTTTGCATGTTGTCTCTCCCTGTTAAATGTGAGTTCCCTGAGGGTAGAGTTCAGATTTTTGCCTTTCTTTGTTTGCTCAGTGCTTAACATAGTGCTTGGGACATAAACACATGCAAAACAAATGCTTGTTGATATACTGACTTTATCATATTTGTCTCTTGCAAATGAGTTCCTTATCTATTAAAAAATGAGATTTGCTTCTTTTAGAGAACCAATTAGGTGATTAGTAAGCAGGTCTTTATGTCTATTTCATATAAAAGAGATATTTTTCATATTAAATACAAAAAATAACATTTTGTCAATTTTTTTATACTCAGCCTTGACTCTTAAAAATACAGTCATTATATCTTTTGGTATCAGAGCATGAATTTGAGGATCTTGCATTGATGTATTTTAGATATTAGTTTTTCCAAAATATCAACCAAATATTTCCTCCATTTCAGAAGAAAATTTTTGTTATCGTCAGTAAGCATTTATTAAGTCCTTCCCAAATGCCAGTCACTGTGCTAAGGGCTAAGAATACAAGTGGAAGCGGTCTCTGTCCTTGGGAAGCTTACATTTTAATGGTAGAAGGCAATGCCTGAAAGGGGTTGGAAGGTACCCAATGTAAGGATGTGGTAGAGAAAAGTCTTGTGGAGATCAGCATTGTAGCCTTCTTTATTATTGTCACTAAAGAAAATGACATTTTATTCTTTAGCTTTAATACCCTTTGAGACTCTATGGCATGAGAAAGCCACCACCTTTCACAATAACGGAGAAGTCCCTGTACTCTGACCCAACTTGGTCACATAATTTCACACCTGAACCTCCTTTTAATGGATTGATTTTTATAATACTCAGTTCTTTCTGTAACAAATTGAAAAACTTTATATTGATCCTCGTTCATATTTCTTGATAAAAGTGATTGTGAAGTATGCAATGTGTCCACATGTTATAGGAGACTATTTTAAACTGGTAGTTATGGTACTTGAATCACTCTGATGTCATCTGAGATTTGTGAGTGCAGGATCTTAGAGAATTCTCCTTCATGTCATTTTCATCAAAAATCCACCAGTTATATCAGTTATTTTTTAACACTGGCATCGGCATTAATAGATTTGAAAAGTACCTCATTTTCCCCTAAGGTAAATTTTGACTGGAATATCATACTTGGATTTGTTGCTTCATACATTGCAGTGCAAACGTGAAGATTTTGGATTGTAACTTAATTGATGGAGAAAGTCTTCAGACATATGAGCACTCCTTCTTGCTATATAGTCTGTAATATAAGTTGTTTCACGTAGGATTTGCTAAATTCCTTCAGGGCAGTGAATATTTTGCTTTTGTATTCTCAGTTTTTAGCATCCTGCCTGGCACATAGCAAATGCTTAATAAATTCTTGTCAACTGATTAAAAATTGTTTCAATAATATCAGTAGGTTTAGATAGCAGTAACTCTTCTCTTACTGAATGACTTTTTTTTATAGATAGCACTTATATAAGCAACCTTATATGTTGCAAGTAATCCTTTTGATGCCATAGACATAGCTTTTGAAAAAATTTGCTTTTACTTATTAAAGTAATTTGACTTTTTCTGGAAAGCTTGTTGTCTTTTAATGTTTTCTATTTATATCTGTAAGATATTTCTGTTTGTTGTATTTTATGTTAATTGTAGCCAATAGATGCAGCAAGGTGGCACAGTGGATAGAGCCCTGGACTTGGAGTCAGGAAGACCTGAGTTCAAATATTGTGTCAGAAGTTTACTAGCTGTGTTTCCATGACAAGTTTCTTAACCTCTCTCTGCCTCAGTTTCCTTATCTATAAAATGATAACAATAGCACCTACCTCACAGGGCTGTTGTGAAGCATTTTGCAAAACCTTAAAACACTATAAATGTGAAGTGATAGTACTAGTACTAGGTACTTAGGAATCCCATTGATCAATGTAGTGGCTTATGGTTTCTGGATTTCAGTTTTTTAATTTGTGTTTTATTTCTGCTACTTAAACTGTGTCTTATACTGGCTTGTACTAGCTTTTCAAGTGGATTTTTTTTTTCTTCAAACTGGTTACATATCCACCATGAAGAGATATTATTTAACCACCTTCTTCTTCTACTTCTTGTTCTAGTTTTTGTTCTTGTCCTTTTTCTTCTTCTCAGTTCAATACACATTAGCTACATGCTTAACAAAAACTGGTAAGAATTTATTTGTCTACTGTCTTGCCAGTCTTCTTTTCAGTTAAAAAAAAACACCCTTATTTTTATTGAATTTTTTTGTTTTTACTTCACTTTCTAAATACCTCCCCTTCTGCCTAGCAGGCCATCCCTTTTAAACAAATATTAAAAAAAAAAAAAAAGGAAGTAGAGGGAAGAAAACAGCTTGGTAAATCTACCCACACATCCCATGTGTCCAATCTTGTATTAAAATTCCATACCTATAAGCCTCCCTCTGCCAGTAAGGGAAGGAGATGTATTTACTCAACTCTTCTGTGGCCAAGCTTGGCTATTATAATTTTACATTATAATTTCGTAACATCCAATATTGCTTTATCAGTCTTTTTATGTTGATGAAGTTATTTTGTACATTTTTTTCACATTTTGCTTTTTTCACTGCATAAATTCAAGTAATTTTCCTACGTATCTGAATTCATTGCATCTTACAGTATAGTGATACTCCATTAAATTTATGTATCAGAGTTTCTACAGTCATGCATCTGGTTTTAATTTTTTTCCTTCTGTTAAAAATACTATTATGAATATTTGTTTTATTCAAGACCTTTCTTTTTGTCTTTTAGTTCCTTGAAGTATATATTTAGTACTTGAATCTTGGGGTCAAAGAGGATGGACATTTTAGTCACTTTTTAAAAACCTATTTCTAAATTGCTTCCAGAATGGAAATAAAATTGATAAAAATCAATTCACAGTTCTACTGTTGGTTGAACTGTAGATTAGTCTAAGCCCAGGTTGGGGAACCTGTGGCCTTAAGGCCACATGTGGCCTTCTAGGTCCTTGGGTATGGCTTTTTGACTGAGTCCAAGTTTTATAGAACAAATTTTTTATTTAAAGAACAAATATTTAATTAAGGGGATTTGTTCTGTGAAGTTTGGATTCAGTCAAAGGCTGCACTCGAGGACCTAGAAGGCCACATGTGGCCTCGAGGACACAGGATCCTTACCCCTGATTAAGGCCAACTTCTTCATATAATCTATCTGTTAAAGTCCTTTTAGGCATCATCTGATACCTAAAGGTGGCCCTAGATTCTGGCAATCTGTACTAACAGAACACTAGCTCTGATAGGTTCTACCAAACTGGAAAGACTTTTGAGTATTGGCCCAGTGAGAGACTTTGTTACTTTAGGTCTACTTGTCTCTAGTATGATGAACCTTTTGTCTACAGGAGCTCTGACTGCCTGCCAGGTCCTGGAAGGATTATATTCTGCATTCACAGAAATAGTAGCTATACTGATAAAACCATGGATCCTTGAAGAATTCAAGTATGGAAGTGGGAAGGATATGTGATTAGACTTCATTAATATAGAACATTCTTCAGGTTTTTTATGAATAAGAATTTTTTTTACAGTACAGTGATAGTTGAGTATTTATTCGGTCCTTTACTCATAAAGTAACATTAGTTCAGAATTCTGTATTTGCTGCCTCAATATAAGATAGATAATTCCTGAGGGTAAGAATCCATAAGCATGATGGGGATGTTCAGTGGTGTTACTGTTCATATTTAGGTTAGAGCAGCACTAAAATCAATGTCATTAAAAATGGCAAATCAGAAATTTGTGTCATATCTACTAGTTCTACTTTCTATTGGTACAAACTACCAGAACCTACTAAGATTAACTTTAAAAGAATTATAAAAAATAAATGATTTGTCCACTTATTAGTGAATCTTATAGCAAAAAGGGGGAAAACCCTCAAATTTGTCAACATGTACAACTTGCTTACTTAGAAGTGACCCAAGGAAACGAAATAAATTAAAATTTTTACTTAAACTCAGTCATTTAATTTTCTGTACTCAGTGCATATTAAAAGAATAAAAATAAGTTCCTTATTGTTTTTTTTTTACTTTGATCACACTTCTTTTTTAGTACAAGTCAAATGAGCACATTTATGAAATTTGTTGCTTAAAAAACTGAATCACAGAATTCGAGTTGGAGGAAATGGTGTTAGTTATATAGCTCAGCCTCTTACTAGATACATCTTCTAAAATATATTCATTGCCTTGTTTTCACTTTTAAAAAATTAAATGATATTATTTACCACCTGACCCTAATCTAATGATAAATTACTTCCCTTCATGAATACTGGTTCAGTGATACTGTCCTTGTTCTGTCCACAATCAAAAAACTTTATTATGTGCCTGTTATGTGCTGGGCATTGTGCTAATTGCCAGGAATACTTTCCCACTCCTTTACCCCCCAAAAAATGAAAAAAAAGAAAAGGACAGTCTAACCTCAAAGAGCTTGTAATCTAATGGAGGGAAAACAGCAAACAAAAGGAAGCTAAAAGAGGGAGTGGAACAGAGGAATGCAACCCAGTGGGAAATGATGATAAGATGGCTGGCTGTCCTGGGGCCTTTCTCCAATTGACATTCTGGGAGGACCCCGCCCTCTCAGAGGGTCCGCAGGAGTAGGGAGTACTGATGAGATGTGAGTTCCAGGATTGAAGGTGTCTTACAGAGTGGTCAGGTTTGCCCTGAAGTCCAGAGAAATACAGACGGCTGAGTGGGACACATAACCTCACTTCTTGGGTCTGTTCTTTTATGCCGGCTTTCCCTTCTTCTTGGAATGCCCTACTTCCTCACTTTTTCCCCTTAGAATCCCTTATTTCCTTCAAAGCTCAGCTCCCATGCCACCTCCTGCTTGTGCCTCCCATTGCCAAGATATCATGCCCCTCCATATTAACTTGCATTTATTTGTATATACTTAATATAGTCTCTTCCTAATGTAATCTCCAAGGGATAGTTTCATTTTTGTCTTTATAGGCTCAGTGCTTAGCATGGTGCTGAGAATGCATGCTTGTTCCCTGATTCCTTAGTTAAAAGAGGAGTCAGAACTGTTGTTGTTGATTTTTTTTTAATGGTACTCTTCCCAAGGGAACTAATCCTCCCATAAGCTTACTTAAACACTTTGTGAGTGTCTGAAGAGCTTTTGGGGGATATGGGTCTCTTACTCTGACCCTGAATCTCTACCCTGGGGTTGAGGGATTGGTGATGTGGGGATTTTGGCAGGAGCAGCCTGTTTCCAGAGTCCCCAGTTGTAACTTGAAATGACATTTAGGTTGTGAACTCTCCCTTTAGGTCTGTCTTTGCAGTGAGAAATCAGTGGCTACCTTTTCTCCCCATATTCTAGTTTCAACTTCCTGAGTGCTTGTTTCTACCTAGAACTGGGTTAAATAGGCTTTTGTGGAGTACCCAACGAGTGCACCCACCCTCACTAACAATGGGAAAAAATGTTTAAAGTTCCAGTCCATTAAGTATTCCTGATAGTAAAATACTTTTAAAATACTTTTAAAGGGCTGTCATATGAAGGGAATCAGACCTGTTCTATTTAGTCTCAGAAGGTAGATTGAGAAGTAGCAATGAGGAAAATCTAAATTTGATATCAATGAAAACTTTATAATCATTAAAGCTATCTAAAACTAGAATGGGCTCTTTTGAGAGGTGGTGGGAGAGATGTTAGATGACCTCTTGTTGGGTATGTTATAGTCTGGGTGGCATGATTTGCGCTAGACCACTGAAGTCTTTTCTAGCTTTCAAATTCTATGATTCTACAAAGTTTAAATATTCTTTTAGAATATTGCCATTTGAAATTTGAAGCTTGCCTATATTTGGATTTTACCTTCATTCTCTGGCTTTAGTACCATGCTGATGAACAAGTGGTTGCTCAGAAGTCAGGGAACGAGAAAAGAGAAGAAAAAGAAAGGCAATTCACATATTGAGTAGCTATATTATTAAAAAGCAGTATATTCTTTCTCTACTACATTTCCTTTGGGTGTCTTTGTGAAAAATATTTCTGAATGTTAAATTTTTGTACTATGCCTCAAAGGGATTGGCTTAAGAAATACCAATATTAAAAATAACATCTAATTATAGGATGACTTCTTGACTCTATCCTTTGAATTAGTTGTAGTATTATACAGATTAAAGTTCATTCTCTGCTTTTTAGATCCTCCAAATGAGTACAAGGTGCCCATTGAACAAATGCAGAGGCTACTGAAGATTTTATTCTAGTAGTTTATAGATGATGATGGTTATATATCAAGTTCTTCTTATAAGAAATGAGAGAATGTCTTTTATTAGGACAACTCCTGTACAGAAAACCAAAAGATATGTTGAGAAGCAGATGTTGCATGACTAAAGTGCCCAGCTGTGTACTAGCAAAATGAATCTCATGCCGATTAGTTAACAATTCCTTGGCAGTCAAAGGCATATGTAAAGCAGTAAACACAGCATGGGGAAATAGAAAAAAATTAAAAGCATTTTTTTAGCTTAAAACATTGGCAACATAAAGTCTCTTAACATCTGTGTTCCTGAAAAGTTGATTATGTTGTATGTAAGTCATAGCAAGGTCACTAACAGAGTTCAAAAAATTTCTTAACCCCTTCCTAGGCTCCATTTCCTATCATTTACGTTTGTTGGCATGTAGGTGAGACATACAATTTGATTTATTTGAAAATGATTGTCTAATGAAATAACTGGAAAACTGATCTGCTGTATATACAAACTAATAGAATTTTTAGATTAATTCTTGCATTTTACAATTATAAGACATTTTACAATTATAAGATATAAGGTTACTTTGCTTATAATGGAATGTGTAAAGGTCCATTAATTACTAATTTTAATATCCTCAGTGAAATTTTCATTGTTGTAATTTGATCTGTGACCACCTAACGTGTAATTATATATAAATACATACAGATATATGTATATGATTATGTATATATACATGTGTACATACATGTGTGTATGTATGCATATGTATAAAACAGACTCTTTTAGAACATTCTTGTTATTTTGCCCCCAATAAAACCTTTTCATTGGGTTGAATGTATATAAGGATTTGGGGTGAGTGGTGATTTTTTTTTACGAATATATCTGTTAGACCGAGAATTTATTTAATCCCTAAAATTACTCCTTCCATTTCATAGAATTCAAAAAGGTACTGATGAGCATTTGTGAGACCTGCTTGAACAAACCTAAAGTATTCATAAATTTTTAAGTAAGCACCATTTCAGGAATCATTTTATCATGATTGGGAAAAATGAGGGGGAAAATGTAGGGGAAAAATGAGAAGCCATTGATACTGCATGTATGTATCATATATGCTTGTATTTTGTTTTCTCTTAGTCCGTTTTATTTGTAATAAATAGCACCCCCTCTACCTGTCTGTTTTTAGTGCTGAAGTAAATTGCTTCTTGTTGAGATATTATGTTGTAAAATATTTATGTCAGTTTATAAAACCTTGCCTCTTCCAAGAAATTACTCACTTTTCAGCGTTATAAGTTTTGTGACATCTGGATCCATTCTATGAATTTAAATACTGAGAAGTTGGAATGTTAGGGTTTTTTTTTAATATTACTTCCTTTTAATCCTATAGATGTCATCAGTATTTTAAAGAAACTTAACTGATGCCTGCAGTTATCAACTGTAACATAGGATTGATTCATTATACTTGTTACATTTTTAAATAAAATGCCCTAAGTTCTTTAGAAATGACAAACTATTAACATTTGGTTTGAAGTTCGAAAACCAAAATATATTTAATAAATTGGGAGAGCTGTCCAATTGGGCTGCATAAGAAGTAGTATTATCTTCAGAATTAATTTTTGTTAACATTTGCAAGAATTTCTAAAAGATTTCATTATAACAAGCAAATTTAAAAAACAAACACTCCACAACAGTTGAAGTACTGTACTATAGAGGAGAAAAATATATTTTTACCTTATGTTTCAGGTTTTTTAGATATTATATGTCTTTTGAGTCTTCATTTACTGATCTTTTACATATAAAGCTTATCTCTGGACCTCAGTCATTCTCAGCCACGTTTTGTATCTCCACACAGTAGAAGAATTTCAGCTCTATTGAGACCCTTGAGAAAGGGTCATTTTGGTTACCCTCCTACCTGGCTCTCTATCTGGAAGTGAAGCTTAAGAAGGAAATGTAAAATGGAAGGAGAAAAGGCCTCTTCAGCTTCTGTGGAGGGAATATAGAATGAGGAAGATAAAATGGGTTATGAAACAGGACTTTACAAATGAAGCTAGAAGTTTTCCACAGTTGTTATTTTACCTATAGTTTATAATTTACATTTCCCAAATAAATAAAGGAACTTGAATCAAATATTGGAAAAGAACATTTTGAAAAGTGAATTTCACTAGTTGAAAAAGAATACCCGTATGGTGTCATTGCAATTTATTACTTTAAGTTAGTTGTACAAGCAAATGGAAGAGGCAACCTTATTATATAAAGTTTCTCATTAAAGCTTTTAAAGTTTTCATTGTTATATTCTTTATTGAAGTGCATATTGTTCTTAACTTCCTAATAAAGATTACTTTTATTATAATTATAAATATTATGAATTTGTAGCTGGGTAAGTCCTTTATAGAATTTTGCACTATAGGAGGTTTTGCAGAACATTGTAGCTTTCTGGGGCTTGATGCAACCAAGACAATGTCATCTGCAAATAGGAACATCTGGAGAAAGTTACCCTTGGAAAGACATTCCAATCTTTGCTATTGTTATGGAAAAGAGGTCTACAGAGTTGAGAAATCTGCAACCTCAAGGCCACCTGTGGCCCTCTAGGTCCTCAAAGGTGGCCTTTTGACTGAATCCAAAGTTTACAAAACAAATCCCTTTAATAAAAGGATTTGTTCTATAAAATTTGGACATACTATGACCTCGAAGCCACAGATTCCCCACCCCTGGCTCTAGCACATAGTCCAAATTGAGGAGGCCTCCAGTCATTCTTTTTTGCAGGTGATAATTGGGCTGATTGTATTAAGTCCCAGAATAAAGTAAAACTGTCTAATATAACATCTATGAACAAGCAAGCACTTGATACCTACTGTGTGCTAAGTGCTGTGCTAAGCCCTGGGGATAGAAAGAAAAAAATGAAAGTCTTTTCCACAAAGGAAATTCAGTTTCTTTCATGGAAACAATATATAAATAAATAAGCATATAAAAGGAGCAGGAGATACTAGCATCTGGGGGATCAAGCAGGATCCCACAGATCACAGATTGCAGGAAAGGGTGTAATTAATGTTCACTGAGACTGGAAAGATAGGTTGGAGCTAGGATGTGTAGAAGCTACTGACATTGGTTGAGTAGGGGAGTCACGTGGTCAGATCTTTACTTAAGGAAAGTTATTTTGATAGCAGTGAGTAGGATGGATTGGGGTAGTAAATATGAGAGTTAGGAAGCCAGTGTTTTAATAAATAGACAAGAGTAAATGGCCTGAACTAAAGTATAGCTGTCTAGTGTCTATAGTGAAGAGAAAGGCTTGTATGTTTAGACTTTGTCTAGTCCATAGTTTATCCTATTCACTGTGCAGGGGGGTTCATGAAGTTAAAACTAATTTTGTAAAAATACAAATGTTTTCATTTCTCATGTGGCATATATTAATAAACATAACTTGAATAAATGAAAGCTTTTTATAGTCCTTAATAATTTTTAAGACTCTAAACGGGCCCTGGAACCAAAACAATTAAGAACTATTGACCACCAAGAGGTCAAAGGACTTATCCAGTGTCACATAACCATGCGTGTCAAAGGTAGAACTTGAATTCAGGTCTTCCTGGCTGCTTCTGTGCCTGCTACACCAGTGCTTCCTCTCTAGCTTTAAACTAGTTTTGGAATTTGAGTTGAAAGTCCACTCTAGTCTTCCTTTCTTAGAATGGAAAGAACAGTTGATAAGACCATTTTAAAAACTTCAAATTACCTTGTCACATATAGAGAAATTTAAATTACCTTCTTGGTATTGTCCAACAACACACCAAGCAAATTTTAGAGCCATTTGGAAATCTAGGATACTTTCTTCGCTTTTGCAGCTACAACAAAGTGTGGGCAGTAATTACTTGGACTGTTGAAAGGATGTGCCTACTTTGGATCCATTTTAAAACTCTCTCCCTTTCCAATTTTATAAAACCTATAAAATTTGTGAAAACATTCAAGTGCTTAATCTTTTGTGACATTTTAGTCCATGAAATAATATATTCCTAATATTTATAATATTAAGACATTTTGTGTTATCGATGTCAGGGTAAGGATGAACATAATTGAGATATAATAAGTGCTTACATTTACAACATACTGCTTTCACTTTATTATTCTCATTAATTATGATAAATTGTCCTTGATTCAGCATATCACATTGATTTTTGTTAGGACTAGAACTGTAGCACAATTTTAATCCAGCTTCTTAAATATACTAGTGCTGCATTTACTGCATATGTTAATAGTGCAAGTTTAATGGTTAGAAATGAAATCTGAATATTAATACTATTTACTTTCTTTACATGGAAAGGCATTTCAAGAAAATGATTATTTTAAGTGAAATTAACTGGAGCCAGGAAACCTTTTGTAAATCTCTAGCAGATACAGGAGGCCTTCAGAGTTTCTAGATAAAACTGACCTCTAAGTTGTATCTTGATAAGTTTTAGTGGTGACTTTTTTTTTTTATCAACTTTCTCTATAATTATAGACAGGAAATTTGATTAGTGAACTTGAGTAGTTTCCGAAGTGCCATATTAGGGTAGAGGAATAGAGTTTTAATTTTAGAATAGACCCCTTGACATAAGTTGAAAAGATGGCATGACTCTCATGCTAAGTATTCCTGTTCTATTAAAATTGCCATGGAAAATCCAGTGCTTAGTTCTATATAATTGAGAGGGCTTGCACTTAATGAAATGCCTCAGCCAGGTTCATTATCAGCTTTCTAGTATGAAGAAATGAGAGTCGCCTAGGTACATAAAATGGTTATGCCAGAGTGTATTTTGTGTTTCTTCTGTTCACTACTAGTTTGGTGTGTTAGCTTAGAATAATAATGAGGATGCCTATATATGTTCTTTATTTATACAGTCTTTTCTTTTTAAAGTAATAATTCTCAGGAAATTTAATTGTAAAGCAGTTGATCAAAGAATTTTTCTGTTTCCATAAGAACAATATTATAACTAGAAGTTATATTTCTGACCAATGCTTAGTATTAATTACATTATAGGGATAATGTAGAATATTCTGTAATACTGAAGATAAGATTATTATAAACCATATTGATTTAAAGCATAAATTTATGCTTGATTTTGGTAGAAATAAATGCATATACTGATTATACAAAGTGCCCTAATGTATTGTAAAGTCTTTGTTATAACATATGGGTGAAATTTTTGTTACATTAGAATAATTCTTGCCCTGAGCTAACAAGTTGACTAAAATAAATGTTAATTCAGCATATAATTAGCAGCAGTTATTCTTGCTGTTTTTAGAAGTTTAGGGGGCCTTTTTTTGGATAAGGAAGTTTAATTTTGATTAACATTATTTTTTCAGTGTTCCCATGCATTTTTTGAATTCCAGTTTATTATTTATTTTTAGCATTCATTTAAAATAAATTTTTGAGTTCTGAATTCTCTCCCTCCATCCTACCCCTTTTACACCTATTGAGAAGTCAAGAAATGAGATACTCAGATTTCTGAATTCCATTTCTGAATTCAGATTTCCCTATTAGCCATATTGCAAAAAAAAAAAAAAAATAGGCAAGAAAAAGTGGAAAAAAATTATGCTTCAATCTGCATTCAAACTCCATCAGTTCTTTCTCTTGAAGGATGGACAGCATATTTCATCATAAGTCCTTTGAAACTGTCGTGGATCATTGTGTTGATTAGAATAGCTAAGTCATTCACTATTGATTATCATAACACTTTGCTATCTGTATCCCATGTTCTCCTGGTTCTGTTCCCTTCCTTGGCATCAGAGGTGCAGGAAGAAATGAAAGCAAGAGTAGTTGTTCCTTTGTTTTGGTGATAGTGGACACATTTATTTACTGAATGTATGAAGATCAGCCTTAGGGTTGGTTATTCCAAAAGCAACAAATAGCAAGAACCAGAGCTACTTTCTTACATTATACACTTGTCAGGTAGCTATTCAGCGAAGACTTTTTTTGCAAATGATATGGTATAGTTAAAGTACCTTAGAGTCAACAAAAATTAATTGAAACAGTACCTTTAGCAAAATTGCAAGATTTAATCTAAATCCATATAAAGCAATAAAACCAGCAGGAAGAGAAAAAAATAGAAATTGTGTTTAAAATTACTTCAGAATGTATAAAACACTTGGGAGTCTACCTACCAAAATATATATAAGAACTATATAAATACAACTACAACTACAACTTGCTGTTTACAGAAATAAAGACAGAAAAATATTCATTATTTTAGGGTAGGGCGATTCAGCAAAATGAAAATGGAAATGCTACCAAAACTACTTATAATTAGAGAAATGCAAACTTAAGGTTTGATTTTTCTATTCATACCTATCAGATTCACAGAATGAAAAAAAAAAGAAAATTGCAGTTATTGGAGAGGTTGTAGGAAAACAACCATATTGATACACTGTTGATGGACTTATTTATAGATACAAATATTCTGGAAAACAATTTGGAATTATACAGAAAAAGTTATTAAAAGTGTATGCCTTTTAAGTCAGCTCTACCGCTGCTAGGCCCATACCCAAAAGAGGTAAAAAAAAATAGAATAAAGTTCTTTGCAAAATATTTTTATATCGACTCTTTTTGTGGTGACAAAATGCTAAAAACTAAAGGAATGTCCATTAATTGAGGAATGACTGAATAAATTGTGGTATATGAATGTGATGGAATGTTATTATGCTATAAGAAATGAGGAAATAAATTATTTCAAAGAGACATGAATGTAGTTGTATAAACTGATGCAGTGAAATAGAAGCAGAAGAACAGTTTATACCATGATGTCAGTATTATAAAACGAACAATTTTAAAGCTTTTGTAAACTGATGACAAAGTGAACAAAACCATGAGAACAATTTATACAATAACAACACTGTGAAGACAAATAACTTTGAAAGTTATTTGCCTATGAACCAAGTATCGATCATCTAGGATTCCAGAGGACCAAGGATAAAGTATGCTATCCAGAAAAGTGAGAGAATTGAGACACACATACACACACACATACACATACACACACACACACCCACACACCACACACCTCCCCCCCCCAACACACACCCTAGAATCCCTAATCTCCTTCAAGGCATAATTCATGTGTCTTTCTGGATGCTCCCAATCTCTTAGTGCCTCACCTTAAAATCACCTTGTGGTTTTTTTGAGTATATTTATTTTAAAATTGTTTATATATGTACATGTTGTAGGTCCTTAAGACAAAATAGAAACATTCCCTATTTTTTATCTCCAGACTCTAGCAGAGTGCTTAGCATGTAGTAGGTAGCTACTGAGTGCTTTTAATTATAGAGGTCATAGGAAGCCATTGGACTTTATTGAGAATGGAAATCACATGGGCCTGTTCTTTAAAAATTATCGCTGACAGTTGTGTAGAGGCTGGATTAGCATAGGGAGAGAATTGAGACCGGAAGCCTTTAAAGAGGCTACTGTAGTAGACCAAGGGAGGTGTTGAGCAGCTGAACTAGGGTAGTGACAATGGGTACATAAAGGAGGATGAGTGTGAAAGTTTATAAGTCTTGGGGTATGAAGTGGGGAAGAAAAGGGATGACCGAGACCTCATAAAACTCTTGCAGTGATGCTGTGTGGCTTTGAGTAAACAAAGAACCAGAGACGTCTAAGAATTAAAGCTGTGGGCAGTGGAAGGCACATGGTGGGTACAAATACACTATAACAAACACATTACTAGTGAAAAATTACATACACCATGTAACCCTAAGAATATCAGTAGGGAGCTTTATGGCTGAAAAAGGAGATGAGCAGGTCATACATTCAGAAAGAGTCAGGGAGAGAGTTACATGAAAGATAGTCTTTGTACTGTATTGAATGTCCTTCCTCTGCTCCATTGGTGTCGTCTATGAAGATTATTGGTATTTTATGTGGTTTTCTTATTTAGGATTTGTGGGAAAACATGAAAAGTTCTTATTCTACCATTTTGGAGGGAACATCCATTTCAGTAAGATGATAGGTTCATTCAAGTCTTATTAATGCAAAGTTGAATACTTCACATAAAATTTTCAAAATATTCCAATTCATTTTGTATTCGTATCCTCTTTCCAAATACTATTACCTAAATTTATCTTTCCTTCTCTATAGGATTATAGGATTTAGGGGTGAAAGGAGCTTTAGGTATTACTTACTTTAACCCTTTCATTTTCTGGATCGGTAAATTGAGGCTCCAAGAGGAAAGAGGAGATGCCTAAGGTTTTATTGTTGTTGTGTTCGTCCTTCATTTTCGAAGAAGACCATGACATCAGAGAAATGATGACATGACTTGAATTTGACTTTGTTTTGAGTGAGGGAGGGCTGTGCAAAGTCACCCAAGGTTTTATAGGTAGTAAATAGGAGAGTTGGGATATGAATCCAGGCACTCTTGTCTCTAAATCTATTGGGTTGGGTTTTTTCTGCAATATTTCTTCTCTCCACTAAGTGAGAAAAACCTAGTCTTTCTTGCCTCTAGCTTTCCAGCACATTTTTTTTTAAACAATAAGATTGTTGAGGTAAAAGGAGGAAGAGGGTTATTTTGGTTTTTAAATTTTCTAGACTAATTTTAGAAAAGGAAATTTACTTTGGGGTGGGTGGGATATCAAAGAAAGTACAACTTAAAATCAAAGATTCTCTGAGACTGTGAGTTACTTTTTTTTTGTTTTCATGTGGCAAAAAATTTGGATATTACAGTATTTGGAAGTCTTATCTTTTTACTTTTGCAAAATGATTGGTGGTTACTGGCACTACTTTTGATTTTGATGACTAAGTTGGATTTCAAAAATAAATTATAATAGTGAAATTTTTGTTACAGATAAAAACCTAGCATTTCCTCTCCTCTATATACATAAATTGATATTTTAGATAATCTTTTCTTCTTGATCCAGGTATTTCTATATACTATATTTTGTTTCTTCTGTTTCACCACTAGTTTTTGTTGGTTGTTCTAATAGTTCACCACCCAACGTAGTTGCTTTAGTTTAATAGGTTCAATATTATCCTCATTCTTTTTTTTGTCTTCTTAATCCTGCAGGCAACGATCCAAAGTTAATGTAGACCATTAAAATATCTTTCTTAATTGTACTTATTGTAAAATATTTTGTCAGTGTTTGGCTCACCTTAGCCTGCAGCATTATTGCTTTATTCTGAGAACAAAAGATTTGTAGATGAAGTCTTTCCTCATCTCCTTGTCTCCCCAAAGGGTAGCACCCTTCCAATCTTGGATTTAACTACTCTATACTTATTTGTATTTATTATCTTTACATTTATGCTATTTATACTTAAATATGTGTAGGTACTTTTGGTCTCCATTATCTTAATGTAATTTCCTTTAAAGATTATTTAATTCTCTGAATTTATGTCCCTATCATCTAGAATAGTATCTGAAACATAGTAGTTGCTTAATAAGTGATTATTGGATTTATTTATTAATGTATGTTTGTAATGTGTTTTAAGATTATCAGAAGGCTTGAATGTCCTATGTCCAATCATGCTGTCTTCCTTCTACCTCACCTCCAATTACAAATTTTAACACTTAAAGAGCTAAATGTATTCCTAGAGTAGTAACATTTATGTCCTTGAAAATATTTTTAGGTTATAGTGTAGAATAATTAAGTGGAATGCTAGTCAAATTTAGAGAAAAAGAGTCTGAATTATAGACCTACTTTAAAACTGTAGATTTATATTTTATTACCTTTAACTGTTATACGGATTAAAAAGTAAGATTAAGAGACTATTTTTAAGTGAAAGAAGTAAGTTAATGAAACATTTCCATTTATTAGATCTGTATTTTATAATATGACAGGTATAAGTGATAAAAATCCTTTAATGCACAATAATTAATTGCTATATTCAAAAGCTTTAGGCTTATTGAAGGAGTCCATCATTTCTTAAACTGAATTTGAAAACAGTATTAATTTTTAGATTAGACTAGTTTTAATTGAAATCATCTTGCTCAAATCATGATTTGTCACAAGGCAGGTTTTATTTAATCTCTTTTTCCTCCCTAAAGTGTAACAAAGCAATTCAAGGTCAAATTGCCTTAATTTTTTTAAAAAAAGGCAAAGTCATATAGCTTAATACATAGTCTCAAAAATGTTTGCATTGTTTCTCTTGTCCTTTTCTCCTATTTATTTCCCTACTTGTCTTGATTCAGTACTGTTTTATCTTCTGGTCTTGTCTACTGTCATTCCTTTGATTTATTTGCATTCTTGAAAATTTGGTGTGTTAGAGATAAGGCAGAAACATTGTGACTATTCAGATATCTTACCTCTCATCTCCAAAGGTTTTTTTTTGTTATCACAGTGTATTATCTTCCAGATCTATTGTTTAAAAAAGGAAACCAAGTATCTTTGATCAAATGAGATGTATACATATATGCTAAGCATTTACAAACCTTAAAACACTATATAAATGCAGCCTGCAATAAAGGTGATGAGGATGATAATTACTAAACAACTTAATGGCATCTGCTAGGTCAGTATTTCCTAAATATTGTCCTGTGAGACACTTTTGGACTTGAAATACAATAAATATTTATCTGAGAGAATATGGAATGTAGAATACCCTTTGGATAAAAGGTTCAGATAGGGATAGAGACTGGACCTGGGATTTCACTGGTATAGAAAACTCCTTCTACCAGTGCAGTTCTGCACCATCTCTGCAACTTAGGATTCTGAGAGGTAACCATCTAGGATACTGAGTGGTCAAGTGTCTTGCACAGGGTCACACAGCCAGTATGGGTCCAAGGGTGGGACTTGAACCCCAGGTCTTGACTCCAAAGATGGTTCTCTATCCACTCTGCCACACAACCTATGATAGAAATAAAGGGAAAATATTTATTCTACCTCCAGAACATCTCTCACATCTTTCCCTGTGTCTTCCCTCACATAGCAACCATGTACCAAAATTTTCTAATAGAAACCTTGTTCAAATAACATGAAGCACCAGGATCTGGCAGAACACAGCTTAATGGTTCTTGTTACTGGCTAAAACGTTGGGTCCTTGAATGATAACAAACTACTCCCAGGTATAAAGACCCATCATTTTCTTACTTTTTTTTTTTTTAAATAAATACATTCATTTTCACAAGTTTTTTTTTAAAATAAATACATTTTTTAAATAAATACATTCATTTTCACAAGATTTTGGGTTCCAAAATTTTCTCCCCATTTGTCCCCTCCCCCCTCCCCAATACACTGGACATTCTAATTACCCATATCACCAATCTGCCCTATCTTCTATCATCCCTCCCTTCCCTTACC
>CM053770.1:476251713-476441205 GCA_028658325.1 Potorous gilbertii
TCTCCTTCACTGTGTTGCTGCGTGGCTTCCACTGTTCCAGAATTTGTCAGGAGTTCTTTTTACAGGAAATCTATGGGCTGTGGATTCGGAGCTAGCAAATGTGAGTCTTTCTACTCTGCCATCTTGGCTCCACCCCCAAAGACCCATCATTTGATGCCAGCCTTGTTATATGGGTGTAACAGAGAATCTCTGAAGAATTAAAATTGAATGTCATACAGAAGGCAATACCAAGATATTGTAGGTGAGCAAATTATAAGGTATAAAAAAAAGGATCTTCAGAAGAGAACAGAAGTAAAAGGATGTCATTTGGGAAATTTATGATAGAAAAAGAAGACAGATTGGCCATGTGAAAGGGCAGTTGCCTTAGTGCATCACTGGGATTGTCTGGTTGAAACCAAGAAAGACCTCTAGAGTATTGGGTGGACCCCTTGTGACAAACTTAGGGAAAGATTATGGCCTGGAGTCACATAAGATGACTAGGCATGAGTGGATTGTGATCTATCCAAGCTAATGAGATCATACATCCATTTGAGTATGTTAAGGGAGACAGGGCTAGAAAGAAATCACTTGGGAGTTTTAAGAAACTGCAAACTTTACTAAGAGTAAATTCAGCAAACATTTGCTTAGTGCATACACGTTTCTAGGTTCTGTATGAGGCCCTAAATGTACAAAGACAAAAAATGACAGTCTGCTCTCAAGGAACTCATGTCCTCTTGGGGTGCGAACACATTTTTATAGATAAATAAGTACGAAGTAATGGGGTAGGGCGGGAGTGAAACATCAAAACCTGGGGGAATCAGGAACAGCTTCCTGTCAGTGGTAGAAGTTAACCTGAGAGGATTCCAGTAAACATAGATGAAGTGGGAAAGCATTCCGTCTAGCAGTAAAAGAAAGACTGTACAAAGCTATGGAAGTGAGGCCACCTTGACTCCAGCATAATCAAGTTGGACATATATATTAGAGCCAGGGTGCTAAATGACATCTATAGGAGTTTGTGTTCTATCCTACAGGTTAATAGGATTTACCTGAAACTTCTTTAGCAGGGGAGTTACATGATCAGACTTGTTTTAGAAGTATCACTTTGGTAGCTATAGTTGAAGTATATTATATACTTGGGGTGGGATTGAGGAAAGGAGGCTAAGAGCCTGATACAGTGATACAAATATGAAGTGATGGAGCCTTGAACTGGCATGGTTGTTACGTGAATGGAGACATGGGTATGGATGTGAGAGATGTTGTGGAGGCAGAATTGGCAAAACTGGATGACTTATTGCTGATGGAAAGAGAGGAGAGTCAAAGCTGAATGAGGTTGTGAACCTGAAGTCAATTGGTGTCCTCAATAGAAAAACGGGAGCCAGAAAGATAATTTGAGTTTAGGGTGAAAGAAAGGGTTTCATTTTGGATGTGTTGATTTGAAGTACCACTTAGACATCCGGTTGGATATGTCCAATAGGTAGTTAGTGATGGAGGACTGGAGCTCAGGGGAAAATTCAAGACTGAATGCATAGATATGAAAATCATCTATATAGGTGTCCAGTTAGCCTTTCTTTGTATTCTCACAGTGTCTGACACGTAGTAAGTGCTTCATAAATGCTTGTTGACTGTTATTGACTGATTGCTTTTAAACTCATGGGAGCTAATGAAATCAGAGTGTATGAAAAGGGAAGAGGACCCAGGACAGAGATTTTCATGTGAGACGGAGTTGTGGGGCTAGATCATAGTAGTATTAGATGGTTTTGGACCAAGTTGAATGACTGGACTTAAAACTTAGTTATTAGTAATTTGTTCATATCTTGGGAAAAGGTCTCTAGAAAGATGGCCTAGGGAGTGTGATCATTTTTGTACTGTTCAATATTTTTATGAATGACTTGGATAAAGAAATAGGTGGCATACTTATCAAATTTGTAGATGATCAGAAAACTGGAGGGATAATTGGAGATGCTATCCAGGAAGATCTTGATAGACTAATCAGTTGTTAGATCAGTTAATTAGATCCATTAGATCAGTTCTTATAAGATAAAATTTATTAAAAATGTGGGGTAATCCTCTCTGTTTTGGTTAAACAAATTGCCTTTGCAATACAAAAATGGAGAAGGAATAGTCAGACAGCAGCTTTAAAAAGATTTGAGTAAACTGCCAGCTCAATATGAGTCAGCAGGGTGATACAGAGGCCAGAAGAGCTGAAGGAATACAGAGCTTCCAGGAATAAGGAGCAGCTTGTTCCACTGTGCTGCTCTGCCATGGTCAGGTCACATCTGGAATATTGTGTTCAGTTCTTCTCTCTACATTTTAGAAAACACATGACTAAGCTAGTGCGTCTTAAGGAAGGCATTTGTAGTGATAAAAGAGCTTGAGTCTATGCTTTATGAAGATCAGTTGAAAGACCTAGAGATATTTAGAGTAGAGAAGAGAAGAATTGGGAGGGCGACATATATAATAGTTTCCTTCAAGTTCATCAAAGATTTTCATGAAAAAGAGAAGTTAAATAGGTACTACTTGGTTATGGAAGGTAGAACTAGGTGCACTCTAGAAGTTCAAGAAAAAGCAAATTTAGAGAGACTGGAGGCTCTCGCGCATACACCTGCACAGAGACCCGCTCCGCTCTGACTCCCTACTCCAGCCCCTCCGGCTGCCTGCTGCCCTCAGGACTTTTCTTGCCCTAAAGACATCTACCCCCCGACCCAATCATGAGTGACAAGTCTTTCTTTGACACTGATGTCAACACCCTAACCCGATTCATCATGGAGGAGGGCAGGAAAGCCAAAGGCACTGACGAGATGACCCAGTTGCTTAACAGCCTCTGCACCACTGTGAAAGCCATCTCCTCTGCGATGCGGAAAGCAGGCATAGTCAATCTCTATGGAATTGCTGGCTCTACCAATGTCATTGGTGACCAAGTCAAGAAGCTGGATGTTCTCTCCAGTGACCTGGTTGTTAATATGCTAAAGTCATCCTTTGCTACGTGTGTTTTCATATTAGAAGAAAACAAAAATGCCATAATAATAGAGCCCGTAAAAAGGGGTAAATATGTGGTCTGTTTTGATCCCCTGGATGGTTCTTCGAACATTTACTGCCTTGCATCCATTGGAACTATTTTTGGCATTTACAGAAGGAATTCAATTGGTGAGCCTTCTGAGAAGGATGCTTTGCAGCCTGGAAGGAATCTAGTGGCTGCTGGGTATGTGCTCTATGGCAGTGCCACAATATTAGTGCTGACTATGGAATGTGGAGTCAACTGCTTTATGCTGGACCCGGCTATTGGGGAGTTCATTTTGGTTGAAAAGGATGTGAAAATAAAAAAGAAAGGTAATACCTACAGTCTTAATGAGGGCTATGCCAGGGACTTTGATCCTGCAATTGCAGAATATATCCAAAAAAAGAAATTTCCCCAGGACAACGCAGCTCCTTATGGTGCAAGATATGTGGGCTCCATGGTGGCAGATGTACGTAGAACACTGGTGTATGGAGGAATCTTTTTGTATCCAGCCAACAAAAAGAGCCCCAAAGGAAAGCTGAGACTCCTGCACGAGTGTAACCCAACAGCCTTTGTCATGGAAAAAGCTGGAGGACTGGCTACCACAGGAGGTAAAACTGTGCTGGATGTCATTTCCACTGACATCCATGAAGTCCTAGAGATTTACAAGTGAAGATCTCATCTTCCCACATGAGCTGAGACGTGAAAAGGAATAGGACCAAAGATCTTAGTGAACTCCAACTTCCATGGCAGACCAACATCAAAGAATTTTGTATTTCCCACAATCCTTTTGATATACCAAGTACTGTATGGTGCTTTGGGCACCCTAACCATGGGGTTACAAATGGTAAAGATATTTTGAGAGGTGGGGAAGCAAAAGATGAAACAAAATTGTTCTTCCTTAAAAAAAAGCAAAGAGAAAGCAAATTTAGGCTTGATGTTGATGTAAGGGAAAACTTTACAGTAATTGTTGTTCAGTCATTTCAGTTGTGGCTAACACTTTGACCCCATTTGTGGTTTTCTTGGCAAAGACACTTAAATGGTTTGCCATTTCTTCTCCAGTTCATGTTACGGATGAAGAAATAGAGGCAAACAAGGTTAAGTGACTTGTCCAAGGTCACGAGCTACTAAGTGTCTGAGGGCAGATTTGAACTTAGGTCTTCCTGACTGCAGGTCAAGAGCTCTATCCACTGCCCCATGTAATTGCTCAATAGTTACAGCTATGCAAAAGAGGATGCATTAAATGTCTGTATTTTAAAGGAGATACTTGTTTATGTGCAGTTTGGGATACATGACTTTTGAGGTCTCTTCCAGCTCTGTAATCCTATCATATCTTATTGGATTATAGGATTTATAGTTCCAAGTTTGAAGGTATCTTAGAGGTTTAGTGAGTCCTGTGCCTTCATTTTACAGAGGCTGAAGCTAAGGGCACATTTGAGGTAAATGACTCAACTGAAGTCAGTGACCAAGCTAGCAATCAAACCTAGGTCCTCCAACTTTGAATCCAGAGTGCTTTCCTGTATAGTGGCAGTAGAACCCCACCACAGCTTCTCTTTGTCTAGTCTTTTTAGGTATTCTGGTGTTGAAAATATACTTGTACTAAAAAGTGTTCTCTCTGAGGTAGCTATTCCCTCCATCAGTGGAAATTACACCCCACTTTTGCCATCTCATTTTCTTTCTCTTTCTCAAGGAGGTCTGCACCTACCTCACAAGTCTTCCTCTTCATCCTGGCTTTTCTCTTATGCTGGGGTTGGTCTCCCAGCTTATCAATTTCCTTATCTCCCTTAAATTATACCTTTATTTTCACATATTTGATAGAGTCGTGGTTTGTCACTATGCAAACATCAGAATGGCTCTAATTTGGATCTTGCCATCAAAAGTGTTCCTCTCTTGGACTACAACTTTTCTCCTTGTGCCCGTCTCAACCAAAACCTATTTTTAATCTTGACTGAGACTGAGAGCTTAAGTCATTTTACCTTTTCCTTCTCTCCCAGTCCCTTACCTCTTCTGTGGTCTTTAACTTCTTGAACTTATAGTGAACCAGTTGTATGTGCTATCAATCTGTTCTTGAATCCTTTGCTCCCTTGTCCTTCCCCATTCATAACTTGCCAAACCCCAATTATGGGGTTACTCCCATTTGTTCTTCCACATGTGTTTTGGAATGTTGCTTGGGGAAGTCACATCATACCATCTGGATACACTAAAAATGTACATTATTTAACCCCAACTGTTCTCTCTTCTTCATTTCCCATGGCAGTTCCAAATCTCTTATGTGATCTCCTTACCTCCTCTCCTCCCTTTCAGCAGAGAACTTGGCCTCCTACTTTAATCAGAAAATAAAGGAATCTATTATGAATGTCTTTTCTCCTATCCCATAACTCTAAAACCTTCAGTATTACTTCTTGTTTTCTCCTTTTTTTCTCTGATTTGAGAAAGTATCATAGATCACATATGTTACACACACACACACACACACACACACACACACACACTCACACTCACTCTCTCTCTCTTAGGTCTTATTCTGCTCCCATCAGTGCAACTTCAATGTACCCATGGGATTATGAAGGGTCATTATATTCTGTACACCCACACATTTGCATATAGACTTTGAAAGAATTTGTTTGACTTGAATGTTTATATTTGTTATAAGAAATTTGCTTCCCCCCCCCAATGAAGGATAGTAGGGGAAGAGGGAAATAGAAATCTATTATTTTTTTAATGAGAGAGTGGAGCTACAGGTATGAAATGTTGTATGAACTCTCTTTTGAGATAATTTTTTCACTAGTTGTGCTTGTTTTACTTTCTTATGAGACCTCTCACAAAGCAGGAGTAATTTGCAACGTAAAAACAAAATGCATCAGTAAAACTGAAAGTGAAAAAAAAATACAGTGACCTTTTCCCAGTTTCCATCTTGTAGTACTTGACATTATTCACCCCCTCTTCCTCCTACATATTCTCTGAGAATCTTAAGTTCAAATCCCTGCTCTGACACTTACCGACCCAAGCCCCTTTGGACAAATTGCTTCTCTTATGGACCTCCATTTCCTCATCTGAAATTAGTGAATTGGATTAGAAGAATAGGTTTCTTTAGCTCTAGGTTCCAGAGCTCTGAAACTATGATTCTCTGATATTTCCTGGGTTTTTTTATAGCATTGCTATTATCAGATTCTCTTTATACCTGCCTGACTCCTCTCTGTCTCCTTTGCTAAATCATCATTCATGTTCTGTATTCTGTTCACTATTTGAAAATTCCAGATCTCTGTCCTGCACCCTGCTCTCTTTCTTGGTTGATCTCATCAGCTTCCATGAGAAGAGGAAGAGAGAGAACATTTATTAAGCACCTGCTCTGTGCCAGGCACTGTGCAACGTGCTTTACACATATTATCTCATTTGATCCATTAGTTCATATCTCTTTAGTGGTTCTTTTTGCCTCTAGGATAAAATAGAAATGTATCATTTAAAACCCCTCACGGTCTTTCTAAGTTTGGTTCACATGCTTTCCTTTCCAACTTACATTCAAGCAAAGCTGCCCTACCTTCTTTTCAGTATGCCAAGCAATTCATCTTCTATCCCTATGCCTGTACCTGGAACATCCTTCCTCCTTATCTTATTAGCCTTTTAAAAATTCCCAGCTTTCAACTCTTGTGGCATCTCTTAAAGGAAGCCTTTCCTGATCTTCTTAATTAGCACTCTCTCCCTCCTCAAGAAATCAGGTTACTATTTCTGCATATATTTGTTTGTCCTCAAAACAAAGTAAACTCATAAAGTGCAAGAGTTATTTTTTACTTTGGTCTTGACTCCTCAATACCTTGAGCCCAGTACTTTGTACATGGTAGCATTTAATGTTTTGAAATTGTATTTGAAACATTGTCCTAATTTCATTCAGTCTGTATTAATTTACAGTAAAGAATTTTTTCCCTTCCCTTAATTTCGGTGTGTATTGAAACTCTTTTATCTAATCCTAAAATTTCATCTTTTTTCTTAATGAATGAATGTAAATACAAAAATATAACCGTAATCAAATGAATATACTATAGAACATGAAGAATAAACATACATGTGCTATTTCACTCTAAATATTCTAGATTATATAGTCTCTAAGGCCCAAATTCACTAAAGACCTATTTGTAATACCCAGATGATGACTCAAGTGACGATCTGATGTGAAATTGAAACTTTAAAAAAAAACCAACTTCATAACTTGTAAACATTGCCCTGAGTTTCCTATAAGTAATTGAAACTTTTTAAAAAATCAACCATAAGATAAAATTCATTAGCTATTTTTCAACTTCTTTCATTCCTTTTTTTTTGTCTTCTTGTACAAAATGACTAATCTGGAAATATTTCAATGATTACATATATGTAAAATATATTGGATTGCTTACTATATCGGGGAGGGGGGAAGGAAGGGAGGAATAGCATTTGAAACTCAAAACTTTTTAAAAAATGTTACAAAATTGTTTTAGCATGTAGTTGGGGGAAATTAACATTATAAAAAAGAAAATAATCAACCATATTAATTTCACATTCCCACAGTCTTTTCACTTAAAACTTTATTGGAATAGAGATGTAGGAGTTTGAGATACACCGGTCAGGTTATCTTGGCAACTTCACTGACACTTCAGATCCTACCCAGAGTACCTTGGAAGTCATTATTAGCAAATTTAACTGACACCTAAGTTTTCAGATATTCTACTTTCAGCAATTTCTAAAGTGCTATTGAAATAACAAAAAAGGGGTACATGACCCTGTCAGTATGTGCCGTTGTATTTGAGAGATAGGATAAAACAGGATCACCAAGTGGTTGAAAGATGGACATTTTAAATGGAGACTCTATACTTTCATAGTTGGTCCAGGAGAGGAAACTGATGGTGTAACTCTGGCCAGATATTCTATTATCATCCCCCCAGGGCTAGAGATGCACAGAACGTTAAATATATTTTAGAATCCCAAGTCACCTTGTACAGTACTTTAGACAAATCAGTTTACAGATAGATTTCAGTCATTGAAAGTAGTACCTGATTCTGACAACTGTGTGTGGTAGGAAGGGAGAGAAGTGTTAGAGGAAGACAAGAAACAAGTGAATAGCCTTTTGATGGGTTTTGACCCTTATCATATATACAACCATCTCCGAGCCATTTAAAACCTCTTTAATTTCCTGGTATATAAAAATGGAAGTTTATTTCTAGTTCCTATTTCACTGAATTGCCTTGAGACTCAAATGTAAAGCAATTTGCAAGTTAAAAGCGCTACATAAATTTCAGTGGGGCAGCTAGGTGGCGCCATAGTGCATAGAGCTCTGGACCTAGAGTCTGGAAAACTTGAGTTCAAAGGTAGCCTCAGACACTTACTAATTGTGTGACAATGGACACATCACTTAATCCCATTTGCCTGTTTCCTTATCTAAAACGAGTTGGAGAAGGAAATGGCAAACCACTCCAGTATCTTTGCCAAGAAAATCACTGAAGGGGTGGGACACAATTGAAAAATGACTAACAACAAAAAATTATCATTTAAGTGACTTTTTAAAGTCTTTTTAAAAATAAGTTTGTTGATGGTTTTTGTCTTTTTACATTACTGTAATTCACCTCAATATTCTTCTCCTTTTCCTACTATAAAGCAGGAAGGGGGAGGGTAGTGGAAAAATCAGCACAACTGATGAGTACATTGAAAAAGTCTGAAAATATGTTCAGTGCCCAATATTTGTATAAATTCTACCTCTGCAAAGGAATGTCTTCTACTAGCTTTTTTCAAGCCATGCTTGTTCTTCATAGTTTTGTCACTGTAGATTCAAATTTTTCTATTCTGTCAATTTTTACTATTCTGCTTTCACAGTTTTTCTTTTCTCCATTTTTTAACCATTCAGGAACATTTTGCCATGGTTTCATGCTCTCTTAGGAATCCATAGGGTCCCCTGCCACCTCAGGTGTTGATTTATTTTCTTGTCTTGCAGTTTTTAATCATCGATGTCTGAACTCTTTTGCCTAATCTAGAGGTCCTATTAACCTGTTATTAATATTTTCCCCTGCTGATTTATCTAGTTATAATCAAAGTCTTTAATTTACCATTTTATTCCCCTTGCAATCTTTGGTAATTTCAATCTTTTTTCCTTCTTTTCTCCTATTACTCACTTTATGACTTTCTCCTTATTGATGCCTGTTTTCCTGGGGCTGGATTTCAGAGTGTGTCATCTTTCTTCCACTCTCACCAATTCATGATTCACTGACTCCAGGTGACTTCTTTGGGAATGGAAATGACCCTAACTGGGTGCAGGGCTCTTTCTTTCGGTTTTAATGGAAAGTGCCACACAGTTGCATATGTGTCCTGTATATTTTCCTCGGTTTCGCATTTTCTTGCAGAGCTTTGTTTTAGCATGGAGCTCTGTCATGCTGCCATCCTAACCTAAGCAAGCTTCTGCTTTGATTTTTTATTTTGTTTTGTTTGGTCACCTGGGGAGTGGAGGTTAACAATTGAATTATTTTGCAAATTGAGGAGCATTTCTGTTGGGGTCTTGTTGGGAAAGTGCATCTTATAATCAGGGAGTAGCCTTCTCAGCCCCTTAGTTCATTGAATTTTTACCTGTTTTTGATTTGTGCGTAAATTGGATTTAAGTGAGACAGAGTTTCACGAAGTCGTCAGCCTCACTCTCTCCTGCAGAGGCATCACAGTCTAGTGACTGGACAGAGTCAAGACGGCTGGTGATGGCTCAGGATGCAGTGGATGATCTTGGTGTCTTCTGTGTCTAACCAAGCTCTAAGCGCTCCACATTGTCTGCTTCAGCTGCTTTCATGACCGTTGGAACAAATTGTTCTCATTCGCCATTCCACCAGAGGAAGTCTGTGCATGCTTGGGTAGATATCCCCCTAACTCACCAGTGGATTTGAGACCCCTTGGTTACCCTCAACCTCATTTGGCCCATCTGTGGAAACAGATTGCTGGGGTATGGCTGCTGCACATGCTGCAGCTTCTTGGAGCCACAGGTGACAGTTGGGTGGAACAGGTGAACACCAAAAGTAGAAAGAACCCCAAAAAAGAGTCGGCAGACATCACATCAAAGGTACTGGTCCTTCCTGAATGATTCTTGGTAGAGATAGTATATGGTAGAGACAACTGAAAGTGCTCTGTCTCCTCTACATAATTCCTATTTTTTGAGAATCAGAGAAAATGCTTAGTTCTCATCTGTTTGATCAAGTGACCCAGAAATCATTACAGATTCTTAAATAATTGCTGTGGATAATAACTGAGGAGACTTTCGCTCTATTTCATCATAATTCACTGGTAAATAATTATCTGATGAGTGCTTCCTAATAGAAAAGTGAAGTTATGACAACGTAGGGTATTACGTACCCTTACATGTTATTATTGTGCTGTCAGCCATGCAAATGATTGATGTTTTTAAAATCCTCAGGAATTCTGTTTGCTAATTTTGATTGGTATTTTCAAAGCATGTAGGGAATTTATATAAGTAAAAGTTTTTTGTTTTTTTTTTTTTGAGACAGTTGAAGTGTCTTGCCCAAGATCAGGTAGTTACTAAGTATCTGAAGTTGAATTTGAACTCAGATCCTTTTTACTTCAGAGCCGGTGCTCTATCTACTGCACCACTTAGCTACTCCTTTGTTTTTAAGGTGCTTTTTAGGGGAGAAATTACTAAAGAAGAGCAGATAGATGAATCATTGTTTCCTTATGTTTTAATTATCTCAAAAGAATAAGGGAAAAGAATTTGTAAAACGGTTATACACGTTTAATATAGAAATATATTCAACTGAGTGGGAAAACAGGAGGGAAAAGGAAGAGGGGAAAGAGGGGATAAAGAAGGAGCTCCTAGTTTCTGCTGGAAGTCTGATGGACTTGTCCTTAAGGTGCAGTTGCAAAGCAGATGATCATGCATCTTCTTTAATGTCATTTCCTTTGGTAAAATCTTATCGGTTTCTGATACTGAGATTTTACCAAGGAATTATTTATTATGGATAAAACTATTTCTTGTAAGCCTAGTCCTGTTCCTTACTGTAATTTATTGTGTAAAAAATCCTTAGGTTACCAGGGGTGGGGAACCTGCAGCCTAGTGTCCTTGGGTGTGGCCGTTTGACTGAATCCAAGTTTTACAGAACAAATCCTTTTATTAAGGGGATGTGTTCTGTGAAGTTTGGATTCAGTCAAAAGGCCACGCTTAAGGACCTAGAGGGCCATACGTGGCCTGTAGGACTCAGGTTCCACTTCCCACCCTCCCCCGGGTTAAACAGAAACTCAGATTACTTAACCTAAAGACACTGAAGGAAAACAAACTGAATATATTTTTCACTGGTACTTTGTGCTCCTTGTGTCTCAAATAGAACTCATTAACTTTCCTCCAGAACCTGCTCTTTCTGATAATTGTTCTTACTGTTATTTGTATCTTCTTCTAGTCCTAGCCACTACCTCCTAACTTCAGAGACCTAGAATATTGTACTTCAAAGTCAAGTGACCTTGGTTTAAATTATGCCTCAGACATTTATTGGATCTTTGACTATGATTAAATAACTTATCCTCTTAGAGCCTTAATTTCTTAATTTGTAAAATGGTGATAAAGGTTATGAGAAAAATTTTGCTAAAAATAAAGGATATTCTAGAATATAATTATATATAAAGCATATTCTATAATATGATTATATTATAATCATATTATATATATAACATAATCATTATATATAACTGTAATGTATTATGCTATAGAATTATATATAACTATATATTATATATGATATAGTAATATTCTATTCTATAATATTCTGTTACTACTATATGGATTCTATTATTATTATATAGATTCTTAATTTTTGAACATTAGAGTTCTTTAACCATGTAAGACTAGATAAAATGTTTTAATTGAAGACTTTTAAAAACTATATAATGTGTTTGTCCTTTGTTCTCAAAAGAGGACCAGGAACTCAAGATGATGACATGACTTGCAGTTGACTCAGATTTGAGTGAGGGAGGGCTGTGCAAGGTCACCAACCTCACTTTCTTCTCCTGAGCCATCTGGGTACAGTGACCTGATATTCATCAGGATGACTGGAGAAGGCCCAGGATGCAATGTGTGACCCTGGCCCTTTCAGGCCAATTCTTAATCACATTCTCACTTTGAGTGAGACACACCCATTCTACAAACATTCTAGTGACAATGGAAAAAGTTTTTAACCTTTGTGGAATATGTTTTAGTGCTGAAACACCAATCTGAACCACATAGGAAAGAAAAAAAACATTTCTTCTAATAAGTCTAACGATAATACAGCTTGTATGTTTGTATGAGGATTGAGTTATAATTGGACCATTCTCTTTAAGCCAAAAAAATAAATAAATAAATAAAAGCCTTTGTTGGCTTATTAGCATGTTGGTGATCTGCCTTGGTGGCAAATTATCTTGGGGACACAGATGATAGTTTCAGCAGTTGTCAAAAAGTAACACTAAAATGTATGGTGGAGATTGTTTAGTAGTACACAGAGAATTTTTTACATCTTAATAAATCCTGATATTTTAAATAATATTCTGTCAGTATCTCAAATGCCTACCTTTTCCTGACATTTTCAAGAATATATTTTGCACCAAAGCAATTTTGCTATAGATACAGTATAGCTCTTGAGATGACTGTTGTTGAATGTTTTGTTCATTTACAGAGTGACAAATGGAGTAGGTTGACTTGTTCAATATTGGTTTAACAATGACAATGAAAAACTGCAAATATTTATAACTGATACTGAAGGGCTCTCTTAATTCTTTTATTAGTTTATTCCTACTAACCCCACTTCCTTTCTGTTAAGCAAATTTTAAAAACCAACCCTGAAAAATAGATCACTCAATGCATAGTTATATTGTCTGGCATATTAGCCATGTCCAAAAATGTGTCTCTGCAACTTAAGTTAATCATTTCTCTGTCATGAGGTAAGTGGCATGTTTCATCTTCATTCTTTTGGGTTTGTCGTTTAATTGATCAAAGTTCTAAAATCTTTCAGAGTTGAGTTTTTTTTGTAATGTTATCATTAGATAAATTGTCCTCTTGTGTTCGTTTCATTCTGCATCAGTTCATAAAGGTCTTCACAATTTCCTCTGAGGTTATGGCATAGTAATATTCCATTCTATTGATATGCCACATCTTGTCTAGCCATTTCCCAATAGAAGTACAACCTCTGAATTTCCACTTTGGGGGTAACATGAAGAGAGCTGGTATGAATATTTTTGTACATGTAGTTAGAGCCTTTCCATCTCTCTTTGATTTCCTTGTAGTATAAATTGTGTAGTGATCTAGCTGGTTCAAAGGGTGTGCATAATGTAATTTTCTGAGCATGTTTCTAAACTGCTTTCCAGAATGGTTGTATCAATTCACAGCGCCACCAGTAGTGTGCCAGGGTATCTGTTTCCCCCTACAGATCCTCCAATATTTGTCCCTTTTCTCTTTTGTCATCTTTACCAGTGTGATAGGTAGAAGGTAGAACTTTAAAGATGTCTTAATTTGCATTTCTCTAATTATTAGTGATTTTGGAGCATTTTCATAGAACTGTTCATAGTTTGACTTTTTTCCCTTGAAAATTACTGTTCATATCCTTTGATCATTTATCTGTTGGTCTTACGTATTTGAGTCAGTTTTTTGGAAATGATCCCTTTCTTGTACATTTGCAGATCTTTTTCCAAGTTACCTGTTTCCATTCTAATTTTTACCATATTTGATTTGTTTGTGCAAAGCTTCAATTTTGTATAATCAAAATGTGTCTATTTTAACTCATGAGATCTTCTCTATCGCTTGTTTAGTTATGAACTCTTTCCCTGTTCATCTTCCTTGCCCCTCTAGTTTATGATGAAGCTTTTTATATTTAAGTCATTTATCCATTTTTAGCTTATCTTGATATAGGATGTGAAATGTTGGCCTAAAGTCTAATTTCTGTCATCATGCTGTTGAATTTTTTCACAGTTTTTGTTAAATAATAAATCTTTCCCATACCCTATAGCCCAGGTCTTTGGTTTTAATGAATAGTATACTACTGTGTTTCCTGCTTTCCTTCTAATTTTGGCTGCCTTAGTTTTGTTTGGGCAAACCCTTTTAAATTTAATGTAATCAAAATTATCCATTTTACTTCCTGTGATCCTATCTGTCTCTTGGTTGGTCATAAACTCTTCTCTTATCCATGGATCTGAGAAGTAAAATTTCCCATGCTTCTCTAATTTGCTTGTGGCATCACTCTTTATGTCTAAATTATGCACCTTATTTTTACTTTTTCTTGGTTTGTGGTGTGAGATATTGAGCTATGCCTAGTTTCTACCAAATTGTTGACTTCTTTTTCCATCAATTTTTGTCAAACTCTCCTGCCCCCAAATCAAACTTTAGATTTCTGTGGTCATTTATTGCTTTTTTATTGTGTACTTAATCTGTTATTAGCCTGTACCAGATTGTTTTCATGATTACTGCTTTGTAATGTAATCTGAAATCTGGTACTGCTAGGGCTACCTTATGTCATATTTTACCCCATTGATTCCTTTGATATTCTTGACCTTTTGTTCTTTAAGATAAATTGTTATTATTTTTTCTAGCTCTATAAAATAATTTTTCTGGTAGTCTGAGTGGTATGGCATTGAATAAGTAAATTAATTTAGGTAGAGTTTTCATTAAAATGGCTATAATGTCTAAATTAACAGTACCAGATTCCCAAAAGAATATTTTATAGTACAAAAAAAAAAGAAATCATATGAAAGAATACAAAGTCAAGAATCTCAAAGGTACTAGTAAAAAAAAAGCATTAAACAGAGAGTGAGGGAGTGAGGTGGTCTGTCAATATCAGATTTCAACTATATTTTTATTGCACATCTATATTCATTAAAATGATATCATATTGCTATAGAAAATAAGATCAATCAGCAGAACAGATGAGGTATGAAAACACAAAAAAGCCTAGTAGTATATTATACTCTAATATTTTATTGCTTCTGTACTTACTTTGAATGGAATTTCTCTTTCTAATTCCTCTTGTTGGATTTTGTTGTTTATATTTAGAAATGCTTTTGATTTACGTGGATTTATCTTGAATCTTGCAACTTTGCTGAAATTATTATTTCAATAAGTATATCTTCACATCGTCTGCTGGATTTAAAGTTAGAACATGTGACATCAAGTCCCAGCTCTTCCCCTTACCAGATTCTTAAACAAGCCATTTAATTTCTCTTAGCTTCATTTTCTTCATATGGAAAAATGAACAGGTTGGACTAGATGACTTCTAAGGTCCCTTCCAGATCTAATAATATATGTTTCTTTGAACCTGTTATATGTAGAAAAAGAAATGGAAACACAGGCAGAAAGATGAGTTCATGGTTTAAGACCAAAGACTGTCTTTTTCCAAACTACAGGTTAAAATCAGTGAAATTTTGATACATACAATGAAATATGTGCCCTGATAATGTTCACTGTGTGTGTCTGTCTGTCTGTCCTGACCTGAGACAACTAAATGGAATTGCCTAAGCAAGATGACTTAAATTAGGAAAACATTTTTACATCAATGTATTGCTTTTAGTAGATAAAATTATTTTTAAGTAGAGCTGCAGTTCATTGAGAAACAGCATGGCCTAGCAGAGACAAGAAGACCCACTACCACATATTAGGGGAATGACGGTGGAATAAATTACAATTACTAATCTGTATCTTCCTCCCCCTCCCTCTCTCTCTTCTTCTTCTTCTCCCGCTTTCCATCTCCCCCTCCCCCTCTCTCATCTACTTCCCCCCCTTTCACTATTGTCATGGCTAATAATGACTGTTATTAAGGTATGACAAGAGTATCGTCTTCATATTGTTAACTAATAGTGATTTTTGATTTGCTTATATTCAACACTACTATTGTTGTTACTTCTGTTAGTATTCCTAGTCATCGGAAAAGAAATAAAGTTATAAAATTTTATTTTTGTTAAGCAGTTTATTTGAGAAGCTCTGTTCCAATGTGAAAATTTGGTTATAATGTTACATTTAGTGCTTACCTTAATTGCTAATTGAAATATACTATCTTGATTTTGTTTATTAGTTAAAAGAAATAAATTTATACATTAAATTTATTTTTCAATTTAATTAGAATTGAAAGTAAGAGTCAACCATATCTTTATGTAATCCTAAATTATAAATGTGTTCATTTTATCTTGCTATTGGTGAATTTTTATCAGTTTTTTGTGCAAGATTTCAACTGTACAGTGAAAGAAAATGCTAAATACATAGTTATATTGTTTAAGTAGTTCAAGGCAAAGCTTTTGGGAGAATCTATGAGGGAATGAAAAAGAACAGCATTGACAGAACAGAAGAAAAACCAACACTTATGTATGTAAGGGGGGAAAATGCATATGCCCTAAAGCATTATCTTTCAATGGTTCTATTTTCCTTTTTACTTTTATTTTCATTTTCCCACTCTAAAGTTAGCATTATGTTCTGTATATCAACTGTGGGTTTGGATTGTTTTGTTGTTTTTTTTTTAACATTTTCCTTTCATGAAACTACATCATTGTCTTTTCCCAAATTTTCTTCAGAGCTTGATCAAATCTTTGCATTTTAAAGTTTCAATTTTCATTTTTTTCATATAGTTCTTTCGATCTATTTTTTTGGATAAAATCATTTTACTTTATTTATTTTGATTTTACATTATCTGCATCTCCAATTTTGTTCTTTCTTTACCCTCTACCCAGGGAGCCATCCCTTGTTACAAATAAAAAAGGAAGAGTGATAAAAACAATAGTTTAGCAAAGCTAAGCAACCCATCAATCAATATATGCAGTGTATGCATTTAAAATTCCACACCCATTGTCCCTCAACTTTACATAAAAGAGAATTTTTTTTTAGCCAAGCTTAACCATTATCTTTAGACATTATTAAGAGTTTTTTGGGTTGTTTTTTTCTTTTATCCTAATTAAATAATTATGTTCATTTCCCCTCCCCTTCCCCCTTCTGTTACATAAAAATGATTTTACTGATTTTATTTGTAAAGTATTGTTTCCTCTTACTGGCAGCTGTACCTTTAGTGGTGTTGCTTGTGTGTGTTTGTGCACACGTATACATACATGCATGTAAGATTTCATTTAGATTTGACAGCTTTCAATCTAAAAATGGCAATTTTTAAATGTACAGTTTATATTTTTCTATGATTTTTCTGACTCTGAATATGTGGAATAATCTGAATTAACTATTAATGAGATTAATTTGTGTCACAGAAATTGTTTATATTCATAAAATGAAACAGAAAAGTCATCAAACCATGACAAGAAAGATGGATCATTCACTGAATATAATTACAATTTTCCCCCCAAAATAAAAGAAAGCAAGTGTAACAAACACTTTTTGAAAGCATTTTGTAATAGAAAGATTTATAGTAACAAACAAAATACTTTTTTTTACCTGAGATTATACCATTTATTTTCATTTCTTTGATACTTTTTTCTCATTATATTCTCCAAGGAGCAAATCCAAAATTTTACGTAGAATATTGTGACACTTCAAAGAAAATTGGATTCAAGGTCTGTTCTTTCATACCAAGTTACTTGCCATGGCAACAAAGAATGGTTAAAACTAGAACAGAGGAGACTTATTTAGATTTTATTCCTAGTAACTTACATTGTGTTCTTGCACAGTACAGTACACTCTTACATAAGGCTGTATATTGTTGAATTCTTAGAAAACAGAAAGGCAGTTATGAAAACATAATGTAAACTGAACAATGAATGGAAGAAATAAGGTTATATTATCAGGTGTTAACAAAATAGTAATACATACATACATACATGTATATATATATATATGTATGTATATAACAAGCTTATTTCTGTAGTGTACTTTGTGAAAATATGTTCTGTCTTATATTTCCTAAGAGTGCTAATCATAGATCATCGATATTCAAATAATGACTCTTTGCATGTAACCTACAATTTTTAAGATTTCTAATTTTAATCTTAGACAATGTTAGACTTTCCAGGATGTAAGATACTTAAGTTGGCTCTTTTGGTAAATAATAATTATAGCTGTGATTGCAGAGTCATATAATGTATGAGTGCAACACCTCTTGCCCTATGGCTGAGCTTCCAGAGATATCCAGGGTATGTAATATTGGCAGTCTCTTCTTGTACTTGGCAGGAGACTTGGCTTCTGAATACTGGGGAACACAGTAACTCTATCTACTAAGAAGTCAGGCTTGTAGAGGATTCTAAGACACAGTCCCACCAAGTACTGACTGACCTTAAAGGGCAGGACTGTACAGAGATTTTGAACTGTGTAATTACCTTCCTTCATCCTCAGAGTTCCTCTTATCCTCTGCTTCTCTGCCTGGACTAATTTTCCAGGGGTCAGAATATTCCTACCTTCTCTGTCCATGGGAAACTAAACCCTCAGTTGCCCACAAACCACCTTCCTCGATCTCTGCTCTACAGTCCCTCCTTCCTATCCACCTTAATTAACCCTTACTCCCCTAGTTTCCCACTCCAGATTTGCCCACCCCCTTCCACTCTGTCCTCTGGAAGTTCATGCTCAATAATTAAAACTTTATTGCTCTTCCTGTTTTTCCATTCTCTCACATTAACTGAGACTTGGCTCACCCTGCGTTATGACTGCATGGTCACCACTCTTACTAATTCACTGATCCCAGTGCAGGAGTCAAAACACATGTTGCTACTCCCTGTCACTTACAGACTCTTCCGCTTAGCATCCGTCAGCAACTTTTCTAAGGTTCTAGCTACACAAGTTTATTATTCTCTTCTAATTCTGGTGACCACTGTGTACCAGTTCCTAGCACATTCTTTCTTCTTTTCTTCTTCATTGAAGTGCCTTCCTGTGTCACCAAACCCTCTCTCTACACCATACTAGAGGATTTAGCATATACGTTAATGTCTCTTCCAATACCCTAACCTCAACTGTACTTGTTCTTTACCTATTTTTCATTCTTATTGTGACCTCTAGTCCCTTTACCACTTAGTACGTTTCCATTCCACAACCCATGCTCTGTCTACCTCCTCTTCCTTTCCAATGTCAACTCCTTGGTACACCAGTTTTGTCACTGCTTGTGCCTCAAGAAAGTCTAACCCTGAATTCCTCCCACCAAACCTCCTCTTCTCTCCTACTCACATATTGCATCTCTATCTATCTTGTTCAAGAGACTGCCCCTACAATCAGTTCTTCCCTTTCTCTCTCTACTAGTTAAGTCTCCCCCTCTCTACTAGTTTCTTCCTTGCTGCCTACAGACATGCCCACAGTCTCCCTCACTTGATTTTATCATTGTTGCTTAAATCTCCTGTACTTTTTAGCTGAAATACTTGAAAAAATTATGTACATTCAGTGACTTCAATTCCTTTGTCTCACTCTCTTCTAAACCTTTAAAATCTAGCTTTTGATCTCATTGTTCAATTGAAGCAGCTCTCTTAAAATTACTAGTGATTTTGCTTAATTCCAATTCTAGTAGACTCCCCTCAATGCTTATCCTTCTTGACCTCTCTGAAGCATTTAACACTGTAGACCACCTTCTCCTCCCCTTTGAGTTTTTGTGAAACTTCTTTACCTTAGCTCTTTTGCATGTCGGGGCTACTCCTCAGGCTCCTTTCCTGGATCTCCTCCTCTTTCTTGCCCACTAATTATGAGTTTTTCTTAAAGACTTTGCTCTCCTCTTTTCTCTCACTTGATTTCATCAGCTCTCAGAAGTTGTCATCTTCATGCAAATGAGATCTATAGATTCCAGATCTATATGTCAACCCTACTTTCTCTCTCTCCTGAGTTTTAGTCCTCTATTACCAACTGCATATTGGGCATTTCTATCTGGAAGTACCTTAAGCATCTCAAACTCAGCATGTCCAAAACAGAATTGATTGTCTTTCCTTCTGCTTATCCACTGATCTTCCAGACTTCCCTCTTATTGTTAAGGGCACCACTGTCCTTCTTGAACACCAGCTTTATAATGTCCATGTCATTTTTGATTCCTCATTCACCCTACATATATATTTAGTTACAAAACTCTTATCATTTCTTTCTTCACAACATCTTTTTATGTGCCCCTTTCTTTCAAGTAACCTAGTCACCAACTTCGTTTAATCAATCACCCCTGTGCTAAGTGCAGAGTATCCAAATAGAAAAAAAATGAAACAATTCCTACTTGCAAAGAACTTACATTCTAGGAGGAGGCACAATAAATACAAACCAATATTTGCAGCATATGAAATTAATAAATTAAAAATATGTGTGTATATTAGTGTATATATTTATTTTATATGATAATAGCATTTATGTAGCAACTATTCTGTGCCAGACACTATGCTAGGTGCTTTACAGTCTTATCATTTGATTGTGACAACAACCCTGGGTGGTAGGTGTTTTAATTATCCCAGTTTTACAGTCAAAGAAACAAAGGCAAACAGGTTAAATGACTTGCCCAAGGTTACATGTCTGTCTGTTAAGCCAGATTTTAACTCTGATCTTCCTGACTCTCAGCCCAGCACTTTGTCCATTATACCGCTTAGCTGCCTCTATAGTAGTGAAATGGAAGGGAGTGGGGAGTGAGGGCACTAACAGTTGGGGGAATTATTGAAGGTTTCATGTAGAAGGCTGTGCTTGAGCTGCTTCTTAAAGAAAGAAACCAAGGAAGGGAAGAAGAGAATACACACTAGTCTAGGCCCTCATTAATAGCTTGGACTTTGTAACTAGCCTTCTAATTGGTGTCTCTGAATTAAGTCACTTTCCATTCAATCCATTCTCCACACAACTAATTACTAAGTGATTTTCCAAAGTTTAGATCCAACCATGTCATTTCCCTCTGTGTAGCAACTCTGTGTAGCTTTGTAATGACTTTGAACTGAGAAATAGAAATGAGTATTTGTTTCCTGGGAATTCATTCTTTGGAAATTTTAATTTTTTGATTGATTTATAGTAGAATTTTATCACTCTGTGTCTTGTAGGTATAGAAATGTCCTTTTATCATTTAAGAGTTAAAAATATTTGAGATGAATAATCCTAAGTTATCCTTATCTTCTCACTTGATTGAAGGCATTTTTGCCCTGTGGGAAGTTCTTAGGACTTTTCACATTGTACATTAGAAATTTTCCAAGGATGGGTTGAAATTTTCAATTAAAAAAATTATCAGTCATTCATGTAGCATTTATTAAGTGTCTACTACATGTCAGATGCTGTTCCAAGTGCTAAGGATACAAAGAAGGGTTTAAAAGACAAAACAAAACAGTGCTTGATCTCAAGTAACTGAGTCTTAATGGAGATGACAACATGAAAACAACTGTGTACAAACAAGCTGTAAACAAAATAAATTGGGTCTGTTCTCAGAGGGAAGACATTTAAATAATCTTAGTGAGGATCTGGAAAGGCTTCCAGAAGAAGATGGGGTTTTAGCTGAGACCTGAAGGGGAAAAGGGGAGAGGTAGAAAGTGTAGGAAGGGATGTCCATACTCAGATAATAGCCAGTGAAAAGGTTCAGGAGTCAGGAAATAGGAGTGTCCTATACAAAGACCAAGTGTAAGAAGACTAGAAAAGTAGCCAGGTTATCAAACAGGAAAATTCATATTTCATTCTGAACGTAAGAGAAAATAATAGAAATTGAAGCTTATTGAATGGGAATTGGAATGGAGGGATATGGTCAAACTTACATTTTAGGAAGATCAGTTTGGCAGAGTAGAGAGTGGATTGGATTGGGGAGCTGAGGGGCTGTTAAATCACTCTTTTAAAAGAATGAATTGTACAGGTTTTCTGTTTCTGGTCTATGGTTAAAGTTTGGTGATGTTGATATATAAAAATAACCTTTTAGAATAAAGTCTGAACTTGAAAATTATAATAATTTGCCCCTCATATTTCTTACCAGACACATACTCATCTTCCCTTGTAACTGTCCTCTCTTGGACAAATCATCAATAACAATGCTTGTACTTCAAGACTTGGGAATTCTAAATACATAACTGCAATTTGCAAAGATTACTGAATCTCAGTTAATGTCTGTTCTGGGAAATTGAAGGATACATTGGAACAATTTCTATCTTCTCTCATGAGAAAGAAACTAGAATAAAGTTTCTCAGTGCTCTGCTGAAGCGGGGCAGTGTTTACAGGGCAGAAAGGCAGGTTTGTTAATAATACCTGACATGAGAAGCACAAATAATTAATCCTTGTAAATAATCTTACTATAACTCAAGTCTTTGTAAAAAATAAATAAACAGGTGTGTACTGTTTTTTTAGGAGAATTAGACTTGTATAAGCATTGCAGTGTAAGAATTGCATAATTACTAAGAGAAGACTTTTCCCCATTGGTTACTGGTTTGTTGTTGTTTTAACTTCTTTCTGTTAATAGACTCTCACACATTGGGTAGCACTTCTCTGGAGCATATGAGAAGACAAAAACAAGAATCTAATGAAATTAAAAGGTGTCTGCTGGTTGAGAACCACAGTAGTGGAAAGAGCAACTCTCAGTCCACTGAGATGGTCCTAGTATTTGTAAAGAGTTCTTGCATATTCCTTTGCATTCAGTATCTATATAATGTTAGAAGAAACCTTGGAGCCATCCTTGATTTTTCTCTTTTCTCATTCCCATGTTCAGTCAGTCAGTGGATTCCTCCTATACAACATTTATCACATCCATTGTCCTAGTTTAGGGTCTCCTTCCTTACCTGGGTACTGACTTCCTTGCTGTTCTTCAACCACGACATTCCATCTCTGTACTCCAGGAATTTTCACTGACTGTCCTATATGCCTAGCATGCTCTCGCTTCTGCTCTTTGCCCACTGACTTCCTTCAAGTCCCAGTTAAAATGCCACTTTTCCTATTCCTGATCCCACTATCCCTTAATTCTGATGCCTTCCCTCAATTGATTATTTCTAGTTTATCCTATGTATGGCTTTTTTGTACATACATCATTGCAGGCATGAGCTCCTCTAAAGCAGGGAATGTAATTTTACCTTTCTTTGTATTCTTGGTGCTTAGCACATTTTCTGTTGGTTAGTTCTTAATAGATGCCTATTCACAGAGTTCTCTAAGACTAGCTTTTACTACCATTTTGTCTATATGTATCCTGTATGTGACTATTTACATACTTTTAAATCTGCAACATAAGAAAGTGAGTTTCTTGAGGTCAGGGACCATTTTTTTGATGGATTCTTTGTATCCCTAGTGCTTAGCATGGTAAAATTATTAGATTCTTCTTGATAGACCAATTAAGAATTTTTCTTGACTTAATTTTGTGATTTTTTTGTTAAATCAAGTAACTTTCAGAAACTTTAAAATAGAGCTACAAGTCATAAATTCTGCTAAAAGTTTGTAAATGTTTCTGTTTTATAGATCTAACATGAATCATACTAATAAATCCATTCTCTAAAGTTTAAATTTATGAATCATTATAAAGAGCATATGACTACAAATCCATACTAATTATTATGTTTGTAAGTTATCATTTTTCACCTGTTTCCCATGGAGAATCAGGGTATAGAATTAAAGCCTAGAGCAGTGGTTCTGCAGGTTTATGTCATGATGCCAACTTTTTTTTAAAAAAAGAGCAAACAAATAAAATGTAACCCTTCCCTCTGCTTTTCATAACGTAATCATCACACATAATTTTGTTAGCTTATATTTTTTAAATAAAATAATTTTTGGTAATTTTATAACAATATATAAAAAGTATATAATAAAGGTGAAATTCATTGTCATTGGTTCATAGAGTTTAAGATGGAGGGAACCTTTACTATCAAACCAAGCCTACCCTCTTTTTTATAGCTAAAGAAACTGTTACAGGAGAAATATCTCTTCTCTGAGATCATGTGGTAGGTTCCAAATATATATTTACCACAGTGCAGAAATTATGAAGGTAAAAACCTAGGTTTTATTATTATACTTAAACATTAGTGCAGGCCTCAGAGAAAACCTGAACAATTATGAGGATTCCGATAAGGCTTCTTGTAGGAAAAATTACATCAGACTGATGGAGAAATAATTCATTTATGTATTGCAATCTTGTACCTTCCTCTTAGGCCATAAAAATTAAAGAGAAGATAGATCCATAATCCCATGCTTCCTTCAATGTCATAAAATTTGAACAAATTTAGTTAAACAGTCATAATCTCATACATCCCTTGGTCAAACAAACTATAGATAAATTAAGTCAGATTACAGATTAAATTGCATTTACAGTATGGGCAGCTAGGTGGCACAGTGGATAGAGCACTGGGCCTGAAGTCAGAGAGGTTTATTTTCTTTAGTTCAGATCCTAGGCAAGTCACTTAACTGTGTTTGCCTTAATTTCATGCTCTGTAAAATGAGCTTGAGAAGGAAATGTCTCACCTCTCCAGTATCTTTGCCAAAAAAACAACAGAAAACCAAACATGGTCACAAAGTTTTGGATTCAACTGAAGAACAACAAAAAAAATTCATAGGCTGATTGAGGAGGGAGATTTACATGTTTTCAAGGAATCAAGGACAGTTAAGATTATTCCTTTGGCTTCTTGTCTATGGAAATTTTAACATGGTTTTGGTCAGGTGAGGTTAATATTAACCAAAAAGGAAATAAAAAAAATCACCATAACTGAGGCCCATAGAGGTTAAATGACCTTGACCAAAGTCACAAATATAATTCAAGGCTTCTATCTCAAGCAAACAAGAAAAAATAACTGAAACATTAAATAAATGAGTTTTACATAGTTTGCAAAATTCTTCACAAACATTATTTCATTTGATATTCATGCCAACCCTCTGTGATAGGTACTATAAATATTATTCTCTTTTATTCATTATCTTCTCCCCCCACCCCAAAACCTTCTCCCTATTACTGTCAATTATGCCACCTTGAAGTGGTAAGGAAACTGAGGATCAGGGAACTTAAGTAAGTCAAAAAACATTTTAAGTGCCTACTATGTGCTGTAGCACTACGCTAAGCATTGACGATTAAAAAAAAAAGTTTAAAAAAACCAGACTGTACTCAAATAGTTCAGTCTGGTGGGGGAGACAACATGCAAACAAATATGTTCAAACCAGCTTTAAACAGCATAAATAGGAAATAATCAGGAGAGGGAAGGAATACATTAAAATCAAGAGAGATTCAAGCTTGGGGGACAGTCAGAGAAAATGTCCTGATCAAGGGGTTAGGGAGTATTTTGTTTGTGGAACAGCAAGGAAGCAAGTGTCATTGGATTGAAAAATACAGGAGGAAGGTGTAAGTTGTAAGAAAACTGGAAAGGCATGTGGGGAGGGAGGGGATAGTTTATGAAAGGCCTTGAATGCCCAACAGAGGATTTTTTCATTTGATCCCTGGATAGAGGGTCACTGGAATTCATTGAGTAGAGAGGTAATGGTACTGAACCTGTGCTTTAAGAAAGTCATGTTAGTACCTGAATAGATGAGAGAGACAGGCAGACCCATCAGGCTGTAGGCTGTTGCAGTAATTGAGGCCTGAGGTGATCAGGACCTAGAATGATGATCTTGTCAGAGAACTGGGGCTGGGGGGCGGGGTGGGGTGGGGGCGAAGATATTTGAGAGACGTTTCAAAGGTGAAATTGGCCAACCTTGACAACAGCTTGGATATGGAGGGCAGGATGACTCCAGGGTTGCAAGCTTGGATGACTGGGAGAATGGTAGTGCCCTGAACAGTAATAAGCAAGTTTGGAAGGAATGAGGGTTTAAGGTAAAAGATAATGAATTGTTTTGGACATGTTGAGTTTAAGATGTCTACTGAACATCCATTTTTAGATGTCTGAAAGACAATTGGAGATAGATGTGAGACTGAAGGTCAGCAAAGAGGTTAGTACTTGCCCAAGGCCATACATTTAATAAATAGGTCACTTTAAATTATTTAGGATCCTCTTTTTGCCCCACAGTTTTGCTTCTGAATTGTCATAGTAAAGGAAAACTCATATTTTTGACTTTGCTAAGAGCTTATCACTAACTTGAAAGTACGTCCCTGACACACACTGGTTGTATGACCCGGAAAAAGCACTTAAGTTTTTAGTACCCTTGTCTGGTCTCAGTCTCTAAGATTAAGGTAGAGAGAAAATGCTCGCTGCCCTGCATGGGTAAGGAGGAGTCGTCCAGATATGGGAATTCTACCTGCTGTTGACATCATAGGGCCAGCTCCTGTCTCTGCTCTGCCGTAATCATCACTATTAAATTATCTTGGCTAATTATAACTCATTTGTTAATCTAACTTACTTAAGTTATACTTCTTTGCAACTTGTAACATTTCTTACTGTGGAGACAGGAAGGAGGACATTTTAAGAAGATCTGGGCTCAAATCCTAGCTCTGACACTTAGTAACCTTGGGTGAGTCAGTGAGCTGATCTGTGTCCTAGTAGCCCTCCCTCACTCAAAACAAAGTCAAGTGCAAGTCATGTCATCATTTCTCTGATGGCGTGGTCTTCTTCAGCAACGAAGGACAAGCACACACAACCAGTGTCCCAGTATTTTCCTGTATAAAATAAGGGTGGTGGTACCTGTAAGGCTCTTTCTAAACTCAAACTAATGTTAATAGAAAGAAGGGTTTTATTGTTGCCAGTTTTATCAAAAATATTTATTTTATGAAAGAATTCTGGTGCTTTCCTTTCAGCCCTAAATATCAGAGCTTCACCTAGGAGCTTCACTGCTCCTGTAAAGCAAACAGTGGAAATTAGAAGCTGTTCCTGCTCCCAGGATATGAATATATTCAGCTCCTTTCTCTTTGTCTTCTCACCTTGGAGAGCTCCCAGGTTCTAAACACAGCAGTTGTTTAATTCTTCTTTCCTTCAGGAGTCTTTACAGACAGAAGTGTTCTTTGAGTCATTATTTCTATTGCATCTTTTCTTATTTAATTTTGCCTTACTCTGTGTTTTTGTTGTTTTCACATTAAAATTTGATCTCGGTCCAACACATCTCACATCCTCTCTGGTTAAAACTTAATGTAATTAAAATTGAGGAAATCTTAAATTTAAAAAAAGTGTTGCTCCAAGTAATTACATTTTTAAGCTCACAAATACATATCAGGGTTATTCTAACCCCAAATTTTGTTTTTACATCTTCAGCAAAGAGCAGTGAAGTTAGGATCCCACTGGTATCTTCCAGTCTTCTAGAACATTGTTTCCTACCTGCAAACCTTTATGTACTCTTTCATATGGGCTATATGTGTGGAAAATAGTACAGAAACAGTTACAGCTCATGCGATGTTTGACCACAATGGCTATCTAAATGAATAAGGAGCAATTACTGAATTAAAATGTTCATTCTTTTAGCTTTGACAGCACAGTTTTGATAGTAAGTTAAAGTCAAATAGTAGATGAAGTTATTGATTAAATTTTTTGTGTCTCATTGTATCTCATTCCCTTTCTAATAAGAGTTCCAGCTAATTGGAATCAACACTTAACAGGGGCAAATGGGGAATGGATTGTTATATTTTTTTAACCTCTACCAGTCCTGTTTTTGCCATATGCAAACTGTGAGAGACAGCAAAAAGTTAGGTTTCCACAGAGTTACTAGATGATAAAGTTGCTGAGAATAAGTCAGATAATAAGAAAGTTAGCAGACAGCAAATGAACTCAACCAGTCAGGAGACAGAGAGTGGCCTTCAGAAAATTTCAAAGTTCTTGATAAAGGGGACCAAATCTTAACTCAGGGAAAATGACCTAGAATAACCAGGAGAAAGCTTTTCTTTACTGCACTTGCTTAATGAACTTCATGCATATAAGCAGACACAGCCTGCGTAAAATTATCCCTCTATTTTCTGACCATGGGTCCTATGTTGAAGCATATTTGGAAGGGGGGAATCACACCACAGATGGTTATGTAATGAGCATGTAGAGAAGATGGTGACCTAATGGAGAGCAGACCAATCCATCTCCTCATGGGAGCATTTGTCCTGAACTAACAGTATAATTCTGTATCCAGTACTCCCTCCTCCTGCAGAGAGGGTTGGAGTCCACTGTGGCCAAGGCCTTCAATTCCTGTGATATATCTGCTCTGATAAATTTTCCTTGATACCTTTTTGTGTGTTAAGTATGTTTCTAACACAAACCCTTACTAGATCATTCTACTGCCCTCTGGATTATCCCCCATACCTGCTTCCTTCTAAATCTTGAATTTCTCACTTCCGTATTTACATCACCATTACTACTCTAATTAGAGGAATAAAACTTATTTGCTTGTGAATAGAATGCCTTTCTGTCATCTATGTGGGCAGAAATTCCCTACCCATTCTCTTTACTGGAGGTCAGACTGAGATACCCATATCATCTTGGCTGAAAGCAATGTTTACATTTCATAAAACTGGCTAGTAAGGAAAGTTTCTGCCCTTATATTTTTACATTATGTTCTACATGCTTATATAATATGTGTCTATGGGTTGCTTTGCAAATAGTGTACTCTCTTAGCAGCAGACATATCATTTGATTAAAGAAATAAAAATATTCTAGCACAATATGGTCCACAAAGGTTTATATATTTTATAGCTATTGCTACACCATTCTTATAGGTTTTATGAGTTGCTGTGTCCCATAAAATTAATCTCTGTGTACCTTAGACTGATCCTTGGAGGACAGTCTGTCACCACAGCTATACTCATAGCCTTTCTAATTTGTCAGGACTTGCCCAGAGCTTGCATTCTTCTGGAATAGCCTTTTAGAACCCAGGACCAGAGTCATTGGAGTAGAACTTTAATGAAAGTAGTTGCTGATGTTCACAAAATAATATATGGTTTGTTTTTTTTCCGGTAGGAAAAGTCATCAATAAAGATTTGCGTCATTATCTGAGTCTTCAATTTCAGAAAGGCTCAATTGATCATAAACTCCAGCAGGTGATCAGAGACAATCTCTACTTGAGAACCATCCCATGTAAGTATACGAGTGCAATGATGAAGACGTAAGCATTCTAGTTAAACTAAAGACATATAGATAAAAGTGAATAAAGGCTGCAGTTCTGTTAGAGATTGGAACATCCTCCACCCTACTCCCTAACCCCTGAGATTGACCATTGGGCTGCAAGAAACTTTTGAAGAATTTAATTGTTTTAGAAAATTGGAAAATTTTTGATTGTGAAGAAAAATTGGCATTATTTATACAGTATTTAAGATAAAGCAGTCATATTGCTTTCCAGTCTTTACTTCTCCTCATTGATTTGCATAAATGAAAACGTTTATTATGTATTTGCTATGAGCACTGTGCTCAGCTCTGCAGATAGAGTTACAAAAACAAGATAGTCCCTGCCCTCAAGGACCTCACATTCTAGTAGAAAGAGATAACACATAAAATCAGAGTTGAAAACAGAAAAGGGTGTTTGCTTGGGAAATCTTACCTAGTGAGTAGAACTTTTGAGGAGTTGATTAACATGCCTTTTACATAAGCAATAGTAGTATTGATTTGATATTTGTTCCTAGAGAAAGAAAAAAGTAAACAGGGATTCTCAGGGAAACAAGCAGCAGGACAAAAAGCCTGGGGTGTCTGGGTGAGGGGTGGTATAGAATCATGGTCCACAGTTGGCTAAGTTTAAAAATTTCTTGAAAACTATCTACAGGTTTAAAACATTAAAATTTTGAGTTAGACCTTATTTTGAATCATACTTCATATATAATCATACCACTTAAAAGCTTTATGACCCTGGGCAAGTCACTTAATCTCTATGATGCTCAGTTATTTATTTGCTGGGCTCAGTTCCATCTAATATATAAAATGAGGATGTTAATAATTACTGTACCTACCTTAGTTTCTATAGGTTTGTTGTGAGGATTGAATGAAAATATCTATGTAGTACTTTGCAAATCTTAAAACACTATTCAGGAAGCCAGTTGACAGGCATTATTACCTCTTTACTCTGTCGCAGTCAGTACGATATATAAAAATCAGTTATTATTGCAATAACTGAAGACAAGCAGTATATATGGTACAATTCAAATGTAAAGGCAGACAGGATACTTTTCTGTCCCTGGAAGAACTTTTTTTTTTTCATAAAAAGGGGAAGAATTCAGGGCCTTCTTTTTCTGTGGACTTTAAAAATTTTTCCTTTATTCTAGAAGTTGGTGAGCATGTTCTTGTCTTCCAGAGATGTTAATTGATGGGGCAAGGGGAGGAAAGCTTTTTATAGCACCTACTATTTGTTAGGCACTGTGCTAAGTGCTTTTTAAGAATATTATCTCATCTGAGGTAGATGCTATTATTATGGCTACCTTACATTTGAGGAAACTAAGGTAGCAGAGGTTAAATGACTTGCCCAGACACACAGCGTCTGAGTCCAAATTTGAACTTAGGTCTTCCTAACTCCAGGTTCAGTCCTCTATTTACTGTGCTGCCTGGAAACATACTCATTTCATGAGCATACATAAACATTTGAAAATCTTTATGTTCTTAAATAATTATCATCAGATAAAGGAATTTTAGACTTTATGAACATGTATTAGAACACTTTGTTTTCCTTTTTTTTCCTCAGTGCTTAGCACAGTATGTAGCATGTGGTAAATACTTAGTAAATGTTAGTTGATTGACTAACTGACTGACTATATCTGTTTGCAACTGAGGTAGAGTAACCAAATAGGTCTTGGGAATTGAGTGGATTCAGGAACTCAGAAGTTTGGATATTTGAGGAAGCAACAATGTGTATGTTAAAGTTACCTGGAATGATGGCAAGAATTGGGGTGAACTAGGCACAATTCAGTGAATTCACAATGAATTCACATTGAGAAATGAGGGAGAATGTCTGGGGAATCCTCAGGATAAATCACAGCTACCAGAGTCGTAATTGGATGATAAAATTTGTATTGATTGAATCTCAGTGAATAAGAAGTTACTGCAGTGAAGAAAGGATCAAGAAGTGGCAGTGGGGATGTCGTGGTAAAAGAAGGGCACTAATCACTTAATAGAAGGAATAGTGTCAAGGTAACCTTGCATTTTTGTTGCATTTTTATCTTAAGTACTTCCTAGGTTCTCCTTTGCTGAGAGCACTAAACCTAACTAAAGTTAGGTTTTTCACTTAGAATATGCTCATTCTACATATGCAGCCATCCCCTCCAGCTTAGTCCCTCATCTCTTCTCAGCAGGATTATTAGACTAGTCTATTAGTCGGACTTCCTAACTCTAGTTTCTCTCTGTTTCAAACTAAAATTTTAATTCCATCTTCCAAAATTTGCCAGTGATTTTCCTAACTTACAGGTCTGAATATGTCAGTCTCATTTCCTATCACCTGTCTGATGGAGCAAAAACAATCATTTTGATTTGTGCATTTAATGAAGTTAGTTTTATGTTAAAATCTTAGTACTCCATAAATTTTAGAAATAATTTCAGAGACTATTGTCTAAGTAGTAATAATTGGATGAATGAAAAAGTAAGCAAGAAAATGCAAAAAGAAACTGTTCTTTCTTGTAGAGGGTACACTCTTTATATAGCTTAGTTCAAAACACATACTGACACACTCCGAGTCTCAAAAGTAATATCAGAGATGGAATTTGAACCTGTCCTCCAGACTCTAAGCCTAATACTCTTTTTGTGAAGACTGTCCAGATCAATCAATTTGAACATTTTATGAATTAGTTTAAAAAAATAATAATCTAGAATTCTTTCCTTCTTTTCTCATTGGAATATGACAAGTCTTCCAGAATTTTCCTTTTTTTTTTTTTTTTTTTATGCCTTCACATGCACACAGAATGTAGTGCTTGGGAGGTACATAATAGCTAGTATTTATGGCGCACTTTATAATTACTATCTTATTTGATCCTCAGAACAACCCTGGGAGGTGGATGCTGTTATTAATCCCACTTTATAGATGAGGAAATTAGGGCAGAGGAAGTGACTTGCTCAGGGTCCCACAGCTAGTAAGAGTCTGAGGCCAGTTTTGAACTCCGTTTCAAATCTTTAGGCCCAATGATCTATCTAGTTGCCCTAGTATCAGTAATATGGCATGGGGGCATAACTGATGAGGTTTTGGTTTTTTTTCCTTTTATTACTGGGTTTTATCCATTATATCATCTCCTTTTCCCAGTTAGCAGAGATAATTGAGTTATTTGTTGAAGTTTATAAGTGTTGGTTCTTAGGCAATTAAATTTCCCATGACATTCAGACTCAGCTTTCCAATCTCTGTAGTTTCAAATTTCATAAATTTATATGTTTATCTTTATTTTTAAAATTCTTTTTTCTCATCTATACATTATTTATTGTCCTAGTTTCACTTGGAAATTTCAGTTGAAGACTTTTTTGTGAGCATTATTAACAGTATTTTTGTGAGCATCATCTCAGGATATTTTGTAAATTAAGACGTGTTTTATAACCTAACTTCTCTCTTTTCCCCCTTTTTAGGCACTACAAGAGCCCCCAGGGATGGAGAGGTTCCAGGGGTAGACTATAATTTCATTTCTGTTGAGCAGTTCAAAGCTCTAGAAGAGAGTGGAGCATTGTTAGAAAGTGGAACATATGATGGTATGTGACCCAAAAACATTTCATATCTAGGAGTATATCTGAATAACAGAAAACACCTTAGACAAAATTTGATCAGTGAAATACCAAATATTTCTAAATTTTTACTTCCTTTAGAGGGCCTTTTTTCTTCATTGAGATGAATTTGGTAAATTGCCCAAAACACTGAAAAACCAAGGGAACTTATCTGTGATGCAGATTAGAGTAAGCATAAGCAGGAAAACATAATTAGTAGTGATTTAAATGGGGGAATAAAATGAAATTAAGTTCTGTTTAATTTTAGTGACCAAGCTTGGCTTTGTAGAGAAATGACTATATAATTCATACTGACATATAGTTTTCAGGTTTCCAAAGTACTTTCTCCAAAGTAGTCTCTAGGTAGTGTAGATATTATGTCCACTTACAGGTGAAGGAACTCACATTCAGAAGTAAAGTGATTTACCTGAAGTCACACAGCTTATAAGTGTCAGAGACAAGATATATGGCATTGCATATGGGTCTACATACCCAGAACAATTAGCATTTTTCCATTTGTAAGAAATACTAGCAGTTTATTTCTCACTTTAGTCAGATTGCTGTTTTGGCTTTGAATTTTGGGTTTGAGTTAATTAGGTGAAGGCAAGTGTATTTTGTATATTGTAAACTATCATAAATGTAGGTTGGTTGTCTAAAAATCACAACCTTATCTTGATTGTAGAAAGTTAACTTCCCAAAACATGTTATGAGTGTTCTGCCAAACAAGAAGTTAATGGAATTGCCCGTTTCTCATTGTGTAGTAAGGATGTGATCATTCTAGAACTGAGAAGATAGTTGTACTTTTTATAACAGGAAATAGAGAAGAAGCACAAGGTTCCATTCCCCTAATGCAGTTTGACTGAGATGAGTACATCCTCATCAAAGAGGAAGCGGATTGCAAATATTTTCAAAGCATATTATAACAAGGTCACAAACTCACACTGAACTTTTGGAATTGGCAAACACAACTTCCTGGAGCAATCAGAAAGGTTAAAAATAAGTTTGTGCTAAAGGATGTGTTGATTGTAATCAAAAATGACTTCTCTCTGGATGGAGTTAAGATCCACCAGTGCATTCAGAAGGCCCTCCTTTATGTGCCACATCCTCATGTGAGAACTTAGTCAACAGTGTTCTAGGAAAGAAGCATCAAACAAATGACTAAGTCATGGAGAGGTTTATGATGACAATTCAAGACTAGATCAATGTCACCAGAAATTTCTGAAAGATCAACTCTCCTAAAGAGGCTGGACTTTATGATCAAAGTACACCGAAAGAAAATGGTAGAACCTGCATAACGTATCACTGCAGGATGAAACAATTGTGCTATTACAGAGTAAAAGTATACTTTGGAAGCAAGCCTTGTCCATAATTGCCTGGACATAACACTGATCCCTGAAACTTAAGAACATTGTTTTATTAAATGTTGCCATTCTAAGCATTTATAACCTCCAGATTCCATGAAGTAAAAAGTTCTCCAGGTAGAGAGCTAGTATAGCAAAGAAGATAAAAATAATGCATGTCATTTCTGTTATCCTGTTTTCTCCTGGAGGTTCAGTGGAACCTATATCTTACCTAATACTTCTGGCAACCAAAAAGCTGATTTTTAAATCAGTGTAATCATCTGTAGAACATTAAATATAAAGAAATGAGAAGATAGTGATTTTTTCTGGGATCCTTTCTAGCTCAATGCCATCAAAAAAGATAAGATGGCATTAATCATAACTGGCAGTTTTAGGTTGGCAAAGAGCTTTGTATAGGTTATTATTTATTTACCTTCATAATAACCCTGTGTGGGTGAGTACTGCAAACTTTATCCTCTTTTTATTGATAAATTAACTAAAATTTAAAGAGATTAAGTCATTTCCCCATGGTAAATTAAACCTATGTCCCATTTTAAGTTTAGTATTCTTTCCACTAAACCATTCATTCTCTTTATCCTTCTTGATTCTTCACTACAAAGGCATCATTTTCTAGAGAAACATCCCAGTATCAGCATTTTTTAACATTCTCATGTTTACTTCTTATTAACTCTTTGCTGTACTCCCTGATCAATTCTTCTTCACCAAACTGACTGACTTCAGTTTATCAGAACACTTTGAGCCATTGTGTCTTGTTGCCTGTCCCCCCTCACCTCAAAAAAGCAACTAAGAGAGTACCAGTAACTTCCAACCTATATATCTATACAAAATCTTTGAGAATCACCCATACAAAAAATCAAGGGCATCTCCAGTGAAGGTATTGGAGGGATAAAAACAGGATTTTGTAAGTGATATTCTTATAACTTATTCTTTACTCTTTCACAATTAACTAAACAAAATAGAGAATATAAAATCTCAATGTGCATTATTGTTGATTATGGAAAACATTTGATTCCAAACAACCTTATGATGTCTTGTAACAAGAAATGTCACATCCAAACATCAGAAGCATTCAAGATATCTTGAAAGATGTAACAAAAGAAATAACTGTTTAATGGCTCTCTGATGAAGCATATAAAACAGGGAAATGTATACTTGACAAACATCTTTACTATGATGAAAAAGATCTACTATAGAGGCCAAGTTTAAGAATGATATTGATAGCAAGATTCTTTCTCCAGATGCCAATGACATTTTATTGACTGCATCAAGCTCCTGAACATTGCAAGCCTCCTGGAAGACATCTTTAATCACTCAAAAGAGTTTGGCTCTTCCATTCACACAGAAGATAACAAGTAGATGAAGAATGTCTGTTCACCAGATTACAGCATGAAGTTCTTGTTCATCAGTGTGTGTGTGTGTGTGTGTGTGTGTGTGTGTGTGTGTGTACACACACACACACAAAATAGTACAGATGGAAAATTAATTAGACCCACAATTGAATAGGAGGATGAGGCTGAATTTCCTTTGGGAAATTGCAGTGCTTCTTCAATAACCCCAAATTACCACTGAAAAGTAGAAGTAGAGGTCTATCTCTTGAATATTGGTATTGTACGAGTGTCACTGTACAGCAATAATAGATGAAATAGGATAGTCTTTGAAGAATCAAAATTCATATTATAGAGGGCGATGAGGAGCAGGAACAGGAGTGTGAGTAGACAGCAATGTAGCTAATGAAGAATTCTGAAGAACAGGAATGAAAGATTAACAAGGAATAATATGAGAGGAAGAGATAATAGGTTCGTCATGTGATGTGGGCAAAGGATGACAAGGGGCAGAAAAAATTGTGTCTCTAGTACCTATTCAGTGCCAGGTGAAAGCAAGGAAAGGTCCTTACCCCTTTTAGTCAGCCCCTTGTGGTGAATCTATGGGAAGACATGAATGAAGGTTGCATTAAGATGGGCAATGATGGATGGATTTCAGTCTACATTATTGGAGGGCACTTCCAGATTGATAATAGCAGAGCTCCATTGGAGCATTTGACAGTTTTATATGGTCCTTAAATTTCATGCAGAAGCAGCTTTTTGGATAGTTCTTTCTTTTGTGACTTTAAATTCCTTCAGTGAAAGCACCCACAGTCCTCAGTGCTGTTTTATTCTTCCCTTTCCTTTTTTTTGTCAGATAATTTGTACATTCTTAGTTTCCTTTAACTGACTGTTTTTATTATCTCACGTAACATATCAAAAAGTTCACATATCATAACTTCTCTTATCTCATCACAATGTGTCATCATTCCAGCTCTCTATTTAACTTGCAAACTCAAATCCTGTTCTTCATCTTCACTGTGACCCTTCATGTCTTTTCTAAACCTTCAACCCCGCACTGACTGCACTCTCCTACCTTCCCCATCTTGAGCCCTTGGTGAACCAGTTCAGCTCTACACTGTCCTTTTTTCTTAAGTCTCTTAATATTTTATCCTTTCAATGATCTAGCCTTTCCAGGTTCCAACTTTGGGTAACTCCCATCATAAGCTCAACTTTGTTTCTACTACAGAAATCCTACTGACTGGTTCCATAAAGATTTATATTGTATAATCTCAACGAGGTCCTCACTGCAGCAAGGCAATCCTTTTATACCTCCCTAATTGATTCACTATCCTACTCACCATAGTGGCTCCTTCATACCACCTCAAAACTTCCAGGATTCTTCCTCCCACCTTTTGAACTAAGAACCTGGCTTCACTGAAAAACTGAAACTCTTCTCAGAAGGTTACTTCTTCAGTGCTTCTCCTCATTTCACATCACCTGGAAGACTTCTATTTCCTCCTTTTCTGTCTTACATGAGGAGGTAACCCTTCTCCTTGCCAAGGCAAATGCCTGTACTTGCACAAGTCATCCCATTCATTCCCATCTTCTCCAGTGGATTGCCCCCTCTATCATCCTCACTCTCACTTATCATCACTCTCTGTCTATTAACTGCTTCCCTACTACCTACAGATAGGACCATGTTTCTCCTTTAACCTCAAAAAGCCCTCACTTAATCTGTACATCCTAACTATCCCTCCTTTTGTGGCTGCACTCCTTGAGGAGGCCATGTGCAGTGAATATTTCCACTTTCTTTGCTCTCACTGTTTCCTTAATGTCTCTCATATCTTCCCCACTTCTCTCCTTTGACATTGCTGGCACTGGAACAGGCTTGAGCATCTCAGCTGCTGATGGGTCTCTCTGCCTCAGGTTTCTCCCCACTCTAATCCATCCTCCACTCAGCTGTCTTTTTGATCTTCTTAAAACACATGGAGTGACCATGTCACTCCTCTACCCAATAAACTCTAGTGGCTCTCTGTCCCCTCCAAGATCAAGTATAAAGTCTTTAGTTTGGCATTCAACGCTTTTAATAACTGCCCCTTCCTCCCCAACCTTTACAGGTTTCTTACACCTTACTCATCCCCATAGCCAAGGTGGTAACGCCAATGTGATGCTGAAACAAGCTGCTATGAATATGCATACGTATTTCCAGGGTAAATCTGCAAAATACAATAAACTCTCTTTCTCAAAGGCAAAACCAAAATATTTTAGAATACCATGAGGTAAAATTTAACAGGGTACCTATCACTAATCCAGGGAGCACCAACATCGTAAACCTTCTTCCTGTCAGGCCTCCCCACAAAAACAAGTTCCCCTAAACAAATTCCTAGTCCAAGCTCCATGTGACCCAAGCTCCATGTGGTCACAGGTTCCATGTGTTAGGCCTTCTGTTGTACACAGTGCCACTGGCCTCCTGCTTTTCACACACCACACTCCATTTCTAATTCAGAAATTTTTCATTGATGCACCTTCCTCATCTCTTTAATCTTAGTGACTTCCTTCTGACTCTGCCTCCAGTTTATCTTGTTTATATGTTGTTGTGCATAGTTGTTTTTCTTGTTGTCTCCCTCATTAGAATCTAACATTAGATTCCTTGAGAGGAGGATTTTTTTTTCTTTCTTTGTATCCCCATCCTTTAGCATGCTGCCTTGTGCATAATAAGCACTTAATAAATGCTATTTCAGTGGTTGACTATAATTCTGTCCCTCTTTATTTCCTTGGCTTTTTTCAAGTTTCAGCTAAAATTCTACCTTTTTCAAGAGACTTTCCCTTTCTCCCTTAATGCTAATGTGTTTCCATCTGTTGATTAGCTCCATTTTATCCTGTGCATATATTGTTTGTACATAGTTGGCCTTTCTTTGTATCTCCAGCTCTTAGCCCAGTCCTGGCACATGGTTGGCATTTAATAAATGCTTGTTAACTTTCTTCTGATACATTTGTATTTATTCAGTATGATTCTTTGACAGGTACAAAAGGGTCATTACAGTGCTTTCATATCCATACAGGTACAAAAAAATGTTCTGTGCTAATATGGAAGTCATTCATTTTTTGAGCACCTAGTATGTCTGAGGCATGGAATGCAGTACAAAAATAGGAAGCATGCTAATGGGCTTATTGTTTAAGAGGGGAAATAATGTATATCCCCCATAAATTATCATGAAGCCCTACTAGAATGCTATGATTCTGGGATCTTAAAGCCTGGAGCTTACATCATTTTTATTTATTTTATTAAATATTTCCTAATTATATTTTAATTTGGTTTGAGCCAAAAAAAAAGGATTAGAGCTTTTACCGTTCCTACCAATCTGGAGAGACTGTGAGTACAGGCTTAACCACAGACTGCATGTCATCTGTCTAAGGATCATCCTTGCTGAAAGCAGAAGGCTCATTTACCAACTTGACCACAGGCTGGTGAATTTTTCTTTTCTTTTTCTTTTAAATTTTTTTATTAGTTTATTTATTTTTAGTTTTCACCATTCACTTCCATAAGTTTTAAATTTTATCCCCTTCCCTCTCCCCTTCCTCCCCAAGATAGCATGCAATCTGATATGGGATCTATAAATACGTTCCTATTAAACACATTTTCACATTAGTCATGTTGCATAGAAGTATTATAGCTAATGGGAGAAGCCATGAGAAAGAAAAAAAAAACAAAACAAGAAAGAAAATAGTCTGTTTCACTCTGCATTCCAACTCCATAGTTCTTTCTCTGGATGTGGGTGACGTTTTCCATCATGAGTCCTTTGGAATTGTTTTAGGTTCTTGCATTGCTGAGAAGGGCTAAGTCTATCAAAATCAGTCATTGCATACTGTGGCTGTTACTGTCTACAATATTCTCTGCTCACTTCACTCAGCATCAATTTATATAAATCTTTCAGGTTTTTCTGAAGCCCATTTGTTCATTTCTTTTTTTTAAGTTTTTTTAATTTTTATAGTTAACTTGCTTTCAGTTTTCAACAATCACTTCATAAGTTTTAAATTTTTCTCACACTCCTATCCTTCCCCCTTCCCTCGCGACAATGGCATGCAATCTTATATGGGTTCTACACATACCTTCTTAATAAACACATTTTCACATTAGTCATGTTGCATAGATAAAACAAATGAAAGAAATGAGAAAAACCAAAACAAAACGAAACCTAACAAAATAGAAAATAGTCTGCTTTATTCTGCATTCTGACTCCATAGTTCTTTCTCTGCATATGAATGGCATTTTGCATCAAAAGTCCTTTGGAAATGTTTTAGGTCCTCACCTTGCTGTGGAGGACTGTCTATCAGATACAGTCCTCGCACACCGTGGCTGTTACTGTGTATAATGTTCTCCTGGTTTTGCTCACTTCTCTCAGCATCAGTTCATGTAAGTCTGCAGGTTTTTTTGAAGTTTGCCTGTTCATCGTTTTCTTATAGCATAATAGTATTGCATTATATTACATTCACATACCACAACTTGTTCAGCTGTAACCCAATTGATGGGCATTCCCTCGATTTCTAGTTCTTGGCCATCACAAAAAAGAGCTGCTATAAATATTTTTGCACGTGTAGGTCCTTTCCCCATTTTTGTGATTTCTTTGGGATATAGCCCTAGAAGTGGTATTGCTGGGTCAAAGGGTATGCAAGCCCTTTGGAAATAGTTCCAAATTGCTCTCCAGAATAGTTGGATCAGCTCACAGCTCCACCAACAGTGAATTAGTATTCCAACTTTCCCACATCTTCTCCAACATTTATCATTTTCCTGTTTTGTCATGGTAGCCAATCTGATGGGTATGATGTGATGTCTCAGAGTACCTATCTAATCAACAGTGATTTAGAGCATTTTTTCATATAACTATAGATATCTTTAATTTCTTCCTCTGAAAAACTGCCTTTTCATATTTTTTGACCATTTATCAGTTAGGGAATGACTTGTATTCTTGTAAATTTGACCCAGTTCTCCATATATTTTAAAAATGAGGCCTTTATCAGAGACACTAGTTATAAAAATTCTTTCCTGGTTTTCTGCTTCCCTCTTGATCTTGGTTGCATTGATTTTGTCTGTGCAAAAACTTCTCAGTTTAGTGTAATCAAAATTATCTATTTTGCAATTTATAATATTCTCTATCTCTTGTGTGGTCATAAATTCTTGCATTCTCCATAAATTTGACAGATAAACTATTCCTTGCTGCCCTATTTTTTTATAGTATCAGCCATTATATCTAAATCATGTATCCATTTGGACTTCATTTTGGTATACAGTATCACACTTTCGGTCTATGCCCAGTTTCTGTCATACTATTTTCCACAGTTGTCCCAGCAGTTTTTGTCAAATAGTGAGTTCTTATCCCAGAAACTGAGATCTTTGGATTTATCAAACAGGAAACTGCTACGATACTACATTATATGTAGTCTTGTGTACCTAACTTAGCTATTCCACTAATGTACCCCTCTATTTCTTAGCCACTACCAAGTAGTGTTGATGATTGCTGCTTTATAATAGAGGTTAAGATCTGGTATGACTAGGCCACCTTCCTTAGCATTTTTTTTCATTAATTCCCTTGATTTTTGAATTTTTCAGGCACAGAAGCTCAGGAGATATTTTGGTGAATTACCCACACAGACAAAATTAGATCCTCGGTTATAACTAACGTGAAGGATAGGGATTGAACTTCTGATTTCATTGGCATTGAGAATTCCCACGTCATGAAATTGCCTCCACATATGCAAGTCAACATCTTCTCTGCAACTAACATTATAGAGACTTGTCACTCAAATATAAATGGGGACCACTTATCTCTGTGGACCACAGATTAACTTAGTTTTAAAATGTAAAATGTTTTATTGTGTTTTTATTTATTTTGTTAAATATTTCCCAATTAAAGTTTAATCTGGTCCTGACCATCTTGAGGAGTGTTACAGGCCTAGAGCACTAATAGCTTTGGTGACTTGCCCAAGGTCACACAGCCAATATGTATCACACATAGGACTTGAGCCTACTTCTTTCTGCCCTGGATGCAGGGTGTCTACCCACAATGCCATGCTACTTCTGTAATGATAATCCCATAACTTTGTATGGGCTTCATAGTGTACAAAGTGCTTTCAAATCTCAGTGAGAAGAAGCAGGAGAAAGGGGTGAATTTGTAAAGATGGAAATTTAGGCTTAATATCAGGAAAAAAAAAACCTTAACAATTACCGTTATTCTGATGTTGGATAACCTGCCTTGGAAGGAGCAGGATGGTCCCCTCCCTGGGAGTTGTTGAACAGACGCTGTGGATGATCCCTTGTTCGTGAAGATTCTTTCTTCAGATACAGGTTGGAACAGGTGACTGCCAGGGTCTCTTCTATCTTAAATTCTTTAATTCTGACTGGGTGATCTCATTTGATCCCCACAGTTTTTTGTTGTTGTTATTTGTTTTGTTTTTGTGCTAGCCCTGTGATTTCCTGATTATAGGAAGGTCGCAAAGAGGAAACTCCCTCTACTATGTAGCTGCTTTGCAACAAACAATTTTAGAAGCTTACCCAAGGCACTGAAAAGTCACTTCTCTTGTGACTGTTGGGTCACACAGTCACCATATCTAAAAAGCAGGACTTAAACTAGGTCTTCCTGACTCAAGGGCCAGCCCTCTCTCCATCCAGTATTTTATGGCACTACAGGAATCACCCTGCATTTTTGCTGTGTTGCAAATATTATTATTCCTTTTCTACAAATGACTAAACTAACGCACAAAAAAGGATTTAAAAATCTGTGTTAAATGGTGTAAGGTTACAAAGCACTTTTTTCCTAACAACCCTCTGATGTTTCAAGTACTACTATCCCCTCTTATTGAAAAGGGAAAAATGGGGATCAGAGAGGTCATGCGATTTGCCCAAGCTTTATTTCAGAACAAGGATTTGAGTCTACAATTCTGACTTTGATTCCAGTGCTCTTTCCTCTACATTGCATATATGTTAAGAACCATGAAAAGAGTACGAAGTGCTATAGGATTTTATGTGAGGGAAGGGCTTGTGTGATCATCTTCATGAAGGCCATAATGATGTTTGAGCCAGACCTTGGAGGATGTATAGAATTTGGATAGCTTGAAATGGAGGGCCCTCTAGGCAGAAGGAAAAGCTTAGAGGTGATGAAGCATGGCATATTTGTTAGGAATTATGAATTTTGCTGAGACAAAAGTTTTTGTATAGGGGAATAGTAAAAGATAAGAAAGGTAATTTAGAGATACTTTTTGAAGGACTTCAAATATAAGACTAAGTAAGGAATTTACACCTTGTTTTGTAGCCAATGGGGATTCGTAGACTTTTTTGAGCTAGGTATGATCTAGCCAGATTAGGATGGATCGCCAGGTGGAAACACTGCTGACTTGAAGATTAGTTTGAAGGCTGTTGCCATAGTACAGAGAAAAGGTAATGGTTAGAACCAGGGTGGTAGCATTGTGTGAAGAAAGAATTGGACCCTTTACAAAAGAGAGTGTATAGGAAAAAATCAGTATAGTGTAGCAGTTCATGGAGATGGGAGCTGTCTGGATTGGAAGTTCAAATGTAACTAGAGGTTTCAAGCCTGAGAGAGAATAATGGTCCTCTTCATTAGCAAAAATAACTCACTCTCTCTCTCTCTCTCTCTCACACACACACACACACACTTTCCCTCTCTCCTTTTCCTCTTTTCCCCTCTCTTCTCCCTTTTATTGTTTTATATAAAATATTAAAAATTATAGGAAATACTATTCTAATATAAATACAAAATTATCTCCTAAAGCCAGATTTCCAAAAGTGGTGTGTATTTCCGCTGCTTCTCCTATAGAATGGGTGCTTGAAAGTTGTTGAAAACATTGTTATAGACTTGTCTATGGAATGTGATGATCAGTTTATGGTCCATGTTGGAAGTAAAATTTGAGATAGAGTTTTCTTCCAGAAAACCTGTTAGCCATCCCTCTGGGAGAACTAATTTACCTCACATGGGTGAGTGCCTTAATTAATTCTTCTAGGGAACAAAAGCCTTTGCTTGGAGGATGTGATTCATCTTAAATAGGGAGAGGGTATTTTATTTCTCAAAGCATAATTTTCTTACTTTATCCCACTATGATAATTAGCATGATTATGATTAATACAAGTTCAAAACTCATGATAGCCACCAACTGTTAATACAGATAGTTCTGATGAGCTCCTTCCTTCTGTACTTAGCTCTTTGATTAAGAATATGTATAAAATTGAGAAATTAAGTTGCATGAATTTTTTCTGGATCATTTATTTCTACAAAAAATGCCAATTCTTATTTGATAACATAGTAAAATTAATGTTTTTTTACCTTTCAGGTGTGAGCCAATATTGAATTGTACAGTCAATGCCATTACTTGTTTGATAAAGCATTAAATGAAATTATGTAATTAGGATGTGTAAAATTTTTATTTTTAATTACTTTTCTGTAAAAATATTCTGTGGTTTTTTTTAGCTTCAGCTTCCCTACAGATTTCAGGTTTCAACAAAATTATTAATTATGTTGCACATCAGAACAGAATTGATTAGGGTTAGTTACCTTTACCTTTTATTCATACCTAATCCTGCTGTATATCTTACATGAATGTATTAACATACTTACACTTAACAAAAGGAGAAATAAATTAAGTTCTTTATCCAGAACTATTTGTAATGCAATCACTTTGGGAATAAATGTGTTATTCTCAAAAACAAAATCAGCCTCTGCACCTTAATAAAAATAAAGTGCAATTATAAGTAACAGCATTTATAATTCAGTAATTACAGATTGTATACACTTTAGTATGCAGCAAAGTTGTCTAATTCGATTTTAAATAGCGCATCTGTTTTCAGTTAGTCAGTAACCAGAAGCCAGTCCCTCTGTAATAACATCGCACAGTGCAGAACTGAGTGAGCTACTTGTGATTGCTAACATTCTCATTGACAGTGCTATTGCTGTTTATTTTACACATCAGGAAACTTCTATGGAACTCCCAAGCCTCCAGCAGAACCTAGTCCTTTCCAGCCAGATCCAGTTGATCAAGTCCTATTCGATAATGACTTTGACACAGAATCTCAACGAAAAAGAACCACATCAGTCAGCAAAATGCAAAGAATGGACAGCTCTCTTCCTGAGGAGGAAGAGGAGGAAGACAAGGAGGCAGTTAATGGAAGTGGAAGTACAGGTTTGTAACTGATGAACAGTTCCTTATTAGTATACTTATGGATTGACTTTAACATGGTACTAAATTGTAAATAGTTCACTTTTTTATATGGCAAAAGGTAGCAATATTCCTGCTTTGTGGATTTATGGCTATCTACTAATATGACATGATAAGGCAAAGGAAATCACCATAGATAGTATACTAAATTCTGAAAGCTATTTCAAGAAATCAACATTTAAACTGTAATTAATTAAGTTATAGAAATTATAAGCTATTTGCATCTTTGCTTAAGAGTTTTTCGAGGTTAATATCTGATAAGAAGAAGATAAGAATCTTGATACTTGTTTTTCCTCCCTATGACTTGTGAGGAAAATTTAGGTGGTTTAGGAAACAGTTATAAAAATATAGTTATTAACAGGAATCTAAAATCGCAATTGGAAAATTAACTTGAAAATTGACCTCTTTCTCAGCAAAAATTTCAAATTGGCCCCTTTATTTTTCATTCAGTGAAAAACCTCAAATCATAATGGAGACCAACCCTCTGCTCTGGTGGACCCTTATTGTATTGTAGGAGTCATCTTGGAGGTAGTGATACCTCAGATCAGAAATATAGGTAGGAACAATAATGAAGGCATGGGAGAACATCATAGAATGCTCTTTAACAAATATTTGCCCTTTTAACTTAGAAGGAAACTTCCTAGTTGATTTCCTTCTTTGTAATTAAAATAACCAGTTTTTTCCTCAACTGCATCCTCTGAGCACAGGCAGAATGTATATAAGGAAATAAAGAAGTCTGGGCTGACCACAGGTGTTTTTGTAAAGGGAACATAGAATCATAATAATAAAACAAAATGACAATAGAACAGACTGCAAGAAATGCCTATTAAATAAGCAAGTGGATAGGGAAGGAGGATTAGAGAAAGAAATCTTCTCAGTTTTCTCACAGAGGATAGTGAACAAGCAAGTTGCTACTCACTCTATCCTCAACAGTTCATCCCTATTGATTGCCCTTAGCTTCTGCAGGTGAGGGAATCTCAGTCTTCCATGGGCCAGCCAGTACTTCTCATGCCTTCAATACTTCCCTCATTTATGTTTTTTTGCAGGCTCTTGTAATCTCTCACAGTTTAGACGAGGTCTTGTTACCATTGTGTTCGTACCTTGAATTGTATTTACCAGGGCGTCAGCTATGGTCACGGCTGCTCCCTCAGCTCTTGGAGGAAGAATCCCTCCAGACAGACAGTAAATGAACTATTAACATGTGTATCAAGAACAGCAAAAAAATAGGTTTGTCTGCAATAAAGTGGAATAATGTATAATAGCGCTAAAAAGACAGGTTGGAATCCAATTGAACGGAATCCTAAAGGGACCAAGGAGTCACTGAGGTTGATCAAGTAGGCCAGTGATGTGGTCAGACCTACACTTTAAGAATATCTCTGGTAGCTATGTGAAGGATGTGATGGAGTGGCAGGAGACTGGAGGCAGCCGAACCTGTTAGGTGGCTGTTCTAGTCATCTGGATCATAAGTAATTAATCATTTAGTGAACAAACATTGATTAAGCAACTGCTATTTGCCAGGCAGTGATTTGGTGCTAGGAGTACAAAGATGAGGTCTCAAGGAATTCCCTTTCTATGAGGATTGGGACCTGAAATAAAGGGATTTGTACCTGATGAAAGAGGTGTTTATGAGGCATACTGTGAAGGCAAAATTCGCAAGATGTTTAACTGAAGGAATATGGGCAAGGAGGAAAAAGGAAATGAGGAGCACTCTGAGGTTGCATGAATGGAAGAATCCATGCCCTTGAGAAAATAAGGATATTCAGAAGAAAGATGGGTGAGTTTAGGAGAAGAGATAATGAGTTTTGTTTTATCCATGCTGATTTTCAGATAAATATAGGATATTCAATTCATAATGTCTAATAGGCAGTTGCTGATGGGGATTAGAGCTCAGGAGAAAGAGAGACTCGGCCTCAATATATAGAGATCTGAGAGTCATATGAATAGAAATTATTATTGAACATGAAATTACCCAGAATGAAGGTAAAGAGAAGAGAATAGAATGACAGTGACAGAAAATGACAACTCTCTCCTTGAGAGCCAAGAGATATGCTAGACACGCTGAGGAAAGATAGCTTTCAGGCAGCCCAGAAAGAGCCATACCCAAGGAAAACTCCATGAGGAACTCATTAAGGGAATAAATGATTGCTACTAACCAAGAGCTGTGAATTTGCCTTTTTGGCCACATGCTCTATCTAAATTTTAGGTCTCCCCAGGAACCTTTTGTGTATAAAGGGAGACTATGCCCTCACTGGGTGGGGGTGTGGGGGGTGGGAATCTTTCTGTATCTACTGCTTTGCTATACTTGTTTAATAAAAGGTCCTTTCTGAAATAAATAATAAAGATCTTTTCTGAAAGCTAATTAACTCTGACTAGAAACTTGTGAATAATAAGAAATCCCAGGCCTTAAGATCTGAGGGAGTAGTCAGATCCCCTCTGGGGATCTAGCCCACCAAGACAAGCAGGAGTTGAGGAATGCTGGATGGAGAGTTACATACATACAAAAGAAACAGAAGATAATTTTTGGAGGACATCAAGGACTGGGAGATAAATAAGGACTTTGTTTAGAAAGTAGTGTTTTAGCTGATTCTTGAAAGAAACTAGGGATTCTGAGGAGTGGAGATTAGCAGGGAAAGTGTTCCAGGTATGAAGGACCAGTTCAAAGGAAAAGACACACAAAATAGGGGAGAGGGGTACACATTGCATAATGAGGTTGGAAAGGTAGCTTAGTTTTAGGTTGGAAAGAACTTTAGTGTCAAACAGAAAAGGTTAAATTGATTTATTGACTAATTGATTGAGGAAGTGAGGAACAGCCTCTTTGGGGAGTGTGAGAGAATCTTTTAGGTAGGAATAAATAGATTGCCTTGTTTATTCATTACATAAAACTTCTTTCTCTAAATATACGTGGGCCCTGTCTTGAAAGATGTCCAATAACCATTTTGATTTATGTAGCCATGTATTTTTTTAAAAAGAAATTTCAAGGTTTGCTCAGTTGATACATTTGAATTTGACAAATATTACACATTAAAAAGTGTGCTTTTTGTCTGAAATGTGAATGTATAGGCAATTTCTAATTATCTGAAAAGAAATTACTGGATACAGTTTATCTACCTTGTCACTTTTAAGTTCTTATTGATTTTATTGCCTGTTCTAGTTTGGCATAAATAGAATAGCACCTGTATTTATTTTAGTCCATTTGGAAGAAGGAACGTTTACACTGGAGCACTAGTTTTTGTAATTACCCAAAGAAATAGCAGCATTATAGAAGGAGGCCTGCTATGTTTAAGATTATGCTTGAGAAGTCATGCTGTATACAGATTCCTTATGATGAGGCAGGTAGAAAGGGAAGCTGCATTTTTCTCTAGTCTTACCATATCTCATGTCATTGCTACTATTTAGGGGGAGTTATTGCAAATTCCCAAGACATTAGATATGTACATATTCAAATATGAATATAAAATTACCCAAAACCAACCACAAATAATGTCTCATTAATTATTTTGCTCTCCTCCTCCCTTTGGCACCATTCAGAGATGATGACATTGTTTTTTCATCTGGCAGGATCCATTCTTCATGGCAGGCCAAAGTGGGTAGAAGACCACCTTGGAGCCAGGAAGGTCTGGATTTAAGCTTTGCCTCTCATGCATCATGTTTTGTTGCCTCCTCAGCTTCCATAGATTGAATTCTCTTTAAGTATCTCCCTTCTTGGTGAGCTTAGTGCCTGTCTCACAGTCTTCTTCACTAACTCAACTTTTACTCTCATACTAAGGCACATCTCCCTCTCAGTTCTTCAGTCCACTCAGCTCCCATGAACTGTTCCTCTACTCTAACAAACAACACAAAGAAGATCACTCTTTTTATCTCACCACAAGTGTTCTACTTATCCCACCGTTACCACCACCACTACCATAAAAATAATAACTAACATTTTTGTAACACTTCAAAGATTTGTAAGGTATTTAACATAATTGGCTCATTTGATTTGGGAACTCCAAAATACAATACAAACACAATCTTAATTTTGTATCATTCCATTTCTTCCTATGATACATCACTCCTCAATCAGTTCATTCCCCTTCTCCTTAGTGCCTTCCCAAGCATCATCTCTGCTCTGACTATACTCTTCTCTTTTCTCAGTTTCCTTTTAGTGATCAGCTCAGCTCTAGTCTGTCTTCTACTCAAATCCTTTGTTCCTTTTTCCTATTGCCACAGCCCAAACCTGGCTCACTGTGTCATCTGCCTTTTTAACTGCTATTCCTGGGGTACTAAACAGAGGTGGTCGTCGGCAACCATGCAAAAAGGGGCCCCTGACTGAGCCCTTCCTGAGGAAGGCGATCTCTTCACTATATAATTCACCTGTATAATTCACCATAGCCATGGTTTCCAAACCTTTTTTCTTCTCAATTACCACAACAAATCCTTCCCTTCTACCCTCTCTCAGCTGAGGACCTTCAATTTATACTTCACCAAGAAAATTGAGGCTATTTGCCTCTCTTTACTCTGGTCTCTGTACAAGAAATGGCCCTTCTTCCCATTAAGGCCAACCCTACCACGTATCCTTGACCCTATTCTTTCCCATATCTTCTAAAAAATTGTTCTCACTGCCATTTTCCCCCTGCCCAACCTCCCATTTCTCTCTAACTACTGGTTCCTTCCCTACAGCCTAGAAATATGCCCTAGTGACTACAGACTAGGGGCTAGTCTCTTCCATTCTTAAAAACCACTCACTGAATTCTATCAGTTATGCCACTTGTCACCCTATATCTCTCCTCTCAACTAAATTCCTTGGTAAAACCTTCACTTGGTGCCTCCAGAGTTACCAGGGACACTTTATTGCCAGATCTGATGGCCTTTTCTCATTCCTCATCATTCTTGACCTTTGCATTTGGCACTTCTAACCACCCTCTCCTCTTGGATGTGGTCTCCTCTGATTGGTTGTGACACTGCTCTCTGGGTTTTCCTCCTTCCTTTCCACCTACTTCTCAGTCTCCTTTGCTGCATCTTTGGCCTTATTGGGAACACTGACTGGTAGCATCCCAAATTTCTGTCATGGACGCTGTAGCCCACTGGGGAAGGGGGGGTCTAGGTTCAAATTGTGAGGACACAGTATAGTGAATCTTGCACTGGGATGACAGCAAAAAGAACTTCTATTGTAGGCTGTAGATATTAAAGGGATTGACGATGGGGAGAGGCAGCTAACATTTCTAACAGAATGGAGAAACCCTGGCAAATCTCTGTCATGGCTGCCCATATAGGATCCTTCTGACATTACTTCCTTGATCTGTATGGATGCTTTGAGCTAATTTAGGAAACCCCTTTCATTTAGACCCCTCCTCGGAATGCAACCTAGAGAATAACATAGACCTCTAAGCATTTACAGAAAAGGGAGGTCACCTGGCCAGTTTTATGCCACTACCTGGCTATACAGATTTTGCATATAATTTCACTGGCTGGTGTCAGACTACTGTCACTACCATAGCTGGCTGAGAGAGATCTTTGTTCACCTTATCTTTCTATATAAAGTCTCCCATAAATTCCCTGTCTCCTACAGTCCTTGCTATGAATAGAAAGAGCTCTAACAGTCTTAGTTTCCTGGAATGGGACTTTGTAATAGATTTTACATTTGCAGAGCAGTTCCAAAACATAGAGTCGCTTTTTTTACAAGTTGGAGTGTCTACCAAGTTGGGCTTTAAACAATTCTAGTGATTTTTGCAGGAGAGTCTCTATTTTTCATTCTTCAATTTATCTCTTGGTAGGCAGGATCTTTTCACTATCTCATAATATTCAAGGACACTCATGAGTTTATAGGGAACCTCGAATCTGTGCCTTCTCTTTTTGTTCTAAACAACAAGACCCTAGGCTGGGATCTCAGCAGACCTGTTCATAATTGAGCAAATTCAGGGAGACCCTTTTATTCCGACTGCACCAAGTATGCAGCCTAGAAAATCACTTAAGTCTCTGGGAGTTCACCTAGCCAGGTTCACTCCCCTGACAGAATGTGCAGGTGGTAGAGTTCAGAGGGCGCACATGTCATCTCCCCATATAAGGAAGTAAGCAGTCAATCCTTGTTTCATACTTGATGATTACTCCCTCACATTTGTTTTCTATTTGTTTCTCTTGGTTCCTTTGTCCTTCAGAATTTCTATGCAGCTTTGATCTTTTCATCAGTAGTGCATATGGAAGTACTGTATTCCCAAATTACCTCAAAGTCTGTTTTTTTTCCACTATATGATAATATTCTGTTTACTGGGTAAGTTGGTTTTTTGCGGGTGAGGGGGTAAGCCTATAACCTTTCTTTTCTGGGATATTATAATTCAAGCTCTGTTTATGGAATTGGCTGATAAACTTGGAAGCTTTGTATTGTGGCTGTATTGTTTGTAGGAGTTTTCCTGTTGGTGTTTCTTTCAGGAGGTGACATGTAGGTTCTTTCTTTTTTACACTTTGCCCTCTCATTTTCAGAGATCTGGGCAGTTTTCTTGTAAGATTTCTTGAAAGACAAGGTCTGGCCTTTTTTTTTTTCAGTCATATTTTTCAGATAGTCCAATAATCCTTAAATTTTTTTCCCTCAATCTGTTCTAGTTTTTGTTTTTGGTGTGAAGTACTTTACATTTGTTTCCACTTTTTTAGTATTTTGAGTTTTCTGTTGATATTCTTGTTTTCATGGAATCATTAGTTTCTCTTTGGGCCATTCATTTTTAAGGAGTTTGTTGTTTGAGCAGTATTTTGTACCTCCTATGCCAAACTGTTAATTCCCTTTCCGATTCTTCTTTATGGTTTTTGTTTCTTTTCCAGTTTTTCCTCTAGCACTCTCATTTCATTTATAAAAAGTTTGTTAGCTCTTTTAAAAAAAATAACCTCTTGCTTCATGAACTCTTCTAGGAATTCTAGTCAGATTTATGCCCAACCTGCTTTTTGTTGTTGTCATTTTTTAAACTTTACTGGTTGTGTCTTGATCATTCCTCTTACATAATATTTTTTTATGGTGAGATTTTTGTTGTTCTTTACTCATTCTTCCAGCCTACTTCTTGTTTTTGGACTTGAAGTTAGGGCAGGGCTCTAGGCACTTCTTTAGGGAAAATCTTGGTTGGTCCTTAGATTATTGAGTATTGTTCCAGGATATGAAGAGCTTAGGCTGGAGACTTGAAAACTTTCAGTACTACCAAAGTACTGATCTAGGGCAGAGTCTGATCGCTGTCCCTTTGATCTGAACTCTATGAGTTATTGACCTAGATTTAGGTCTGAGCAGTAGATTGCTGCCTTAGATGCTGTCAGCCACAGGGGAAGCTCTCCTGGTTCCAGAGGACAGAGTTGTGCGCTCCTTTTGGATCGGAGATGCCTGCCCTGGTCATTCCTCTGCAGGCTTAAGAGCCCTCATCTCTCTTTTGAGCTACAGTCCTACATCAACAAATATCTTAGACATTTTCAATTGGGTGTTACATGGGCATCTCAACCTCACAAAATCAAATCAGAACTAATTTTGTTTCCTGCCAAAGACACTCCTCTTAGGAACTTCCCTATTTCTGTTGAGGGCATCTCCATTTCTTTCCTTACCTACCTTCACAGCCTTAAGAACCATCCTTGACCTCACATTCTTCCTCAGTTGCCACAGCTTCACATTTTAATCTTATGTCCATTCCTTTCTCTACACTCACATTCTGTAGCCTTCTAATTGTTCTCTGCCTTAAGTTTTTTCTCATCTTAATCCATCCTCCACCCGGCTGCCAAAGTGTTCTTCCTAAAGTGTCATTCTTCTATTCAATAAACTCCATTGGTTCCTTATACTCTCTGAGATCAAATATAAATCCTCTGATATTTAAAACCTCTGGCTACTTTTCCAGCCTTTACACATAACTTCCTTACATTCATTTCATGTATATTTTATTCAAAATGACTCTTTTACTGTTCTTTATACATAACTCTATCTCTGGCTTTCAGCCGAGCTCTCACACCTGAAATGTATTCCTCCTCACCTCTCTTAGAATCCCTAGTTTTCCTACAGACTCCTACCAAGTATCATATTCTATGTGAAGCCTATTCTGATCCCCTACTGCAGCTGCTAGTGCCTGCCAGAAATGTCCACCTTTTATACAGATTTGTATCTGTGTATATTATCTCTCTTGAGAGAAGATGACCTTGACTGTAGGGACTGTTGCTGCTTTTGTCTTTATGTCCTGAATGCTCAGCATAATGCCCCCCATGAGTGCTTAATAAGTTCTTTATAGCTCGCTTTTATTTCTTGAGGACAAGTCCCAAAACCCACCTCCCACCCCCAATCTGTTCTTCACACAGCTTCCAAAGAGATTTTCCTTAAATGAAGATCTGACCAGGTCACTCCTTTAACCAGTAAACTTCATTGGCTCACCATTGCCTCTAGGGCAAAATGTTTGACTTCTAAAGCCTCCACAACTTGGCTTCAACCTCCCTTTCCAGCCTCATTATACATTATTTATACACTCTGTGGACTCATTAATGGGCCTTCTCTGTCCTTCCTACCCAACGTTCCATCCCTCTTCTCCATGCCTTTGCACTATCCATCCCTCTGGAATTCATTCTCTCCTTACTTCATCTCTCATTCAGCTTCAAGATGCACTTCATGTACCGACTTCTACAAAAAGGCTTTTTTGAGCCCTTAAGCATTTGTATCCTCCTCTCCTAGCTATCTTGTATTTAATTACCTTTTATTTTTGTATTTATTTTGTATGTGTATGCTCATGTTGTCTCCCCCAATAGAATGTAATGGCCTTGAGGGCAAAGGTTATTACAATTTTGCCTTTTGATATCCCCAGCACCTAGAATTGTGCCTGGCACATATTACATGCTTAAGCAATACTTGCTGATTGATTATTCATAATTGAGAGTATATTGCATATATTGGGTCTTCAGGTATTGAAATACCTTAATTCTGTGTTGTGCTTGGCAAATAAAAATAAAACTCTAAGTTTGTTTAAGCCCATATTGTTCATACTAAATCAATGCAGATATTAATTTTTTTAAAAAATACTTGGATGGGAAAAAGTGATCAGACTTGTAAAATAAATATGAGACATCAGTAAATTCACTTCAGCTTTGAAAAGTATTGAACTGTGTGAACATGATAGAAATATATAAGGAAGTTTGTAGTCTGTGTGTGACATTTCATTGTAATGAAGTGAAAAGAGACTGTTTAAGGCAAAACATACATTGATCCAAATTTCATGCTGTTCTCCTTTGAACACTTGTAGAAAACAAAGAGAGACATTCAGAGTCTTCTGACTGGATGAAGACAGTTCCCAGTTACAACCAAACAAACAGCTCCATGGACTTTAGAAATTACATGGCAAGAGATGAGAACCTGGAACCTTTGCCTAAGAACTGGGAAATGGCCTACACTGACACAGGGATGATCTACTTCATTGAGTAAGCAAATATTTGTGCCATTTCTGACTTCTCACAATGGTGATTGTCCAAAACCCTTTTAAAACATACTTTAAATATCAAAAATATTATCAAGTCCCTGTTTTTTTTTCCTTTCATAAATATTTTAAATAAAATCCAGAGTTTGAATCCAAATCTAATTACTTGTTTTCCTCTATGACAAGAAGTAGATTCCGACATAGTTCATAAAATAAATGTTAAGTAATGTCATTTATACAATTTTCATCCACCAGTAGGTCTGTGAACTTGAGTGAGTGTTTCAGGTATTCCCGTAATCATCATGACCCGTGCTTTCATTATCTTAGGATTTGGCTCCTTCTCTCCCATACATGTTAAATGTGATGAATCTCACAAAATCAAAGAGTTAGAAGAGACTACAGAGGCCATTTAGTCTAACCTGAATATGACCTAGAATCCCCTTGACAATATTGCCAACTATGGGCCTTCCACCCTTTCTTTGAAGACCTCTTGTTAAAAGACTTTCTCTTACCTCCCATAGCATTCCATAGCAGCGCATTCCATTTTTGTATTACTCTCTTTTTTAGGAGATTTCTCCTTACATTTTTCTCCTCCTACTGCTGGAGACAGAATAAATCTGCTCTCGCTTTCTGCATGATAGTCCTTGAAAATAGCCATCATCTCCCCTCTACATTTTCTCTCCACAAGCTTAACATACCTTGTCCCTTCACCCCGTCCTCATAAGGCATTAACATGAGACCCTTCATCATCCTGGTTGACATTTTCTGGACACCCTCCATTTCATCAGTGCCCTTTTCTAAAATGTGGTGTCCCAAACTAAACACAGTGGTCCAGACATGGTCTGACACAGGAGAGAATACAACATTATTCCTACCTCCTTTGTTGTGAGCACTAGGCCTCTTTCTGTGTAGCCAAAGACCCACTGAGCTACTGTGACTGCCACATCATACCCTGTAGTTAGTCCTCTTGAGCTCGCAGTTGACCAAAAACAGTACATTTTTCTTATATGAACCATTGTCCAGCCAGGACTCTCACGCTCTGTTTTAAGCTTATAATTGTATTATAAAGTTTTAGTGTATTCCTATCATCTTAGGTTTGTCTTTTTGTGCCATGGACCTCTCTGGCAATCTGCTGAAGCGTATAGACCCCTATTCATAATAATGTTTTTAAATGCATAAAAATAAAGCACATTGGATTACAAAGGAAACCAGTTATGTTGAAATAAAGATGTAATTTTTTTCCCATCCTAGTTCATAGACCTAGCTTAAGAAATACTTGTCTGGCCTATCAGTTCAATTCAGTTCAATTGAGATTTATTAAGTACCTATTATATTCAGGGTACTATCAAAATCTCTTTGCATCTTGACTCTCATCTCCTTTGTTAGATATCCCTCAGCTTGGTCTCAACTGAAAATTGATTAACATACCTCTATGCTGTTGTCACAAGCAGTTTCCATAGAAATGGCACTCTCTCAAGGCTTTTTCCCTTCAACCCATTACTCACCATTCTTGGGTCCAGTCATTTGACTACCTTCAGATCCTTCTTCCTCTTCCACCATCTGGTTCACATTTCTGTCCACGAGGATATCATGAGTAATTTTGCCCAGATGAATTACTAGGACGCATCTAGTGTGGGCCCTTCCTCCTCCAAGCAAAGCCTTGGTTGCCTGAGGCTCTCAAAGGTGAGATGACTTACCTGTGCTCACACAGGTAAGGGTAAGTCTTGAGACCAGTTCTTCCTGATCTCCAGCTGTTTACACATTCTGCGTCTTACCAGTCTAGTAACCCTTTCAAAAAAGTAAGTGAGCTTGGTCTGTTGTGACCTGTTTTTGATGAAACTTACCATTTCTTTATGAACATAGCTTCATATTCTAGATGGTCACTAACCATTCCTTTAATAATACATTCTGTAATTTTTATCAGAGTCACACTCACTAACCTATCAGTTTGCAGCGTTCCCTCTCTCCTTTTGAAAAAATTGGGAAATTTTTTTCTCTTATCCTGTAGCACCTGTTTCATATCATTCTCCCTATTTATCTGCTCTTTAGCCCCCTTGCTAGTGTCTTTGTTCAGTTTCTTGTCTTATGTTTCACCTGGGCTTTTGCAATAGCCTACTAAATGAACTCATGGTTCCTAATATCTTTCCTTTTTAGTCCATCTTCCACACTATTTATAGAATGATTTTCCTAAAGCACCAATCAGACCATGTTATTCTCCAAATCCGAAACCTTCAGTGGATCCCTCTTGCATCTAGGATAAAACAGAAACTTTGCTTAAAGACTTTAAAAACCCTTATTCATCTAACTCTAGCCTAACTTTTGCAGATTATTGTATGTTATTTTCTTTATGCAATTTACATTCCACTTAGCTGAATCAGTTTATGAATCCTGAGCCCAGTATCCCATCTCCCAGCCTTGTGCCTTTGTAGGGCCAGACCCCTAAACCAGGAATATACTCCTTCCTCACCACCACATGTTAGAATCCCAAGCTTCTTTTGAGATTCAGCCCCTGGGGAGCCTTTTCTGATGTTGTCTTCCTCAGCTTGAAATTATGTAGATAACTATCTGCTTACCTATTGTATTCACTCTGTAGAATGTTATCTCCTTGAGAGACAGACCCTTTTCTCTTTGCCCTTGTGTTCAGGTACCCCCAGCAACTCATATTTTGTAAATGCATCATAAATGCTTATTTGACTGGGTTTGAATCACATCTCTGACAGTAGTTCAGAAGGTACTGCTACCAAATTTTTTTTCTACTTGGGCTTGGTGACTTAAACTCATTAGGAGCAGCTAGGTACTCCTTTATTACATCCTTACTTATTTGAGTTTCATCTCTCAGTCATTTTTATTCCATCCTTTCCAATCCAACAATCATTCTTCTTGCAAGAAACAATAAGCAAAGTCATAGAATCTGACAGTTGGGATCTAGTCCAGAAGCCATCTAATTGAATCAGTATTTGATTAAAAATCTTCTTTTGTTGCATGTGCACACATGCATATGCCCACACATGTGCACATGCGTGTGCGTGCGTGCACACATACACATATATCCAGCCTTTGCTAGAAAACCTCCAGAGTCAGCTGCCTCCTCTTCCAAGACACCCTGGTCGACTTTGAGCTATCTCTAATTGCTAAATGCTCTTTTCTCCACTACCCATGCCGCTGCCCCCCCCACTTTACTTTAATAGATAATCTCCAAGACTCTTGCTTATGCTAACAATATATAAATCTAGAATCTCTCCAGCCTCCTTCCACTTTACAGCTACATCAGTTCCTCTTTCTGTAAAATGAGTATAATGTTATTGTGAGGGTTAAGTGAGATTTTTGTATATATTTGCAAACCTCAATGCATTGTAGTAGTGTTAGCTATTATTATTCCTTCACAAAAATAATACTTACTAAGGTTCTCTGTAAATCCTTCTTTGCCAGGGATAACAGTATTCTCAGTTCTAAACTGATCTTTCCCCAGTTTTTAGTAGTATGCCTATATCTCTGTAATATGTAACAACCACAGAGTATTGGGTTTTCAGTTTGATTCAGCAATTAAATTCCATAAAAAATAAGTGTCTATTATGTGTCATTATGCTAGCACTGAGAATATGAACACAGACTGAAACAGTCTATCTTCATAGGGACCCCTCATTCTGTTGGAAATATATGAAGAATACACAGAGAATAAAAGACAATTTGAGGAGGGCAAAGAACACCAGAGACACAGATTGGGGGTGGGGGAGAGATTTGAATTTCATGGAGGAGATAACTAAGGTGAATTGAATAATTTTGCCTTCTCTCTGTGATCCTCTATCATCAACTAGTTCATCCCAGAAGGAGTCCTGTTTTTCACCAAGAAAGATAGAAATAAGAAGTTTGTGTTGTTTCTTTTTCCCTTCCATTTTCAAGTCATTGTGGGGTTTAGCTTTAAACAGTATTCTTACAGGACCCTTCCATGCTTGTGTATGAATCTGTTAGTAGTCCTTCACACAATCTCACATTTACATCACAGTATAAGGTACATAAAGACCTTTTCTTATATTGTTCTCTTTAAGTAGGTAAAACAGATTTTCCTGTCCCCATTTTCCTGATGAGAAAATGAAGCTCAGAGATATTGTAAGCTGGCCAAAATCAAATGGAGGCGTGCGTGGGTGTGGGTGTGTGTGTGTGAGACTTTGGACAACACACTTTACTGCCCCTGTCCTCAGTTTCTTCATCTATAAAGTAGGGGAGACTAGATTAGATAGCCTCTGAGGTCCCTTCCAGCCTATGACCTTTAATAGTCACTGTGTGCAGACCTAGGGCTTAAATGAAGGTCTTGTGGTCATATCTTATGGTGCCATAAGATTGTAACCATAATATAAGATAAATAATATAAAAGCGAAAGAGTGAACTGATTAATGATAGAAGTTCACAAAGAATACCCCACTAGTTTGATGACAAATGGTGCTGTCAGTGAACCTGTTTATGAGATGTTAATTGGGTACCACATGTATTATAACAAACTAAAATGGTTTTGCTATTCACACCAAGTGAGAATGTTATGTAAATGTTCTTTTGGAAGTTTCATTTTGGAACAGAAATTTTGTATCTTTATTCAGCTCTGCTCTGTCACTGTATGATATTAATATTAAACATTAAATATAAATGTTAACTTCATGACAATTCCTTTAGTTAATAAATTGAGCATTTAAAAATTATTGTAGAACTTAGTCCCTTATAAGTTTAGAATTTTCAGTAATTATATATATGTATATGTAATTTTTATTGAATGAAAAGTTTGAAATGATTGCTTATCCTAGGATCTTTGTGAATGGCAGATTTTTATCACTTTGGCCTTGTAGTGATTTATATCATGTTTTTGTCTCTTTACCCAATTATAGTTATACATAAGTAGGCAGGTAGATAGATGGATCAGGGTATTCCTTTGACTGGTGCAAATGGGAGACTGTCCTAAAACTTTTTTCTTTGAGTGACGTGTCCAGGATCCCACAGCCAGTCTGTGTCTGAAGCAGGACTTGAAAGCAACTCTTACAGACTCAGAGGACAGCTTTCTTTCTGCTACCCCAGATATGAAAATAGTAAAACCTCAATTTGAAGAATGTTTGAGAATGTGGACTTTTCATGTGTTTACAGGAAATACCATTCTTCTTTTTATTCTGTGTTAAACAATCTAAAGCTTTTGAAAATGATAATCCATTCACAGAGCACAGGCTTATTATTTAAAATCAATTTTTCAGTGAGATACAACCAAACAAATTGTTTTGCTTGAAGAAACTTTTACAATTCAAGCCTTCATGTGTGGCTAAAATGTTCGTATTTTTAGAAATACTGTGCTGTACAATGGATTAGTAAGCTTCTCTTGTATTTACAGGGATAAGTTAATAAGTCCTAGAAAAAAAAGAATTTTTTTATCTCCAGGGTAATATGTTGATATATGCCCCTGCTATTCAGATGTGGGAAATTTTTTTATGGAAAAGTATAATCTACTTACGCAAGACTCAGGTTATAAGCTGCTGTGTACTAGGTCAACGCTTTAAAAGCTTTTCCCTCTCTGGTGCCATATTTGATTGGCCCTGGCAATTGTTAACCCGTTACAGATAGAAAAAGAAGTCTGTGCTGTTGGCGGCGCTTGAAGTTTACAGTTTGGTTTAACAGATAATTTTGTGTCATTTTTCAGTTCTAGTAGTCTGCTAATTTCTAAGCTTCTAAGAAGGTTCATTCTAGATACAGTTGACTAATTATTGTTCTTCAGTTTCTGAGATCTTTCTCTCAATAGGAGGTGCAGAACATTTTTTAAAAAGTTATGCTTCCCCTATATCTCCCTTTACCAGTTTTTAACACAAAAAAGTACATCTAATTCTACCAATCAATAAAACATTCATTAAGTGCCCAGTAGAATAGCCTTTCTCTTTGTAGTCCCAGGGCTTGTCATTGTACCCAGCACTGAATAAGCACTTACTAAGTGTTGTTGAATGCCTCACTGATCTGTTCTAGGCTCTGTACAAAAGTGCTGTGGTTACAGAGACACAAATGAAATAGTGTATGCCCTTGGGGAGTTTACATTTGCTAGGAAGGAACAACTTCTACACATGGAATAAAATATGTTTCAAATATATAAAAAAATGTAAAGTACATACATATGTATATGTCTAGGCACACAGAGAGATTCAGACACACAATAAAGGCAAGTTCATTTGGGGAGAAAGTACAAGCAGCTCAGAGACTCACCTAAGGCCTCATGTAGAAAGTAGCATTGGGAATTAAGCTGGGAATACAGCTCTATTTGCGCAGTAGCTGACAAGAGTGCCAGTTGTATTCTCCAAAACCTATGATAAATAAATTTGTGAATATCAGGTAAACATTAGTGAGCTTACTGCATGTAAAAAGTTGAACTAGGATTTATTCATAAAATGTTTTTGTCCCCTAATGATAGAAGCTTTAATTAATATTTGTTGCCTTGCTAAATATTTTCTTTTTTAGTTCCTTATTATTTTGGGTGCTCACCACTATGACTGTGTCACTGGTTGGCAGTAAGACCATTTTTGTTTTAGACCTTGTATCTAAATGACCGAGTCTGAAGCTTGTTCACTCTGCCCTGTAATTAATTACCTTGAATGACACCAGTCTCTATGAGCATCTTCTGATGAAAACAGGAAGGGATGTGTACAGACAGCACATGCTTGATAGTTTCGTTCTCTTCTTCTGTTCTCTTTTAAAGTTATAACACAGCTAAACCCATGCTCCGTTTTGTGGAATCCTTTGAATTTTCTAATTTCAATGCATGTTGAGGAACCAGCCATTCTTGTTAAAAAATATTTTTTTATTTATTTTGTTAAACATTTCTTACTTATATTTTTAAAAATTTTTAAATTTTGAGTTCCAAATTATCTCCTTCCTTTCTTCCCCTCCCTCACTCCTTGCAAGCAATATGATGTCAGTTATACATTTGAAGTCGTGGCATATTTCCAAATTAGCTGTGTTGTAAAAGAAAACATACACAAAACAAGGAAAATAAAATGAGCATGCTTCAGTCTGTCCTCCAAGCTCAGTCATTCTTTTAATCAAATCCCTCCTTCCTCCCTCCTCCACCCTTTCTTTGTTTTCTGTTACCTGGGCTCCTAATTCTGTTTGTTCAGTGGGACAAGGCACAGTGTGTGGTGAGATGAACATCCACCTACAGAATCATTTTGACTGCTGACATGTTTACCTAATTTGCTTTTGATACCACATTCTCCAGAAGAGGCTTCATGTTCTCAGTAGAACCGAAATGATTAACTTCTACATTTTTGAAGCTAAGGAAGTACATACAGTGGGATTATTGGATCAGAGGCTTCAAATAGAGGGATTCCGCAGGAAGGAGACGAGTATTTAGACTCTAGGGGCCATTAGTCGCATTATAATTTTGGTTTTGAAACCATGTTTCTCTCATTTCTGCTTCTCATTGGGATCTTTGTTCTACAGCCACAACACTAAGACAACGACCTGGCTAGATCCCCGTCTCTGTAAGAAAGCAAAGGCTCCAGAAGACTGTGAAGATGGAGGTGAGACAATGCCGAGCTTGTCGCACTCATTTTCTTCCATTTGGGGTTAGATGCCTAATTAGACCCACCAAAACACAGGGGAGGGAAACACCAACAGTCAGCCACAGGATGTATATCTTTGGAAAATTTCGTAAAAGAACTTTTCTTCTTTTCTCTTGGAATTCATACGACTGTATTATTTTATTTCATTAGTAAAAGTGTATCTGCCTACTCTTAGAAATCTCTAAATACAAACTTAATAGATGTACCAATGTAGGTATTTTCTAACTCTCTCTCTGTGTCTGTCTGCATGTGTATGTGTGTGTACATAAATACACTCACATATATGTATGCAGGATATCTCAGAAAGGCTTAGTTCTATTTTAAGCTCTTAAAGCTTAAAATAGCACCAAGATTTTTAAAAATTACACACATACACACAAACATCTATCTATAGTCTGTCCATCTGTAAAGATATATAAACATGAACTTAATCAGTGTGGATGCCTCTCTTAGTGGTTCAGGTCTCATTACTCTTTACTTTGTCTTTTTCTGGATACTTCTCTTTCATCTATATCTTTAAATCCTCCATGAAGGATCTACCCATTGTTAGGGGTCTTCTTGTAGTAAATTCAGATACTCCAGAAGAGGAGAGGCTTATTAATTATTACACACAGAACTACACAGGAAGAAATATCAACAATTAATGTTTGTGGACTTGAGAATTTTATGATCCTAAGCATATTTATGGTCTTTCTCTGCCTCTGTCACAACTGAAGAGGAACAGTCAGATAAAACTGAAGGTCATTTTGTGTTTTTATCCTTTTTGTTGGCTGCTGTGGCCAAAAAAAAAAATTCATCAGCCAGCCTTCTGCTGATATGTAATAGTAAGTAAGATTTATTTAGCTTTCAGGTTACACAGTATTTTACAAATATGGTCAGATTTGATCCTCATAAGAACCCTGTGATGCAGGACATATTGGTGTGGTTAAGTTGCTTTTCCATAAAGATAGCTAATTAGTATTAGAAGCAGATCTTTCCTGATGCTGAGTCCTAAGCTTATCCCACCACATTATTCAAGTTAGCTTGATGGTGCAGTGAATAGAGCACTGGACCAGGAGTTGGGAAAATCTGTATTCAAACCCTGATACACACTCTTATGAGACCCTGAGCAACTCACTTAACTTCTGTATCTATCAGTTTCCTCATCTGTAAAAGGAGAATGATAATAGCACCTACCTCTTAAGTTTGGGATGAAAATAAAATTATGCAAACCTCTAAGTTGTTCACATATAAACCTTACAGACCTTATTATTTACAAACATTATTATTCACATATAGATTAAAATCTTCATAAATTAAGTGTCTGCCAGTATTGCTAATAGCTGGCGTTTATATAGCTTTCTAAGTTTTGCAAAGCTTTACCTATATCTCAAAAGAGTCATGATAGACCTACAGAAATCCACCGCCTCCCTGTCCTGTCCATCTCCTTCTTCCTCAGCTTCTTGCAATGTGACTTTTAGACCCATCATTCTACAGCTCTCTCAAAGGTCATAAATCAATCAATCAGTAAAGATTTATTCAATATCTGCTGTGTTCCAGGCACTATGCTAAACTCTAGGGATAAAAAACAGGCAGAAGACAGTCCCCTACCCTCAGAGAGCTCACAGTATAGTGGGAGAGGGGGCGGAGGGAGACAACAAACAAATACATACAAACAGGTCACATACAGGATAAATAAAAAATAACTAACAGAGAGAAAGCACTAAAATTAGGAGGGGTTGGGAAAACCTTCCTAAAGAAAATGGGCTTTTAGTGAGTACTTAAAGAAAGCCAGGAAAACCAATAGGCAAAAATGAGAAGAGAGAACATTCCTGTCAAGGGGGCAGCCAGAGGAAATGCTAGGAGCCAGGAGATGGAGCGTCTTGGTCTCAGAACAGCCAGGAAGCCAGTGTTACTAGACTGAAGAGTATGAAGGTGACATGGTCAGATCTGTGCTTCAGTTTTCATTTAGCGACTAAATGGAAGATGGATTTGAGTGGGAAGAGACTTGAGGCCACAGACCCATCAGCAGTGTGAGGCAGTGAGGTGATACGGCCTGCACTAGGGTCGGGGCAATGTAGAGGAAAGAAGGGAGTGTGTTCAAGAGACGTCATAAATGTGCCCTGGACTCTTTGTTTGGGAGCCCGAGGACTTGTAACTTCTCAATGTCAAATTCAGTCTTCTTGGTTCTGGCTTTACTCTCTTTGCTCTCCCAGTTGATTATGACCCTGTTGTTCACCCCTTCTTTTTGATACTCTCACCTTCCTTGCTTCCCGTGTAGATACTACCTTCATTATTCTCCTTCTAATCTAACTGTTCCTTTTCTTTTTCCATTGCTGATTCCTTATCTCCATGGCACAGAGTAATCATTTAATAAATGCTTTATCCATCTAGACCTACCCTTTCCCTAGTTACTCTATTTCTGATCATAACTAATTCCTTGTCAAATCTCAGAACCTTGGTATCATATTTGACTTTTCCCTCATTCTTAGCCCAAACCACCAATTATCTACAAGTCTTGTCATCTCTGTTAACATATCGACCTGTTTTTCTCCACTCCTACTGCACACATTCTATTTCGGACCCTCTTTTTTATCTTGCCTAAACTATTATAATAGCCTCCTAACTGGTCTTCCAGTCTAGCATAATGCTTGGAGCCAGGTAAGTACTGATTGAATTGTTTTTTATTAATTCATTTTACATACCATTTCCCCCATAATTATCTTACCACTAAGGTCATATAATTTATTCTACTTAAAAACTTCAGTAGTTCCCAGTGCTAATAAAGTTATCAGTGAAGTTTAAAGTACTAACCTTGAGATTCTAAACCCTCAACATTATGGTTTTAACCTAGCTAGCTTATCTCATACAATTCCCCTTTACATAATTGTTGCTCCAGCCAAACTATACTAATTTCTCTTACATACTCAAATTTTTCATCATATTTTTCTTGACTCTTTCTTTTTAACATTTTACCTTATATGCTTTTTATTTGTGTTCAATAATTTGTATATTTTATTATTTACCTATTAGATTATAAGTTCCTTGAGGACAGGGACCATTCCAATTTTCTTCTTTTCATCCCTATCACCTTGTACATAGTAGGCCATGTGCTGTTTAACATTTTCGTCAGTGACTTCATAGACTACCAGAATCATACATGCTATTCTTATTATTAAATTTTCAGATGACTTCCAGCTAGGACTGACATCTAAAATTTAAGGTGACAGTCAGAATCTAAAAAGATCTTGAAAAGGTAGGATATTATATTGGCACTTGTAAGATGAAATTCATCAGATATAAATGTAAAGTCTTACACTTGGGTTAAAAAAATGTCAAAAACAAAAGATAGGAGAGACTTGATTGGCCAGAAGTTTTTTCAAAAAATATCTAGAGATTTTAGTCATCTGCAAACTCAATATGTGTTAGCAGTGTGAAGTGGCATCCAAAAAAGTTAATATTATCTTGGAGACTCCTAGCTTCCAAGGATAAGGAGATGATAGTCCCTTTGTACTCTCCCTTGGTCAGACCACATGTGGAAAATTGTGTTTAGTTCTGGGTACCACTTTTTGAGAAAGACATTAAATACCATAACTGCATTCAGAATAATGAAAGACCTTGAGTTCTTGTCATGCAATAAGCATTTGACAGAATTAGGGATATTTAACCTGGAGAACAGCGCAGAGGTAACATGATAGCTACTTTTAAGTTTTAGAAGTACTATCATGTTAAAGAAGATTCTGCTTTGTCCCAGAGATCAGAAGTTGAAGAAGTAAATTTAGGTTTAATGTTAAGAAAAACTTGGTTAATAATTGTGTTGTTGTAGTTCAGTCTTTTCAGTTGTATCTAACTCCTTGTGACCCCTCTTAGAGTTTTCTTGGCAGAGATACTTAAGTGGTTTACCATTTCCTTCTCCATCTCATTTTATGAATGAGGAATGGAGGCAGATGGAGTTACATGACTTACCCAGGTTCACAAAGCTAGTAAGTGACTGAGGCCAGATTTGAACTCAGCAAGATGAGTCTTCCTGACTCCACACCCAGAGCTCTATGCACTATGGAGCCACCTAGCCACCCACTTAATAATTGGAGATACCCAAAAGTAGAATGGCCCACCTTGGAAATAGTGCTTTACCTTCATTGGAAGACTTCAAGCAGGAACTAAATGACCATTTCTTGAGCGTGTTAAAGTAGGAATTTCCTTTCAGTTATCAGTTGTGCCTCTCAACCACTGAGTGCCTTTCCAACTCCAAATTCTGTGATTCTGTGACATTGATAAGCTGAAAAGCAACCAGGAAAGAGATGACCTTCATAGTGAAAGGACTTGAGATCAGACTACTGGAGAATAGGTTGAAGGGAAAGAGAATGTTTACCCTAGAGAAGAAAATACTTCTGTTGCTCTTTACCTGCTTACCAATATTTTAATATTATTTATGTCTCATTCCTACTTGGGGATTGAATTCCAATGAGGGCAGCCTATTCCTTTTCATTTTTCTTCACATCAAGCCTAAAACTGCTCCCCTGACATTTGTACCCATTACTCCCTTTGTAATCAAGCAGAACACCTCTAGCCTCTTTTCCACATGGCCTCCCACTTTAGATATTTGAAGACATGTCTTCTCTTCTCCAGATCAGTCATCCCCTGTTCCTTTAGCCTATGCTCATGCTATTTGTTTCCAATGTCCCTCTCACCCCCTTTTGGATATGGTCCAGTTTGTCACTACCTTCCCCAAAATGTGATAACCACATTCCTGCCACAGTACATCTGTTCTTGATGCTTTTTTTGGGGGGGGGTCTAGATCTGTGATTTCACTTATGTAAGGAATTGCCCAATAAAGTACCCCAATAAAAAATAAAGTTCCCCTTCTAGTAATTCAGATCGGCTACTGCTCATCAAATTATAGTCTTAGGAATTAATTGCCTGGAACACTCAGAGGTTGAATGTCTTGCCTAAAGTTGTCAGTTAGCAATTTTTAAAGCACCTATTTACTACCTAGGACTGTCCTAGACCTTAGAGATTCAAAGAAAGGTGAGAACAACCTCTATCTTCTGGGTGCTCGTAACATAATGAGATTTTGAGCCTTTCGTTGTTCAGTTTGTTCTGACTCTTTCTGAACCCATTTGGGGTTTTCTTAGTAAAGACACTGAAGTGGTTTGCCATTTCTTTTTCCAGTTTATTTTACAGATGAGGAACTGATGCAAACAAGGCTGAATGATTTGCCCAGGATCACACAGCTAGTGAATGTCTGACATTATACTGCAACTCAGGTCTTCCTGACTCCAGGCCTGGTGCTCTACGCACTGTACCACCTAACGGCTTGATTATGAGCATAGCCTTACATCCAGGTAGTCCTGGCTTCTGAGGTTCACTCCCTATCCACTAATTGATGCAACCTCTAAATGTTCTTGATCCTGACCATTCTTTTCTTCCTCCTTTTTTTTGTGGTAGTTTTTAAAAAATAAATTACACTTTTTGGTTAGCAAGCATTTATTTTTAGTTCCTCCCACTTCTTCCCTCATTGACTAAACAAAACCACTGTAACAAATATTTGTAAGCATGCAAACAAAATAAATTCCCATATTATCCCTTTCCAGTGATCTGTGTCTCATTCTGCGTATATTTGTCCCTCTCCTCTATCAGGAAATGGGTGGCATTTTTCATCATCAGCCATCATTGATCAGAGTTTTTAAATTTTTCAAAATTGTTAGTTTATAAAATGTTTTTGTTATTGTTCTCCTGATTCTCCTCATTCAATCAGGATCAATTCATACAAGTCTTCCCAGGTTTCTCTGAAATTGTATAGGGGCAGGTAGGTGGCTCAGTGGATAGAACGCTGAGTCTGGAGTGAGGAAGACCTGCGTTAAAATCTGGACTGATGCTTACTAGCTTTGTGACCCTGGGCAAGTCATTTAACATCTGTCTGCCTCAGTTTCTTCAACTATATGAGAATTATAACAGTACCTACCTCCCAGGGTTATTATGAATCTCAAATGAGATAGTATTTGTAAAGGACTTTGAGCAGTAATTGTCATTGAGCAGGTACTTTAAAAGCACCTACTTTTCCTCCCTTTCTTCCTTTTTTCATTTCTTAGAGGTTAATACTATTCCATTACATTTACATACAATAATTGTTCAGCCATTTCACAAGTGATGGGCATCCTTTTAGTTTCTAGTTCTTGGCCACTACAAAAAGAGCTGCTGCTATAAATATTTTTGTACATATCGGACCTTTTCCTCTTTCTTTCATCTCTTAGAAATACTCACTGGATCACCGGATATTCGCAATTTAGTACCTTTTGGGGTATAGTTCCAAATAGCTTTCCAGAGTAGCCCAAACAATTCACAGCTTCATCAACAGTAGAATATGCTTGTTTTCCCACTTCCCTTTTGACAGTGTTATTTTACAGTTTTTTTCAACTTTGACAATCTGATGAGTGTAAGGTTGAACTTCAGGATTTCTTTAGTTTGTTTTTCTCGAGTTATTAGTGTTTTGGAGCTATGTCTTTCTTTTCATAGGTTGAGTTTCTATTTGTTATTTTTAGCTGCCCTCTCACCATTTACTCATCCAACTTTTGGATATCTCTAATGATTAAGCGGGCAGCTAGGTGGGTAGAGTGCAGGCCTGAAGTCAGGGAGACTCATCTTCCTGAGCTCGATCTGGCCTCAGGTACTAGGTGTGTAACCCTAGACAAGTCACTTGGTTCAGTTTTCTGATCTGTAAAATGAGCTGGAGAAGGAAATGGCAAACCACTCTAGTATTTTGTCAAGAAAACCCTGAATGGAGTCAGGAAGAGTCAGACACAACTAAAACAACTGCTCAACAACAAATTCTTCATGGATTTTTAGACTTGGATTATACCTTCTTTCAAACTTTAGTCTTTCTTCAAAGTGGAATTCATTCCATTGCTTGATCTTTTCTAAAAGTTTTCATAACATTTTTGAAATACCTTTAAACATTCTACTATTCATTATGGAACATTCAAGAAAGACTACACTGTTTGCAAATCTGGTTCTTTGTTATCTAGTCTTCTAATACCCTTCATTGTATCAAGACTAGTCTCATGTAATTCTTAGAAAATTTGTCTGGTAATTTAATTAACTAAAATATTTATCTTTATTCAGATAAAACCCATGAGTGTTGCTGTTAGATAATTAGTACAAAAGTATTCATTAAAAAGTTGTTTTAGTTCTAAACTAGCCTTTCTTAAGATTACAAGTCCTGGGCTTGGGGTCAGGATAGTTTTTTTTTTTAATAATATAAATATATACATTTTACCCCTAAAACTGTGTAACCTTGGCATCATGTACTTTGCGTAGCTTCAAGTATTATAGGAATGTCAGTTATTGTCACTTTAGTGACAGAACTTAAATTTTAAATACAGCTAAAAGTAGATTGAAATTTGACGTCGCTTTTCAGCTTTAGAAAATGTTAAAAGAATTTAGAAAATTATATTCTAGAGTTTCGGAGTAAGAGCGCACATTGTCAGTCCTTTTTAGGGAGAAAAATTCTAACTGTTAAACTGAAAAAGAGGACTGTCTTGGTGTGCAGGAAATAGTACAGCACTTACAGCTGATTTTTATGGATGTGTTTTGTTTTTAATTAGTCAGTCGGCAGGGTCCAAGAAGGGAGGGAGTGACGGTAGACAACAAGGTTGGAAAGGGAGGCTGGGGCCAAACTGGGAAAGACTTTAGAAATCAAAGAGTTTGTGTTGGATCTTGAAAGGCAGCAGGGAGCCATTGGAGCTTATTGAGTAGAAGAATAACCTGTCAGATATACATAGGAGGAAAAGTGCTTCAGCAGATGGATAAAGAATAATCTGGAGTGGGAAGAGACTTAAGGTTTTTATACACTTTTGTTTCTGAATACTTCTAATCAGTCAGTTAAACCACTCTGTGTCAGGCGCAGTGCTAAGTGCTGGGGATGCAAATGAGGCAAAAGGCAGTCTCTGCTCTCAAAGAGCTCATAATTTGATGAAGACGACAACATGCAAACAAATAATTTTGCATCTACATATAGATAGAAAATGATTAGTTTGAAATATATGGTAGTTAGGAAATAGTTAACAGAAAGAAGGCACTGTAATTAAGCTGAATTGGAAAAGGCTTCCTGTGGAAGGTAGCATTTTAGTTGGGACTTAATAGGAAGCTAGGGAGTCAGGAGGCAGGGCAGAAGAGGTTGAGTGTTCTAGGAGTGAGGGACAGCCAGAGCAAATGTCCAGAGAGGAGAGATGCGCTGTCTACTTATCCCTCTCTTTCCCCTCCCCAACTAGTTATCCTTTGTAGTAAAGACTTAAAAAAGAAGGGGGAAAAGTAGTGCAGTAAATCCAAATAACAGTATATGCAATATCCTTTTTGATAAAAAAATCAACATTCCTTCTGCTCCTGATATTAAAATAAGTATCCTTCACCTTTTAACTGAAACCTTTGCGTGTTGGAGGCCAATCCTTTGCTCAGTCTCCAAATTCCCACCCAAAAAACAAGATATACAGGGCTGTGCAAATATTTGCCATATTCTTTGTTTCCTCTGCTATTATCCCTTGATCAGCTTTCATCTTTTTAAATTTATATGATCTAATTATGTTACCCTCTCCCCATCCTTCTGAATTTATGTTGACTTCTGCATCAGTCAGATACCTTTCTCCATACTTTAGCACGAAAGTCCTGCAGTTCCTCTCCACTCCCAATCATCTTCAAATATTCCAAATAACTTCTAATAACTTGGCCACACAGTACTCATCTTTGTCAGTTTGCTTCTCCGTTTTGCTTGTTAGATTCCTATCCATCCTTTGAAATTCAAGTTAAAAATTGTCCTTCCCTGCCCTTCTGCTGGTAATGAATTTATCCTATGATTTGATCCCTACAGTTCCCCATAACCTTTAGCATTGTGACATTTTGCCGTGAAAGTTTCTTATTTACTTATGATGTTATGCCATCTCTTTTTATGTATAAATACTGTTAGCTCCTTGTAGGCACAGGGACTAAATTTTATGGAAATGTAGGCTTTCCAGCCAGCTAGCACTTCACATCAAACTCTGTCCTTGATGGGCTTATTAGCTGATAAAAGTTAATTAGTTGATAATGCATGGAAGCAAATGTTAGCAGGGTTGAAGGGGCATTTTCTTATAAAACTTCAGTACCTATCAAAAGAGGTATGATTAGAGTATATGAAAGAGGAAGAGTTTAGAGATGAACATTTTAGCTTCTGGATAGCTATTTCATTTTTCTTTACATTACTATCTACAAAATGAGGAATAATACTGGTCACCAAAGCTAAAAATGGTTTCTAAATGTGAACTAGGGGAAATATTTCTAATTTCTTGTGCCATTATAGAGAAAAAAATTTACACTTTTTCTGATAGGTGGTAATGGATTTTCTTTTAATATCCACTAACTTTTTTTTTCCTCTGGGAGATATTTCTCTACTCTTTTTCCTTCCAAAAATCTATTTAGTGAAATTACAAACACATAGATTACAATAATTTCAGATCATATTTCTTCACATGTGGCATTGTTGAAATGTTTTCTATTTCTGTTGAATCTAACATTTCATTAATTTTTTACTTCTGTTTACAGAACTTCCATATGGCTGGGAGAAAATAGAAGACCCCCAGTATGGGACATACTATGTTGAGTAAGTAGTTACACAAATTATATATTTGTCCAGTTATTATATAGTTGGGCATATAATCTTAGAAAGCATTGGATTATATAATTTCTGCTTGCACAACTAGCATTCTAAATAAGGTCCTAAATTGAGAAAGTTGATAAGAATATACATATTATATATGTATTTTTTTCTCATACAAGGTTTGTTAAAGTGATATTTGAAATATTTATGATGGGTTGGTGGGAAACATCCCAGATAATTAGCAAAAGAGTTGTCAATATTACTATAGACTTTAAATGGCACAATAGTGGGCAAGAGGATACAAAATTAGGAAATTGAAGTAGGTGTCTTCAAGTATTTAAAGGATTGTCACATGGAAGAGAGATTTTATTAGACTTGGTTTCTTTCACTACAGAGAATAAAACCACTGTAGGAGCAGTGGATGCAAGTTAGAGCTATTGAAAAGTGCAAAGTGAATTTCCTCTTCATTGTAGATCTTCAGACTGAGAGTAGATGACCACTTACCAGTTTGCAGTGGTCAGGTTGGGCTAAATGGTCTTTGACTGTGAATGTTTTATTGAAAAGCATCAGAAGCAGAAGTGAGAGGATTCTGAGTTCAAGTCTCAGCCCCAGCACTTTTTAGACCTTGGGCCAGTTGCAGCCTCACAGGGGAGCAAAGTTGTAGAGAAGGGACTTTGTCAACTTTCAAGTCTATTATGAAATGTTGTCGTCATCCTCATCATCTAAAGTCATTCTCCCTTTGTTTAAGGACATTCAGATAGAGATAGTCCTGAGATAAGTGACTATCCTGTGGTTCCTGTATTTTTATCGTTCTGAAGACTAAGAACACGTGGATAAAATAGGTGGTTTTTATAGTTGAATAAAGGTATTAGAATGTAAGTTCATCTTCCCTGGGCTTACTGAAAGTGTCACTAAAGCTCCAATAGCAGGTGGGACAGCAGGGGGGATAAGGACTTGATCTTGTTCCACATAAATCATGTTTCTTCTTCTAGACCTCTATATTTTGAAAACTCTTTGTCCCACAGAGCTTGTACGTCATGAGTAGTTGGCATGGTAAATTAAAAACAATATTCAAAAGTATTCATGGATCTATGTTTTGTTTATGAGCATAGTTTGATGTAACGGTCTAGACATAGTGTAGTGTATTGGTCAACATCTTTGGGTTATTTTGAATTCTGTATAGGGATTTGTTGCCTGTCAATCCATCAAAAAGATGGTAAGCTTCTTTTTAAAAAGAATTTTTTTTTTAAGTTTTGAGTTCCAAATTCTATCTCTCCCTGACTTCCTCCCCTACCTCCTCCCTGAGATGGTAATACATATAGGTTAGATATAGATATAGGTTATACATGTACAAATATGTGAAACATTCCCATGTTAGTCATTTTGTACAAGAAGACCTAAATAAAAGAAAAAATGAAAGAAAATGAAAAATAGCATACTTCAGTCTGCATTCAATATCAGTCCTTTCTCTGGAGGCCGATGGTATGCTTTATCCTTAGTCCTTTGGGAATTATCTTCGATCATTTATTGCTGAGAACAGCTAAGTTATTCACAGTTCTTCATCGAACAATATTGGTGTTACTGTGTACAGCATTCTTCTGTTTCTGTTCACTTCGCTATGCATCAGTCCATGTAAGTCCTTCCAGGTTTTTCTGAAATTATCCTCCTTGTCATTTCTTACAGCACAGTAATGTTCCATTGCAAGCATATACCATAACTTGTTTAGCCATTCCGCAATTGATAAGTATCTCTTTGATTTTCAATTCTTAGCCACCAAAAAAAAGCTACTATAAATATTTTTCTACAAATAGGTCCTTTCCCCTTTTTTTGGATGTCTTTGGGATATAGAACTAGCAGTGGTATTGCTGGATCAAAAGTTATGCAATGTTACAGCCTTTTGGCCAGTTCCAAATTGCTCCCCAGAATGGTTGAGTCCATTCACACCTCCAGCAACAGTGCGTTAGTGTCTCAGTTTTCCCACATCACTCCCAACATCCAACACTTTCCTTTTTGTGTCCTATTAGCCACTTTGATAGGTGTGAGGTGGTTCCCCTGAGTTGTTTTAATTGGCATTTCTCTGATCAGTAGTGCTTTGGAGTATTTTTATCATATGATTATAGATAGTTTTGATTTCTTTGTCTGGAAACTGCTTGTTCACATCCTTTGACTATTTATCAAAATAATAATCTTCTGGTGTATAATTTTAGCTTTTGGGTCATATATTGTTAGATATTTCATAAATATTTGCAGCCTGTAGGAATATATTCCTCAATTTCTATCTTTTCCTTAAGGTAACCCTTGTGTAATTTCTGATGGTAATGTAATAGTAATTACAGTGTTAGTTATAACAACTGTCATTCTCATTTTCAGTAGGTTTCAGATAGAAGTGGTCTTGGGACAAAGCCTTCTATGCTTCTATTATTCTTTTATATTTATATTACAAAGATAGATAAATCAACTTAATTTTGGTAATTGAATAAAAATATTAGGATATAAACTCGTCCTTTGTGGACTTTGAATTCTTATTATCATCATTCTTATTTCCTTTAAGGAGTTAGACAAGGAAAGTTTGCTATTAGTAGCTGAAAATTCTTTTTAAAAAATTCTGTCCCAATTCCTCTAAAGGACATATATTTTATAATTAAATTTCCACCAACATTAGCCAGACGTAGTAGGCTAATGTCAATAGTCTTAGCTTGTACTCTTTACTTGATCTTCACTCATTGCAGCATTGCTGTGCCTCTCATGGGTGGTGGATTTGAAAATGACAATGTTTCTTCTGTAATTAGCTTTTAAATCTGTGCTCTAGAGCTTAAGTAGCTACATATCAGGCATATACGTTTAGCTTAAGCACAAACATTAGCACCATCCTTGAAACTAGTATGCAGAGCCTGGTTTTTAGGTTGCAAAAGCAAATTTAACAGTGTCATTAGTAGCTTGAAAAATAGGGAATCAAAAAATATTGGATCTTCTTTTATTACTTCCCCTTTCATTAATTTGCAAATATTTAGCTTTGTTGAATACAAGTGTTTATGCTTCTGTACATACAACTAGAAGGACCCATATCTCATACTTTCATATTCTATACATAGAGAATGTTTGTGTTGAACAAATATATTACCTGAAGTTATTTGAAATTTCTGAATAAATCCTTACGAAATCATCAAAAAAATTTTTATCAAAAATCACAGATTTTACCTTTGAGTATAAGGGCTTAACAAACTGTTGAGTACAGGGTTGCTCTGGTGTTTATTTTATCATGGAATACAAATGGTCCTAGTCCTTTATTCTTTAACATTTATTGGTTGAATTTTTTGTATTATAGCCAGAATTACATGACTGTATTTCTTTCTTCTCACTATATACATTTTCATTTTTTTTAATAACTTAGAAGCCCAAGGTATCAAATGGCAACAGTAGAGACTTGCCTGGGAATTTTTCAGATGTTTAAGCCTCCCTTTTATCTTAGGCTTTGCTTCCTGGCTCTACAAAGTGGGAATTATGGTCATGGGAAATGAACAGGATGGTCAGAGGGTCAGCAGTTAATACCTGTTTATTTAGTGCTTCCTGTGTGTAGGAACTAGGCTAAGTGCTAGAGATACAAAGAAATGCCAAAACAGTCCTTTCCCATATTCTGATGAGGGAGGCAACATCCAAACAATTATGTACAAACAAGATATTGACAAGACATTAGAGCTAATTTCAGAGGGAAGGCACTAGCATTAAGGGGGACTTGCAGCAAATGAGATTTTTAAATGAGACTCAGAGGAAGCCAGCAGGCAGAGATAAAGAGGGAGTACATTCCAGGAATGTTGGACAGTCGGTAAAAAGGCAAGATCAGGGGATATGTAAGGAAAAGCAAAAATACCTGTGTCCCTGGATCAGAACATTTATGGAAGAGACCAAAGGATAAGGAGCCTGAAAAGGTAGGAAAAGACCAGGTTGTGAAAGACTTCAAAAGCCACACAAAGAATATTCTGTTTGATCCTAGAGATAATAGAGAGACACTGAGGTTTATTGAATAGAGGGGTAAATATGGTCAGACCTGTGTTGTAGAAAGATCACTATGGCAGCAGAGTGGGTGATGGGCTGGAATGGGGAGAGACTTGAGACAGCGGAAACACATACTAAGGGCCATTACAATAGTGAGGCCATGGAATGATAAGAGCCTACCCTGAGTGGTGGATAGTGTCAGGGAAAGAAGGGTCTGTGTACAAGAGATGTTGCAAAGGTAGACTTGACAGTGCTTGCTAACAGACTTGGTGAAAGAGACCGAGGTGTTGAAAGTGATACCTAGGATGTGAACCTAGAGAATAGGAAACTTGGTGTTTCCTTCTACAGTGATAGTGAAATTTGGAAAAAGGGAGCACCGGTGGGGAAAGATAATGAGTTCACTTGGTACTTAGTGAGTTTAGGATGTTTACAGGACATCTTAGTTTTCAATGTCTAATAGATGGTTGGAGATAGGAGACTGGACAACAAGAGAAAAGTTAGGATTAGATGAATAGATTTCTTTCTGTTTTGCATACAGCCCAGAAAGTATCCTTGGCTGAAATTTTCATCTCCTTTGAGCTTTTCCAGATGAACTTTGGAGCCCCTTCTCTAGTCCCTTGTTTATTAGAAATGGGAATTGTTGCCTATATGCTGCCCACTTTCTGTGAAAGCTGATCATATGTCTGACTTTTGATGGATTTGGGGGATATTTTCTATCAGTCCATTAATAAGCAGTTATTAAATTTCTAACCATAGACCAGGTGGTCTCCTTGATTCTAGGGATACAGATAAAAAAGTGAAACAACCTTTATTTTCAAGCAGCATACTTTCTATTGGAAAGATAACGTGTATATATATATATATACACAGAATAAATACCAAATTAATACAAGATAGATCTAAAGAAAAGGAATCATGTCATAGGGAATAAGCCCTCAATATGGAATCAGGAGGACCTGGGTTCAAATATTGCCTTAGATCTAATACCTCTCTAAATTACTTTCTCTCTCAGTTAATTTATCTTTGAAATGGCCCCAAGGTCCCTTCCAGCTCAAAATCTATGATCATATGAAGTATTTTCTGTTCAGCCTCTATCCTTTTAATGATATTGGACTCTTAAGCCTTAAAAAATTAAGTAGTTTGCTAAAACTCAGAATCAGAAGACAGAGGGAGGAAGGAAGGAACGAACGAACCAACTGTGGCCTCGAGGCCCTTAAAAGACCTTTTGACTGAGTTCAAGTTTTAGAGGATAGATTCTTTTATTAAGGGGATTTAACACAATGTAATTTAAAAGTTTTAATTTAATTTATTCAAGAGATCACAAAAAATTGTCATTTTGAAGTGAGTTTAAGGGCATTCCTGAAGTGACCAACCTCTTTCCCTTACTTATTTTGACAGAACTTGAAATGTTTGAAAGTGAACATAGCAACATGATTATACATGATTTTTAGGACAAGCTTATATTAAAGAGAATAATTTATTAAATTAAAAAAGTGCAGATTGTACTCAGAGTGTACATATTAGTATGGAGTCACTGATCTGTGGAGCTTGTTGACTTGATCCCCAGATCAGTCAGGTTTTCAACCACAGACTTGGTAATCTGTAGTTAGCTTATGGATGGAGATTAAAAAGATCTTTCTTAAATGGCTACTTCATGGAACTATTAGTTATCAAACCAGATGGCACCATCATTGGTATTGGCAGGGTTATTGGAGAAGGAATACAACTGCATTGACACTTTTTACTGGTGTATAGAACATGGGGCCCTGAAAATGAGTAATTCATTTTTAAAAAGATTGCTGTAAAAGCATTAACAGACTTCATAAAAATGTTGCCATTTTTAGAAATGTAACTTTGACATAAGATTTTTTCTGTAGTAGAAATGTGGCACATAATTTTATGTGCCTATGTTTTTACAAGTGAATTTGAGCAAATGATAAGATACCACATTTAGAATGTTTGTATCTTAATGAGATTTCAGTAGTTCTAATTGTACATAAGATCATAATTATGTTTCTTTGATAAATTTAAACTTCCTTTGTGGCAAATCATTTTATGCTTTAAAAAAAGAAAACATTTAATGAAAATGACACTTGGAAAATATATATAGGATGTAGAGGTTTTTTTGAAAATAGCAAACATTTAAAATCATGTTTGTATTTCTGTTTAATTTGATTTATAACCTTGATCAATAATATTCTTCAGTATCCCTTGTTATTCCTAGTATTATGTGAAAATTTCATGAACCATTCATTGCTAAAAGGAAAAAAGTTTATTCCAGGTAAAATTATTTTAATGTAAGGAAAATTATCTTCTATCGTATTGTTGTCTTATCGAGAGTTTCTAATTCTTTTGTTTCAGTATTTGCAGGAAGGTGATTACTCATTTGCATGTTCCTAGTCTGCTGCTCAGACCTCACCGAAGATGTAAATACAAATTACTCCTTTTTGGGTTCTGAGCTTCCCTTGGTGAAGTGAGTCACTCTCACTCCAAAGGGGCTTCAGGCTCTTTCCAAACAGGTTTTTATCTTTGACAAATGTCTGCTTCTGGTATAAAAGGATATTCAAAATAAATTTTCTCCGTCAAATCCCTGTCTCTTATAAATAAAATAGCAGTATCTAATTTAGTTCTGGCATTTTTAATTTGAAGGGGGATGAGACAGGGGCATTTCATTTAATTCGGTAGATATAATATACCCAGTACGCCTTTTGAGTTGAAATGAAATCAGATCCTAAAGAATATCTGACATTCTCACGGGTCTGAAGCTTAGCAACCGTATGTGCTCAGGAGCTGAGATTATTTGCAGCAGTGAAGGCTAACATCCCAAGCCCATCTGTGACTTCTTTCTTTTTTAACTTTGGGTTTTTTTGTGTTCTTAGCCTCATAGTGTCATACATGAGAAATTGAAATCATCTAGTCCAAATCCTTCATTTTACATTTGAGGAAACTGAGACACAGAGGTTACCAGAAGGGGCCCCAAGTCCCTCAGGTGTTAAGGGGCAGACTTGGGATTGGAAGTGGCAGGTGGTGTATGACCGCACACCCAGCCTGTCTCTAGGTTTACTGCAGAGCGAAAGAGAAGTTGTCTGTACCTTTCTATGCAGGTTTGTCAGCTTCAGATTCCGAAGCTGTTTTGGGCTTTACCTTGTGATTTGATGATGATTACTGCTCATTGCTCTCTCTCTTCAGGTTAAAATACAGCTTACTAGAAAGCACGGTGCTTTGGTTGTAATGCATCGTAATAAAGCTTTAGGATGCTAGAATATCTTTAAAATACTAGAATATCATTTCCATTGTTTCTGCAGTATTCTTATGCTGACAATATATAAATAGCTTTGAAATAGAAGTTTGTGTGTGTGTGCGTGTGTCTGTATGTGTGTTATATACGTATGTATATTTATCATAAGATCAGAATCTGTTTCATACCTTGAGGGACCAGTTTGCTTTGTGTCATAGTCATTGTTTAAAAGGGAAAAAAATAATACCCTAACTTAGGTTTTATTGACTTTATTTTAAACAAAATCATGTTAACATTTTATCTGGAATTGAAATACATATTTCTCTAAATGTTACAGTCACATTAACCAGAAAACCCAATTTGAAAATCCAGTGGTGGAAGCCAAGAGGAAAAAGCAGTTAGGACAGGCTGATGTTGCTTCCTCAAAGCAAGGTACAACCTACATTCTTTTCCCTCATAAAAAGATCTTGTAGATTATGGTGAATCACTTACCTAAGTGATCTTGGTTTAATCATTTTCCTTTTCTGGGGGATACTGCATGTTTTTTTGTTTGTTTGCTGCAATCTACATATTCAAATGTTCAGTGTATCAGTTTCCCCATCCACTGATAAGAGATGGTGAATTATGTGGAAACACAGAAGAACATTTTGAAAATGCCAAGGTTTTCTGCTGCTGCTGATAATAAGTATGCAATGAATATTGTTTTTTAATGTGGGGAGTGTGGGGGCATGTTGAAGTTTTATTTATATAATTTATTTATATAATACAATCAGATCAGCGTTGGCTGTACAATTGACATATGGGCCCTGAAGTTAATTGCTTGCTTCTGCTGCCTATAACCAAATGGGGTCATGATGTCAGAAGTATAAATAATGGCAAAATAATACTAACAAGTTTCGTTTATATAGTAATGCTATTGTCTCACAGCAAGTTCCCTGCTATCACTACAGGAATACCCAATTTTAATGTACTTTTCATAGCATTATTGTAGTTGTTTTGTGTATGTCTTTTGCTGGGTTTGCTTACTTTATTTTGGGTTAGTTTTGGTAAATATTTATAGTGTTTCTCTGAATTTCTCATTTTTTTATTTCATGTATATCAGTCAATCCCCAATCAGTGAATGTTAACTTGGTGTCTGGTTCTTGGACACCAGAAATGTTTTGCAGTGAATATTTAGTATATATAAGGACTTTATCCTGTGGGTCAAAGGATTGAAGTTTAGTGACTTTTCCCCACAGTTCTTTCACATAGCTTAACAGTTTTACAGAGCAGTTGGTCTAGTTCCTAACTGCCATCAGTGTGTCGGTGTTCTTGTCTTCCTGCAGTCTTTTCCAGCATTGACTGTCTCCATCTTTTGTGATCTTTGCCAGTTTCTAGATTTAGAGTTAAACCTCTATTATTTTGATTTGCATTTCTGTTATTGTTAGTGATTTGGGCCAGTCTTCTGTATGATTATTGATAGATGACAGTTCTCTTTGTCCATTGACTTATTGGGGAATATTAAGCATATGAAACATTTTCGCTTTGTGTACGCCCAGTGTTTAACAGTGCCTGGCATAGAGTACGTGTTTAATAAGTGTATATTAATTGATTGACTCTCTCTTGGGACTTTTATATTTAGATTGTTTTTTTTTTATCTTGTATGTCAGGATTTTGTCAGAAATACTTGGGGGTTTTTCCTTCTTTTAAACTTTTGAAATTTTTAAGTAACAAGTATTTTTTTTTTATTCTGTCCCTCTTATGTCTCTCTTCCCATTAAGCATTTTTTAAAAATCCCTTATTACATATCTACACAGTCCAGTAAAACACACTCCCATGTTAGCCATGTCAGAAAATGTATATTTTTGTCTTCATTTTAAATTCATCCCATCTGTGTCATAAGGTTAATGTCATATTTCATCTTCTTTAGTGGGAAATTGAGTATTATAACTCCAGTATCTCCACAGCAGTCCAGGCTTCAGACCAATAAGCTTTCAGTCTTCCCAAAGTCCGATTACTGCACACCCTGTTCTGAGCTCTGCAGGTTCTTGATCTGGTTTGGATCGGAGCCATAGGCTTATGAGATTGTCCTGTTTGGAGGCTGTTGTTGGATCCACCACTTGTCAGCCAGAAAGTTCTGCTGGTTCAAAGTGATAGAACTATAGGCTTCCCTTTGGTCCGGGATTCCTGCCCTCTTTATTCCTCTGCAGGTTTCACACTGAGCTAAAAACTGGAACTGAAACCCTCTTCTGCTTCCAACTGCAGCTGCTTACTTCTGAACTTGCTCCCTCCCTGGTACAGTTATGGGTTGGTGACCACTCTTCACTCTGCCACCCTGGATCCAGAGCTGGGTCATAAGCAGACCTGCATGTTGGGACCTGTTGCTGTAGATCCCTTTGCTGGATTGAGGGCCACTTCCCATGCTGGTACATAGCCTTAAGGCTGCTCTAGAATGCTCTACATGGCATGCTTCTCTTCAGACCTTGTCCGTAGTGTCCACAGACCTGTCTGTCTGCCTGCCATGCCAACCTGGGTCAGAAAAACGACTCACTCTGGGTTTTTTTCCACCTTAGATTTCTCAATCAGAATTTGTTATTGTGCATTTTCTCTTTCGGAAGAGGATGAGGTTTGGGAAGGTAGAGAAAGAACAGCTTTTGTACTTCTTGGTGCTCTGCCATCTTGTCCCTCCCCTCTAGCGCAATTCTATTTGGGGTAGCCAAGCCATCTCCTTGAACCCAAGGATCCCATCCTTGCTTTCTGTGCTTTGATGTATATAATCCACCTACTCCTCATCACCACCTCTTAGATTCCTGTCTTTTGTCACAACTCATCTCAAGAGCCATTTCTTATAAGAAGACTGCTCCCTAGCTATGACTGCCTCCCCTCCAAAATTACCCTTTATTTAGTTTGTATAACATTTGTATTTACTTATATATTGTTTCTCCCGAAAGAATATAAACCACTTGAAGATAGATACTATCTTGTTTTTGTCTTTGTACTCTCAGCACTACTTGTAAGTGCCAATCCTGCTGATTAAACAATTTTTTTTTAAACACCAGTATTCTTCCAGTGATGTTGTATGGCTATAAATCACAGACAGGTACAGTCTCTGAAGACTTCAAATTAAGAATCACAAGGTAGCAAAAGAGGGATGTTTGATGGGCATGAGCAGGCCATAGCACCCTACAAATGAGAAGTTTCTCATAATTAAGTGTTGTGTAAAGCATGTCTTCAGAAAATATGTGACTAGAAAAAAATAGGTGTCATGTTGTGAGTACAGAGACAGCCAGTGGAGAGCCCACAAGCTTTATTAGCATTAATATCCATGCAATTAGAAGACAATCCTAGAATCCCCCATCCCCTACCAAGTTAGCAAATTTATGGGAAGACATGGATAGTAGTTACACAGAGTGAGAAAACACTGTCTGCATCATTGAAGAGACTGTCCTTGTCAGTGAAATCACAGATCCGCTGGATTATTCTTATACTATAAGAATCCATCAGATGAGAAATTGTATATTAACCAAACTTGCCTTTTTAAACAAATTTCTAAATACCTCTAATTTGTTCATAAACATTAAATTCTCTATTAAATATTAAATATTCGATTAAATATTCGATTTCATCTTTTCCCCCCATTTCCTTCTAATGCAATACATTCCATTTTTTTTATAGTCAGCCTCAGCGGCTTACTTTGTTGCCTGCTGTGTCAGTTGTCACATCTTGGATTTGCAATTATGTTCTTCTTTTTGGTAGATGTAGAGAAGTCACACTTCACTCGAGACCCTTCCCAGCTTAAAGGTGTACTCATACGAGCATCTTTGAAAAAAAGTACCATGGGATTTGGTTTTACCATCATTGGTGGAGATCGACCTGATGAGTTTCTTCAAGTGAAGAATGTACTCAAAGATGGCCCCGCCGCTCAAGATGGGAAAATTGCACCAGGTAACAAATTTCTGTATAATGCTTTAAAAGAAGAATTATTCAATAAATTATAGCTAGAGATGAAACTGGCTCTCTTTTTCTTTTATTTATTTTCAGTGTTCTACAATCACTATCATATAACTTAGATTTTTTTTCTCCTCCCCTTCACTCCCCAAGATGGCATATAACTTTATATAGGTTCTACACATACACGCCTGTTAAATACATTTTCACCATAGTCATGATGCATAGAAGAATTAAAATGAATAGGAGAAATTATATAACAAACCAAAACCTAATACCAAAGAAAATGATCTGCTACATTCTGCTATTGAATCCCATAGTTCTTTCTATGGATATGGAAGGCATTTTGCCTTAAAAGACCATTGGAAATTTTTTAAGTCCTTGCATTGTAATGAAGTTCTAAATCTACCAGAAAAAAAAATTCTCATACACTGTAGTTGTTGCTGTGTATAAAATTCTCCTAGTTCTGCTTCTTTTACTCAGCATCAGATCATATAAGTCTTGCCAGGCCTCTCTGAAGTCTTCCTATTCATCATTTCTTATAGCACAATAGTATTCCATTACAATCATATGCCATAATTTATTCAGCCATTTCCCATTTGATGGGCATCCCCTTGATTTCCAGTTTTTGACCACCACAAAGAGAGCTTCTATAAATATTTTTGTATATGTGGGACCCTTTCCCATTTTTATGATCTCTTGGAGATACAATCTTAAAAGCGGTATCGCTGGATCAAAGGGTATGCACATTTTTGTAGCCCTTTGGGCATAAGTTCCAAATTGCTCTCTAGAATGATTGGATCAGCTCACAGCTCCACCAGCAATGAATTACTGTTCCAACTCTCCCACATCTTCTCCAACATTTATCATCTTCCTGTTTTGTCATGTTAGTCAATCTGATAGTGTGATGTGGTATCTCAGAGTTGTTTTGGTTTGCATCTCTCTAATCAATAGTGATTTAGAGCATTTTTTCATATGATTATAGATATCTTTAATTTCTTCCTCTGAAAACTGCCTGTTCATATCATTTGACCATTTATCAATTGGGGAATTGCTATTTTTTTTAACAAAAAAAAATATATATAACAAAATATATTTAACAAAAAAAACAGTATCTGGAACTACTTAGAGAAAAAGATAATTTGAAAACTTTGTGAATGATGTTTGTGATTTTTCTGTTATTGTTGTGTTATTTCAGTTATGTCGGACTCTCTTGTAACCCTATTTTGGGTTTTCTTGGCAAAGATACTGGAGCAGTTTGCCAACTTCTTCTCCAACTCATTTTACAAATGAGCAACTGAGGCAAACAGGGCCACACAGATAGTGAATGTCTGAAATGAGATTTGAATTCAAATCTTCCTGACTCCCAGCCTGGCCCTCTATCCGCTGTGCCACTGAGCCACCCTAATTCTTCTAGTAGAAAGTGGTTACAAAGATCACTGTATAGCTCAGTCTGAAAATCTGTTCGTACGATTTTTTCATGTGTCTTAAGGGTTGTGAAAAATTCCCCAGTCTTCATTGTTAATGGAAGCATGACTCTAACTGTGCGATGAACCATGTTTTATTGTCTGGACCATTAATTTCATCAGCATTGGGAATTTCAGCTACTTTATAACTTAAAAGTCTTAGAAAACTGCCTAGGGTTCCAAGAGGTTAGGCTGTTTGCCCATAGGCATTCCCCTAGTGTGTATGAGAGGCACAAGATAACCAAGATCTTTGTAACTCCAGGTCTAGCCCACTCTCCACTGCCTCTCTGCGGAGGTGATTATGATCCCTTCTAAATAGTATCTATGATCCTATGAAGTTACTGACATGCCACAAATTGCTTTATGGTAATTCCTGGCGTGTTACAGTATGACTTTTCATACTTTTGTGTCTCCTGAGATTGATTGGTTTATTGTAGTTTTTAAAAATGGAACCTTTTATTTTAGAAATGATAACAATTCTGCAATTTTTAACATAACTGTTCAGGCATGAGGTAAGTTGCATATTCCTTGTCTAGATTTTGTTGCTTTGACTATTTGACAGTTTTTTTACATTTTTTAAAAGTATGTTTGGGTCTTTTGGACTGCTTATTCATGATGAAGGAATTTTAAAGTGATTTTTTTTCTTTGAAAGTTTTAATGTAATGTTGAAGTTGCTTCTTGTTGTGTTCTCCTAACTTTCTTATGGATGTCTCTATTTTACATATAGTGCCGATATAGTTGCACAGCTGGATTGTTTGATAGATTTCTTTCGCTATGCCTAGTTATGTTAGTGTTGCATTAGAATATTATTTACAGATCATCATGTGCCCTTCCGAAAAACTGATGGGATTAACAAGAAAAACAACATGTAAATATTGGCAAAAGCAAACACCACGTTTTCTTAAACAGGAGGAAAAGACATCTAAATAAAATCTGACAAATCCAGGATTATTCCTGCAGCCCCTGCCTGATACAGGTTAGCAGTTTGATTGCTAGATTCACCAGCCCTTAACATGCATCAGTTGGGATTCTTTTATGGATATTTTAGCCACAATTCAAAGAAAAATTTTATAAATATAAATAAGGATATAAACATGTGGTCTTCTTAACTATCTTCATTATCCAGCACCATAAATAAGTATTGAGACTAATCAGAATTACTTTTTCAGGTCTCAGTTTTGTGTGCCCCTTTACATATTTTGATTGTGAAGCAAATCCATTAGCTCCTGTCTTCCTACAATGTCACAATATTGATTCGGATTTGTCTGAACTGCACAAGCCATCCTGGCATCGCTTTAAAGTGCTCCGATGAACATTCTGCAAGCTTTTACCAGGGAAACAATGTCTCAACTGTTCTTTCTAAGTAGTCCAGTTTTCTGTCTCTCATTAGGTCATTACAACCAAATTTCCATGCAGTGACATTTGTTTTAGGACCATTCATATTGACCTTAAAAAGTATAAATGTAACTAGAACAAATTTGAGCACCTTGATTGGGAGAATAACCTTTTAAATATTCACAAATTCAAAGGGGGAAAAAATAAATGGATGAGATCACATAAAACAAGTAAGGGACATCAGGATTACATAAAAGAATCCCAAATAATGTATGTGAAGGGCTTGTGAATCTAGCAGTCAGACTGCTTTTACCTATATCAGATAAGGACTGCGGAAATAATCCTGGATTTGTCAGACTTTATTTAGATGGCTTTTCCTCATTTTTAAAAAAATATGGTTTGTTTTTGCCAGTATACGTTTTTCATTTGAAGCCCAAATTATGTGCAATGAGTGAATAAATAGTAAAGATTTAATTCTTAACCCTACCCTAGAGGTGGAACATATTGAAGGAAAATATAGTCTGTAGATTAATAAATCATTCTAAAAATCAGATACTCATACTGATCACAGAATTTCTGTATAATTTTTTCAGATGTGAATAAAAATTTAAATATGCAGAGTCCTGTGAGCAGATAACATTTTCATTTATTCGTCAAACAGATATATAGATATACACACATATGTATATATGTATGTATGTATATAGAGAGCCTATTATGTATATAATTCTTTTCCAGGTGCTTGGATATGATTCATATCACAGTATTTATATATAGCAATAAAATAATTATTCTCACAACCCTAGACCACTTTTACCCATTAACAGCTTGGACTGCAGGTTTCCTTATCATGACTTGAAAGCAGTCACTGCTTTTCAGAAAAGCTTAAAAAAGTAAAGAGACCCCTCTTTCTTGGAAATCTACTGATTTTGAAATTAATAAAGGGCAAAAGGGATCTGTCTGAATTTTTTTTTTCTTGAGGACCCAGAATTTAACCTTAATCAACTGGTGATTAGAAATAGTAGTGTCTAAACTAAAATAATATTAAAATTAAAAACAGGTTTTAATGTACTCTTATATATTTGTTTTACTAGGTGATGTAATCGTAGACATAAATGGCAGCTGTGTCCTTGGTCACACCCATGCAGATGTTGTCCAGATGTTTCAGTTGGTCCCTGTCAACCAGTATGTGAGCCTGACTTTGTGTCGTGGCTATCCTCTTCCTGATGATAATGAAGATCCTGTTGTTGATATTGTCACAGCTACACCTGTCGTCAGTGTAACCAAAGGAGAGGCTTGCATAAGCAGTCAGGATTTTAAATCAGGGACAGTGGTTTTGGACCAGAATGGGAAACCAGGTCACATTCTGGCCACTGATCGCCTCAATGGCCCTTCTTTGGACCCAGATGAGCAAAGGGCATCCATGGCATCATCAGGCACCTCTCAGCCAGAGCTAGTGACTATCCCTCTGATTAAGGGTCCTAAAGGTTTTGGGTTTGCAATTGCTGATAGTCCAACTGGGCAGAAGGTGAAAATGATATTGGACAGCCAGTGGTGTCATGGCCTTCAAAAAGGAGATATTATTAAGGAGATTTACCACCAAAATGTGCAGAACTTAACACACCTCCAGGTAGTAGAAGTTCTAAAGCAGTTTCCAGTAGGTGCAGATGTGCCATTGCTTATCTTGAGAGGAGGTGAGTAAAGATTCAATGTGGAAAAATGTTTAGTTTTTATGTATTTGTGTCTGTTAATTGTCTTTCTTAATAGGTCAGGATGTTTCTTCTTTCATCATACTACCTATTCACTAGTGTGTGTTTTCTATAAGGCTGTGTTTGTTCCCTGCCAGAAAACAGTTTTTGTGAGTTTCCACTCCTTTATTTGAGACAGTTGTGGTATGATGAAGAGGGAGCCAGCCTCACACTTGCTGGTCATGTGATCCTAGCCCAAGTTCTCAGTTGTTTAAGCTGCTCTAAGACCATAAGTTGCAGGGAAGGTGCCAACCTGCCATTAGTAGAGGGAGTTTCCTAACTGAAGAGTTCTCTCTTTCAGAGAAATCACAGGTCCATTCCATATCCTTGTCTCTTTCTACTTATTAATAACTCCATTAGTGCCCATTTTAAAAATATTACTTACAAATTTTTATGATCAGTCACAGGTGCTTCTTCATTTAAAAGATTTCCCATTTAGTCACTGTATTTCTTCAACTGACAGACATAAGTAATAGTAGAAAGATCTTTAAAATCCTTGAAACTCATCTATGACTCTGTAATGTAACCAAGGTGATTGCAAAGAACAAAACTCTTTACATTTCTGTAGGTGTTAGATGATGTTAAGGAATCTTTTGAGACCATTCTGTAGAATCCACAGTGCTAGTAGCTTTTACTTTTAAAGATTTTTTCTGAAGCTCTAGTGACCTTTTATAAATAGTCATTAAGTCTCTCAGTACCCATAAGAGAAAAGCACAAGGCTTGTTTTTCCGTGGTCGTGAAGGAACATGAAATGCACCAGATGTCATCCCGCCACCTCCCATTTTAAACTCCAATTACTTACTTGAGCTTTAATGGGATTTATTGAGTCCATGAATGGCTGACATTCAAAAATTGGAATTTAACTCTTGTACATCTTCACATGCTTCTGCTCTTTTAGCACCTTGTTTCTCCATCTTGTGCATGGGAATATTTCTTTAATATGAACTTTGGTTTATTTTTAACAGCTTGATTTCTTCTTTGGGTGATCTTTTGAAGTACATAATACTGATTTCAGGTTTTCAGAGCACTGCACAGCACAGCAGAAAGAACACTGACCCAAGGTCAGAAACTGTGCTTCAAATTCCACCTGTGTGATCTTTGGCAAGTCTCTTAATCTCCCTTGGCCTCCATATCCTCTTTGGCAAAATAATGTATTTGGTGGCAAAGAAATGGCTCCAGAGTTGTGATCCTGTGAGTCCTATAATGTAGGTAGTATGGGCATTATTATCCCCATTTTACAGATCCGGAAACTACGGCTATGAGGTTTTAAGTGACTATCCCATGGTCATACAGGTAGACAATGTCAGAGATGATATTCAGAAAAGTCTCCTCACTCCTAGTCAGGCACTCTAGTCATTATGCCATGGTAAAGTGAAACATTTCTCTCTGCATGCTTAGTTTGTCAGTTTCCTATTCCACTAAATTAAAGCTAGCTTACTTAATTTACTTTTGTTCCATTAGTAGACAGTATTCATGATTAAAGAATATCAGACCAAAGAATTCTTCATCTGGTTTTAAAATTTGGCTCATTGTTTTCTCTAGGTCCTCCTTCACCAGCAAAAACTACCAAAGTGGTGAGTATGTAAAACATTTGCAATAGAGGGAAAGAGTTAGCAATCATCACATATCCGAGGCTAGAAAACTAGGATTGTCCGCAGTCTTATTCATTTCTCTTGGCTTTAGAAATGAGACAAGGGGGTAAAAAATCTGGTCCCACTGGTTTTAAATAAATGTTAGGGCAGATGATGAATTAAAGCTGTATGACCTGCCACCAAGGGTATATCCAAACTTCCTGTGGACTTTTGTGTCCCATCAGCATCTCAAACGCACCGTATCCCATATTCCTCTCAACTCAGTCCTCCTTCTAGATTCCTTATTTCTGTTGAAAGAACCATCATCTTTGGAATCACCCAGGTTTACAACTTAGAAATGATTCTTGAATCTTTCCTCACCTCTCTTCTTCATTCAAGAAGCTTTTTTCAGTTTATCTCCATAGCAATGATCACATCTGCTGCACCTTTCTCTACTCATTGTCTGTCCCCCTAGTTCAGGCCCTCAGCACCTGAAGGGCTCCTGGAGTATTGCTATAGCCTCTTAGTCTGCCCATTTCCAGTTTCTTCCCTCTCCCGTTTATCCTACACACAGTTACCAATTTTCTGAAACTACACTTTCCTGAACTATAGCTTAGAAATCTTCAGTGACTTTTTTGTTGCCTCCAGGATAAAATCCAGATTCCGCTGTTGGGTACTTATGGCCTTTTATAATCTGGTTCCAACCCACCTTCCCATGTTTATTCTATATCACTGCCCTTCACATACTCTATGGCAGGTCACCTTGGACCACTTACAATTTATTACCCTAACTTTGCATTTCATCTCCTGCCTCCAGCCTTTGCCCAGGCTGTCCCCTGATACCTGGAGTACATACCTCCCACGGAGCTCTTAGAATCCTTCACCTCCCTCCAGGTTCAATTCAAGTACTAGCTCCTCTGTGAAGCCTTTTCTCAACTCCCTAGTTGTGGGTGCTCTCTTCTGCCTCACATTAGCTGAAGTTTACTTATTTGTTTTACATACTCTATTGTTTAATGGAATGGAGGCTCCTTATAGGCCAAGTCTGTTCCCCATTTTTGTGATTAAAACCATAACTTGTACATGATAGGCACAATAGATATTGTTGAATTACCCAGAACATTTATGGCCTTCTCTGCTATCCAGTGACCTGTTTTGCAATTTTGGGGGTTTTTTTGGGTTTTTTTGCTTTGTTGTTTTATCTTTATATTTGGCTAACAATTGACCCCAGAGACAGTTGTTTATCAGACATCTAGATAGTTAAGTAGTCTGTCAAAGGACCCATATATATGATGAAAACTGAAAGAAGACTCACCATAACTTCTTGTGGAAGGAACTGTTAGTCACTTATCAGTCTCTTATACCAGTACCACCAGTAATTATAAATATTGAATACAAAGGCAATTATTGACATGTGAAATCCTGTTTTAGTTTTAGCTTGTTGCTTTCATCATCAGCCCATCAAAGATGCTCATCAATATCCCGAAACCTTAGGTTATTCAAGGGAGCTTTCCAGCGCAGTTAAAAATTTATCTTCTCAGAAATCAAAGTAATTTAGCAAAGTGAGTAGAGCAACAGCTTTACCCTCTAGCCCACATAGTCCTTCATAGATTCAATATAATGTAATTTATCAAGATGTACTAGAAATGCTGCTCATGGCTACTTCTAACAACGTATTGAAGTTGCTGTTCCCTTTCCTGCTGTGACTGGTTAGGATCCTGAGTAGCAGAGGAGGAGGGAGAAGGGAGAAATGGGACAGCTGTCTAGTAATGGTATGGAAAGACAGTGATGATCCCCAATCTAAGAACTGCTTCTACGTGCTAGTTGACAGTGATCATTTTTTATCATCTTAAATCAGAATCTAATGCCTGGCTGGCAGATTTGGACAAATATACTATTGAGGATTTGGGATTGGTTGCTTGGTTGATTTGGGGGAGGGATGGGATTTGAGGCTAATATAATATTTTCTTTCCTTTGTAGCTAATTGTTTTTATTTTTTCTTAGTATTGTGAAATATTTGGAAATTAACTTCACAAACAAAAAAAAATCAAAATAAGCTACTCCTTTGCCTTGGCTTAGTGCCTTTCCCTTTAGAGTTTTTGGATTTTAGAATGTGTTTTCATAGTATTATCTATTTAACCTAATGGGAGGTGAAGACTTTTGCTACTCAGTAATCTGAGAAAGAATGATATGTTGAAAACATCTTCATTAGAAATTAAATCAGGAAAAAAAAAGAAGTAAAAATTATGTGGCACATTCTTTTTTCCCTTTCTTTATGTAAGAAGCATTCACTTTCTCATTTATTTTCTTTCCCAAATCAGCAAGCAGTTTCAAGGTGGTAAGAAGAGAAGCATTGTCCAAACATAAGACTTGATAAGACTCTTCACTTTTTGTCATTTACCAAGTAGAATGTTTTTCTACTCTCAATTAAATAACATCTTAGCTCAATACTTTCAAGAGACTCATATTGCTGTACTGAATCTGTCAAATATATTAATGTTCAACACTCTAGTTTCTTAGTGTTGAGGGATATATATAAAGAAATATGTAGCCATACTCAGTCATTTTGTATATTTTTATTTGCCAAACTTTTATGAAGTGATTAAATCATCTGTACTCATTTTGAACCTATTACTAAGCAGCGCCTGCTTTTCCATTTTAGAAGACGGATAAACAGGAGAATTCAGGAAGCTTGGAAGCCATCAATGAGTCTGTTCCTCAGCCGATGCCTTTTCCACCCAGCATTATCAGATCAGGATCCCCCAAATTAGATCCTTCTGAGGTCTACCTAAAGTCCAAGACAATATATGAAGATAAACGTAAGTCTCCAAGATTTTCTAGGATTGTGCAGCACAATGTGAGCATGGATAGCCCAGAGGCTTTTCCCCTCTTAGGAGTCATAGTTTTCTCTTTCATTTGCAAGTTTAAGGATGCTTGTGTTACTTTTAAGAAGGAAGACAATTTTGAGGCCTACTCGTTTCCCCCTTGGAAGCATTAAGCACACAAATATGGAGTATCAGAGCTGAAGGCACCCTGTTAGTCACCTCATCCAGCCCTCTCCTTTCACAAAGCGAGAAGTAAGAGTTGGATTTGCCCAGCATCGCTAGGCAGAAATCAGACAGCAGAGCCAGGATTTCAGTCCGATTCTTCCAATTTCAGATCTAGTGTCTTCTTTGCCATACTGCATGTGACTAATTTTGCTCTCTTTTAAACAACCACAGTCCTTTAGCCTGACATCTATAAGACAGTGAGAAGTGGGTGCATGGTCTAAACAAGATGATTAAAGCTACATATGTCCTATGATTTAGTTTCCTTGTTTGTAAAATTAGGTTAGACTGGATATTCTCTAGTCATCCCTTCCACGTAGATTTCTCCTGCTTACTGTGAACAACTTCAGCTCAGCCCTCGTTGTTTCTATTTTTTCCCTTTCTCACTTCCCACAGTATTCAACCAAGATCCCAACACTACCTGCACCTCCAAGAATCTCAGTAGATGACCTCCCTTCTTCCACCATAAGAAGTGTATCAACAATCTCCAGGGGTTCCCTCAGTTCTTCTTATTAATTCCCCCTCTTCATTTAAAACTTGTCTTTGTATTCATGTCTCTCTTCTCCTTCACTCCTGGTCTGATCATGGCTAAATCCTCTAGCCATGGACTTTATCCTATCCTATCTTTTTCCCCAGTTATCTCTGATTATTTTCCATTAGTCATCTCTCACTTAGGATCTTCCCTCTGTCTACAGAAGCACTTGGATCTCCTTTATCCATTTTTTAAACTCTCCCTTTGTTTGTACTATCTTATCTATGATATTCACCTGTCATTCAGAGCCTTCCATGATCTGACCCCCCAACCTATCATTCTGGTTATAAACTTGATTCCCTTTCCTTCCCCTGCACTTGCCGCTCTTGATTTCTCCATCAGGGAGGGATTTCTATGTCTTCTGATGAGAAAGTAGTGACCTTCCTCTTACTTATTTTTCCTAGTCTAAATTGTGTCATAGTTATATAGATATTTATCTCACATACTAGACTGTGAACTTTCATGGTATTAACATGGAATGTTTGTTGGATCACACCAGGTCTTTAAGAGCCTTGTAGCTCTAACATTCTGGAATCCTATTGAGTCACATTTTGATGAAGTCTTACCAGAGGAGATAAGTCCAGAAGTAATTTTTATCTCCTAACGTGAGCTGACCACGAAGCAAGTGAAGGATTAACAGTAACCCATAAGACTAGACTGCCAAAAAGCACAGAGTGTCTGCAGGTGGAACCAAAGACTCATTATATGTGCATAATGAAGACCTTGTTTCCTAAGACAGCCTTTGCAGTTGCTTCTTATGCCTCATGAACAAAACTTGTCCAGGCAGCCCCTCTCTTTATGGTAGAAAAATATGACTTAATTCCATAGCATTCAAGAGTGTGTGAGATTACTCACAATTTCTTTAAACATATATGTGAGTTGGAATGTAATTGTTATTTTAATAAATCAAACTAAATCTCTTCTAAAGAACATTCCCTGGAACTTATCATAAACACTTTACTGAAATGTTATCTTGTATACATATATGTGTACATGTGTACACATGTGCATATATAAACATACATATATTAAGTGTATATATGTATACATACACACTTACATATGTGTACGTATAAAGGTGTATATACAAATGTGTGTGTGAGAGTAAGTTTGGGAGTTTTCCCTTTTTCTCTGCTTAAGTCTCTTCCTTCTCCATTCCATCTTCCACAAAGCAGATATTCCTAAAATACAAGTATAACCCTGTCATTCCATTGTATAAGAAGCTTCAGTCACTCCCTATTGCCTCTGGATAAAACACAAATTTTGGGTTGACATTAGAAACACTTCACAGTCTGGTTCCAGCCTATTCTGGGCTCATTGTATAATACTTGCATTCACATACGTACCATATACTTCCGCCAGACTGGTCTATATACTGTTTCCTTCTCTGTACCCTTGCACAGACTGTCCCCCCATCCCTTGAATTCACAAACTCCTCAATTTTACCTGACTCCTCCGCTTCCTTTATGGATCACGTCAAGCCCCACTTATTTCCAGTAAGAGGCCTTCTTGATACCCATGATTCCTAATGCCTTCTCCCCTGCCCCCAATCCTTTTATTTATATAAATTGTACACTTGCTCATCAATGTTTCCCTTGATAGAGTGTAAGCTCCTTGAGGTCAGGGAGGGTGTTGTTTTGGGCTTTTCATTCCTAGTCCTTAGTATCATTTCTGCCACATATTAGATGCTTAATAGCAAATGTTTGCTGAATAGATGAATGAATGAAAAAGGTGACCAGTATTTTCCCCAGCCAAACTCCAAACACAGAAGACAAACTTTACATGTGAAGTAATATAAACATCTGGTATTTTCATGTTGACCTGGTTAATGTAAGCCTTGAAGTATAGTATAAATTATGCTTGTTATTTACTAGTTAGTAATAGTATTTTTTTTATTATTTAAAAAATAAACCTGTGAATTCCTGCAAATGTAGCTGCTTACAGAGGAATGCATCTTGGTATACTCTGAGAAAGGCATCAGTTTAAGAGTGTCAATACCGTGTTTAATGTCATTTCCTAGATTCTGAAATACCTTGCCTATTTATCAAATTGCTATTTTGTTTTGCTACCACATAGCAAATATAAATTAGTTGACATTGTGGTGCAATGGATCCAGTACTGTGACATTAAATGGAGTTATTAGAATTTCATGTTAACTTGCTACCAGCTGGACATATGGGTAGAGGAAGTAATTAGGAACAGAACACTGTGTCCAGAACTTCTGCAACAGAGCTTGGTAGTTTACATTTTTCTTATCATGTTAGTGTTCAAGCTTGAACTCTGACATACACTTAAAAGCTTCAAGTTTATAATTTTACTGCAGGACTGTAAAATACTAGCTGACTAAATGCTGAACATTAGTCATCTTGTTTTATTCTAGTTGTTATTTAAGAAAAAATTTAAAATTCCACGTTTTTCTTTTTTCACCTAGCTCCAAACACCAAGGATTTGGATGTTTTTCTTAGAAAACAGGAATCAGGATTTGGCTTTAGGGTCCTAGGAGGGGATGGACCTGATCAGTCTGTAAGTTGTTCACTTGGAATTTGGAAATGTATGGTATTTCTGGATTGTTTGTTTCCTCACATGATTATTTTACATCACCCTTTTTTTTTCCTCTTTAACATTTTGATTAATAAATAAATGGGCTTGGTTTCCTTTCATATCGCCTTGCTCCCCGCAAGAATTATTTGGTGGAGTTATTGTCTCCTTTCTACATCTCTTAGTAAACACTTGAACTAAAAATTAAGCAATTATACTTCAGCTTCATAAAATGCCAATTCTACGTGATTAGTTACCCTCCTCCTTTACTTTGTTTGGGTTCTTTTAGCCTTTTTCTAACAAATTCTTACACAGTTTCTTTTCCTGGGAAACCCATAATTTCAAATTCTATTTCCTACATTTATTCTCTGACTAATCCAGAAATGGTTGTGATATACTTTTGAATATTGTACCATTTAATCTTAAGAATGCATTTTCATGAAGAACACCAGTAAATATTCATTACTTTTCTGTGTGTGATTTTATATGGAAACCTACAGAGCTGGAGAAATACAAAATCATTAAGACTTTCTTGCAATGGATCCAAAGGTTGTATTTCAAGTAGACAAAGCGGTCAACTTAGATTTTGGTTATGTATGCTTCTATTAACATTTATTTTTTGAGGGAAAAAATTGATAAATTTAAAACAAAACAAAAACCTAACCCTTATCTTTTAATAATCTAAGCATCGCACAATGAGTTATGGTTTGTGAAATTTAAATGTATACAGCCTTTTTGTACAGTATCACAAATCAAAACCCTTATACATTAAAGTTTGAGTGAACCTACCATGGCAGCCATAATGCCACTTTAAAAAAATGAAATGAGAAAATGTCTGAATAGTTAAGAAAAAGACATTTGATTTTGTTGGCATGCACATATTCTTATTCATCGTATTGACAAAAGTTTTCACCGTATGTCCGTATGGTGAATCAAACCATATGATTCAGGCAAATAAGGTTTGAAGACAAGTTGAAATGACTATAGGACAGTGATCAGACACGGGAGCATTTTATCAAGATGTCCTTGTCTCTTGCTTTTCGGATATTTCAGTATACTGAGGTTCACATCATTTACCAGAGCATTTTTAAAAATGCAACTCAGACAAGCTAGGGAGACATCCTTATTCTTTTTTCTAATACAAAGACTGAACAGCAAACTATTAGTCAAACTGTCCAAAGAAATCTGTTTATTAGAACTTAGTTATAGCACACATAATGGACCTTATACAGCTGTATAAACCAAGCACATATTTGGAAATATTTGGGTTTTTTTTATGATTGTCTAATTAATAATAATTAAAAAAAAATAAACCAACCATAAAAGGTAGTTCTGCTTACCTTTTTAATGAAAAAAATTTTAATGATTCTTTTTAGATGAAAGATAACTATTTATTCTTTTTCCTCAACCAATGTTTCATAGTAGTAAGCAGTAAGCTTGCTATGGCAGCCATCTGCATATGAGTAAAGAAAAATTTTCCCAGTGCCCTCATCACTGTAGAGAGATAATGAACGTTCTGATTTTGTTCCAAGCAGCTGTTGCATGGGAGTATGTTGTAGCTCCTCTGGTTAAGCAGACTGGATTATGATGCTTACCCTCTTTGTACTCCACCCTAAGAATTTGCTGAAAGTAAAGAAGAAAGGTTTTGGAGAGCTCCTGTCATTTCAACAACATTTTGTCAGTGACCTAGACTCCAACATGTGTAATTTTAAAGTTAACGATGCCTGAGATGGGACAGTTTTTCTTCCTTGGATTTAAAAAGCATTTTATAGTTTGCCTAATATTCAGTTTTATTGAAAATTTCACTGTCAACCAATCTAAGCAGACTGTTTAGGCTAACCCACAGACTTTGATTTTACCAGATATACATTGGAGCCATCATTCCCCTGGGAGCTGCTGAGAAAGATGGTCGGCTTCGTGCTGCTGATGAACTCATGTGCATTGATGGAATTCCAGTTAGAGGAAAATCACACAAGCAAGTTTTGGACCTAATGACAACTGCTGCTCGAAATGGCCATGTGTTGCTTACTGTGAGAAGAAAGATCTTCTATGGTGGTATGTCAATCTCATTCTGATGGTAACAAACCTTGTGTGCTAAACCACTATGTTCCACATTGTACCTACAATTGTTTCCTATTTGCATCTTGTCACATAAAAGGGCTTTACGTGAATCATACTTTTAGGCTTCTGTGTTGTAGAGAACTGTTTAATATTGCTCATCTGGGTTTGCCACTTGCCTCATTTCATTTACTTTTATTTAGGAGTTCTTGCATGTGTTAACCTTAAAATCTACCAGTATAATCCTTCCATATGGGTTTTATTCCTGATTCTAATGGCAGATTAGGAATTATAGGCTGAGGTTGGTTGAGTGACTTGCACAGCATCACTCAGTTAATAAGTGTCTGAGACAGATTTGAACTCATCTCTTGCCAACTGCACATCCTGTACTAAGTGTCTGCTCTGTGTGGGACACTGTGCTAGGTGTTAGAGATATAAAGACAAAGAGAAACAGTACCTTCTCTCACAAAGCGTACATTCTATAGGAAGATAAACTATGTACATAGATAAGATATACAAAATAAATACTAAATGGATACATCAACACAAGATAATTTTTTGAGAAGAGTAAAGCACCAATAGCAGATAAAGCTACATGCCCTTGCCCCTTTATCTGTCCTATTTCTTTTAAACAAATTATGTCCATCTAGAGGTGCATTCCCCTCAAGGGCTTTAACCATCACCTCCAAGTCCTAGTAATATCTATAAGATCAAATTTGCCTCTTTCTATGAGGACCTTCACCTGTTTCATCTTGCTGCTTATACTTCTCAGTCATGTTTTGGATTTTGTGTTCCATGAAGTTCTGAGTGTCTCACCTGCTACTCTCTACATTTAATGATAAATACTTTCCCTCCTATCCCTTTCTTTGCAGTTTAAAGCCATTCTGATTAGATTTGAATTTGCAAGACACCAGGCAAACACATTCTTAAGTAGCCTTTCCCTGACTAGTAGATTACCATTTCTGTGTTTTAAGCAGTGCTCTAGAAATCCATATGACATTCTCAACATCTTAACCAGCTGCTCTCTTCCTAAGTCTACTTTTTTTCTTTTTCATCTCTTAGCTTTAATTGAATACCTTCAGTTCCTTGCCTAAGACTCTTCAGTACTTTGCCAATATTTTTGGGCTCCTTCTGATAGTAATATTTATGTCCATATGAATCAGCAGAAGTGTCCTCTGCTCTTGGGGGAGGAGCATGTTCTTTATCTTAGAGACATGCCCTGGGAGATCACAGACATCTGTGGTGATTCCTCAGCCCACCTGTATGTACAGGGAAGTCACATTCACTGCTTCCGTTCTTTTCTTTCTCTGACCCCTATCGGATGGTCTATCACTTGCTCTTTGCTGGAGACTTTATCAGATCTCACAAGATAAGAAGTAGCCCTCTTCTCCAAAACTAGAGTGGCTCTTCTTCTCTTCTTTCTGTGGTAGCCTTCCCTCATTCTCTAGCCTCCCAAATAAAGCATGTTTTCTTACACCTCTTTTTCATACTTCTTGTCCACATTTTTTCCTTTGTCCCCAACCTTAACTGCCTTTTTCACATGGGAGTTCCCTCCACCAATGAAATCATGGGTCTGGCCTCCACAGGGCCCTGCAAATAGATTGATTTAGACACTCTTGAATCTAGTCATAACTATGTACAGTGAACTCTTGACACTGAAATAGCATACAAGATAAAGCTTTCTCTCCTATCTCCCAAAAAGCATGAAAAGGTATCAGAGGTTGGTAGTCTACAATGTTTGCGTGGACTTCCTTTCAGCCAAATCATCCCAATTTTGTGGTCCTGGAGAGCCTTCTCATGTTCCTTCTCCCTTAGTAATTGAAAGACAGTCATATACTTCGGAGGATCTATAAACATAAACTTGTATATTTTTAATCCTGTACTCACCCTTTGATATTTAACTCCAAACTTATATACTTAGTTTAACAAAGCTCTCAAAGGGGGGGTCTCATTATATAATATTTGCTATAGGAAGCTACACTTTGTATTTAATTGTATTAGTTTCTCATTGTGTCAGAATTAATAATATTTATTATAGAGAAGCAATCCGAAGAAGACGACTCGCAGACCTTCATTTCAACACAGAATGGATCTCCCCGGATGAGCCGGGCAGAGGGTACAACCAGGCCTCCCCAGGAGGCCTATGATGTTGTCTTGCAGAGAAAAGAAAATGAAGGATTCGGTTTTGTCATCCTTACCTCCAAAAACAAACCACCTCCTGGAGGTAAGTTCTCCTATACAACTTTTTTCTCTGTTTTTCTCCTTGTCTTGTTTTGTAAGCCTCCTACTAGACCATATAGGAATAATCATGATTTATGCTATTTATGTTATTATTTATTGCCTTTGTGAGTCTTTCAGAGAATGAGGGGTATTTTTCTTATTCATTTTAAAAACTATAAAACTTTTATCGATTTGAAGTTTCTTTGAGGTTTTAGAGTACAGTAAAGCCCAGATTGGTTTCTTTATTTCTTCACTAACTCAAGGAAATAACTATTAATAGCTGACTCTGCACCACAATTATGCCAGCATGGCACAAAACGTCTCAGAATCTTGGCTTAATGGATTCGGTGAAAAGCGTAATACTAAAATGGAGGGGAAAGGGCAGAGAATCCAAGCTTACAGTAAGAAATATCTCTCAAGATGTGAATGGAGTACAGTGCTTGTAGCAGTTGGAAAGTAAACCTATGTAACAGAAATCCTAATCCCAGAATATCACAGAAGAAATGTTAAAAAGTAATAAGTTTATGATATTTAATACCTTTGTTGAAAAGTGGAAGACATTCTCCTTTAAATAATGGTTCTGTTCAAAGGTAACTTTTAGTGAAAATCTGTGAATTTGTCTAGAATGAGTATGTAAATAAACCACACTAGCCCATTTTAGCAGAATATCCTCTCCTGAGAAATTTTAAAGATAGCTATAGAGTCTCTCAGGAAAGGAAGAGATTACTTCCTCCTCCCTCCCAGTGACATCCCTATGATATTAACATCTTAAGTGGGAATGCCATAATTCAGAGCTATTAGGAAATCTACAGTTTACTTTGATGTCAAAAATTTATTATCTTAAATATGTTAAAACTAAGAGGAATGTAGGTACAAATGCAAATTAACATTATGATTGAGAAACAAAAACAAGCCAAAAAAAACCAAACTTTGCTAACATATATGTTCTCCCTGCTAGTGAGCCTGATTTTTCTCCTGGATACCAAGATATTTTTAAACTAATACTTTACTATGGAAAGGACACTTTCAGAAAAGAGTTGTAAGCCAAACTATTTTAAGAAAACATTTCTAAAATTAATGCAAGTATATGATAGAAGATATCATGGCATAGATGAATTATTACCATAGTACCAGGTCACTGCTTACTGAAATTGGCTTCCATGTTCCAAAAGCAGTTGCTATGGTAACACTTGGAACTGTACCGTCACTGATGTTGTAAAGATCATTTTGTGACCTACACCAGAAAAATAGAAAAGAAGATTTTAAGTGGATTTCATGTATCATTGTAGATTAAGATTTTTGAAAATAATAATGCATTGTCATATTTATAGAGTAGTCTCTACTGTCCTGGTCTAAGAGCCAGTGAGAGATTATTAGAGTTCTTGATTTCCTAAATCTCTTTATATTAGAGTCAGGTATTTAAGATAGAATTAAGCAGTACTAAAGGGGAAAAGAAAGGAAATTGGGATTTAATAAACTGCATTATAACTGGTTTAAACATTGAATTTTTTTTAAGAGGCTAGTTCGTAGACATAGTTTAAATGTTATCTAACAAAACAGATGAATTCTTTGCCCCTTTGAGAAGTACTTACACTTTTAAGAAACTTTAGAAGTATATAAATGCAAATTCCTGAGTAACGAGGTGGGAAAGAAAACCCAATTAAAATGCAAAATTGAAGCAGCAGTTAATGTGCAGTAGGAAATGAGTGTTTGCAGCTCATTAATTATCAGCCTGAGTAAATTAGTCTCAGATTGTTGATGAATTTTGTAAAGTACTCAAGATTTCTAGTTGTGATATAAAATATGAGTTGATAACTTCACTCAGATGCTACTTGATAAATCTTATCTACAGTCAGACTCTGCAGGCACCTTTTCCCAAATGATATCTGCTGTGGTTAGTTGGTAGTCACTTTGATGTTAGGTATTACTTCCTCATAGAGAGGTTTCTAATCCAATCCACTAAACATGTATTAAGCTTTTACAATGGGCCTGCACTATGCTAAATACTGGAGACACAATTTCTAAAAAGAAAAATGGTCCCTGCTCTCTAGGAGCTTACTGTCTCTCTGAAAGGGGAAGACAGCATAGAGAAAGAGACAGCAGAGCAAGAGACCAAGGTGTAACCTGCTCAGGGGCATCTTGTTTCATGGAGTTGAAACCAGGCACAGTAGAAGATGCAAAGTGAAGTAAGATGAGTTTTTGCTTTCTAACGAGGAAGGCACTGGGAAGAGTTTGGTACTCAGTTCTACCACTCTCCAATTGTGGGGAAAGGAGGCTGAGGGAGGTGATATCAATCAAGGCTTGAGTAGCAGCATGGTGGGGAGATTAGAAGTGATGAGCTTATCATGGGAAAAGGGACTCTGTGTATGCAGATTGTCTTGATTTAGTCCAGAAAATAGTTATCATTACTACAAAGCATTCAGACTTTACCTTTTTAAAATGTGCGTGAGAATATGTCATGGTTTCTCTCAAAGCCTTCAAAACCGTGTTCTCTAACATTTTTCCGTTAAAAATTTGTTTCTGGTGGCTTTAGCATCCAGGCTACTTGGCCAGAAGAAATATTCTTCCTTGACCCCCAAAATAAATGTGAATCCAGTGCCTTAATGTTATTGCAAATGGAAGGAGGATGAATATGATTAGTTCTTCTGGTTTTAGAGGTCAAGAAGGTTGAACCAGTGTCCTCTTGCTTTCACAAATTCATGTTGTATAAACAGTGCTAGGTGAATGGAATCTTGGGCTTTTATTTAAAATTAAATATCTCAGTTCTTCTTATTTACCATGCACATTTTTCTAACACCTCACTGGTGTGGTGCTGCTCTTTCACTATTTCAGTCTACTTTTGTAAAACTAGTTCTTTGAAAGAGATATTTAAAACTATTGCAAAAGAGAGATCCTTTGCCTAAAAAGAAATATGAAGAGTACAGAAAGCAGCCGAGCAGTTAGCTCTAAAATAGATTCAGGCCAGAGATGAGTGAAACTTTGCTTAAGAACTCACTGGAACTTTAGAAGCTGTCTTGTCCACGTGCCTTATTTTAGGGGCAGCTGGGTAGTGCAGAGGATAGAGCACTGACCCTGAAGTTAAGAGGACCTAAGTTCAAATCTGGCCGCAGATACTTATTACCTGAATGACCCAGGACAAGTTATTTACCTCAAAAATCCCAATTTCTCTCCCCCGCTCCAAAAAAAAAAAATGTAAACGCTTCATTCTGCAGATGAGGACACTGAGAGTCAGTTAAGTAACTTGGCCAAGACCATAGAGACAATAATAGAAGCGAGATTCGAACTTGCTCTCTTTGTCAGATCTGATGTTCTCCCCATTGTACTGTGCGTGCTGCTTTACTTATGTCCAACCGCATAGTAAATCTGCCAAGCACAATGCAACTACCCTGCAAATTATCCATGTACCTTTTGGGACAAACCCAGGTCTTGGGATATTAATTTTTAAATTATTTTAAGTAAAATAGTTGAAAAAAATTGACCCTTTTCTTTATACCTACAATTAGAAAGCAACAGAATTGTAGTGCATCATCTTGACTACATTTTACATTGGATAAGTATAGTTGGGAAAAGCTAATTGTGGTTGAATGTTTCCAAAGAGTAGTTGATGAGACACTTCATTTTCCTAGGAAGTTAGGACCATGTTTTTACTAAAGATAGGTTATACTTAGTTGTAACAGATGGATATTTCTTGTGACTTTGGCATGTATTTTTGTGAATTTATGACTAATTAATAATGTTTTTAACAAATTCTATTCAATTCTGGCTTAAATTGCTTACTCCCTAAAATGTTCAATGTAATCATACATTTAAAAAATAATAACAAATACTCGTTGCCTCCACTTCCTCACCTCCTACTCTCTTCTCGTTCTTTTACAACCCCACCACTTTTCTGGAACTGCTTTCTCTAGTTATCAGCCAACTGTTAACACTGAGCACAATGGCTTTTTTTCTATGCATATTCTACTTAATCTCTCTACAGATTTTGGCACTGACCTTGCCTGTCTAACCATTCGTTCTCAGTCTCTTTTGCTTTGTTATCATCTTTCCACCCACTAAGAGTGAACATCTCCCAAGGCTCTCTCTGGTATGTGCAAGATGCTGTCCCTTTTGGAATCTTAAGTTTATTTCAAAACACAGTGCCTGTTCCACCTGAAAAAGAAGACCTTGGTTGATCTTGATACTCCCTGCTATGAGGATTCTGTTAAAACTGGTCCTACCATTGATCTTGCCATCACCTCCCCATCTAGCACTTCCATGTTCATGAAAACCAAAGTTCCTGTATCTGATCATCAACTTTTATCATTCCCTCCAGTCCCTGTATTTCTCAGTGCATTTCCAAGCCATCATCCTTGCACTGGCTACACTCTCTTCCCTTCCCTCTTCCAACTCCTTTGTGAACCTGTTACATCTCATATTCAAGTCTTTGGCCAAATCCAAGCCTTGGATCACTTCCACAACTTGCTACCTTTGCTGCTTTTCATATGCTGCCAGATAGAATTAAAGAAAGTCTCAACACGGTGCAGACTCAGTCCATCACAAGTTTATGTTTCATAATCTTCACTGGTCTCTCACTGCAAGAAGGCCATCCTTTTACACTTTCCTAATCAATTCACTGTCCCTCTCACCACAGCAGCTTTCTCAAGCCATTTTTCATCTGTCTTCCCCCTCGTGGCACCTTCTCCCTCCTCTGCCCTGGCTGAGAATTTTGCCATCTACTTTAATGAAATGATGAAGGCTGTTCACCAAGAGCTCCCTCTTCTTTCCTACTTCTTATCTCATATCACTCTGATGTGTTCCCCCACTCCTCTCCACCCTATCTTACATGAAGAGGCATCCCTGCTCCTTGCCAAGACTAACCTTCTACATGTACCTTTGATCCCATCCCCTTCTGTCTTATCTAGCCAGTTACCCACTCTACTATCTCTGTATTCTCACTAATCTTCAGTCTGTCCCTGTGTCTCAGGCTGCTTCTCTGCTGCCTACAAACATGCCCCTGGCTCCTCTTCTATTTTCAAAAAACCCTCACTTGGATCTTACCATCTCCAATCTCTCCTCCCTTTCATGACAAAAGTCCTTAAGAAAATCACCTACAATAAGCTCCTCCACTTCCAGTCCTGTCATCCAATTCTAAACTCTCTGCAGTCTGGCTTCCAAGTTACTAATGATTTCTTAATTGCCAAATCCAATGGCCTCTTCTCAATCCTCATCCTTCTTGACCTCTGCAGCCTTTGACACTGTCACCTGTCCTCTTCTCCTAGATCCACTCTTCCCTCTTGGTTATTGTGACATTGCTCTCACCTGGGGCTTTTCATACCTTTCTGACAGCTCCATCTGACGGAGTCTCCTTTGCAGACTCTGCCTCCATTTCAAACCTGCTAACTATGGGTTCCTTACAAGGGCCTGCCCTTGATCCTGTCTTTTCCCTCTACAGTTTTACTTGGCAGTTCCCATTGAGTTCAATTATCATCTCCATGCAGGTGGTTGTCAGCTTTATCTGTCCATCCCTCACCTCTCTTCTGATCTCCAATCTTGTCTCATGAGCTGCCTACTGGACATAGTGAACTGGATATTCAGATGCAACATGTCTAAGACAGATCACATTCTCTTTCCCCTCAATCCCTTCTATATCTCTTTCAAACTACTACTGTTGGGGGTACCACTACACTTCTAGTGATCTAGGCTTGCAACCTTATTGTCATTCTCAGCTACTCACTCACACAACACAGATCTTTTTTGTTGCTAAATCTTGTCCTTTCTACTTTCATATCTTTTATGTACATCCTATTTTCCTCCCCTCACTCAACTACTGCCCTGGTATAGACCCTTTTCACTATTAAAGTAGCCTCCTAATTGGTGTCCCAGTCTGGTCCATCCCCTAGTCAGCTTCCAGGTCTGATCCTATCACTCCCCTCTTCAATAAACTGCACTGGCGACTCCCTGTTTACCTTAAGACTCAGCTCACATTGCACCTTCTGCAAGAGAATCTCCCTTCCATTGCTCTTGAAATATCATTCCCCTCGTAGAACTTTAGGCTATGAGATCTACTTATCCTTTCTCAGAAACCTTTGAAATTTTCTTTCTGAACCTTAGGATTTATATCAGATTATATCTAGCTTTCTACTTCCTCTCTATCATAAATTTTAACATTGACTGCACTCTCAGGAATGTGTAAAAAAAAATGTGTAACATTTATCAATGTTAGTTGCTATGTTATTGTTAATTGTTAATTATTTGAACCATTGTTAATAGTTTGACATTTTTTTTTGAAACGTATTTGTTCACATTGTTTGACTTCTTATCCATTAGGAAATGAGTTTTAAGGTGATAGATTTGTGTTAGTTCCCTTTTTATATTAGATAGTAGACCCTTATCTGAGATATTTGATGCATCATAGTTTAATTGGTTTTATTAGTGTTAAAGATTTTTTTAAGTTCATATCATAGGAATTATCTATTTTATCTTTGTAATCATTTCTATCTCTTGTTTGGTTAAGAATTCTTCCCCTAGCTATAGTTATGAAAAGTACCTGATCTGGTTCTCTTCTGATTTTTTTTTCAAGTGTGACTTTTATATTCAGGTTACCTGAGTATATCTTAATATATAGAGCTCTTCTGACTTTCTCCCCCCCTCCCCCTACTTACTTGTCCTGGTTTTACTTATCCTGTTTATTTTGAATAAATTATACTCTTCCAGAGGCATGTACCTGTCATGGGGTCTCAGCCTGCCAGTTCTTTTGGTACCTACTTTCTCTCCTTGCAAAAGCTGAACTAGTTCACCCTACTTGCTACCCAGGCTTGGTGGATTTGTGTCCAGACATTAATTCTCCTGGATCCTCTCTCCCATGAGTTTTTAGACAACTACCTCTTTTCTTCCTCCTGAATCATACTTAGTCCCCATGTTATCTTGACTGAGAGATAGAAATATATAAACACACACACAACATATGTGTGTGTATGTGTATATATGTCTTGTGTGTGTGAGGAGAGAGAGAGAAAGAGATAGTAATTGATTGGATTTGTAAAACTTGCAAATCCATTCTTACCAACCCTTGTTAGATAGATTCTTTCCCTGCAGGAGTCTGTCATTCCCTACATCTGTATTTTACTTCCCAAATCTGCCTTTATCTTTTGAAGACCTTACCATTGATTGGTAACAATGCTAGAAACACCTGTGTGAATCTTAAGTCTCTTGCCCAAGTCTCCATTATCACTTATAGTGCTTTCTGGGTTACTTCTTGTCATGTTGTTTGTGCTCACATAAACCATCAAGAATGGCTATTTGTTGTCTGATTTGATGAATCTTGAGAGGTTTTCCATAGTATCATGAATATATGCCCTAGGAAGCCACTAGACATCACTGTTATTGTTATCAGGTCAACAGGTCTCTCTTTCCTCTGACCCTTACTAGATGATCTCTCACTGGAAGGAGCTTATACGTTCTCCTCATCATTCTTTGGAGAACAAGCATTTATTCCTTCTCTAGTTGGTTCAACTACCTCCTTTTCATGAAAAGCCTCATCTGTTGGGAGCTCAAAATGTTTAGTACTGGGTCTTTTCTATTGCTTGTCTCTTTATGTCCTATCTGCTCGTGTTGTCTCTGCCTTGCTGGATGTATGTGAACTATTATCCTACTCCCATTCCACCTTCAAATTAAGCTCTCTTTACTGGATTCACAAATCTTCTCCAAGCACGTATATTCAAAGTCTCAGATTTGGAAGGACATCAGAGGCCATTCAGTCCAACACACTTACCTGACCAAGAATTCTGTATACAAAATCTCCAACAAATGCCCTTTACTGACTATCTCCAGTGATATAGTAGCACTGCAGGGAATTTTCTTTTGACAGCATCTTTAATTCAGCTTTATGCTTTTTCCCTCTGAGCATAGTTCAGTGGGAAATGATTGAACACCAGAACTAATGTGTTTCCCAGTCATTTTGCTTTCTGTCCTTGTTCCATCCTTGACCCTCTAAGGAACTACCTCTTTTATAGGAATTCCCAATTGATCTGAAAGTCTTAGTTTTATATATTTATTTGCCTACTTTCCACTAGGCTTCTGGAATTTTAAGTTACTGAATTGTCACTGTCAGGTAAATAAAGCCAGCACACTTCCTTGTGACCTGCCTTTTGGTGCTGAGTATTTGGGTTATAAGGCCAATCAGTTCACTGTATCAGAATTTCTGATCAGTAGCCAATCAAAATTCTTTGAGGTATTAGATGCACCTTGAACTACTAACCAGATACTTCTGAAAGCTGAAATGCATTTTCTTGATTTTGTAGTGATTCCTCATAAAATTGGACGTGTCATTGAAGGAAGTCCAGCAGATCGCTGTGGGAAACTGAAAGTGGGAGATCGGATCTCTGCAGTGAATGGGAAGTCCATCATTGAACTGTCCCATGATAACATTGTACAACTCATCAAAGATGCTGGTGTTACTGTAACACTGACCGTCATTGCTGAAGATGGTAAGATGGGTTGAGTTAGTCAGCAGGCATTTATTCAACACTTATGATGTGCTTACTGTGCACCATAATAAGCTCTGGGGATACAAAGAAAGGCAAAAGCAGTCTCTGCCCATGAGGAGCTTACGTTCTAATTGGGGAAATTTTATACAGAGTAAACAGAAGGCAAGACTAATCATGTGAAAGCACAGCTTAAAGAAGGTACAGCCTTGCTGCCAATAAATCCAGAATCACTGTGGTAACAAAGCAGTTTATAAAACTCTGGGGTCTCATTTTGCACCTCTCCTATTTAATGAACTTAAAAGGCAGTTTATTATAACATTGGCAGCAGTAAAATAATCCAACTAGTAATTAATAGCCATATATATTTATGATAGAACACAGATGAAAGTTGGGAAGAAGGAGGTTGATTGATAATACTTTTAAAAAAAACGTAAATCTGTATACTACAGTGAGAGGGAATCCTCTAAATAATCAAAAGAAGTAACTTGATATTAAGCTGCTCATGTTAGGTACATTAGATAACTTCTTTTCCTAAGACAGAAGGCTGCATCTATAACAATTACTTTATAAAGCAGGAAGATCCAAGATACTTGGAGATAGGTTATGTCCTATGCCGAATTATTGACTAAGACCCAGAGATGCTTTAAAAAAAAAAGGAAGGATATATTTAAAGCATAAGACACATCCTTCCTTCCTTTCCTCCATGCTACCTTTCATTAATATAATTTCTAATTAGGGCAGACTCCTCTTTAGACCACATTCTTTATTTGCAAGTAGCAAAATTTCATGGTTCATGTTTCATCTCTCCTAAGCTTCTAAAGTCAATAGGAGAACCTAAAAGAAAAGCAGAGAAGGATGGAGGGATCAGACTTCAGCTTTAAGAGACCTGAGCTACTAAGAAAGAAAATTCTTCACTGGTTTTCTGGAGGCTACACTCCTTTTTTTACCCCTTTGAAATATAGTTAGTCTTGTCAAGTCCAATAAGTTTTTCCTCTTAAAATATTCTCTGAATAGGTCTTTCCCTTTCTTCCTGGTATCACCACCATTATCCAGACCCCTTTTTCTGTATATTCAAACTATCTTGAGAGTCTTCTCATTCATCTCTCTGATTCCAGTTGGTTCCTAACTCCAAGATAGCCTATAGACTGGTGGTGGTTTAATCCTTTTTATTGTCCTTTTTTAGGGTCTTACTTTTTTACTTAGGAATTTTCACTGATTTCTCATCATTTTCAAGCTGAATTCCAAGCTTTTGCTTGTCCATCCTGTGCCTTCTCCAATATAGCTCCAACCTTCTTTCCAGTTTTCTCTCTCATTGCTTCATTAGTCACCATCCTCTCTTAGCATCTTCCCCTTCTCCAAATGTACTATAAATATTGACACTTACATGCCTTTGTTCATGCAGTTTATGCCCAGTAAAATAGCCACCTTTTCCGTAAAACCTTCACTGACCCTACACCCTAAGTGATATCTTTCCCTTAATCTCCTGTCACACTTATTGTCTGTATCACTCATCTGGAATTTACCCTCAATTGTCTTATATTGTTATATTCTTGTGTGTGTGTGTTCTTCTCAGTTGGATTGATAGCAGCCTGAGAGCAGTAATCATGTTATATAACCTTTTGTATTCATAAACACTTTTATCCTGCCAGCCTCTGACTTGACTATACAGAACTGAACTGAAAGGTCATTCAAGGTAGAAGCAATATGTCGAGCAGAGGCACCAGGCCAAGAAACAAAAGGATGTTTGGGGAACAGCATTTAGACTAATTTGGCAGAAGCACAGGATATGTAAAAGGGAAGAGTGGACAGTAAAGTTGGAAAGGTAGCTAGGTATCACTTAAATCATACTGGGCATCAAATGCTGGTATAACTCCTTATGTAAAAGATAAAAAGGAAGGAGTGATCAATAATATCAGATGTTTCCATGAGGTTAAGAAAGAGGAGTATAATAAAAGACCACTGGATTTTTGCTATTACTGTAGGAGGTTGTTGGTGACCTTTGAGAAAATAGATTCAATGAGAAGAGGAAGCCACATTTCATGAGTTTCAGAAGTGGATAGAAAAGCTGTGGGGGCAGGCAGTGTGGAATACTTTCAAAGCTGTTTTTAGTGAAGGACAAAGGGGATAACTAGAACTGGTTACAAGTTTGAGGGGAAATGATTTATGGGATTCAGGAGTAATAAACATATTTGTAAACACAGAAGAAAGAACCGAGAGAGGAGAGAATTAAGGGTGAAAGACAAAGGTGGGATTGGTTACCATCAGGCTCCTGTGACAGGCAGGAGATAATGGAATTAAGGACACGACGGGAAGGAGTTAGATTTGAAATGGAAAAGATAGGTTTTCTGCAGTAATGTCAAGGGGGAAAATATGGGTGAAGTTTTGAGTTATAAAAGCAGTAAGTTGAGAGATTTCCTCTGTGACCTTAATCTTCTCCAGTATTCTTATTTCTTCCCTAAGGTCTTGTAGAAGAGGTATTAAACATACAACCCACAGGTTACATGGAGTCCAAAACACTCCTTAATGTGGCCCAAACAGATTAAAATGTAATTGGGAAATACTACATAAGGAAAAAGACAATAAAGCATAGCTAATGTTGCATTTTAAATTAAATTAACATGTACCTCACAGAATTCCTAATATATAGATTAGTAGCCCCCATTACTAGACACAACTGGTCTATAGTATGCTTCTGTGATGACTATATTGCTTCTATTTCTGCATCTTTTTATCATCATCCAAAATATTTACCACCATGCCTACCTACCTCTGGTTCCTGGACTTCCTTACATAAATATGTCTTTTTCTAAAAACTTCATTTAACTTATTTTCAGTTAACAAGAATCGATTTTTTCTTTCTCTTACCCATCCCCATTGATGAAAAGGAAAATCAAAACATTTGTAACCAATATGCTTAGTCAAACAAAGCAGATTCCCATATTCGCCATGTCTAAAAGATATGTCCCAATCTATATCCTGAATCCATCACCTCTCTCAGGAGGTAGGTGAAATGCTGCATCATCATTCATCTGGAAATCATGGTTGGTCATTTCATTGATCAGAGTTGTTTTTGTTTTTTTTTAAGTCTTTCAAACTTGTTTTTCTTTACAATGTTTCTGCTATTGTATAAATTGTTCTCTTGGTTCTGCACACTTCATTTTGTATTGGCTTATTATCTTCTCAGTCTTTCCATGAAACTACCACTTTTATCATTTCTTATGACATAGTAGTATTATATTAGATCCATTCATAATAATTTGTTCAATCATTCCCCAGTTCCTGGATACCCCCTTATTTTTCCATTCTTTGCCACCACAAAAAGGGTTGCTATAAATATTTTCATACACATAGATCCTAGTCCTTTTTATTCAGTCTCTTTGGGGTACAGACATAATGGTATTGCTGGGTGTGCACAGTTGAGAAAATTTGAAAGTATAGTTTCAAATTGCTTTCCAGGATAGCTAGATCAATTCATAGCTCTACCAAGTGTATTAATAATATGTCTCTCTTCCTACATCTCCTCCAGAATTTATTTCCTTTTTTTCTTTCAGCTTTTCCATTCTGATAGCTATAAAATAGCACTTTAGAGTTATTTTAATTTGCATTTCTTTAATTTTTAGTGATTTGGATTGTTTTTTCATATGATTGTTGAGAGTTTGGACATTTTCCTTAGAAAACTTCGTGTTCATATCCTTTGACCTTTTTTACCAATTAGGGAAAAGCTCTTATTCTTATAAATTAGTTCGTTGTATGTCTTGGAAATGAGACCCTTTTTAAGTTAAATATTGCAAAGATTTTTCCCACTTACTATCTTTTTAATTTTAGGTATGTTAGTTTTATTTGTTCAAAAACGTTTTAAATTTTAAGTAATCCAAATTATCTTTTCCCTTCTATAATTCTCTCTCTTCTTTGACCATAAATTCTTCCCTCTCTATATATTCAAGAGGTAATTTCTTCCTTGCTCCTCTAATTTGTCTGTGAGGTCACTCTTTTTGTCTGCCATCTATGCATTTGAAGTATATTTTCTCAGTATATAATGTTATTCTACCTCTACCCCTTTTTACCCATCCTGTTTCTTTTGAATAAGATCCACTCTTCTGGAGCAATATTCCAGTCATGAGGCTTCTCCTACCAAATGTCAGTGATAACTATTAGAAGAGATTCCTTCTTCCAATTAAAATCTCTAATTCTTGTTGTTACTCATAATTTGCCTCTTTGTATCTAAATGCCTAAGGCTCTAGGCTTTATCAGCGATTTCCTTCTATACTTTTATTTCCCCTTGGCTTTTGGATGTGGCTGCTGCTGTTGTTCCTACTCTGCAGTTAATGCTTTGTGATCTCAGTGGATGTACACAGGCAATTTGCTCTTGCCCTCTTCCTTTTCAGTTTAAAGCCCTTTTGATTCTAGTCTTTGTTACATATGCTCTTTCCCTAGCCCACAGCCCATCATTTCTGTACTTTATGCAATGGTCCAGAAACCCAAATCCCATTCTCAGATACCATTGTCCTCATCGCATACTGTCTTTTAATTTGCCTAAGCATGGTATGAGATAGTAAGAGCACTTGCTTAGGAGCCAAAAGACCTGGGTATGGTTTTCATCTCGGAGGTTCCTGTCCACATTCAAGTTGTATGTTATGTGTGACTGATGAATATAGAGCAGTATTTTGTATTGGTAAAATCCATTATTTTTCATGATGACTTCTCAATTTTTGTCAAATCTAATTTTAGTTAGTTAAGCCATGTCTGAATAGTTCTCTAATAGAGCTACAGTTTGGGATTTCATTTATCACTTTCCAGTCTCATTTTAGTTTAACTGTACCAACAAAATATTTCTTTAGTACAGAAAAACAGAAAATCAGGTATGAAAAATCAAGTTCTTTTTGAGGTAGCTACTCTTCCAAATTCTTTTACTATTTGAAGGATTTTTTTGATAAACCTAAAAGAAAATGTGCCTGATTTTCACATGATGGAATGAATACTTCATTTAAAGAAATATAATCTTTTAAATCAAATAACTTTCAACAATTATTTGAAATGATTGAACAACTAAAAATAGAAGGAATATTTAAGTCAGAGAACTTCATTTAAAATAATCACTAGTTTGGGGTACATTTGCTTAGCAACAGTATTGGCGATGTTTAGAGGGGTTGGCAAAGGTGTTAAAGGAAGGCTTGAAATTGTCCTACCTCTTCCTCCAGTTTCCATGCAATTATTGATTATGTGCCTCCCTCTGCAGCCAAGTCAGATGAAACCACAAGATGAAACCTGATTGTCTCAAGACAGTAACTAGGACATACTTATGCAAAGCCTGCACTCCAGCTTGAAATTGATGGGTTTGTTGATTTTGCCCTGTTAACTTCTTTTTGACTTGGCAGGCATTTCTCTGTACTTGTACAAACAAGCTGAAATTTGTGTTGGAACACATAAACGAACTGAAAAGATACTTAAAACTGACAAACTTACACTCTTGAATGGAAAGACAGAGTAGGGTTAGTTGTAGGTCGTGAGGAGGAGGCTGAGCAGCGGGGGTCCCCAGGAGTCCCCAAAACATTTCTTGTTGCTACTAGCCATCATTACTAATGGGATAAGCTAGTTTAGAAGATACTGTTCAGCTTCTGGGATGATTCTAGTACAAATGGAGTATCAGTTTTTCAGGTTACATAAAAAAGTGCTAAGTACTTGTTGAATGGTTTGTTAATAGGAAAAACATGATCCTTAGAAAAACAGAAAGAGGATTTTGTAGTGGAAAAAATACTGGACTTGAAGTTAGAATACCTGACTTCTGGTTGTCACCTAGTTCCTTCCAAGCTTTGTGGCCATGGGCAAATTATTTAATCCATCTGATCCTCAGTTTCCTCCTCTGTTAAGTAGAGATAATCATTCCTGAATTACCTGCTTCATAAGATTTTGTCAGGAAAAAACTTTGTAAACTACAAAGCACTTAGATGAATGTGAGCTTCTGTTTTTGTCAACAAAGGTTTGTTATTCATCTCATAGCTGCTGTAAAATTCTTAAATCCTATGAGCAAGGAGTGTGGGAATACTTGTAGCCACACTTTGGCATCCTTTTTCAACATCCTGTCATTCATTCTTCTTCCTCTCTCCCTCCCTTCCTCCCTTCATCCCTCTCTCCCCTTTTTCTCCTCTTTCTCTATTTTCTCCCTTTCTCTCCTCCCTCCCTTTCTCCTTCTCTTCCCCACCTCTCTGTCTCTCTCCTCTTCCTTCTCCTTTCCCCCCTCCCTCCTCTTCCTCACCTAGTATGTTATATAAATGTTTGTTGTTTCTTGACATGCTCCTGTTCCCAATCTTCTCTCTTCCTTCGTTCACCTCTCCCCTTCTCCATACTCATCCTACCGCATACATTGAAAAACAGGTCTCTGAAAAATATTAGGACTTTATGCGTTCTTTTATTACGTCAAAAAGATGAAAAGGCTATAGCTTGACTTGGTTTTAAACGAAGCCAAAATACATAATAACATATACATTAAAGCTTGACACTTCACCTTCCTCTACAGAAATTGCTACTTAGATTTAGCTACTGTAATCTTTCGATCCTTGACTGTGTTTCTATCAGCTCCATTTTATTCCATAAGTCAGGTTTCTCTTGCATAGTAACAGGTTGTTTTAGGCTAAAGTCTGGCTTCTAAGTGACCATTTTAGCATTTAAACTCCATGTTTCAAAATACAGGGTTTAAATGAAATTGGCATATTAGTTCCTAACAATAATAATTTTGGATGCTTTTTATATCTCTCTTTGGATTAAGTATTCAGAAGTTAGTGATTTAAAAATATGAATATGCACTGTATAAAGACCGACTATTCCTATAGCTTATACTATTTGGTAAAGTTTTAATTAATGCATTCTGTAAATCTGCCTAAATGTTAGTGTACTTTGTACATGTTGCTCATTGCTAGAAGGTTTTTGAAGTGATATGTCAGAAATGTACTTGAGGAAAGTGAACCTTCACTTTCTATGAAATGGGTAAGTGACCATCTATAGCTAAGCCCAGCTTCCCTTTGTCACCACAGAACAACATGAAATAGGCCAAGTAAAGTGACAACACAGTAACAAAGAGAAAAGGAAACTCATTTTAAAAAATGAAGAAAAGCTGGTTGTATACATTAGTAGACTAAAGTAAACCCCGCAAAGCCCTAATAATATCCACAAAAGTCTATTCTAATGCTTTACTGTGTGTGAAGGTGACCGTGGGTTCTCAAAGGTTATGACGGGCGCACAGGTTCTGACAGATTCTTTCTTGCTGAAAAAGCTTCAAGAATGATCCTGGTTAGTGGATGTGTATAGATGAAGATCAATCCGAGGAGACAGATGAAATAGTCTGACAGGTAAGAGGAAAGACTACAAGAGAGCAGAGCCATGAAAACCTTGAGAGAAGAGGTATCTAGGAGAAGAGAATGATTCACTGTCAAAGGATGCAGAGGTCAAGGAAGACAAATATAGAATGAGAGCAGAGGTGGACAGATCACGTGAGGGTAAGGATGAGTTTGGTCTAACTACACAGGAAAAGAACAAGTGGATGGAAAAGGCAGATTGTCTAGATTGTTAGATTGCATAGACAACCTAAAGAGCTCCTGCACTGGTAGATGTATCAGAGAAAAAACACTGCTGAGAGACTGTGAAGTGAGCTGGGCCCAGAACTGAACACGTGAAGAAAGGCAGGCTTGATTGACTTCACAAATTGTTCAGTTATTTTAGTGACCCTAAACTTCTCCCTAAAATAAAGACCCTTCTTTTTGACAATATTAATCCAGTGATATTATATGGCTGCAAGTCTCCAAAGCCATGTGAGTCTCCAAAATAATAAAGTTGAAGACAACCCAAAATATAGTGGAGAATAACGTGGTGAGCATTGGGTGCAATATGATACAAATGAAGAAAAGAAGAGGAAAAAGAGGAGAAGGAGTTGCCATTAAAGAAACAAGTTGATAAAAGATAAAATAGATTGTTCTGAGTGTATAAATTTTAAAAGTGTTGATGTAAGCAAAGTCAGTGTCGCTATAGAGTAAGAAGAAATGGTCAGCTACCAAAGTCAACATAAAATAGCTTTAATGAAGGTATGGTATTCAAAATATATAGGGAATTGGCACAAACATAAAAAAATAAGGTCCATTCCCCAATAATAATGGATCAAAGGGTACAAATAGTTTTCAAAAAAAACTAAAGGTTCCTAAAAGCCATGTGAAAGAGTAAGCCAAGTCATTAGTAATAAAATTAATGCAAATCTGAGATTTCACTGAATTCACATGTATCAGATTGATAAAGATGACAAAAGATAAAATAGTAAGCATTGACTGGGTTATGGGATGACAGCCACTCTAATGCAATCTTGGCAGAGCTCTGAATTTCCTTTCTGGAAAATAATTTAGAACTATACTAGAAAAGCTACCAAACTATACCTTTTGGCAGCAATATCACTAGTGGACATATACTCCAGTGATTTCAAAGATATGGGAAAAGGGCCCACATATACATAAATTACTTGTAGCAGTACTTGCTGGCCCTGAAATGGGGATTAAAAGGAAAAAAGAAAAGAACCAGAGCTTAAGATGTGGCTCTCCCTTGGGCAGTGACAAACAAATTGTATGTGAATGTCTTAGAATAGTATTGCACTGTAAGAAATGAGAAAAGGAATAATCTCAGAGAATCCTGGGTAGTAGAAATTGATGTAGGCAGAATAAAATGAACAGAGTCGGAAGAGTTATTTATAAAATAAAACATTATGATGACAGAACTTAAAGACTGAAGAATTCACTTGATTAAATTATTATGACTCTGAAGGATCTATGATGAGGCATATTATCCATCCCCTTACAGAAAGGTGATGGACTCAAGGTGCAGAAAAAGACATAGATTTTTGGATACAGTCACTGTGTAGCTTGATTTTGCTTGACTAAACCTATTTGTTACTATTTTAATTCTCCCACCCTTCCCCCTTCCCCTTTCCCCCTTGGTCTTTTAATTGTGAGTGGTGGGGGAAGTCAATGTTTGGGGTTTTTTAAAGCTTTTTTAAACTTTCTTTAAATGCACAGAAGAGAACAGAAACAAGTTCAGGAGGCATAGACAAGCAAAACTATCTTGAAAGTTAATTTGACACTTTTATTATATTCTTTTTAAAAATATATACGAAATAGAGATTTATGGTTTCTTATATGCAATACTCTGAGTTCTTCTGTGTATGCATAAATATGCTTTTGGGTTTTTTTGGTGTTAAAATTCATAATAAAATAAATAAAAAACAAATATCTGATCTCACTAATCATTAGTCTCCCAGCCTACAGGTTTCTCTGCTGCCTGTGTTTCCTCATCTGTAAAAATCCTTCACTTCACTCTATTTCTGTAAATTCTCTCCCTCTACATCTTCCTTTTAATAGCCAAACCCCTTGAAAAAGGCATCTGGTTCATGGCCTCACATCTAATTCCTGTTCATTTCTCAACCTCTTGTAGACTGGCTTCCAGCAAAACCATTCAACTGTCTTTACTTTAAGTTGCCTATGATCTTATATTTTATGCCCAAAGTCCTTTTCTCTTTCCTCATCTTTTTTGAATTTTATACTGTTCGGCCACCCTCCCTTATGTTCTCCTACCTGATTGATTCTCAGTCTTTGCTGGCTCATCATCCAGGCCCCACCTTCTTACCATAGATATCCAAAAAGCTTTGTGCTGGGCCCTCTTTCTCTTTTCTCTCATTACTTTCAGTCTTCTTGAGCTCTTCCTCTTAAGAGACAGGATGGTGTCATGGATCTGTTGCTGGACTTGGAGTCAGTAAGATTCAGATAAATGCTTTGTTGATATTTTATATTCTCCCAGTACCATGTAAGTTCCTTGAGGCCAGAGACTTTTTTATTTTATCTTTGAATCCCCAGCACTGAGTGTAATGCCTTGTACAATAGCTGTGTTCTTAAAACATGCTTATTGAAATGAATTGAATGTAAATGCTATGTACTTATTTGTTTAATTGAATTAAAGAAGAGGATAGTGCTGTGTCAAATGTTTCATGCAAATCCAAAAGAATGAGAACTGAGAAAAGGCAAGTGGATTTGTTGATTAGGAGGAAGTTTATTGTTGAATTAAATGAGTTTTGATGAGACAAGAGGAACAGAAGGCAGACTACAAGTGTAGTACAATGATGTGACTGAATGAAAAGGTATTTGTTCAATCAGCAAACATTTATTAAGCACATGTTATGAACCAGGCCTTCGCTATGCTGGCTGTGTGGTGGAAAACAAAATAGCCCCTGCCTTTAAGGCGTTTACATTTTAATTGGGAATATTACATGACTAAGAAAGGTAAGAGAAGGATCTCTTGGTCTAGAAAGATGCAAGAATGGTGAGTAGAGCAATGAGGCAGTTCATTGACGTGCCCTTTCCGCTGCAATGTTGATTGAAGTTATAATTCTTACTGCAGGAGTTGGAAGAAGGGGACAGGGAAGCGGCACTGGGTACACGCAACAGCAGAGTGCAGGATGGCCAGGCTGAAAGATGAGGAGAGTTGGGTCTAGGGAGTTCAGAACTTTCAGAGCACCTGGGCATGGACTCTGGAGGTCAAGGTTTGGTGGCAAGCAGCCAGCCGGGTGGAAAACTACTGAGATAAAGATAGAGATGCTTCTCCAGAGGGGGTTCAGTGCTAAAGAATTAAGAAATAAGTGAGTAGTTAAGAAGTGAAGGGACCATTTCACCTAAAGTTGGTACCTTTCCCAGTTCTTGGCTCTTTGCCCTGCATACAGTTGACATTTATTAAATATTTGATTGATTACTCAATATAATTCCAGAATAGGTTTGCATTTGGTACTTTGTAACAGTATCATTTGCTACCCCTATATTTACGGTAAAGAATCAAAGATTTTTGTTCAGATGATGTTCCTGAGACTGGACTTTGCCATTGGTAATGATTGCTTCATTACCGGGAAGTAGTAGAAACGTAGGCATGTTACATGTTATAGACTGGTTTTGAAAATGGATTTCTTCTTGTTGTATACTGTCAGGTATGTAAAAGTAACTCAGTAACAGATTAATGTAAATATATCTTCAAAGTCTTAAAATTGTGGAAACATAAACAAACATATTCCCTACATTGAAGGCATAATTTTTATTTTTATAGCACAGATTCTTCTGATCAAATAAGCATTTCGAAGGGCTTATGAATACTTCCCATTCATACAGATATATGTGTATGCATATGTGTACACATATCTATTCATATATATACATATGTGTACATACATATATGTGTTGTAACATGTACCCTATAGATAAGTACTGTCTTGGAAAAATGAAAATTAACTCACTCTTTGCTTTTGATTTATAATCTGTGTGGTAATCACAACAAAGAAGAGGGAAAAGGTTGTACAGGAGGAAACCTATTCCTGTTGTTCCCATGAAATATATACATTAGGCAAAAACCACAGGAAAAAAGATTCTCATGTTGAAATTGTAGGCAGCTAACCTCAGCACCACTTATTTTGAAGTCAAAGATTCAAGAGTCATTGGTTCTTTTCTCAGTGACACTCTTCAGTTTCACACCCTCATGCACAGATTCTTCTTTCTGTTTTCCATTTTGAACAGAACATCATGGTCCACCATCAGGAACAAATTCGGCCAGGCAAAGTCCAGCACTACAGCACAGACCCATGGGACAGACACAAGTTGGTCACTCATCGGGAGACCGGTGAGGCTGCTTTTTCTCAAGTGGTTCTTTGTTTGCTGTATTTTTCTAGGAATGCACAGAAAGCAGTTTGGAAACAAAAATAATTTATACATTGACCCCCATTCAGGTATGTAACTAAAATTGGCAAATTCTCTGCTATCTAAAATATTGTCAGCAACCCATGCCTGACAAGTAGATGCTGGCAGGAATTAATAAAGCAGCATCTGGCTTCACCACTATTGGACCTGACATCTTTGGCAGAGAAGCTCTGCCAGCACTGAATGATGCCATCATGCCTATCAGAAGTTGGGTTCACAGCCTTCATTTGTTGGAAGAGCTAGCTCTGAAAGCAGAAGTAGGCTGATGGAAATTCAGCAACATCATGAAGATTGATCTGTACATCTTAGAAATACTTGGTAGCAATTTTTTGCTGTATCTATATTAATTTTGGGGTCTTTAGTTTTATTAATATAGCAATCATGCTGATGTACTATGTAAAATACTATTCTGATAACAAAAGTTTAAGGATATGTTAGGGTTAATGCCCAAATTTTTATCTTGAATTTACATCATAGCATTTAGAAATGCCAAGACAATAGAGATAAGACATTCTGCCCTCTGAATAAAATAGAAGCAAATCTGCTATTACCCCCAGTTTCTCTTCTAGTTCTCCATGCACCATATACACACACAGATCTCTTCCCTTACTGAGAATATGCACTGTGCTATATTCTTGCTTTCTCTCTCTTGCAGAAGTGGTTTAGAAAGTGAAATTGGGAAAGATGTTTCCACGACTTACAGGCTGTCATGGTCTGACCACAAGCATCTTGCCCAGCCTGATACAGCTTTGATTTCAGTTGTGGGTAATCGGCACAATCAGGTAACTAAAACCCACCCCTGTGTCCTATACACCTAACTGATTGTCAGGGGTGCTAAGTCCATGGCATTATTTTTAAGATAATCATACTCCAAGCAACTCAGAGTAGGTGATTGTAAATGTGGAGGATTAGAATATTCTAAACATATTCCTTCATTAGTTTTTATTGCTTCCCATAGTTTTATAATTGGCACTCTAAAAAGATACAAAAGTTAAAGAACTAATCTCTCTTCTCCTTGAGTTTGCCATCTAATTGAGAGAAGGTAAGCTTTTGGTTAAAAATGCTTATGAAACAAGAGGACCATAACTACGCTTTCAGCACAGGAACCTTCTTCTTCAGAGTTAGTTATAGACTGCTTCAGGCTTTTCAAAATGATGCCTTTTAGAAGAATGTTCCTACTTTTCCACCTTTCTTCCCCCTACAACATGGCTAATGTGGAAATGTGTTTTGCTTGATTTCATATGTATGATGTATATCCTGTGTCTTGCCTTCTCCATGGGTGGGAGAAGAGAATTTGTAACTGAAAATAAAATTAAAAAAAAATTTTTTTTTGAATTGTCCCACTGCACACTATAGATGACTGCTATAGACAGTGAAATCTGATCGTGTTCAAATTAATTTGAATGTTGTCATGACCTATTATGTATTTGTTTATCTGAAGTCTTTTCTATAGGAGACTTCCTTAAACATGCGTTTTGAGTGTGGTGTCTCCTTTGTAAATATTACCTTTTCAACTTTTGATTCTTTATTTAACATTAAAAGGACATAAAAACAAATTTATCTTACTTTTTTCCTTCTGTATGGCCTTAGAATCTTGGTTGTTATCCAGTGGAACTGGAAAGAGGCCCAAGAGGCTTTGGATTCAGTCTTCGTGGAGGAAAGGAATATAACATGGGGTTATTCATTCTTCGACTTGCTGAGGATGGTCCTGCCGTTAAAGATGGGAGAATTCATGTGAGTTAGCTCCCATTTGCTGCACTCTCTCTATGCCACCTTTTAAAATGTTTCCTTCTTGAACCTCCAGGATCTGAGACTAGAAAATAAATTTTCCAAAAAGGGGGCATCAGTTTTAAGAAGTAGGAAAATAACTTGTCATGTGATTTTTCTAACCCTCCTTGGATTATGATGATCAGATTGCTTTTGTTCTGCTCAGTGAAATGTGCCAGTTACACTGTTTTAGAGTTGTGCTATTATTGACTTTGGCCCATGAGAAAAGACATTTTTTTTACTTACAATTTAGAGTTTTAAGAGAAAAAGAATTAACAAAAAGGACTTTCTGAGGAATTATAGTACCATGAATTGGAAGAACCAGGACAAGTGGTTCTCAGGAACACTGCCAAAGGGAGAAGTTTTCATTTCCCCAAGGAGCAGCAAGATCTAGTTTTAAGGAACCAAGGTTTGTTTTATTTCTTGTCCAAGATAGTCAGAGAAAGTAATGGGATCTATCATCATCAACTAGCTGTTTTTACAGATGAGGAAATGGGACCGGATGTGGGGATAGAGTGGTCTCCATTATACAGATGAGAAAACTGAAAGCGAAAGGCCAACAACAGGCCCATAGCCATGGAACTAGACAGTGCCTCCTTTTTCTTCCCTATCAGAAAAATGTGCATGGAATCTTACTGAAACCCTTTCTAAAACCCTGTAGATGCACTGCCTCATCATGTGGAACACATGTCCAGCTGAGTCTGGCTGGTTTGTTTTCTTTCAGTGCATTCTACAATCTAAGCTGAGGTGATACTGGCTCTTGGGGCAGCTAGATGGTTAATTAGATAGAGTGCCAGCCCTGGAGCCAGAAGGACTCATCTTTCTGGGTTCACAACCAATCTCAGACACTTACTGTAACTTTGTGACCCTGGGCAAGTCACTTAACCCTGTTTGCTACAGTTTCCTCATCTACACAATGACCTGGATAAGGTGATGCAGTATCTTTGCCAAGAAAACCCCCCACGGAGTCCCAGAGAGTCAGACATGACTAAAAAACAACTAAGCAGCAACACCATCTCTCAAGGGTCCCATCGAGGTGTTGGGGAGAGTCAAGTCAATGTCCAAGGTCACATTTTGCTTGGTTGGTTCTTCTGCTTGTTGAAGAACCATTAAGGCAAGTCAAGAAATTATTAGCTACTGCTTTTGACAGAAAGAAAATTCTAGCAGTTTTTCTAATAATTCAGATTCACGATCTCTACTATGTATAAACTCCTCATCTCTTTCTTTTTTGTATCTAGATGGGTATAGGGAAAGGGAATAAGCACTTATGTAGTACCTACTATTCACCAAGCACTGTACTGAGCATTTTATAAATATTATTTCGTTTGATCCTCATTACAACACAAGAAAGTGATGCTGTTACTGTCCTCATTTTACACTTGAGGAAACTGAGCAGACAGGTTAAATGACTTGCCCAGCACTCTTCTACTGTACCACTAACTCCCTCAGGTGGTTTGTGGTGTACTCAAACAATACCACTTTTGCTTTTGCCTTCAGTAGTCTTTACCCATAGGTTCTCCCTCTGATTCTTAGAAACTCTCACTGAAGTGTATCTTATTACAATAAAATATTTCTCCCCTGCTCCCTATTACCTCTGCTTCTCTTTTTGAGTAAAACATGCTCACCCCTTCCCTTTTAAATAAGACTGATACTCCGTTTATAGATCCTAACCTATACCAAGTCTTAGTGATACCTGTGATATCTTAGTGATAACATGTGTCCATTCGTTAGGGTCTCCTTCACCCAGCTTGTGACCTGTAGTTGGTGGATTTGTGTCTAGACATCTGAAGCCATGGCTTTTATTGCTGGCTCCCTTCTTGAATTTTGTCTTGGCTGTACTTCTGAGTTTTTCCACTACTGCTACAGCCTCCTTTTCTCATGCTCTTTCGATCTTTCTACCCTCACCCCAGATGTCAAAGGAAAATTAGTTAACATTTAGGGTTAGTATCTCACAAAAAGAGGGAAGTAGAAGGTACCCAGTGTAAAACTTAGATCAGGCAAAGGAGAACTATTTCACATGTAAAAAATGCTTTAAAAACCCACAAAGCATCACAAATAGATATTAACATAACATAACAAAAAAAGAAAAAGCTTCAAACCCCAAGTAATAGCGCAGGCCATAACTATTTTTGTCCTCTTCTCGGAGGTTGAGCATCTGAAATCTAAGACACCTGAACATGAAGCAGGCTGCATTTGCAGTACCTCAGATAGGCATTTCACATTTTCCTTTGGATTTGTCCTGTCCCAACGTTCTTTCCAGATCCACACCTTCTGGCAAGCCAGGCCAGTGGGGTGCTACCACCTAGGTTCCCCACTATTAGGGTTCAGGACATGGGCCCCGGTTCTGTTTAACCCAGTTTCTAAGAATCAGAGAGAGAACCTATGGGTATAGACTACTGAAGGCAAAAGCAAAAGTTGTATTGTTTGAGTACACCACAAACCACCTGAGGCAGGAAGTGGTACAGTATAAGAGTCCTGGGCAAGTCATTTAACCTGTCTGCTCAGTTTCCTCAAGTGCAAAATGAGGACAGTAACATCATCACTTGTGTTGTAATGAGGATCAAAAGTAAGAGACACTTACTTTGAAGTTAGAGCAAAAACAGTAGTATAAACAATTCTCCTCTTCCCCATGTCTCAGGAGATACAGTTTTAGATAAATTCTTGTACAACATTGACCCCACTAAGTGCATACCCATATACAGAATGTCCTCCACGGTCTCAGCTACTACTGAGCTGAGGTCCCAAAGGTGGTCACTCTTTGCTCGTCTTGGTCCTGATACCTTACTAGCTACAAAGCCCAGACTCTGGAATGCCAGCTTTGAGTGCCCTCCTGACCTTTTAGAATTCTCAAGGTCAGAGACTCCAGTCCCTTCACCCAGAATAGAAAGGAACAGACACAGAGGCCAAGACCCATTCCATAGGGCCTCTGCCTTATCTCAGAGGGGAGAAGGCCCCAACGTCTTTCCCCTTAAATCATTGTTTTTCTCTGTATACTGTGAGTGAAGGAATCCAAAGATCCACCAAGAAAAACAGCCAGAGAAAAATGGCCTAAGAGCCTAGGTCAAAGCTAACTGATGCCCCCAGTTCTGGCTCTGTAGACAATAAAAGAGGCTCCTCCTGACCATGTGGTTGGCAGTCTTTTGAAGGCGCTCCCATTAGTGTTACATATTCCCACTCCTCTCCCAGAGGCAGCATCTCTGCCTAGGGTAACACCAGGAGAGACATTCTGTGCATGTACCAGAAAGATGGCATAAAAGCAGTATTAGCTAAAGAATAATCACCATCTTTCCCTAATTCCTTAGTATCTCCTTACTTGTCTCACTCCTTCATATATCTCTTCTTTTCTCTCTTCCTCCCCTGTCATTTCCCTCATTCGTTGTCATAAAAAGGAACTAAATTTTATAAAAACAGTCACCACCTTTCTTCCAGGTTCTTCAGGTTTATGCCTTTCTCAGAAATACTAAGTTGCTTTTAATTTGCATCTGGCCCTAGGTTGATTATTCATCCCTCCTTCCCTATCTTTTTTTTTTTAATCCCACCCCCCATCCCCCTTCTCAAAAGAAAAATGTATTTTGGGACAAAGGTTCATTAGCTTCTATAATATTAAAAGATAAGGACACCTGGTGGTAAGTCTGTTTAATTACAAGTTTTCATACACAAGAAAAATAGGCCTTGGAAAGCTTTTGTAAGAGTTCCATTAGCAATATTAGGTATTATAAAGCACTTTCCTCACAACAACCAACTCTATTTTATAAATAGGTTTCAGACTAATTCATTTAATTTCAACAAAAAAATTATTAAGTACTTCCTACATACAGAGAGCAACAGAAGCAGCCAGCAGTGAGGACAGTAGGTCCCAGGGGCAAGAACTCTTGATACCAAAGGGTTAAATTGTTAGTATCTGTCTGGTCCAGGTCTAAGATAGGTGAAAAGCCTGTGAAGAATTCATATAAATATGATGAGACTTGTATAAAGTGACAGGGGTGAGGAAAACAGAACAAAAGAAGAATACATTTAGTGACAACAACTTTGTAAAGTTGTCTGAGTAGTTGCAATTCTCAGGTCATAGACACTGGACAACTCTGGTACTATCTTAGGAAAGGTAAAGCAGACTCTTCCTTTCTTTTACCTAGCAACAAACTCTTGAAGGTATGAAGTTATCGTACTATCAATTGGAATCACTTTTTAACATTCTTTTACTTAACTGTTTTCAAATTGTGTTTTGAGAAAGGCTCAGTTGTTGGGATATCTTTGCTGTGCCAAAATAATTTAGCATCAGAAGTTTTTTGTTAAGTTTAATTTATCCTAAGATTTACAAATACGTATGATCAAACAAAGCAGCTTTTCACATTGGACATGTCCATAATATTTTCTTTTTCTTTAAAATTGTTCAGTGATAAGGGCAAGGGAATGGAGGGAAAATAAACCCTTGTTATTGGAAAAATAACAATACTAATAAAATTAAATTTTGACCTCTTTGGGATCCACCTCCAGGGATAGCTGGAAGTGGTATTACTGGGTCAAAAGGTTTGTATAGTTTTATAACCCTTTGGGCATACTTCTAAATTGCTCTCTAGGATGGTTTGATCAGTTCACAACTCTACCAACAATGCAGTAGTATTCCAATTTTCCCACATCTTCTCCAACATTTATCATTTTCCTGCTTTGTCGTGGTAGCTAATCTGTGTCATGTCCCTTAGAGTTGTTTTAATTTGCATTTCTCTAATCAGTAGTTATTTAGAATATTTTTATATGACTATAGATAGCTTTTATCTCTTCATCTAAAAATTGCCTGTTCGTATCCTTTGACCCATTTATCAACTGAGGAATGACTTGTATTCTTATAAATTTGACTCAGTTCTCTATATGTTTTAGAAATGAGACCTTTATCAGAGACTGTAAAAATTGGCTGTAAAAATTGTTTCCCAGCATTCTGCTTCCCTTCTACTTTTGGTTGCATTGGCTTTTTTGTGAAAAACTTTTTAATTTATTGTAATCAAAATTATCTATTTTCCATTTCATAATGTTCTCTAGCTCTTATTTGGTCATAAACTCTTCCCTTCTCCATAGAACTGACAGGTAAACTCTTCCTTACTTCCTAATTTACTTAAGTCTTACTCTTTATGTCTAAAATATGTACCTATTTTGACCTTATCTTAGTATACGGTGTAAGATGTTGATCTGTCCCTGTTTCTTACATACTGTTTTCCAGTTTTCCCAGTAGTTTTTGTTAAATAATGAGTTGTGATCCCACAAGTTGAAGTCTTTGAGTTTATCAAATAGTAGATTACTATAGTCATTGACTTGTTGTGTCTTGGGTACCAAATGTATTCCACTGATCCAGCACTCTTTTTCTTAACCAGTACCAAGCAGTTTGATGATTTCTGCTTTGTAATACAGTTTTAGTTCTGGTATAGCTAGGCCACCTTCCCATGCATTTCTTTTCATTATTTCCTTTGATATTCTGGACTTTTTGTTGTTCCAAATACATTTTATTGTTATTTTTTCTAGCTCTGTAAAATAATTTTTGGTAGTTTGATTGGTAAGACACTGAATAAGTGAATTAATTTAGGTAGACTTGTCACTTTTTTGTATTAGCTTGGCCTACCCATGAGCAACTGATTTTTTTTTCCAGTTATTTAGATCTGACTATATTTGTGTTTTGTATTTGTGTTCATATAGTTTCTAGGTTTCTCTTGTCAAATAGACTCCCAAGTATTTTATGTTGTCTACAATTACTTTATATGAAATTTCTCCTTCTATCTTTTGGTGCTGGGCCTTGTTAATAATATATAGAAATGCTAAGGATTTATGTGGGTTTATTTTATATCCTGCAACTTTGCTAAAGCTGTTCATTATTTTAAGCAATTTTTTAGTTGATTCTCTAAGGCTCTCTAAATATACTTTCATATCAGCTGCAAAAAGTTGAGGCTGTTTTTCTTGACACCAACCCTCAACTTCTCTCTTCTGGGGTCAAACAGAACCAGCATAATGGATCTTCAGACGTCTGAAAATGACAGCTCTTAACTGTCCTCGTTCTCTTCTTTGGGATACTGTCTAGTGTATCCATATCTGTGTCTGTATTCTTTTTAAATCATGATGCCCAGAAATGAATCCAGCCCTGGAAATCTCCTGCCTTGTGGACATTGCACCATTAAGTTCAGTCATGGAAGCAGCATCTAGTTGTATTATCAACTAGTTATTGTCTCTTCATCTTTGCCATGAATATGGTATGAGATACTTTATAAAAAGATTCGCTAAAATATAGATAAAACTATATTCATGAATATTAACTTTATTTATTGTATTAGTAATTCTGTAGAAAAAAGAAATGAGGTTAGTCTGACATAACTTGCTCTCTTGAAACCATGTTAGTTCTTTACATTCACCATGGCCCTTTTTTAAATGCTCACTTAACCACCTCCTTCATAATCAGTTCTGGAATCTTCCCAGGAATCCAAGTCAAGCTCATGAACCTGTAGTTTACAAACTGTTTCCTTCTCTTTTTTGAAAATCTCAAATCATGTGATACTTTTCCCATTTACCATGACTTTTCAGTATTACTAGAAGTGACTCAGTAATTGCATCTTCCATTTATTAAGTCAGTCTTGAAGCTAGATAGATATGGCTTCAGGTTCTGCCTCTGGTCTCTACCTAGGCAAGGGACAGAGCACTGAGCTTGGGGTCAGGAAGACCTGAGTTCACATTCTGCCTCAGACACTCACTAGCTATGTGACCCTGGGCAGATCACTGAATGTCAGCCTCAGTTTCCTCATGTATAAAACAAGGGAGTTGTACTTGATGGCTCCTAAGATACCCTTCAGTTCTAACCCTGTAATCCACTGACATCCTGGCTGTGGGACCTTGGGCTCTCAAGGAGTCTGTTCCCCAGAATGTTGTTTCAGGGTTTGGGTGGGGGACAGTGTTGAGGTAACTTGTGAAAACTGTCTGCTAAGGTGTTGAGGGTTACAGTTGGCATCTTCACAAGCAACACCCACATTTACAAGATCATGCATCCTTGAAGCAGAAGTATCCATATATTATGTGGTTTCCTTATAAGCTTAGCAAGAGATCACTCCTGTCTTTGCACAGTTGTAACCATAGTAGAGAGTCGCTGGAACAGATCTCTGGGAATCCATAACACAGAGGATGCAAAAGGACATATTCCTCATCAATTCCTTCAAAGATCGAGCTTCATAAAGTCCCACAGTATTAGAAAATAATTGTTTAGAGACTAAATCTGGAAGGGACCTTAAAGATCAACTATTGCATCCCTCTCATTTTGAACATGAGTGTAAACTGAGAACCAGAGAAGTGGGGGAGGGGTTTATAATCAGGATTCGGATCTAGATCCTCTGAGTTCAGAGTGAGAAGATTTTTCATTACATTACACTTGGGTGATGTTTTATAGGGCAGAGGACATTCTGTCAGTTGCTGAAAAATATAGAGATAAAATTCAGGAGTCTTACTATCTAGACAGTTTCCTCATGATTATATACCTTCTCTAATTCTTAAAAAAAAATGATTAAACTAGAACTTTAAATTACTCTGAGGTTAATTATGGAATAGTAAGTAAAACTGGATGTTTTTTAATTTTGAGACTCTTTCCGGTGTTCATCAGCTGCCAAGGAGGAATGGTCACCAGGAAATGGTGCCAATAAAGTTCACTAACCAAGGAGTAATGGCCATATGGGCTTTAAAGAGAAGGCCCGCAATTTAACCCCACTTACATGACTGTTTCCTTTCTAGGTTGGTGACCAGATTGTTGAAATCAATGGGGAACCTACACAAGGTATTACCCATACTCGAGCAATTGAGCTGATCCAAGCCGGAGGAAATAAAGTTCTTCTTCTCCTGAGGCCAGGGACTGGCTTGATCCCTGACCATGGTAAGTGTGGAAGGTATCTTGAGTGGTGGTTGAAAGGAACAGGCAGGGAGCTGTGGAGAGGGAATCACTGGTCATCAGAAGGAGGCACGTGAGTGACCAGCATGAGATTAGGTCAGGACTGAAGATGACAGAACTCTGAAGCTTATTCCACAGGGAACTTGTTGATATTTTTGCAGCATAAATGGCTTCAGATAGTACTTTTATTGAGATGTGGTATTGTAATAGGAATTTTGACTTTAGAGAAAACAATAGTTGCTTATGTGGAGAAAAAAATACAGAAGAAAAATAAACCAACTTCATCTATATCCTGACAATGAAGGAAACCACTTAAAATGCCGTGAAAGTTCACACTTTCCTAGCACTTTGCTAGGTGGGCAGCATAAGTATTAGGATTTCAGTTTTGTGGGTGGAAGAGCTTGGCCTCCAAGAGGCCCATTGAAGTAGCTGCTGCCTCTTAGTGTGCACTAAAGGATTCTTTATGGGAAATACTACTTCAGTCTCCATCCTCAACATCCCAACTCCCTGTCTTCTTTGGTTAAATTATAGACCATGCACAAATGTAATTGATTTCCTTCCAATGAGATGCTTGTCACCTGAGTCTTTCCTCAGTACAATAACAAGGGCTCTGGTACAATTGACTAAATTCAGGTAACTAGACACAAAGAGATGGTGAACCCAGGACCATGTCTACCATCATGCCCCGATTGTTTCCAGATCATTTGAAAGTAATTCCAAGTTGATGATGCTTGAAGCCAAATTGAGGACAGTGCCCACACTACCTGATGCTTTGGGGATGGAGAAGAAAGTGTAGATGTGGCTTTGGCAGTCCCCTTCTAATCCTGTGATTCTCTTTCATGTTCTACTCAAAAATCACAATCCTGGTGACATCTTTGCTGACTGCTCTGTGTTTTGTACATAGTCCTAGGCTTTTTCTCTTCCTCCTTCAGGTTTGGCTCCTTCCGGTCTCTGCTCCTACGTGAAACCTGAGCAGCATTAAGGCTTTCAGGGCTTTTCTTGGTCTTTCCTTAAAAAGACTTGGTAAATTTGCATGTCTTTTGATTCATTTCTCTCTTTATTTTTTCTTTTTAATTAAATACAATAAGTCTGTTCCTCCCCTCTCCTCCATGTTTCAGTTTTCTTTTGGCATTAAATTTGACAGCTTGTTGCAAGGGTTGTTATTTACAAGTTCCTACCACCTAATTCCAGAGACTCTATCTACCTGGTTACCAGCTTGCAGATGAATTATGCAGCCCTCCTACGCCCTTTAGCAAACAATTTGACAATTTCTGAAGGCTGAATATTCACTGACAGCAACTGAAAGTTAAATTCTTTACACACTAGACCTTATCGTTAAAGCAAACATATTTACCATATTTAAATACTTCATTTCCCAAAACTGCTACCTTGACATTATTTTTCAAATATACCCATTTATACATGTGGAAATATACACACGCAAATCTTGGGTGTTCCGTGCAGTCGCACATTTGTCTTTACATCTTCAGGTACTTATTTATAAACAGAGGGTTTAAAATTTTTAAGATACATAAAAAGTTGCTGTCAAAGTTGTAGAAATTTTTCAGAAAGGAAAATAAATGCTCTGTAATCTAATCTGTTTTATTTATTCATTTTTAGGTGATTGGGATATTTATAATCCTTCATCTTCAAGCATAATTTATGATGAACAGTCACCGTATTTCCCATCTTCACATTCTACTTCCACATTTGAAGTTTCTCATGTACCAGTATCTGAAGAAGCATTAACAAGAGTTCAGATACGTGAAAAAGCAGAAGGAGTAAAGGATGCTGTGCCAGTGAAGACAAGCCCTTTAGGTGAAAGCACTTCTGAAATGAAGCATCAACCTTCTGTCCAAAAAAATGGGAATAAAAAGGTTCTACCCAGTAGTCAAGGGCACAGTGAGAAGAAAAACCTTCAGGAAGTTGTGTATGATATTGTCACAAAAAGAGGCAGATCTGTTAGTCCCAAAAAGTCAGTTAATAGATCTTCAGGAGAACATGGAGAAAAAATAGCCAGTCCTTTAAAGGGTGACCCTAAAAGAAGACCCAAAGATCGGTCGCTGAGCCCCAGAAAAAGGGAAAATAAAAATGTGCAAGTTGGCACCAGTGAAAGTTCCAGAAGAGATAATTCAAGAAAGCCTAGAGGAAGATCTGCTAGCCCCCAAAAGCAGCCAAAGATGGAAGTAATTCAAGACAAACTAAACACTGATGCCAGGTTGCAAGATGGGCCAGTGAAGAGCTCTGAAAAGATCAAAAACGAGAAGGAAAAACCAGGTGTCTCTAGGAAAGACCCGAAGCAAAACCAGTCTGGCAAAAATGAAACATATTCCCCAGAGAAAAAAAGCCAGAAAATGGATGAAAAATCTCTTCCATCCAAAAAAGCCAGTGAGCCTGGCAGCCAAGTAGTACCTGATCATGAAAAAGGAAAGAAAGCAAACTCTAGAGAAATAAGTTGTAGCAAATCCAAAACAGCACCAAGTAGCAAAATGTCAAAAAAACCTCCGAAGTTAGATCCTGAAGAGACAGTCATTCAGAACAAGACAGGAGAACACAAAGGAAAAGACCAAGAGAAAGTGGAGAAAAAAAAAGATAGTGAGGGGTTCAAATCTGGAAGTACTTCTCCAGCTAAGAAAGCCCCAATAACTCCCGGACCTTGGAAAGTACCCAGTGCAAGCAGAGTCCCTGGTGTGACTGAGAAACGTCTCTAACTGTCTAAAATTGAAAAGGAAAAAAATGTTCTTTTTTTGTTTAGAAAACAAAAGCAGCGTTTTTGTTTTTTCTTTTTTGTTTTGTTTTCAAAAAAAAGGGTCTGAGAATAGGCATAAACCACACATTTTAATTTGATCACTAAGTTAACTAAGCTGCATGAAGGACTTGTAGGATTGCTCAGAATCTGCCTCCCTGTCCCTCTTCTTTCTCTCTCCCCTCACTGATGTCCCTGACCTTCAGGAAGGCAGTCTACTGCTGCTCATTTGCCATTGCACTTCTAAGGCTTTTGGATTGTATTGTGAGTGTCTGAACAAAATGATGTCTGTATTGCCAATATGACCGTGACTCATTCCTTGTACTTGTGCCAAGTTATCGACTGTATCTTGTCTGTTTTAGCCTCCTCTGACATTTCTGCAGCAATGGAAAAGCAAAATTTGGTTTGGAAGTCTGTGTTTTCAGTAGCATGTTGCATGTTTACAGAAAGAAATATTTGCATTCTTGCTGATCATCGAGGAGGTTCTGTTAATTCATCATTGGAAGGTGATAATGGTCTCTTTAAAAAGCCACTGGTAGCCCCCCAATTAGCTTTTTTAGTTGATTTTTTATAAAGCCCCAAACTATCATCACTTTTAAAGGAAGGAATATATTGGTTCCAACTGGGTTTTAACTTCTGCAAAATACTTTTTTTTTTTAGTCTAATCAGTTAAGATGCTTCCAGATGCTTCTAACTGTAAAAATATATTGTTACCTACAATTTTTTGGTCCAAAGTCATCAAAGAAGTACATTAAGCAATAAAAAGTTTACTTCTTGTTTTCTTCAACCTGATATAGTTAAAGTACCTCAGGATCACCCTGCCTCTTTTTCATTAATTTCATAATGATATAAAGCATTTAAAATATTTCCTGTTACTGATTAAGGCAACATACTACCCCTTCTTTGTTTTTGACTAGTTGGTACTAAATGTCATTATGTTTTAATATGGACTATAGTTGAAGAAAAGAATCAAGATATTTTGCAGGCTTACCTGGGGCTCCATTCATTATACCAATATCCGCATTCCTATACAGATTGAGTACCAGTTTATTTGACAACACTTGTGTGAGGTTCATTATTCATAGAAACTCCAGGAGCAAAAGGACACTGACATGAACTTTGCAGAGTCCCTACCTCAGGGTCTCCTCTCAAAGAGGAAAACCAAATGAGGTCCCATCCAATTTGCAGACAAAAGAGTAGAGTGTATTAAGAACAGAGAACACTTATCTACTTGGACTTTCGCATTAAGTTTTCATAGAAACCAGTTTCTTCATTAGGAGATGTGTGCTCAGCTTGTGTGCATTTTTTTAAAATTTTAGAGTCCCAGTCAAATACAACTAGCTCAGTTGGACAGTAGGGCTAGCACGTTTTAAATATATAAGATAGCAATAGGTTTTTTTCAATTCCCTAAAACAACATTCAGTAGTAAATATAAATGAAAAAATACTTTCAGAATACGTGTTTTTTATGGGGCATTTGACTTGTCCCATAACCACATCACCCTCAGTCCATCTTGTTGCTACAAGATACACCATTCACAAAGCCTTCTCTCTTAGAGTTTGACTGTGAAGCTCTTTAATATTCCTGAATTTAACCACTGTAGATATGAAATGTCTCCTTGAATGAAACTTTTTGGATCTCTTTTTCATTATATGCACATTATATGCACACACTTCTAATAATCCTTTGATTATAGAACAAAATTAGGAGCTATGCTATAGACTAAGCATTAGTGCCACCAAAATGGTTTCTTTTTCCCTGTCACCCACAACTCTACAGTGACTGTTTCTTTTGTTGTTAACTGTGACATAACTTTGACGTCATATGTTGTCTGTCTGATGTGGCTCTTCCTTTCCAAGAACCTGTCTCTGTACTTAATGTATCATGACTTAGCAACATGGCTTTGAAACACTAAGCAAAAATGGACGTGCTGGTTGTAAATGTTTATATATTGTACAGTACCTTTATATATACTTGAGGTTCTGATTAGACAGAGAGAGAACTGTAAATCGCCCGTTATTTTTTATATAGATAATATTAAAAGAAGAGTTCATGGTCTTCGGTTCTTACTTCATAGACTGCATTGGTTGTTCCTTTTAGCATTCCCCGTCAGTGCCTTTGTTGGGGCGGCCTAATCTCACGCGGCCAGGTTTCGCCTCCAAAGTAACGCCTGTTCACGAGTCTTAAGGGGGAAATCATCACTTGTAATGAAAACTTTGCTTCTGTGGACTCTTTATACGCAAGGCTTAAGATTAAGTCACTGAGGCCCTTTATGGGGGGGGTTGTGCTGTGGTGGGATCAGAAACCACAAGGAAAGAAAACCCAACTTCTGACCTCCTGGCTGGATGACCGTGGGCAGACCATAGATTGAGAGCTGTAAGGGGCATTAAAGTCCATCTCTAGAAAAGGAAGCTGAGGCTGAGAAACGGTGACTTGCCCAGGTTCCATAGCTAGCGTGTGACTGATGATTAGAACTCTGGTCTCCCTGACTCCAAGCCTAGTACTCTATGTACTGCGCCCTGGAGTCATAATTCCTCAAAAACTTTCAGTTTCTTTACATATAACATAGGAATCACAATACCCTTAGTACTGACCTCATAGGATCAGATAAGAATATGCATATAAAGGCCTGCATGAATGTCAGGTCTTCTCATTTTTATGCCTTTCAGCATCAAAGAAACAGTGTTGCTAGCCATTCTCTCCAGTTCCCCACCTTTTTCAGGAGAGACCCCAAAGTCCTCTTTCTGTGAACTCTTTAGAACATATAAGGAGAGTGATGTTTTTTTAATTATTTTTTCCCTCAAATTTCCATTTAAATGTGTACCTTAGTTGACTGTGTTTGTAGACAAATACAATTTCCACAAGGCATGTTTCATTTTCAAATGAAAAGGGTCTTCATTATTACACTTCAACACAAATTTAACTCCTTGTCAAAAACTCATTTTCAGATATATACCTGAGGAAGGGGGGAAAAGGCCCTCCCCACTTTGACATGTGCTTGGTAGAAACCAATCTCAGAGTGCCAGATTCAACCAGGAACACAACATTCCTTTTGGGGTGAATGATCAGCCATCCTAACCAGGTGAAACGGTGCACACCTAGAACAAGCTAGAATTCAATAAAACCCTTTTTTAAATAAGCATATATTCTCACCTTTCACACTCGGGCCTTTTTTGGAAAGCTGGTCAATGGCATTACTAGACAGATGAAAATGGATTGATACCTTTAAATAGTATAATTCACCAGACTGTTTGCAGGAAATTGCATGGGCAGAGCACCTTCTCTCCTGCTTCCCCTCACTGGAATTGGGAGATACAGTATCTTGTGGAAGGAACAGGAAGGAGACCAGTGTCACTCGATTATAGAGTCAGCCATGGAGGATGAGGTATAAAAGGACTGGAAAGGTAAAAGGGAACCAGATAGTGTCCCATATGGAATTAGCCTTCCCCCATGACTCAATAGCCTTCCCCAGTGACTTAAGCAGAAGCATGATCGTGCAAAGAATTGAGGACTGCTCAAAGCACTAAGTGGTGTAGGATCCAGTGCGTGCTCTGCTCCTAGATTAAGAGTTAGAACCCCTGTATTTATAGATGAGAAAAGACTTAAGAATATTCCAGTAGCAAGTGACCAAGCTAGCATTTAAGCCAAGGGCCTCCAACTGTAAATGGTGGGCGTTCTTCACTGTGTCAAGACGGTACAAAACTAAGAACAAGAACAAGCCTCACAAAGAATACATTTCTACGAGATCAAAGGAATGTTCTAAAGTAATTGGACATCATCCTTCACATGCACTATAGAGTCTGTGAAACACCATTAGCTTTTTAAGCAGCATGTTCTCTTCCTTAGACAGCTTTTTTCTGGTTATACATTTAAGGTTTTTATTTTAGTTCAGTGAATTAGTGTGCTTCAAATAAGCCATAATTCTATGAAAACTACAATTTCTGTTTCAGATAGCAGAATTAGTTTAAGGTGCCCACCAGTTTGGACCAGCTTTCCTGTTGCTATGCAACCTTTGAGGCTTAACTGACATAAAAATATGAAGAGCTATTTATGCTCATTTGGTATCGAAATTCAATCCATATGAATGGATTTGAATTCTGAAAGCTTTAGGCCATAACTAAGTGCTAGAACAGTAAGAAGCAAATAGAAGCTTCAATCTGGAGTGACAGTGTTCTCCTTACGTTTCTGAATACAAATATGTACGTACGTGCATATATAATGTATACAGGTGTGTATAAATAGGCACATTGCAATATGTGTATATACATACACATGCATACACACACACACACACACACACACACACATACAGACATATAGGAACATCTAGTGCAACATCATACTTGATTATCTTCCCTCCACAATATCCCTAACAGGTCATCTTACCATCTATACTCTTTCAGTAACCCCTTCTGCAGTATAACTGAAGCTTTCACTTGACATCCAGTGATGGGGAATTCAATATCACAGGAGATTATATACTCCATTCCTAGAGAATGGGAAGGGTTCTCAGCTCCAGGATGTGAGTGGATTAACTACTCTATACACTTAGTGTGGCCTAAAATTTTTTCCAAAAATGTGTCAGGATCATTAGTCTGTAGTTTTTAGACCTCACCCTTTTCCCTTTTTTGAAAATTGGGGCATAATTCAGAAATCAGTGACAGTCACTCAAAGATCACATCTATCTGCTTATTCTAGGATATCATGTGTTCAAGGTTGGTCCTGCAGAACTAGCCTGGAGGTGTTTACACTTCACAGGGACTAAATCTCCCAGGATGGGATGTCCCAGATGTCTTAGGAGGCCTACTGTTCTGTCCCAGCTTTTGTTTATTTTTACCACTCTAAATTGTCCCTGAGGCACTATTTTGTCTTGTTTGTGGGGGAAATCTGGTGAGCTTGAAATTTTCTGACCTACTCTGCCATCTTCCCCAAATACTCTCCAAAGAGGGGCGATGTTGAGGTATATTGTGGGTGTGAATAGACTGCAATATTCCTAAATAAGGATTGTGAAGGAGAAGCAAAATAAAAGACATCATCAGAGATGTAGGATTGAAAAAGGTAGAGGGGATATCATGTAGTGGGAACCATAAGAAAACATGAATGCTCCTTATTACCTACACAATTTAAACTGCTTTAGAGGACACGAAGCCCCCAGCGTTTGTGGAAGAACGTGGAAAAAAGTCAAACCAAGAAAGGACACGAATGGCTTGTGGTCTGTACCACTGGAAGGCATAACTGCATTGATGAAATCGTGTAGCGTTTCAAGTATCAAAGTAAGTTTCTGCTGAATGTATGTGTGTGTGTGTCTACATGTGTTTAACTCCAATCAGAACTAATAGTTGGGAATCTGGACCAGGCCCTTTTGGCCATTGTGGACCACTATGTATGGGCCATAAGATATATTAACAAAAAAACGTACACTTGTATGGCATTTTCCTTAAAACAATACCATGAGGTAGGTATTTCCCCCATTTTATAAATAAGGAAATTGAGGGTGACAAGCGATTTAACTGTGGTTAGTTAATAAATAATGATACAATCGAATTCAAAGTCATGTCTTCTCTCAATGATTGCGATAAAGTCATCAATGACATGCTTATTACATATGCAGGTGATACAAAGCTGGGAGGGACAGTGAACACAATCAACCAATAAGCATTTATTAAGCACTATGTGCCAGGCACAGTGCTAAGAGCTGGGGATACAAAGAGACAAAACACAGTCCTGTCCCCAAGGTGCTCAAAAACATGCAATCAAATATATATAAAACAGGCTCTATACAGGATAAACATGAAATAATTATCAGAGGGAAGGACTTGGATTTAAGAGGAGTTAAGAAAGACTTCCTGTAGAAGGTGAAATTTTAGTTGGGACTTAAAGGAATCCAGGGAAATCAGTAGTTGGATTGGGGAGGGATGAGGAGCATTCCAATCATGGGAGACAACCAGAGAATGTGCCCAGAGCCAGGAGGTGAAGTGTCTTGTTCTTGGAACAGTCAAAGAGGTCAGTGTCACTGGATTAAAGAGCACATGTCAGGGAGATAGGTGTGAAAAAAACTGGAAAGGTAGGAGAGGGCTAGGTTATGAAAGACTTTGAAAGACAAACAGGGTATTTTGTATTTGCTCCTGGAGATACGCCCTTGGAGTTTATTGTGTAAGAGGATGATATTATCAGACTTGCATTTTAGCAAAATCACTCTAGTGACTCAAGAGAGGATAGATTACAGTAGGGAGAGACTTGTGGCAGGCAGATCCACCAGCAGGTTGGTGCAATAATCAAGGCATCAGGTATAGGGCTTGTACACAATAGATGACTGAAGATTTCAACAGATCTTGACAGATTACAACATTTGGCCTAATTGAATTAAGATGAAACTTAACATGAATAAATGTAAAATCTTACACTTAGATTCAAAAAAATTAAATTCTTGAGTATGAGATAGGGGAGGTGAGATCTAGGGATTTTACTGGGTTATATATAAACAGCATGATATGGCATCCAAAAAAGTTACCATGATGCTAGTTTACATTAAGAGTGGCATATTTCCTCAGAATGAAGGATGGTCCTGACATCATCTGCATAAGGTAGAACACAGCTGGACGATTGTGTTCGGTTATGGGCACCACATTTAAGGAACGACATTTATAACTTAACATAAAGCCCTTCACAGCAGTGCAAGGATCTAAAACATTCCCAAAGGACTCAAGGCAAAATGCCATCCATATCTAGAGAAAGAACTCTGAAACTGGAATGCAGAATGAAGCAGAATATTTTCTCTTGTGTTATGTTTTGTTTTGTTTGGATTTTTCTCCCATTCATTTTAATTCTTTGCAACATGAATAATGTGAAAATATGTTTAATATGAACATATATGTAGAACCCATATAAGATTACATGCTGTCTTGGGGAGGGAGGAGGAGAAAAATCTAAGACTTAGGGAAGTGATTGTAGAAAACTGAAAACAAATAAATTAATAATAATTTTAAAATAAGTTAACATAAAAAAAGTCAGCCAGGACCTTCATTTCATGCTCTGTGGAGATTACTCCAATTAGAGATGCTTAGCCTGAAGAAGAGGTGACTTAGGGGTCAGTGACACCAGTCTTGAGATATCTGAAGGGATTTCATTTGTGTGGCCCAGAATTAGAAGCTGATAAAGTCAAGAAAAGCTTCCCAATAATCGGACGCGGGCCAAAGTGGACTGGATGGCTGGCAGCCACTTCAGGGAAGGTCTCTGATCTCTCTTGACTCATCCGGTGACACAGCCTTCAGATCCTCTCACTCCCTCCCTCCTCCTGCATATTCACTTAGTTGCCAAATCTTGCCATTTTTTATTTTTAGACATCTCTTTGCATCCGACCCATTCTCTCCACTCGCACAGTTAAGGCCTTGGTCCACAACATCTTTACTTCTTGTCTGCACTGTTAGAATAATCTCCCTGCTTTGTCTCTGCCCCCACCCCAAATCATCCTCCAAGCTAGCGAAGGGACTTCTGACCATGTCATTCCCCTCGTCCAACTCTGGTGACTTCCCATCGCTTTCAGGATAAAACAGACTCCTCCTCTGTAGCCTTAACAACCAGGCCCCAATGTACTTTTTTTCTAGCTTCCTTGTATTTTGTTACCCTGCCCCAGCTCCACAGTTGAATGAAACTAGTTTCTTGCCTTCCTTTATGCATGGCCCTCCATCTTAGCTTGATGCCTTGGTACTGGCCCTTCACTCTCCCCTCCTTCTCTGAGAAGCCCTTACTTGCTTTTAAGACCCAAAGTCCACCTTCTCTATGAAGCCTTTCCTCACCTCCCTTCCAGATGCTCCTGCTTTCTGTTTGTATTTATTCTGTTTATATGATTTTTTTCTCCCTCAATAGGGACCTGAGAGGCAGTGTAGGATAGGAGAAAGATGTCTTTTAGAGTCAAATGACCCAGGTTAAAATTCCAGCCCTTCTACTGAATAAACTGTGCAATCTTAGGCATGTTAACTTCTCTGTGCCTCAGCTGGCTTATCTGTAAATAAACTTAGTGTGTCACAGATCCTTTGCCAGTCTAGTGAATCTGACGATGTTGCTGTTGTCCAGTCTTGTCTGACTCTTCATGACCCCATTTGGAGTTTCCTTGGCAAAGATGCTGGAGTGTTTTGTCACTTCCTTCTCCAGCAGATGAAGGCAAACAGATTAAATGACTTGTCCTGGGTCACACAGCTAATAAGTATCTGAGACTAGAACTCAGGTCTTGTGATTCTGTCATAAACTCTGACATGCCACAATTAGTTAAAGCCTGTATTAGATGGCCACTAAAAGCCTAGCCAGTGCTGAAGTTCCATATATTTTGTATTTTAAAGTTGAGTGCTTTTTCCACTCTATCCAGCAGGGTACTGGAGCCAGTTTGTATAGGCGTATGAGAGCCAATTGTTTTATTTTCAGGAATTTTGGGTGCTGGTTGTTAAACACAGCTGACATATAATTCAATAAGCTCTTGTACTTCATTGCTTTAAAAGAACTTGTGTCACAGCAGAGTATATTTTCAATATGTTAGTTTACTTTAAATGACTGTGGTTCTAATGATGAATATGTGAAAGAGAATTTAATTGCATTATGTTCTGATGGTGCTAACATAGTAATGGGAAGAAAATCTGGAGTAGCTATCAAGCTGTTAGAAAATTTTCCTAAAATCATCATTTGGCACTGTTTAAATAGTCAATTACAATGATTACTTGATGATTCAAAATAAGCAATAAAACAAGTTAATCATTTAAAATATTCCGCATAGAATTTATTCTATTTATAATCAATCTAATAAAAATCCAACTGAACTAGAAAATGTAACTAAAGAATTGAAAAATGAAATTACTAAAATTGGTCAATTCCTGGAATTGAAGTAGGTAGATCTTGTAGTTTACAAGCTGATACTGTTTTATAGATCATATATCCTGCATTATGTATGCATTTTTCTCATTCTTACTCTGGCTTGGCAAAGAGATTAGTTAACATTAAATTCTTGCAAGGCCTTAATTAATGGTTGACATTCTTGAAGAATTTTCATTCCTTTCAACTTCACTGCAGCCAAGATCATCATTCATCATCATCATCATTTAGAAAGCACAAAAATAAATTAAAAACACCAGAAGAACTTGGGAAAATTTAAAGACAGGTATTGGAAAGCATGAATCTCAAGCCAAAGATTTGATAAAGGCAGGTAAGTTTAAAAATACCACGTTGAATAAAAATAATAAATTTAGTACTGTTCCTGGAAGTATGTTACTAGAAAATATAATTCAATCCATGACCTTATATCTTCTATCAGTCAGAAACAATAATGGAAGCATTTTAAAGTATTTTGATTGAGTAGAACTATTTATGGAAAAACTAACCACCATGGAGAGCTGGTTAAAAAAAAATGCATCATTTCGGTGAAATTTTAAAACATGATATTGATTTGAATGCTGTCTGTGATTTTGTAGATAATAATGTAGAATTAAACAATGTTCCAATCCCTGGAACTCCACAAAAAGTTAAACTCTATCCTATTGTGCTAAGTAATGTCAAAAATGCAGGAGACTTCAGGTTAATGTATATAATTTGTATAGGACTGAGGGGCAACTACGCAGAGAATTGGATAGAGAACCTAGCGTAAAGTGACTTCAAATCTGGTCTTTTACTAGCTGTGTGACCCTGGACAACTTAACCCAGTTTGCCTCAGTTTTCTCATCTGTCAGATGAGCTGGAGAAGGAAAAAACAAACCATTCCAGCATCTTTGCCAAGAAAACCTCCAATGGGGTCATGAAAGAGTCAGACATGACTAAAGTAGCAATAAGAAGTAATTTAACAGGAGATCACATCAGATTTAATGACAAATTTATTGAGGAAAAAGTTTAACAGATGGGGATGCAACCCCATTTGTCAAAACCGGGTTGAATTACACCAGCTATGCGTTGGCTACAGATATGAGTTTAGCAGTGAAGTCTGCAAAAGCGTCCTGTGAGAATTAAACTGGTTATATGGAATTTACAATAAAGAGTATTAGATATTTTATTATTTATTAATAATGTAATAGAATCCTTTATATCAGAATTTATACTAAGTATATACACATGTATATTCCTTCTCTACCCCCACCCCCGAGAGCCAGTTATTAAACATTTGCCCCCACACCACTGAGTACACCATATTGTCTCCAACTTGCTAAGAGTTTTAGAAAGCATTCATTTGCCAAGGGGTACCACAGTGTGGCTTCAGATATGTGTATGGTGAGGGTGAATTAGGGAAGGTGTCATGAAGGAGGTAACATTTGAACTGGGTCTTTCAGTTAGGAACCAAGGGAGAGAAGAGTCCCAGGGAAGTTCCAGGCAGTAGGAGCAATGTGACCAGGATGTAAGAAGTTTGGTCCATGTCTGGGGAATGATCGTGAAAGGAGGAGAGAGAAAATGGGAGATTCACTTGATTTTGTAGAAAATGCCAGTGGCCCTCAATGACCTCTAGATCAAACACAATCGTTGGAAGTCCTTTATAACCTGATTCCAACCTACTTTTTCAGGAGTTTACCATCTAATAAGGGGAACCAAGATGTATACGGGGATCCCAGTCAGGCAAGAAAATAACTGGAGAATTACAGGGATGGTGAGTTGATCCATCGGACAAGTCCTCTACAAGGACAATAGTAACGTAGTAAGAGTCATTTGTTTACTGAGCCCCAGAGCATGAGGTAGAAAAATGGGTGCTCCTCCCACAAGTTACATTATACTTATTCTGCATCTCCTTTATACAGAAAGGCAGAGTGGTATAATGGAGAGATGGCTTGAAAGACCTGGGTTCAACGCTCACCAGGGGCACACAGTGAGCCCTCTGGGCACCTTTTAGTGCCTGAGGCAATTAAGATGCATAGAAGATACTAGCAGCCATTGATAGAGGGAGTCTCTATACTGGAGTTCCCTTTCTTTCCCAATGAAATCAAAGGGCCAGACCCTGTCCCTTTATTTTGTATACATTTTTGTATGTGTGCGTGCTATCTTCCCCTGCAGAACGTAAAGCTTTTTGATAGGAATGTTTTCTTTTTTTTTGGCATCTTCAAAACTTGGTAAATGATTTCTTATTTGATTGCTAAGCATTAAAGAGATCTTGCCCTCATGGTTTATAACGTAGCATTTTCCTACTGCCCATCTACTTATAGGGAAGGGAGGCTGAAGCAAACCATGGAAGCTGTCAAGGTCAAGTAAAGGATTCTAGATTTGATACCACAGACAATGAGAAGTGACTTTTCTCTGACGAGTAAAGTCATTCCTCTGACTGGGTGGTTTGTAATGTCTCTACCATGACTGGTTGGAAATTAATCTACGGTCAAGGTTTTGCTCAGGACCTTGGGGTTGGATAATGACTCACTTTACACTAAAGTATAAATCAACCCATGGGAGGAAACAAACCTACAAAACCAACATTTATGCCATATAAAGCTAGTACATTCTATTAGAAAACTTCAATCTAAACAAGTATTCCTCTAGGGATTAGGATACAAATGGACCATCACTGTGTTACCAAAAACCCTTCACAATATAAAAGAAATATTCCAAGGTCACAGTCTAACTAGATTCTAATTAAATTTTTATATAATATTCCTTACAGACTGAAGAAATTTCTAGAGAGTTTATTGGCCTGCCAGACTTTTTAAAAGGGCTCCATAGATTTCTTAGTGAGAATTTATTATCATCTGCATTACTTAAAGGCAAAAACTGTAAAATTATGAAATTGTGATAGAAATAGTCATGTAAAATTCTAGAGAGTAAAACACAATGTTACATAATAAAAATGGATTTATCACCACCCAGTGTTACTCAGGGCAATTCTCTTCAATAGATGCCTATAATCAAAACCACAAGTATTTAAAATATTCCAATCTTGGCTTTAAATTTAGAAAGATAGATGCTAGATAGATGGATGGATGGATGGATAGATAGACGATGGATGGATGGATAGATGAATAGATAATAGATAGATGGATGGATAGATGGATAGATAGATAGATGGACAGATGGATAGAGAGATGATAGATTACTTACCTGCTGCTGAAATTCTTAGACAAAGACCCGTTATATCACACCTAGATGAAAGACTGAACTAATTCATCAGTCACTAACAGGTGGTTTAGCATTTCTTGCCCAACAAGTAGCATGGCATAATGCTGGGACGGATGGATTTAAATAGTCAGAGGATCTGAACTTATATCCCTGCTCTGTTACTACTTGTTAGAGGCAATTAGGGGCATGAGAGTGCAAAAAGCACTGGGCCTGGAGTCAGGAAGACCTGAGTTCCAATCCAGCTTTAGACACTTAACAACTTTGTGACCCTGGTCAAGTCACAACCTGTTTCCCCAATTGTAAAATGAGGGTCATAATAGCACCTAAGGAACAACTGAGGTGATATCTGTAAAGCATTTTGCACAGTTCCTGATATATAGAAGACAATAAATGTTCATTTCCTTCCCTTACTTGTGTCATGACCAAGGAGTTTGGCCACTCTGGGCCAGTTATTACAGCTGTAAAATGAGAGACCATCTATCTAGTCCAATTGTCTCTAAAGACCTTATAGAGTGTGGGTGGGGAAGTGATATGGTCAACCTTGAGCTTTAGGAAAATCACTTTGGCAGCTGAGTGGAGGATAACTGGATTGGAGAAAGACATGGGGAAGGGAGATCAAAGGAAGGCTGTTATGATGGTCCTAGGGTGACGAGGATTTGCACCAGGGTGACAGCTGAATTGAGAGAAGTGGGTGTATGAGAGATGTCATGAATATAGAGATTTCAAGATTTGACTATGGATAGGTGGCGTGGGTGCAAGGAGTTGAGGATGACACTGCCCAAGTGATTGGATCAACTGGTGGTGCCCTCAACTATGATAGCAAAATTGAGTAGTGGAAAGAGTCTGGGGAGGAAAGATAAAGGGGTCTGCTTTGGATATGTTTAACTTAGAGATATCTATGAGACTCCCACATGATGATTGTTAAAGATCTCTTTCAAAGCTGGAGGTCTGCTCACCAGGCCTCTTCGGTTTTGTACTTAATTTTGTTTTTGACTCAAGCATTCATTCCTAATTGAGTTTCATCCTATTAGATTGTGCACAACATCTTTCTGAATCCAAATTTTGTCACTCAGTGTATTTAGCTATCCCCCCAAGGCTTTTGTCATTTTTAACTTTTTTAAGTATGGCATCTGAGTCATACTTAGCATCTAAGTCACTCATAAATATATTACACTTAGGGCACTCCACTATCAATTGCCTCCCAATTTGAGAATGAACCTTGAGGTCCAACATTCAACTCAAGCCCAAATTCATCCAACAATCCTGTCATTTGGCCCACATCTCTCTCCAAAAGACTGGCATGCATAGCTCTCTTCTAGGCCCTTTCTCTTAGGGATCCAGTTTAGGCAAATGACCTTCAGTCTACAAATCCAGAACAAATCTCTCCTGACCTCCAGTCCCACACTTGCTTTCTGGACTTCTCCAACTAGCATCTCCAACTTCAGCTCCCTTCATGGGACACCTCGCTTATGATCTTCCCACTTGGAGATGCCTTAGACAGTGTAGCATAATGAATCGAGCCACACAGACCTAGGCTCAAGTCTTGTGTTTGACACATATTACCTCGGTAACCCTGGTCATGACACAAGGAGAGGAAGAGAACAGATACTTGTTAATTGTCTCCTCTGTTCCAGGAACAGGCAATTCTCTCAAACCACAAACTGTGGAGTGGGTGCTGACCTGCATTAGTAGAGAGGGGCAAGGGGAAGGGCACCTACTATGTGTCAGCCACTACACTAATTTACAATTATTATCTCATTTGACTCTCACAACAACCGTGGAACCTAAGTGCTATGGTTATCTCCAGTTTATAGGTGAGGAAACTAAGTCAGTCAGAAATGAAGTGATTTGCCCAGGGTCACAGCTATTAAGAGTCTGAGGCTGGACTTGAACTTAGCTCTTCCTGCCTCCTGCCCAGCGCTCTGTGAACTATGGTGCCCCCTACCTTCTGGTAGAGGCAGTTTCCTCACCTGGGAATTCCTAGGCCTACTTCCTAACCCCTATATTTCATGTTCACTAAGTCTGTGCACGTTTTCCCCCAGCAAACTAAAAGGTCTTTGAGAGCACAAACTCTGTGTTTTGGTATCCTCAAGGCCTAGCACAGTACACGGCACATAGAAGACACTTTATACATTGTTGTTGAATTGTAAATGCTTTAATAAAATCCAAGTACACTTTCCCTACAGCATTCCTCTGATGTCTAATAAGTCTAGTCAATAATATCAATAATAAATCTGTCAATGAAAGGAAATGAGGTTGATCTGGTATGGTATCTGTTTTTGATAAAGGTATCCTGACTCTTTGGCATTTCCATCTCCTAACTATCTCTTTCGTAAGACATTCTAGAATTTTACCAGGAATCCATCAACTTAGTTATTTTCTGACTTCATTCTCTTCCCTTTTTGAAAAGTGGCATAACATTTGCCCTTCATCAATCCTGTAGTTCCTCTCTTTTGTTCTCCATGCTCTTCTGTGATTTGGGGGGGTATCACACTAGGAATGAGTGACATGGAAATGATAAACATGCCCAATGTAGTGGTGGCTGAGGTTGGACTCTTTTTTTTATTTTCCAATTAACAGTCATTTATTTTCTCTCCTTCCCACCCTCAGTTTAAAAGGAGAAAGATAAAACTATCCAGTTTAAAGATCATTTTGCTTGGCAGGAAAAATAGAATCAAAGTAAGAGTACACCTGTTTTTTCCCCTTTGAAGGAAACTTACTAATGCTTGTTTCCTTCCCCTTCCTTTGTTTAATATCCTGTTCACAACAAGCATGTAGGGACAGCTAGATGGCACAGTAGTAGAGTGCAGGGCCGTTTTCCTAAATCCAAATCCAGACACTTAGTACTAGCTGTGTGACTTTGGACAAGAGTCACTTAGCCCTGTTTGCCTCAGTTTCTCATCTGTAAAATAAGTTAGAGAAGAAAATGACAAACCACTCCAGTATCTTCGCCAAGAAAACCCCAAATAGAGTCAGGAATTGATCCTCTTTTCCACAATACAGCTTTAAAAAAAAAAATAGCAAAAACATCCCATTTTGTTGTCTTTACCTTTCCCACATGCCCTTGTCAGTTCATTTCCAGGTTCCACCATTTCTGATACGATTCCTACAGGACAGGGACCTACTTTTCCCATTCTTTCTCTTTTGTCCCTCTCTTAAAAAGCTGATTGAAGAGCTCCCTGTACAGGCACATTTTAGTCTGTGTAGACACCACTTTCACTTTGGAATTGCTTCCGTTTGAATTTTAGAACTTCCCATCCCTTCTGGGCAAGTTTACTCCATATAATTTGAAGCCATGGGATCTTATCCTTTTTCAGAACTTTTTGAAATCTGCAGCAATCTAGACAGAATGTTAGGTTGTCTCTTTTTCCTACTCTCCTATGAAATTGAAGATGGAATGATCGTTTCCCCAAGTTCCTACTCTTTCCAACTCCAGAGACTAGTTTCTCCTGTTGGAGAGAACCAAATCCGGAAGACAATTTTCCCATTGTTGGTTCCCTCACTTTTTGAAGTATTAAATTATTATTAAGGCAAGTCAACCAATTTTTATCTAGTCTGTTTTTGGAATACAGAGAGCTCTAGCAGTTTTGACTGCATCATTTAAGCCTTCATTACTACAATATTTTATTTCCATGCTAGGCTTGTGCTCTTTTCCCCTACACAGCATCTTTTCCTTTCTCTGTAGGTGGACTCAGTTACCTCAACAACAACATCACTTATCTTTTCGCTTCCCGTCAATATTTACCCCAAGGCTTTGGCCTGGATCCAGTTCCTAGATTTCCACACACGAGTTTATCTTCATTATTATTATGGAGGTACATTTGAGTTCTAAGGTGTTTCCCTCCCTCCCAACCCCGTGTTAGAGAAGGCCAACATTTGACACAGATATATATGTGAAACTATATGATACATGGTTCTAAATATCAATTCTTTCTCTCAAGGTAGATAGCATCTTCCTTCATAGGTCCTTTGTCGTTGATTTGAACATCATTCAAATTTGCTCTTTGAATAATATTGCTGTTACTGTGTACAACATTCTCTTGGTTCTGCTTATGTCACTCCATTATTTCATGAAAATATTTCCATGTTTTCATAAAATCAATTGGTTCATCATTCATTACAGCACAGTAGCATTCCATCGCAATCATATACCACAATTTGTTTAGCAATTCCCCAACTGATAAGCATCCCTTCAATTTCCAGCTTTTTGCCACCATAAAGAGAGCTGCTATAAATATTTTAAATACATATGTTCTTTTACTTTTTCTCTGATCACCTTGGGACACAGACCAAACGGTGGTACTGTTGAGTCAAAGGGTAGACACAGTTTTATGGCTTCTAGGGCATAATTCCAGATCGCTCTCCAAAATGGTTGGAGAGTTCACATTTCCACCAACACTGTATTAGCATCCCAATTTTTCCACATCCAACATTTGTCATTTCCCCTTCTATCATTTTAGCTAATCTGATAAGTGGTGAGATGGTATTGCATTTTTCTAATTAACAATAGCATTTTTTCATATTATCTATATATAGCTTTGATTTCTTCCTCCAAAAACTTGTTGTTCATATCCTGTGATCATTTATCAAGTGGGGAATGACTCACATTCTTATAAATTTGACAAAGTTCTCTATATGTTTGAAATATGAGACCTTTGCCTGAAAAACTGTCTATAAAATTACCCCCCCAACTCACAGTGCTTTTTTTGTTTATTCATAAAATCTCCTATCTAAGAGAAGGTCTAGGTCATATATCCATTTTGACCTTATCTTTGTAAATGGTTTAAGATATTGGTCTATATACTTAGTTTCTGCTAGAATGCTCTACAATTTTCTCAAATTTTTTTTTTTAACCAAATAGTGAATTCTTACCCCTAAAGCTTAAATCTTTACATCTTTCAAACATAAGGTCATGTACTATTGTGTAATGTACATTACAAAATATGTTCCACTAATCTACCACTTTATTTCTTAGACCGTACCAGATAGTTTTGGTAACTACTGCTTTATAATACAATTTAAGATCTAGCACTGCTAGACCTCTTTCCTTTTTATTTTTTCATAAATTTCTTTGATATTCTTGACCTTTTATTCTTCCTAGTGAATAATTTTTTCTAGCTTAATAATTTTTTTTTAGCAATTTAATTAGAATGGCAATAAGTAGATTAATTTAGGTAGAATTCTCATTTTTATTTTATTGGCTCAGCCCACCCGTGATCAATTAATGCTTCTTCAATTATTAAAATTTGATTTTATTTTTATAAAAAGTGTTTTATAATTATGTTCATATAGTTGGTAGGTTTGTCTTGGCAGTTATGCTCCCAAGTATTTTATATTATCTAGGGTTATTTTAGATGAACTAGCTTCTACAATCCTTGCAGGGCTTTGTTGGTGATATATAGAAATGCTGATGATTTATGCAGATTCACTTTATATCCTGCTACTTTGCTAAGATTATTGTTTCAACTAGCTTTTTAGCTGAATCAGATTTTCCCTATCATATCATCTGCAAAAAGAGATAGTTTTATTACCACACTGCTCATTCTGATTCCTTCAATTTATTTTTCTTCTCTCATTGTTATTGGTAGCATCTCCGGTACAATAATGAATATGATATCTTCCTTTATATCAAAGGTCAGCTAGGTGGCACAGTGTGTAATGTACCAAACCTGGAGTCAGGAAGACTCATCTTCCTGAGTTCAAATCTCATCTCTGATACTTACTAGCTGTGTGAGCCTGGAAAAGCCATTTAACCCTGTTTGCCTCAGTTCCTCAATTCTGGCCCCTATATAATATAAAATGCTACTTGCTTTTTCCCCCTCCCCTGTGCCCCTAACCATCTTGCTTTGTGAATAAAATTTATAACTTCTCCAGTTATAGGTCTCATCTTTCCAAGTTGCAATGATGCCTATGAGGTCAAATTTGACTTTTGTATTAGAATATATAGTTCATCTTGCCTATTAAGCACACTTTGTACACAAAGCTGCCATGGAGACTTTACCTCCTCTGTTATGACTAAACCCCCTCTGAATTTCAATAGCATCTCTAATCTGTACTACATTATCATCAGTATCAATATCTCTAATTGTTTCAGTCTCAACCCATCACAAAATTCTGTTTAAATGGTTTGGACTTCCAATTTACCCCATCTGACTTCTCAAAACACACAAGTAAATGAGCTATACTGACAGCCTGAGATTGGCCAGTTTTTGCTTAGTCGCATTGCTATGGGAGGTACTACACAGCATATGAATCATGAGAGACACAAAGAGCAGGTTGGCAGATCTGATAATGAAAACCTACCGGATAGTTCCTATAGGACTCAACTTGTTAGCTGCCAGAGACAAGCCACCATGCCTTACTGACTCAGAGACATCACAGAAACTCCTATATTTGAAACCAAAACCATGTTTCATATGAATGATGTGAATAAATACTACATGGTGTTTCACTGTTTCAACAATAGCTGGGATGGTTATTAAGATTAGCTCTATAAACATAATGGAAGCTCAATTTTTCTTATAGTTTATCAGAGACTTGCAGTTAAAAGTGCCAGAGTTTTGTTTTATTTATTTATTTTTCAGAAGAAAAGCCAAGAAACGGAAATTCTCCGATAAGGTTCTTTTATTGGATTCAACCTAAAATAGTTTCAATTTGATCTCTCTTTGCTATACAATGGAAATCTCCAATTCCATAGATTATAATGGAAGGGAATTGAATTCGCATTTTTTCAGGAAAGCAAATGTGTTTCACACTTTGGGCATTTACCAGTCACTTAGAAGTCTACTTCCACATAAAAATGTAACTGTCAAAGCATTGAAATGCCCAGAATAAATTTCCTAACCTGGGAAATTATTCAGTATATTATGTACGGTAACAGGAGAGGCATTAGTTTTGCAACACTTCACAATGTTTCTAAACTGTAAAAATGAAGTCTTTAGCATACACACAGTTGTGTGCCAACTCTTGATTCCCAGGAAAATATCATTCACAGATCTGCCATAGGTGAGAGTACCTCTGCATGCAAGAAAATGGTAGGCTGTCTCACTTGTTCCTGCAGTTGTCCATCAAATGGTTAAGTACCGATGCCAGCAAGGATTTACGGTACAAACACACCACTCAGCTCATGGCTTAATTTTCCACAACTAAGGAAAAAAAGAACAACCATCAAAATGATTTCCGCTATGAAAATAAGCTTTGAGGTAATTCAGTTAGTGATCTGAAGTCATACCTATATGACAGTAAACTAAGGAAGCCTTTTCTTTTCTATAGGGACAAAGAAATAAACTACTGAACTACATAAACTTGGCCCATCCTGGGGTAAGTGTCTAATGCAACTTTCTACTCAAATATTGACAACTTCCCTGTTTCTTTGTCTTAGTCACTTTGTATTTGTACTATTGTCTAAAGGGGAAGAACCAACTCTACTGTGGAAGAGAGGGACTTGGATTGAGAGTCAAATCTGGATTCAAAGACAGGTTTGACAATTAAATAGCTATGGGATACTTCCTAGCTGTGTGACCCTGGGCAATTCACTAACCCTATTTACCTCACTTTCCTCATCTGTAAAATGAGCTAGAGAAGGAAATGGCAAAACACACCAGTATTTTTTACCAAGAAAACACCAAATGGGGTCATGAAGAGTGGGATACAACTGAAAAATGAATGACTGAAGTTACGTGACCTTAAGCAAATTATCTAACTTCCCCAAATCTCAGTCTGTTCACCTATAAAGTGAGAATTATAATCCCTATCCTACCTACCCTTATAGGGTTGTTGTGAGGAAAAGTAAGTGATAAACTTTAAAAATGCTGTAGAAATAAGGTATTATCATTCCATTCTGTCAAATGAAATGAAACCCCAAAACTTGGTTGTGTCTTCTAGTGTATCTATTTCCTTCAAAATAAGAGAGGAATGGAATAGATGGATATTGTTATATTTAGCTGTATACAGTGAACAAACAGTAAGGGATAAGAACCCAAAAATCTGAATACTATATGCCAACAAGAGCAATTATTTTCACAAGAATCACTCCCTGTTATCCATCACACAGAAAAATACAAAAAGATGTATTTTGATAAGGTAAAGAAACCTCTCAAGAGGCCAACACAAATGAAACACAATGACAGTCATACTTACTCTTATATTAAATCCTAGTAGGTCACTTATTACCCCTGAGACAGCAGAAAGGATAACCACTCGAGTTATGTTGTAGATTAGGGGATTCATGGTAAGGCCATAGAGTCTAAATGGGGTATCCAGTTCCTATGGCAAACATAAGGAAATCAAAAAAAAGAAGATAGGCATTCAGAACAGGGTCTGTAAAAACATAACTTGCTTATCTAGTTTTCTAAAGGCCTGTGTCACAGTCACTTGTGACTACTTGAGGAGAATGTGATTCAGTTCCCTAAAATATTCAAGAATTTAAAGTGTTAAGAGCCACCTTCCAAAAAACTAGAATGAATAACATCACCTACTTTTTCCAGTTGCATTAGGTAAACTGCCTTTTCTTCCTTGGGCAAAGGACAAAAATTGGGTAAAAATTAATACTGAGACCACATGGGCAGCCAATCTAAAGTAACAAGGGTTCAATCTGACCTGACCATAAGAGAACTGCCAGTAATGTAGCTTCTAGGAACTCTTCACTAGACTCTAGAGCAGGAGTTTTTAACCTGGAGGGGTCACAGAAAGGGTCTATGGATAGATTTCCGAGTTGGCAAACTTAGATGAAAAAAAATCACATCATTTTCACTAATCGCTGAAATTTTTTATTTCCTTCAATTATGAATTTTTTTTAAAAGGGAAAGAAATATTCTGAGTCTTCAGGCTTCACTAAACTACCAAAGAGTTCCATGACACAAAGCATATTGAGGACTTGATCTAGGAGAACCAGATGTCTTCCCTCAACAGGCACCTTTCTTCCAACAGTCTAAATCTGTCTCACATGAGCATGGCGGTGGGGAGGGGGGTTGCAGGGGTAGGGGACACTGCTATTCTCTGGGTTCAGTCAGGACTTCTCTTTGGGATGAAGAGAAGGTCTGAAATGGAGGGGTGGAAGGAGAGATAAGAATATCCACAGAAAAATAACATGGTTGGTTATGCCTGACCTAAGCCAAGTCCCTTCTCATGCCACTGGGCCTCCTTGAGATGAGGAAGAGGAGTGAATTCTGACTATACATTTCCATCTGTCACTCTTTTCTCTCATACCCCCATACCTCTCCCTCCCAACACCTAAAGTTCAGACTCACCCACAATCAATCTTAAAGGGGCAGAGGGACTTGTATGAAGATAAGAGCAGAAGTATGGTAATAAGGGAAGAGGTAGATGGGTGGATTACCCCCTTTCCCACACTGGCATCTGCAGTTAAAAATATCCCCTACTTATCAAGATCGAATATTTTAAAATAGGAAGTTATTTGTCTATATATTTGCCTCTCTTCCTTTTCATGTTAAATTTCCAGAAAGTTTTCCATATTCCTTGCTACACTTCCACTCCCCCTATTCATTTCTTAACTATCTGTAATCTGGTTTTAGACTTCACAACTCACCTGAAACTGCTCTCTCCAAGTTATCAAGGACCTTAAGTACTAAATTCAACAGTCTTCCCTCCATTTGCTTCCTTCTTGACTTCTCTGCAGTTTCTGACGCAAGCAATTATCCTTTCCCTCCTGGAAAAGCCTCTGCTCCCTGGGTTTTGGCAACACTGCTCCCTCCTGGTTCTCCTCAGTCATCATCTGTGGCCTACCAGCATGGGTGGCCCTTAAGGTTCTGTCCTGAACCGTAGTCTCTTCTGCCTCAATACCCTCTCTCAGTGACTTCCTCAGTTCCCATGGCTTTAATTATAATCTCTATATAAATGACTCCTATATCTATGCATCCACACCTAATCCTTCTATGCTGCAGTCCTGAATTACCTGTTCAAATATGTCCTCATGCCCAACTGTCTGGACATTTCCAGCAGGGTGTCCTAAGGCCCTCTCAAATTTAACATACCCAAAACAGTGCTCATTATTCCCTTACCCTTCCCAACTTTCCATTTCTGTCAAGGATACTGATATCGCTCAGGCATCCATGGCTTCAATTTCAGCGTCATCCTAGAAGTCTTCCCTTTTCCTCAAACCCTATATCAAATCAGTTGTCAATTCTTATCAGTTCTCCCTCCATGACTTCTCTGACATCAGTTTCCTCTTCACTCACAAAGGCACCACCCTAGTTTAGGCCTTCATCACCTCTCATTCTGACTATTAATGCAGCTTCCAAATTGGCCTTCTGGCTTCCAGTCTTCTCTCCAAACCATCTTCCACACAGCTGCCAAAAAAAGTTTCCCAAAGCACAAGTCTATCCATCTTGCTCCCCAGTATGATAACGCTCTGTGGCTCACTATTAATAAAAGTTCCTCAGTTTGGCATTTAAAACTGATTCCTAGGCTCACTCCACTCTTCCTGTTAGAGTTAATGACCAGTCTACATTCCTGTCAAACTGGCTTCCTATCTTCCACCTTTGTGCCTTTCCACAGTTCATCACTTGGATGGCCACATGGTCCTCCCTCTCCTCTGCTTTGTAGGTTTCTTAGCTTCCTTCCCCTATCTGTTAGTATTCTCTCTCTCCTCAAATACTGTTGTATTTATATAGTTAAATGTTGCATCTCTTTGTAGAGCTAGATACAAAATTCACTTGGAGGAATAATAGTTGTAAATTATCAAAAGAAATAATGAAAAGACATAGGAATAAAGTGGGAATAGCATTGCCAGACTTCAAATTACACTATAAAGTAGCAATCATCAAAACTTTAGTGCTGGTTAAAATATAAAGTTTGTACAGTACAACACCAGACATAAGGATGAATCTATATCATTGTTTACTGTTATTTACTGTTCACTAAACCCAAGAATATAAATTACTTGCAGAACTCCTTATTTGATAAGAACTGCTGAGAAAACTAAAACTAGTTTGGAAGAAATTAAGTTTAGTTCAATGTCTTAAACCATATTATCAGTAATTTCAAAATGGATACGCTCTGAATATTACATTAGGTCATGCCATAAGAAAATTACAGGAGAACCACATTAGGTACTTTTCACCACTACGGTAACAGGGACACGAGAGGTAATGACAAAGATAGAGCATTACTTCGACTACATGAAACTGAAAAATTTACACTCTGTCAAAACCAATGCAACTGGGATGAAAAAGGAAGTAGTCAAATGGGGGTGGGGAGGAAAGCAATTTGCATTAAATATCTCCTATAAGGGTCTGATATTCAAGATATATACAGACAATTAACAAAAATATATAAAACCAAAACCCAATTCCCCTTCTCAAAAGAAGAATTGTGTACTATTAACAACCTTATGAAAGACTGTCCTAAGTCATTAAGAGGAGAAATGCAAATCAAAACAACTGTGAGATTTCACTCCACACTTAGAAAATTAACAGAGAGGGGAACTGTTAATGCTGGAGAGTCTCTGGAAAGATAGACAAGTACACTAATGTATTGGCAGTGGAGTCTATCAGCTAATTCAGCCACTGTGGAAAGCAATGTGCTTCCTTCCTTCCTGTGCAAAGGAAAGAATAGGGAAAGAAGGGGACAAAAATGGATGTGGAATTAGACATATACTAGAAGATTTGATGTCCTGAACTGCTTTCTTCCTCTTTTATTTTTATTCTTTATTGTAAAGGATTGCTGTCTGGGTGGAGGATAGGAAGGGATATACTAGGAAATGAAAAGTGATGTAAAACACCAGATACCAACAAACAACTTTTAAATCTGAATTTAATTTTTTTTTCAATTAGGCAAAACTCTTTTTTTCCCCTCCTTCCTACTCTCCTCCTAAACATTAAAAGTCAAGCAAATTACATATACACACCAAAGTCAAGCAAAGCATATATAAACACACTATATATGTAGTATGATCAAATACACATATGCGTAAGTATAGTGTACACATGTATGTGCATATGTATGCATGTATATGTAGGTGCACATGTATCATTTTCACTCTGAGTCTTTTGCCTCTCAATATTTTATTATTTATTAGTCCTCTGAAATCATGGTTGGTCAATATGCTAATCTATTAAATATATAAATGGTTCTCCTGATTCTATTCACTGCACTTTGCATCAGTTAACACAAGTCTTTCCAAGTTTCTCTGAGGCTATCTCCTTCATGATTTCTTACAGCATAATAATATTCCATGATATTAATATGCCTTAACTTGTTCAGTCATTTCCCAATTGATAGGTATATCCCAAACTTCCATTCTTTGCCATCTCAAAAATCTATAAATATTTTGTACATTCGTATACTTTGTTTTGCTTAGAATAAATCTCCCCCTTTATCTACCCTCCTTTTAATTTCCTCCTTCTCTTTCCCTGTTCAATGAAATGTATTCCTGTGTCCCATTGAATGTGTGTATATTCTGCCCTCCTTTGACCAGTTCAGATGAAAGTAAGATCCCAAGATGTCCCTTTCTTGTTGTCTGTAAAGACTTCTGCTTGTGCACCTAATTATGTGAGATTCTTTCCCCTTCTTCCTTTTCTTTCCCCTACTCATGTATTCTTCATCAAGACATAAAAGAACCACACCTAAGTCTACTTTGACTCCCTCTATGGCCCGATTATGAAAAGAGTTTAAGAGGGAACGCATTTATCATCTTCTCATCTTAGAATATAAGCAGTTTATCCTCGTTCAGTCCTTTATGATTATTCTTGGTAACATTTCTCTTCACTCTTACGTTTGTACTTCAAAGTTTCTCCACAGCTCTGGTTTTTTCATCAGAATGCTCTTTTTTATTGAAGGTCCCTTTTCCCCGGTGGGATTATACTGGATTATACTCAATTTTCTTGGCTGCAAACTCATGTCCTTTGCCTTCTGGAGTATCATATACCATGCTCTCCACTCCTTTATAGAGGCGACTGCTAAATTATGTGTGATTCTAAGTGGGGCTCCTCAGTACATGAATTCTTACTTCTGGCTGCTTGTAGTACTTTTTCTTTGATGTGGAAGTTCTAGACTTTGGCTATTATCTATTCCTGGGAGTTTCTAGCTTGGGATTTCTTTCAGGTGACTAGTGTTTTATTTTCTATTTCTACTTTGCTCTCTGATTCTAAGAGATCTGGGAAGCTTTAATATTCCTTGAAATATGGCAGACTCTTTTTTTGGTCATGGCTTTCAGATAGTCCAATGATTCTTATTTTTTCTCTTTCATCTGTTTTCCAGGTCAGCTATTTTTGCTATGAGATTATCTTACACTTTCAGTCTTTTGATTTTGTTTTAATAATGTTTTGTTCTCATGTAGTTAATTGGCTTCTATATGATCTAGTCTGATTTTCAGGGAGAATATAGCTTCACAAGGTTTTCTATTTCTTATAGCAAACTATTAATTTCCTTTCCAGTTTCTTCTTTCCCAGTTCTCATTTCTTTTTGAATTTATAAAAACATTTTAAGCTCTTTTTTTTTAACTCTTGCTTCATCTCTTCCAAGAATTTCCCTTGAATTTGTGCCTAATCTATGTTTTCCTTTGAGGCTTTGCCTCTGAATATTTCAGAGTCATTTTCTTTTTCTGTATTTTGTTTTTGTCTTGAGAACCCAACATCATAATTGCTTTTGAATGCTGGAATGCATTTTTTGTTTGCCTATTCTTCCAGCCTACTTTTGACTTCAGAAGATACCAGGGCCAGGCTCTGTACATGTCTGGAGGGAAGGTCTGGGCTAGTTCCACTGATGCTTTATTAATACATTTTAAGTGTTGCATTGTTCAAGTTTTCAGGCACAGTTTCTGGGGACCAGCAAGCCTTTAGTCCTCCCAAAGTGGTATGATACAAGACAAAACTTGCAGGGCAAAATTGCTGCCTCACCCTGGTCCGAGTTGTACAAGTTCCCAACCTAGGTTTGGGTCTGAGCAACACTAGACTTCTTCTGGACTAGAACCATTAGCCATATGGGAAGCTCTGCTGGTTCATGGGGACAGAACTATAGGTATTCCTTTGGTCTGGGATTCTAGCCCTAATTATTCATCTATCATCTTCAGACGAGGCCAGAAGGTTTGACCTAAGACCCCACTCTACTCCTGAGAGGTCTAAGCCACCCTGCTGTTTGCTCCTCAATTTGCTCCCTTCTCAGTACACTACCCAGGGCCTGCAACTATGCCTTCTCATGGAATGCTAAACCTAGGCACAAGAGTCTTTCTCTGTTGACCCAGATTTGTGACTCAGAACTTGGTAGTGAATGACAAAGTAGCTAGTTGGCAACTGTTCCCACACCCTGCACAAGGCTGTGTTCCCAGATATGGGTGTGGGCCTTTGTCCTGCTCTAGGGCAAAGCTCTGCAAGGCATGCTCTTGGTCAGAGGCCATTCCCAGTATCTACAAACTTCTAAATCTTCCTATACTTAGCTAGACTAGAAAAATAACTTGTGACTTTTTCTTTGATTTCCCTATCAGGATTCAGTCTAGAGCAGTTTTTTAGATCAGTTTGGAGGAATTTGGTTGGGGAGGATTTCCCTGTTATTTCTTCCTGCTACTACTCTGCCAACCATTAACTTTTAAAAGGTTGTATCCCCTGCTACAATTTAAGCTCCTTGAGAGCAGGAATGGTTTTGTCTTGTTCTTGTATCAATGGTGGCTACGAGGGGGGCAACGTACATTTATTAAGGCCTTACTGTACGCCAAGCACTGTGATAAATGCTAGGGATTCAAATATAAGAAAAATAAGAACACAACCTACCTTCAAGGAGTTTATATTCTGAGGGGGGAAAGAAACATGGAGGAAGGTTAGGAGGGGAAGAAAGAGACCAAGGAGTTGAGGGAAGTTCCAGGGCAGAAAGGAAAGAGCCAAAGCCTACAGAGAGTAGGCGTTTAATCAACACTATTGGACTGGATTGAAAGTTATCAGATACTGCAGAGATGTAAGCTTCTTCCCCTCCCCTCTCAGGCTCTCTGTCACACACTCCTCCCACTCACCTCTAAGGATGCCCTTCCTCCCTCTGCCAAAAACAGCAGTAACAAAGCCCATGCCCCTCAATTTGCAACTTGACATTGGCTCCCACCCAAGTTCTCAGGCCTCATGGGCAGTAGGTGTCCTGTGACTTTCACAACCTAACACTGTGCTCCTTCCCCAGGACAAACTCACTGGTTTTAACGACGGCAACAGAAGCACTCACTTTTAGTAACTTGGTTGACAGCTTTAGCACGTTGTTCACCAGAGTGAGCTGTTCTTTTTTATTTGGCTTCTTCTCCATTTTGAGATATAAGTTAATCTAAGGGGAATAATAATAAATATAATAAAATGATGCTCATTAAAAAGACTGGCAGCTTCTTTGAAAACATCTGTAATGAAAAGAAATGCTCATAAGCGATTCCTATGGAGCTACTAAGTTATGTAACCAATTTCCATCTCAGGGAACAAATTCTGCCTTTAGGAAGGGAAGCTACCTGGAAAGGAAAAGTATTTTTTATTTATCAATGAAGCCATATCATTAATAACAAAATTTATTAACAGAATAATAATCACTCTTATGTTAATAATAAAACTGTATTTGTGTGTTGTTATTCTGGGTACTCAACAAAGCCATATTTATATTATTTAACCTATGTAAACATACTAAACCCTCGTTCATAAAATTCAATCTAGTTATATTCAATTTAATCCTAAACAGAAAACTTTAACTTTAAAAATAAAAACCTTCTCCACACAATCAACCAATCAACAAACATTTATTAAGCACCTACTATGTGGCAGGTAGGTGGCATAGTGAATAGAGGGCCAGGTCTGGAGTCCAGAAAACCTGAATTCAAATCTGGCCTCAGACACTTTGTAGCTGTGTGACCCTGGGCAAGTCATTGAACCCTGTTGGCCTCAGATTCTTCATTTGTCAAATAAGCTGGAGAAGGAAACAGCAAGCTACTACAGTATCTTAGCCAAAAAAACCCCCCAAACCCTGGAAAGACTAAACAACAACACCTCAGGTACTATGCTGAGTGCTGGATGGTGATATCTGAAAATTTCCTCCAGTTTTCACTTAACATGTTATATTTATTCACACTGAGTATTCTATATTAGAGGCTGTTACAGGTTGTGTTGGTCACTATATATTTCTTCCTATATAATGTTAGAAGTGACTTAGAAGAAATTCAAGAACCATTTTCATACACATTCACAGCACTCCCTTGCCCACTGCTCAGTTCCTGGTAGGAATATCTAATACCACCCTCACCCCACAGTCACCTGCATTGTGGCTCCCTCCAAAGTTAGAGGAGATCTCCAAATGGACTTCAGCCTCCAACTTTGTTGGGGCTTTCAGTGCTTCACGCCCAGCCCCTCCTGAGCACTCTTTCTTCTCCCCAACCAGGGCTTCAGTGGCAGTGCTTTCTCCAGGTTCTCCTACCTGACTGGCCTCTTTCTTTGTTGTGGTGGAAGATCATCTTTTTCCTGCACCCTTAGCACAGGTATCCCCTGGGACCTCTTCCCTTCTCTCTATGCACATTTTTTTTAAAGATCTCATTGGGTGCAAGTAACACCTCTGTGCAAAGAACTCCCAATTGATAGTCAACCCTCACTGCTCTCTTGAGCTCGCTAGATATCTCTTCCTGGAATGTCCAAGGAGGCATCTTAATATGGCCAAAACAGAACTCCTTATGTGCCATGCAAACCTGCCTCTCCTTACATTCCCCATCATTCCTTCTGGTTATCCAACTGTGTAAACTCAGAATCCTCTCTGCTCAGACTCTTCCCTCTCCTCTAACACCCCATCCTGCTGCTCCTCCCTCCACTACATCTCTTGCGTTCCATTCCTTTTGCTCCATTCTCAGCCACAGCCTCCTGATTCAGGCCCTCCTCATCTCTCCACTGTGAGACCCTCTAAATTAGTCCTCCCATTTCAAGTCTGTCCCCTCTTCTATCTAAGTCTCCACACAGCTACTCTTGTGTGTAATAGTAATCAGAGTTAAAGATCTTCCCCATCCATTAATGGGCCTGCCCACTAAGGAAAGCTAGATGAGGGGAGACCCGTACCTTGTGTTAATTTCTAATGAGGCACTGGTTCTCAAAGGTTTCGATGCCCTCTGGCTCTGAAAAATGTCTAAATACTCTGAGGTGAGCTTTTACTTTCGGGCTTACTCTTTGGAAGTGTTTATTTGGCCAGATGAGACTCTGGGCAGCCACTAAGGAGCCCCCTGGCTTCGAAAACCCAGTGTTGGTGCTTCTCTCTCTGATAACTATGTATGTCTGTGATAGTCAGACAGTTGGATCTGTCTGTTGATTTGTGATGTATGTATTGCTTATGGTCAGACAGTTGGAAGCCCTGTCTGTTAATTATGATTTCTTTGTATTTTCTCTGAAGTTCAGGGTGCTGACTTTTTCCATTGAACTAAGTCAATGATACCTGTGCTTGATTAAAGTGATTGTTGACCCCCTTGAAAGTTGCTTTCCTTTCAGAAAAGCAGATCTAAGAACCTGTACAGCAGGCCCTCCTGTGTATCTTGAGGTGCTTGCTTTTACAGTGTGCTCAAAAACCTTCAGTGCCTTAGCCACTCACTGCCTATATGATAAAATTTCAAATTCCTTGACTTGGCATTGAAGGCCCTCTACAATCCTTTCCTCTACTCGTCCAGTCTTACTTAATACTATCTGCCTTCATGTACTATGTGTTTCAGCCAAACTGGACTACAAGCTATTTTCTGAACTTGATAACTTTATATGCCATCTCCACAGATTCATACATTTCACATCTAAAATCTCTGCCTCTCAGGGGTTGGCTCCTCCACAAAATCTCACACCCATCCTCCCAAAAATGTTAGTCTCTCTCACATCCCCTTTTTTTCATATCTGAGGAACTTATTCAAGTATATGTGGAATCCCTCTAACAGAATGTAGTCTCCTTGAGGAACATAGTCCTCTTGCTTTGTTTTTGTCTCTGTATGCCCAGGGCCTAGCATCTAGTAGGTGCTTAACAAATGTTTGCTGAATTGAATAAGATTAAAAGCAGAAGCATCATCCCTAAAATACAGATGGACCAAAAGTCAGAGAAGTCAAACACATATGCGTTACCTGCTCTGTGAGCAGTACTGAAATATTACTGTATTTCTTATTGGTTTCAGAGCCCAACGAGGCAAGGCGCAATAAGAAGAGCAGCAGGGCTGTTTCCCAAATCAGGAACTCCCAGTTGTAAGCATCATCCAGAAAGGTCTTGTGGCCTTGGAGAACCTACAGAAATGATACACACACAGATTTTAGAGTCATAGCAGTTCAAAAGAGTCACCTCAGTCTTCCATTTGCACTACTACAATCATGCAAAGGACAAGTGAGTAAAAACCATACAAAGCATAAGATTCAATACCCCAAAAGAACAAAAGTTTCCTATGCTCACAGCACTTTCTGGAAGGTTCCTTTCTCCTCAGGAAAGTGACTGGGCAAGGGATGAGGTGGCTGGGCCTGTGTTTTAGGACAATCACTTTGACAGCTAAATGAAAGAGGGACTAGAGTGGGGAGAGGCTTCAGGCAGGGAGACCAAGTGAAAAGTCACTGAAATAGTCCAAGAGGGGAGGAAGGCAGGGACTAGAGGGGCAGGGTGGGAACAGACAGGAAACATGTTTGAGGCATACTGCAAAGGTAGAAATGACCAGATTTGTAATGGACTGGATACAGAGGATAAGTGAGGTGGAGGAGGTGGGCATGATTCCAACACTGTAAGTCTAGGATGGAGGGAGAAGGATGCCTTTGACAGTAACAGGGAAGCTGGGAAGAGGGACAGGTTTTGGGAAAAAGATAGTTATTTTGGGATGTGGGATTGTAGCTCAGGAGAGTGACTAGGGCTGGAGATATACATATATACATGTACATGCATATATGTGTATATACATATATGTACACATATATACACACATACATATATGATGTCTAGAAGCCATCTGCATAGAAATGATAACTGAATCTAGTGGAGCGGATAAGATCACCAGGGGAGATAATATATAAGAAATGAGAAGAGGGTCTAGAACAGAGCCTCATGGGACACTCATGATTAGTGGCAACCATCATGGTTAGTGGGTGTGATAAGTGATTAGTACAATGCTTTGCAATAGTAGATGCTTAATAAATATTTAGTGAGTGACTGACAAGGATGAAGATTCAGCAAAGGAAACTGAAATGTGGTCCCAGGTAGGAGAAGAACCAAAAGAAGAATCTAGAGAGGAGAAAGTATGGAGGAGAAGGTAATAAAGAATTTCAAATGATATATAGAAAGGTCAAGGAGGAGGAGGAGGACTGAGAAAGGCCATTAAATTTGGCAATTCAGAGATCATATAAGAATAATATCACTATCTCATATGTTTTCCCAAAATGTTAATAGCTATACTCATGTACATTAAACTGTGAGCTCCTTTAGGGCAAGGGACTGTCTTTTGACTTTCTTTGTATTCTTAGTGCTCAACACAATGCCTGGAATGTACAAAGGAGGCACTTAATAAAATTCTTGTTGACTGACATTCCATGATATTCCCCTGATCTATCAATACAGTAATTCTGTCAAAAAAGGAAAGAGGATAGCCTGGCATTATATTTGCTTTTCTATGATTCTGTGATTCTTACAGCTTTTTCTAAATGTTCTACTAACCATCCCTTTAATAATTTTCTTGATTAGGAATCATATTTTCACTGATGCAGGGAACAACTGCTAGTGAGGAAATTCCCTTTGCAACTCAGTGACTGTCCTATAACTTATTGTCTTAAGAGAAGTGCCTGTGGGGCTAAGAAGTTAAGTGACTTGCCCAGGATCACCCAGCTAGCCCAAGTCAAAGGCTGGACTAGAAGTCAAGTCTTCTTGACTACTAAGTCTTTTTATCCATGACATCACAATGGATAAAGATTAGACCTCAAAATGCTCACTTTCAGATTACAAAGGATTCAAAAGATACTTTCCAAATATAACATACTTTAGAATTAAAACAGGTAAGAGACACAGAGGACAAATCTGGGATTTTAAACAATAGACAACATTCAATAGCTTTTTCATTTCTTCTATGAACTTCTTACCTGAGCACAGCAAATAAAAGCAATTGAAAGTGTAAGTAAGAACACTGAAGACACAACCACATCAACTGAGCGCTGTGGACCCCGTCTCTGTAAAATGAGATATAATATACTAATGTATCAGACTGGAAAGCTTAAAATATTTAATTCTAGAAGTTACAAAAAACTAATGGCAGTAATCTAGCAACTTCATGACCTAAAAAAGCAATTGAAATTTTATACATTTTTGTTTTAAAAAGCCAAAGTTTTATAAATATAGGAAGTTAATGGTATAGGAGCTGAAGTCTAAAAGGAAAACTCCAAAGCCCCAATTCAACGTTACTATTTTATTTAGAAATCAGGTCTTAATACTTCTAAAATCTGTCCCCTTTTTAAATAAGGCAGTAATTTGCCCAATGAGATGCATGCATATTCCAGTGTGTCCCAGAAGCAAAGGAAAATCATATTACTCTAATTCTAAGAAATTTGTATTTCTTTTTTCTTATCTGAATTCATCTATAAAAGTCTTAAATTTCTATAGGTGAGTAATAACACCTATCTACAAACTTCATTCTTGTCAGCTAAGGATGCTGAAATGGGAATCCAGCAATAGTATGTAAACATTTTAGGATAATAAACACTGACATAAAATTTTAAAGTCTACAAAGTGTTTTCATCACAACAATCCTGTGTAATGGATAGACCAAAATGTATTATCCCTATTTCAGAGATAAGGAAACTGAGACAAAAAAGAAGATAGGATCAAAGAGTTATGGCTAGAAAGGACCTTAAAGATTATCTGGTCTGACTCCCTCATTTTAAAGATTAGGAAATTGATTTTTGAGAGATTAAGAAGCTTATTCAAGGGGAAACAGGAAGTAAGTGAAAGAGCTAGGAGTAAAACTCAGGTCTTCTCATTCTAATACACTATGCTGCTTCCCCCAAAATAAATACATGGAATGTACTAAATTACAATTTGGTGGTAAACTATTGTAATGTATCTCTATGTAAATTCTAATTCTCTCCATATAATGTTAAAATGAAATTTACCTTTAAATAAGAACGCAGTGATAGCCATATCTTAATGTTCTCCACCTTTTTGAGCCTGAAATGGGGAATTTCATATTTTCTAGCTTTCCTGGCAGAGGTAATATGACTAAAGAGTTTTGCAAATAAAAATCGCTAGGGAAAAGAAAAACATACAAAGAGAAATAATGTAAACATCTGTCAACCTCTATTACCACCAATTACCACTAGAAAAGAAAAACAGTACAAAATTTTACTCAGTGCACACTATGAAGGATGACTAAATTTCTTTTTTTCTGCTTTTTTCTGCTTTATTTAGCATTTTATTTTTTCTTAGTTAGATGTAAGAACAGTTTTTAACATTCATTTTTAAAACTTTGAGTTCCAAATTCTCTCCCTTCCTCCCTCCCGACCCCCATCCCCTTTATTGAGAAGGCAAGCAATTAGATGGAGGTTATATATATGTAGTTATGCAAAACACATCCTTACAGGATGACTAAACTTCATTAAATTAGCTTTGCAAAACAAGTTCAAAGCAATCTGTACAACTAGCTGCAATTATTCGGTAGTTTTGCCTAATTGTTATAGGGGAATGTTTTTGATAAAGGGAGAGTTGATTTGGTATTTGTTGGAAAGTATCTGTTAAGTCAAAAGACATATCAATAAAAATAATTTATTATTCAAAACTGAAAAGAGAGAAAGACAAAAGTGACCAAATGAAAACCTAGCCCACTTCTCAACAGGAGTGATCAGAGGGGACTAGCTCCCTGTCTGCTCCAAACAAGGAGCAGCTCTTACAGGACAGCCCCAGGTGCTTGCTCTACTAGACTTAAAAACAAATTCACCAACACTAAGGTCCTGCTATCACTTTTAATTAAATCACAGATTTAATCTCCTTCTGCTTTACTCTCTAATATAAAGATAGAGAACTAGTTCTATGCCTTAGGGTGCTAAAGTATTCAGAAAAAAAGACATTAGCTAAACAGAGAATATTTACTCTTGTGAAATCAAGAAGCCCAGTTTAATAGGTGCAGAATAGGTTTCTAAACTCTTTTCTGATATTCAAAAAGCTTATTCTAAGAAAAGTCATGGACAGAAAATTGTCCCCTATTCCTCTAGTTAATTTTATGTATACATGACAAATTCATTTTCAATTAAAATTTTTTCAGAACTTCACCAAGAAAATGTTAAGAACTAAGCTGTATAATATAATGAAACAAAACTCTCCTAATTTTTAAATAAAAAATGTCTTGGAATTCAAATAGTACTATGAGAGAAACATTATCTTTTCCATGTCCAGGAAGAACTTGGTTTATGCAGCTGAAGAGGTACACACGTGACTGCATATACTGAAAATGACTGATGTTAAAAATCTAATTCATTTTTCAGATTCACAGCAGAAATCCCGTTGCTATCATTCCACATTCTTAAATAACTACATACTTATGGCTTAACACATAATAATGATGTTATTTCACAGACATTAACTTTTGTACAGAGGAAAAAGGAAGAGAGTGGTCCCACTGAAACAAGAGACAGGAAGATTCATGATCTCCCACTGACCTGCTTGTATGTTCTCTCTGCCACACACATCATAAAAAAGAACATCCAGGTCAGACACAAGCGCTCAAGAAAATTGATCATCGCCAAAATGACAACTGATATCGAAGGTGATGCCCCACAAAGGAGGGTCAGGAGCTCCTCAGTCGAGATGGATCGTATTTGGTCCAGGTTCTTCTCATGGAAGAGTCGGTGTATGAATGGGAAAAACGCTAAACCAGCAGTTACAATATTTCCCAGCATCTGGTAACCTACGCCCTGCTGATATGCATTAACCTGGAGATTAATGAAAAATTACCATTAAATAAGGAAGGATTTACAAAGGTCATATTTATAAAAAACTAATTTTGAAAAATGTATTAGGCCAACTTTCCATAAGAGGATCTGGCCATGGAAGAGAGTGAGGCTTCACATACATACTACTTGTCCTTTTTGGTTGATGTTGGGAATTTGATTAAATATTTATTAAGCACTTAGATACTATGTATTCGGGATGTAAAGAGAAAAAGGAAACAGTTCTTGTCCTCAAGGAGCTTACATTCTAGGGGATAGACAAATAGAGAAGCATAATTCATGGTAAATTGAGGGAAAGAGAAATAATTAGGGAATCACTGACTGCTTCATCAAACTTATCCATGAAGTAGTTAAGGATCCTGAGAACTGGGGAAAACTCCTGTAAATACACATGGGGGGAGACAAACTCCCTAATGGCCAGTGGTCTAATTTGGCTGGAATTCAGACTTCATGAAGGGGTCTGAATATGAAATAAGGCTAGGAAGCATTAGTACAAGTCCACCTGCGGAAGTTTATACTTTATAGTTCCCCACTCCCCCACAAAATTTAGGTTGCATTAAACCCAAGTGTGGCTTATTTTTTATATATTTTTTTTCTTTTTAAAAAGTTTTTCTATTAGCTCATATTGAAATTCAGAGAGGCAGACTGGTAAATGAGCTCTATCTGGGCACTAGGAAGATCTGGGACCAAGTCCTGCCCCTGACACATTGTGAGTAAAACACACACCACCAAGTGTTCCAGGGCCTAAGGCACCTGGGAGCCTTTGAGTTGCAGAGAGTTTTTTCACCCAGAAGTTCTCTACACCGATGAAATCACAGCTCCAGTCTCAATCTATTCAAATCTAATGAGATGCTGATCAAATCCATGAACACTCAACAATGGATTTGGGACCATAAGATACAAGAAAAGGGAAAGATGGAGAAACTGTGACACAGAATAGAAGAAACTATGCCAATTTTTTTAGCCAAAAAACCAAACCAAAGCAAATACCATGCTGTAATTTTAATACTTCAAAAGAGTTCAAGTTTCACTGTCAGAGGTATTCCTTCCACTGACACAGATCCCAATACTTCCATGTTTTAGTTTTGGGTTTCTAATGGCCAAAATTACATTTCATCACTTGGGGGTCAATTTTCTTTCTACAGACCTGCTTATACATAGCTAAATTGGTCCTTGGATAACAGATATAAAATCTATGTTTGTCTATATTTGAAGATTTTATCTCCTAAAAAGACCAACCAGATCTTATACTCCAAGCCACTATAAAGTAAATGGACTACATCAAGGAAAGAAATTTTATAAGAAATTTCATATTTTGGGGGGAGGGGGGTGGACTTGAAGGCAGGAAGGCAAGGCAATTGGGGTTTTAAGTGACTTGCCCAAGGTCACACAGCTACTAAGTGTCAATTTGAACCAACATCCTCCTGACTCCAGGGCCAGTGCTACCTAACTGCCCCCAAGAAATTTCATATATAACATTTTAGAAGGAAAAATATTGTTAATACTAAAATTACCATATAACTCTTATTCACTTCACACAGAACACTAGGGCCCCAAGGACCACAATTTGGGAAGTGCCAGAATAAATCTATTGGTTTAAAATTCTTAAACCTTTCTCATTAAAGATTAGGCTTTAACATGACAATAAATACACATAAAGAATAACAGCACTACTTGTTCATACACAACGGATAAGGGACAAGATATAGGCTAACACCAGTATACCTGCCCTGGAAGCAGAAATCTCTTTTGCCCTTCTTCTTGTTGATAGCACATATCAAGACTTCCCATAAGGGACTAGGGGGAAGGGGAAGGACACAAAGCACTGAGAGATCCCTCTTCCCTCCAGACTCTACAGTATGGGAAAAACAATAAAATAGGAACATTTTGAAAATTTAATTTCTCTACACCAAATACAGAACTCTTTCAAAAGAGCAAATGGTGCCCACAATGTGGAATGTGTGAGAATTGTTTCAAGATTTAAAAACAAAAACACTTACCCTACTCATGATGATGCCACTGATTTCCAAAACAGACATATCCATTTTTTTGCATTCATTACCTTCCCAAATTATTGCACTCACTCGTTCAGAGGCAGGGCTCGTATTCTGAAGCCAGAACAAATGGTTCTAAAGATAAAAATAAATCAAGATTTCTTATCAAGTCTTATCAATCTCCTCTGCAAGCACTTCTCCCTCTTTCCGGAGGACACTTACACTGCAGTTGAGCTCAGTAAATGCCTCTCTACAAATTCGCTCGGCTAATCTATATCCTCTATCTTCCCCAGAACTGGAATTGGTGTTGGATGCCCATGGGCATGAATAATAAATGATTCCTGCGAGAAAGTGTGATTGCTGATCTCTGAGATCTTTCCAGTTCTAAGATTTTGGATTGTAGCTGACTCTTAGATGGTTCTACTTAAGATCCCCTGCTCTTACTTCAAAGGTTAAGGAGACAGCAGAATGAAGGAGTAGATTAGTAGACTAGGAGACCGGAAGCCTGAGTTTTACAAGCGACTCCTGTATACACTACTTTATAATCCTGACAAGTCACAACATTCTGGCTATTTGTTTCCTCATATATAGAAGTCTGTGGGTTAATTCACTTAAGATCTAAGGAATATGAATAAAACCAAACTCTTCATCATGGCCACTGCCTTCATCCAGGAGGTCCTGACCTTCAATCTTTATCTCTTCCAATCCATCCTATTTACAACAGTAAAACTAATTTTCTCCCAATACAACTTTCATCATATCACCGTCCTTCTTAAAGAATTTTCAATGTTCTCTGCAATTCTGTTTAGACTACAAGTCTAAATTCTTAAAAATGTGATTTTTAAGGTCTTCTATAATGTAACTAATCTTATGAAACCTAAATTGTTAATCTCATTTGCAATATTTCCCAACACAAATAAGGCTGTCCTCCAAAACACACCATTCTTTACCACTTCCAAAACTTCATTCATGTCACCTCCTCTTATAACAGAAATGCATTCTGGTCCCCACTGCCTAATCATTCACATCCACTAAGGTTCAGCTCAAATCTTGTGTACTAACGTCATCCTTGATAATTCTAGTTCTCATTCAATTCTCCTTTCTCTATAGTCACTTACTGTTTTAACAAAAAAAAAAAAATTGAAACTTGATTATGTGACATCCTTAATATTTTCCAATTGCTTCCGGTATTAGTCTTATCTCTCCAAGTGATAGGGAAGTTTCTTGAAAACTCAAGAACAAGAAACTATTGTTTCCTCCTTGTCTTTGTATCTGAAATACTAAGCAGAGTGCCTGGCACACACTAAGCACTTAATAAATGCTTGATGATTAATAATTCTTTTATAGTCCTCACAGTTTATTGAATATACAAAATATGAAAAAGGACTAAAAAAATACTTCTTCTGCACCAAGTGTAGTCTCTAGGATGAATTTAAAGAAAAAACAAGTCCAAGAATTATATGGGATAAAATGACATTTGCATTTGCAGTCTGTACTGGTAAAAGGAAATCAACAATGAGAGGTTAACAGTTATCTAAATATCTAAGGATCTGATTCAATAAAACATCTATTAAGCACCTAACTATTCATCAAACATTTATTAAATACCCACTCACTATTTAACAAACATCTATTAAGCATAATACCTGTACTTAATAGAAAGCACTTAGAAAGTACTCTATCTATCCTGCTATCAATCTACTATATATAGGCTGCTGGCAGTAAGAGGACCAATTCAAGTTTGGAGAAAGTTTGGCATAAGATCCAATAAAGCCAGATTCCAAGAGTATATAAAGATGAAAACAGAAAGAGGACAAAAGACAAAAGAAAATGAAACAGATCTTTTAGCTTTGATATGAAATGCCATACCATTTTCTTCACTGCTGAAAAGAGAGCTTCAGATCTGGGCACATCTCAGTCTCTGAAATGCTATATGAGGAATTATAAATAGCAGTAAAGAGAACAAAAGTGGGAACAGCACTGGACCAAATCATTTTCACAATCAATAAAATAATATAAATAAAATAAAACATTCACAAAGGAAACATGTACAAGAAGTAACAAAACAGAGTTCAGAGATATTCATTCTCAAGATATCTGAAAAAGGAAGGAAGATACTGAAATTGGGAAGAAAAGAAAATAGATGGTATTACTATAAAAAAGTGTGATCAAAAGAATATTAGTAACTAGTAACCAACATATCTACTTCCTCACTTCTACAAAATTTTTATGAGCATAATCTGTACACCCAATGAAAGTATCCTAGATAAAAAAAAAGTTGTTAAGTTTTTGCAATTTTCTTCAGCAAAACACATCTTCAGACTCACACCTCTCAAAGGTATTTATTTTTCAAAAGACATTTGATTTGGTAGAGCAAAATGAAGACTTAAACCTTTTCATCCCCAAAAAGTATCTTTCCCATGCACATATTAATTTCATGCATGATTCCTTGATAAGATGTAATAAAAGAGATAACTGTTACCACTAGCAAGTAAATCATCAAACCAGAAAATGTTTGGCAAAGGTACTTACCATATGTGAAAAGCAAAGCTTAAATGGAAGAGAGATTCCCTATAAAAGGAGCAGTACTGCAAATGTTTCTGTTTCTAGATGACAGACACTTTGCTGACTGAACCAATCCCTGGAAAATCACAGCACTTCTTTAATGATACCCATGATCACTTAAGAGTTTTAGTTTTAATAGTACATACAGGAAAAACTAAGTGGTTTAAGAATGCTTATTGGACAGAATATGATATACAGATGGATGGGGAAGCCTATTGACATTCACATGCACATATTGGATATGTATACTAGATGAACAATGAGTTGAGGCCAGAAATGAAGGAAGAGAGTAATTTGGATTACATCTGTGGCCTCCTAGAACACAGTTACATAAGAGGTTAGGGAGTAGAGAATTGCACCTAAACCTAAAGCAGTGGATCTTAACTTGGAGTCCATGGACAGATTTCGGAGGGCCCAAGAACTTGGATGGCAGATAGATAGAAAGATAGACAGACAGACAGACAGACAGATAGATATAGATAGATATATCATCTTTACTTGCACTGAGACAAAAATGTTAGGAACTCCTGATTCCTATATAGGTCAACCTTAAAGCTTCTAGTCATTTGCTTTATTAGTGTTATAATCACTGTTAAAATATCTGGACATATTTCCCATGAACCAACTACTCAAGTACAAAGCCCTCTCCTCAGCCTCAGCTGACTGTTCCTTTATTCCCATCCCCCTCAACTCCATTGCAGATCTGCCTGTTCCATTCTACTGGACCCTCTGAAACATTTGCTCTATAATTAACAAACTTTCTCTCATCTTACATCACTTCATCTCTTGTTTCTTCCATCTTCTGGCATTCACTGAGTCCTAGGCCCTCTTGATGACACTGATTCCCTGGCCCTACCTGCCGGTACCAGAGCAACTTTCACTCATTCCCCACATACTCCATCTTCAAGGTGGACTCTCTATATTGCCATCACTCAGAAACTTTTCCTCCTTTGTGATCCATGAAATCTAAATCTGTCACCTAGTCCAGATTCTGGGAGGTGTTATCTGCCAGTCCCCAAACACTCTCCCTTCCTTCTGAATTTAGAAATTACAGCCCAGCTCACAAACTTCTCTAAGATCTAAGAGCCTCATGGATGACACCTTTTCATCCCTCCCTATGCCTTACTCCTCCTCCTCTACCTTATCTTCATCCTCTGAGCTTCTGATCCCTGAGGATGACCCAGTTATCCACTGTCCTCTTACTGACTAGACTGAAATTTCTTCCTGATTTTGATCCCTGGGTGAATCAACTGAACATTATAATATCCTTTTTTCTTTTGATTTGGTCCCCCTATCTTTCTCAGGCTGGAAACACAACAACTATTCACAGGCCTGATCCCACTACTGACCTGTTCCTAGTCTGATATGTCTCTCCTTAGGTAATCTGTTAGCCTCCTTAAGTAAGATGCTCAAAATATAGATGCCAGACTAGTACTGACACCTAACTGGTTTAAGCCAACTGAAGTTCAGACTCCCAGTGTAAGTGATTCATCAGCCTTGGCCTCTCCAGCTGCAAGCACGCCTGGTTATCCCCTATTTTGAATTCTTTGTATTATCATTAATTGTTCCTTGCCAAATTCTAACCCACTATATCCTTCCTTTGGTTCTACTACATCCTCCTTAACAGAGCAGGAGGAAATCAAGAAGCTGTCATGAGAGCCCTGCTGAAATGAGCTAACATTCATTCAGAGCTCCTACAATGTGTGGCAATTATCATCAATGCCCCCTCACTTCTAAACTCCCTACAGTCTGGCTTTTGAACTCATCATTCCACTGAAACTGCTCCCTCCAAAGATACCAGTCATCTTTTAACTGCCAAATCTAAGGGCCTTGGCTCATTCCTCATCCTTCTTGGCCTATCTGCAGCCTCTGACACTGCAGATCACCTTCTTCTTTCTGGGTGTTTGTGACTCTGGTCTCTCTCAAATTCTGAACTGGATTAACTGCAAATTCTCAGTCAGTTTTGGACAAACACTTCATGGTGCACTAACTCCACAGTCCAAGGCATCTCATCACATCACTGTACATACAAACAAGATGTCCACACTCCCTTCTCCAAACTCTAGCCCCTCTTTTCATCATTACTCCTCTTCCTCCCCAGTGCATTTCCAAACTCCTACCTAGTATATTTCCAATGTGGTTTTCTGATCATATTCTTATTAATAACCTCCTCCATATTTTTTAATGTTTTAAAATTCTGTTTTATTCTGAACTTAATGAATATCAAAAAAAGAACATCTCCATATGCAAATTGGAAAAAAGAGGGATTCTATGTTAAATTACTAATATCAATTACACAGAGCTTGTTTTTTAAAAAAAATTTCCCCAATTACATGTAAAAACAATTTTAAACATTCATATCTTTAAATTTTGGGTTCCAAATTCTCTCCCTCCTTTTCCTCCCCCTTTCCTTGAGATGGTACAACTTGTTTTTTTAAGAAGTATATAATAAATTCAACACGTTACTTTCAAAGTCATCCTTTACTTTCAAAGTCATCCTTTACTTTCAAAGTCATCCTTTAACTTCTGAAATCATTTCTACTTCCCACTTTAATCACTATTTCTACCTTCTCACTTCATGTCTCCTTATAATGCATACTCTATGTAACTACTGTTTAAAGATCATTTCTCTACCACTATCCCTCAGTTACATATATTCTTTTGAGACTCATCAGTCATTATCTGATTTCCAAGTCATTCTCCCAAGTTCAGACTCCTCTGTTTGACATTTAAGACCTTCTATAACCTGACTCCACCCTTTCCAGGCTTTTCCTACATTGCTCACTTCCATGCATACTGGGTTCCAGTTAAATTACCATTTTTCATCCCTCCAATATATACTATACCTTCAAGGCTCTGCTCCAGCTGTGTCCTGTATCAGGAATGCCCTCCCTCCTCTTCCTAACATGAATAACACCTCTCCATCCCTTAACATCCAGGAAAGAAGTCAGAAAGACTTCTCTGAACCACCCAGTTTGTAAAAATCTTCCCCCTCAGTCCTCATAGAGAAAATTTAAAAATATATAAAGTTTCAGGGTACATAATATGACAGTATAACTACCTACATTGATGTTTTATTCCAGCCTCTTCCTTCTCTCTCAACTAACTTGAAGGGACCACACATAATGAACTCCATCTCTTTTCTCTGGCCATTTTACACAAGATTCTGCACATAGCAGTCATTTAATAAATGTTTGTTTGTGTGGCACCACTGTAAAAGAAATGGTTAAGCAAAGGGAGAAATCACTAATAACCATGGCTTCTTCCAAAATGATAAATGGAAAAGTACCCTGGCCAGATGTGCCCAAATCCCTTTTTGGGCTTTTCTTATGGATCCTTTAGGAACCATCTAAAAACCTTCAATGAATCTAATTTGGGTCTGAACTGAGGTTAGTTTACTAACTGTCTCATTTCCCGTTTTGTTTTTCTTTCCTTGAAAGTGGAAAAATGTGTCTCTTTCCTGTGACAGATAATGAATTGGATGCCTACTTTATTCCAGCCAGTGTTAATCAGTTTGACATTATGATTTCAAAGGAGTGGTGATTATAAGCTCTGCATATTAGGCCCCAGAGCTGTGAACTGCAGTTTGTAAGTTCACTTGTTTAATCAAAGGAAGCTAATCCGAGGGCCTCCACCCTTCTGTTTCCTTGCTATGGTGACCAGGCCCAATATAGCAGAGGTATCTCAATTACATGGAAAGTCCTTCAGCTATTTTTGTTGCCCCTCCATCCCTCATCATCTCTCTATTGTCCAACATGGGGAGATGACCCTGAGCACTTGGCCAATGAGTGATCTTGGTTGCCAGACTGTGACCTGCCTTTCTACCAGTCATGTAGATATTTTGACATCTGCTCATCAGCCCAACCCCTACAAGCCTGTTCATCAACTTTGGGAGGACCTCCTGGAAGGTCAAGAGATCTATTAAGATCCGTTCACTAGTCCATTTGTCAACCAATGGGATTTTGTATTTTGTGTAGACCCTCCTGGAGGGTCAAGAGCAAGGTCTATCCACTAATCAGCCTCTGTATTTTTGGCCTGTTCCATTGGTACTATCCAAGTATCAAGCACTGTAGAGCTAAGGCCCTGGAGGAGTGGGCATCTCAGATCATGAGGAAGATCTGAGGTCCATTTCAGTGGAGGGAACCATGGACCTTTTAATAAAGTGCCAATGGCTCAGAGCTCTGCCTCAGTGCTGTTTTTTTTCTTGCAGATTGGACAGTTTTGAAAATTCCAACACTCCTAAATAAACAAATCTATGATGCCTTGGACCTCCTAAAGTCCCTCTAGAATCTCAGGAAGATAAAATCATAAACATCAATTTTCACATAGCAGCATCTTTGTTTTCTCTATGAATTCACAAATATGATAATGCTTATGCAAATATGAAACAGAGTAAATTTTCAAATAACCTAGGCCTACATAGTAACAAATCAAGGGTCATACTAAAGAATGTCAAGAGAAAAACATATGCCCTCCTGCCTGACCCTTCCCCCAAAAAGGATGAAGATTTCTGAACACACCTGTTGGAAAACATCCTCTTTTGGATCCCTCTTGGTGCCTGGGGGCAGGGCCTTCACGTTTGTCTCTTCGCTGTCGCTTGTGGCTGATGAACGGCACTCAGGCCCATGCAAAAGGTCATCCCATAGCATGTCCTCTGTCTCTGAGTCGTGGCGGGTGCTTTCCGAGTCCCTCCGACTACAGCTTCTAGAACCACCACTGACACCAGACCGAGACTCCTTCACATCAAAGAAGAAATAGCATACATCAAGTTTTTTAAAATGTAGCCAATTTTTCCTCTGTTCACTGTACTGTGAGGTCTCACATGCCATTTATACACTATAACAATTAGAATTTCATCCTCACAGCACTCCCTTGTGGCTCTAATTACAGGGTCATCACAATAACCTTCTAATTGGACTCCTTGCTTCCAAGTTTCCACCTCCTGCAATCCATCTTTCACAAATCTACCAAAATAACTTTTTTAAGGCGCAAGTCGGACTATATCTCATTCCCTCTAAGACTATTTAGTGTCTCCATAACCTATGATAAAATACAAACCCCTTAAAGGTCCTTCACAGTATAGCTCCAATCCATTTATCCAGACTTATTTCATATTACTTTGCTTTACCAACTCCATGTTCCAGTCAAAATGACTAATGTGGCATGCCATCCCTGGCCTCTATGACCTTGCAGATGGAAATGCACTCCCTCTTCACGTCCACCTCTTAGAATCCTCAGATTCCATCTCTCATGGGTAGCCTTTCCTGATTCCCTTGGTGGTCAGCGCTTCCTCCCTCCTCAAATTCGATGGTATTTATATCTGTTTATATGTGTGTGTACACACACACACACACACACACACACACACACACACACACACCCTCTCACAGGATAACATAAGCTCCTAAAAAACAGTGATGATTTTTAACTTTGCTGTTATATCCCTAGTGCCTGGCATAGACTGTACACATATGAAGTGCATACTAAATGATGAATTATTCAACAGAAAGGCAGAAGCAGACTCTTACAACCAAGGTATGTATTCACATTAAAGTCCCTTCTTCTGCAACCCCAGCTGCTTAGGATATGGCCTACCCACAGCCTACCCACTGTCTTCCCTGTTGTAACTGAAAAAGTGACCTCTTGTGCCACCTTTGATGCAAATGTCTTATGTTAGTGAGCTTCAATTAGTCACAATGTTATGATAATCTACAGACAATAAGATGAAAAAAATCTTACAATTTCAGATCCTCTGGCAAAGATATATACTCACCTGAAATAACACCTGACATGTAAAGTACTCCTAAAAGATAAATTTGAGGGACTTTTACTCATCATCATCATGACTGATACTTTTAAAGATCACTGTATCACAAAGTTTTTATAAAGCACCCTAAAGATTACTCTAAAGTATCCAAATGGTGACCAGATAGCTAAAAAGTGCTACTCTTATCTTAAAGTATCAAACCCTTGGTATTACTGCTTTGGGGCAGCTAAGTGGACAGATGAAATGAAAACAATATTTAGTCCCTACTATTTATGCTGAATACTAAGTACTTTACCTGACTAAAGGCAGCTGACTCAAACTCTGATTCAGCCAGACTATCTGAATCTCGGACCATTCGACACCATCTTGAAGTGGAATTTTTCTTTACCTAACCAAAAATAAAAGTAAAAATAATGGAAACACAGGTTGAAGGAATGTCTAATATTCAAATTATAAGGACTTAATATTTTTATTTCTAATTTTTAAAATTCAATTTTATTTCATTGATAGCTCCAAATTCTCTCTCCCACCTTCCCATTCCTCTTCTTTTTTTGAGAAAGCAAAAAAAGTAACATCCACTATAAGCATGTAGAGTCAAGCAAAAACAAAATCCCCAAATTAGCCATGTAAAGAGTAAAATGCAAAAATTACTTGAGTGCCTTCAGGTTTCGAAGGTGGCTTTTCAGCCTTGACTTCATAGCCATTGTCACTCGAGGCACCTTCTACACTTCTGCGTAACAGGATCATCTGTGTCTGTTCTTCACAGTCATCCTCACTTGATAGCTCATCCGAAACTCCATTTCCTAAACGTCTATAACCTTCCTGAAAAGGGGATGAGAACACCTTCAATGGGGAGGGCACAAGCTACTTCTCTAAGCCATAAGCTGAGCTGAAGATCAAAATACCACAAACAACCTAGAGCTGCTCTTTGGTGCCAGTAGAGAACTATCTTAGTTAATAAATACTGATAAAAAAAAATATACTAAAGTTGATTTCAATTACCACTAAGGTCTAAGAAATGCAAAACCATTTCCTTTGAAACTATAAATTAAATGTATTGATAGTTTTATAATGTCATCTAAATAGTTGACGCCTTAAAATATTCGTGGGACATGATTTATCAAAACCTGAATATAATTTTCCACCAAAAAGACAGAAATTTCCTCTCACCTAGTTTGTTTATGATGGTTAGATCAAGAAACTCAAAAACACCTTTCTAATCCTGAGGATTGTAAACAACCTACAATATTCAATGAGTAGTTTGCTTTTACATTTCTTGTGGTTTCTAGGTTTAGTTTATTTGATAAAAAGGCTATATACAAAGCTATAAATAATGTATTTATCATGGATTTCTAACAGAGTACAGGGTTGGAACTAATAAATAGGAAATGGAAGATTTTAAGGATACATTTCTCATTTAAATCTTACCTGATTCTTATCCCCGTCTGAAAGTTTTGCTTTCTCTCTTGCTTGCCACATTCTCATTTCTGATCGGGGATGTTTTTTCTTTGTGTTGAGATTCAAACAAGTTGGTGTACTTTCAGTTTCAATTCCTTTGTCAGTTAATAATTTTACTCTTTTTGTCCGACTGAAGAAAATTGGAAAGAAATAATAAACTATATAGTTTCTAAAAAGTATTCATTTTCTAAAGTCATTCTTCTCTGTCGGCTATATATCAAGTCATGTGTTTTTAATATTTTTTTTAAGTGACTCTGTGTAGCCCCTAAGTTGGTAAGAGATGGTGGGCAATATTCAGCCAAATCAAGAGAGAGGAAGGTTTATAATTTCCACTCATCTTCAAATGCATACCAATGTCTGCTTCTATACTTTTGGTCATGTGATATCCCTTGCCTAGAAAGCCTTCTGTTCCACCCCCTCTACCCCAATGCCTACCTAAATATTACAGATCCTTCAAGGTTCAACTCAATTCTTACCTCCTCTATAAAGTCTTCTCTTAGTACTGCATTCCACATTAATTTCTCCTGTGAATTCCTATGGCCTTTAAATAGTACTACACATATACTGCTGTGGATTAGCCTTTTCTGATTGTGTCATATTGCATTAATTTCCCTGAACCAAGGACACTGAAAATCCTCAAGAAAAGGGACCATGACATACTTCCTTTGTAGACATTCCCCAATAGTATCAAGCATAGTGGCAAGTACTCAAGTACTGATGGATTCAACAATTTCAGTTTAATATGTATTTATTAAGTACTACCATGTGCTAGGCACTAAAGATACAAATACAAAAAATGTTACAGAGGTGAAATTAACATATAAAGATGAAAAACAACACAGTCCCTGTTCTTGAGAAGTCTAATGAGGGGGGAGGGGAGGTGGAGTGACAGAATATAATACATATGCAAATAAATGATTAACAAAAGAGAGTATAATAATAAAACAAAAAAGCTGGCAAAATATCAGGAGAAATTTGAGGAAAGAAAGATCACTTTTAGATAGAAGTGGGAAAGGTGATAAAGTGTGGCAAGGGAGAAAAAATAGAGGAAACTGTCACAAAGCAAAGTGCCATCTGAGTTAAGCCCAGAAGAGCGAAATCTCAACAGATGGAAGTGAGAGTGAGAGTCTGTTCCAAACATGAAAAATGCCCTGAATAAAAGCACAGGGATGATTGCACAATATTACCAGGGAAAAGCAAAGTCAACAGATAGCAGTCTGAATCCTGGTTCTCTGGCATTTGCTCCCTGTGCGACCCTGAACAAATCACGTAAGCTTTATGGGTCCCAGGTTCCTCATTAGAAAAATGAAGGAGTTGGCCACTAGATGGTCTCTAAGGCCTCATCCAGCTCTAACTGATGATCCTGTGATCTTAAGGAGGAGACATGGAGAGTAATCCAAGTTGACTGAAACAATCTGTGAAGGGGAATAATACAAATGAAAGCTGGATAGGCAGGCTAGTACCAGCATGAGGGCCTTAAGTTTGTTCTGAAGGCATTTGGTAGTCAAAGAGTTTTGATTAAAGAAGCAATCATAGTGTATTAAAAAGATTAACGTATTAGTATGGAAGATATAGTATGGAAGAAAGGATAGAACTGAGACAAGATAATTGGTTAGGAGGAGATTATAATAGTTTAGGAGATGACAAATAAAAGTCTACATTAAGATAGCGTGGAGAAGAAGGCCCAGATAGGCGAGAGTTCAGGTGTCTAAGAGATGGTAGAGACATTAACAGAAGTAGAAAAATTAGGGTAAAGAGAAGGTTTATGTTGGAAAGACAATATTAAGTCTAAGGGATTAGCAAATAATTCAGGTACAACTATGCTACTGATAGGATGAAGTCCTAAGAAGATGATGAAACATCTTCATGGAGATGACTGCTAAAGTCATGGAAATAGGTGAGTTCACCAAGAAGTACGTGGAAGCAGAGGGGGGAAATGTATCGGGAACAGAAACTTGGGAGGAAAGTAATGAAGCAGCAAAGAGAGCAAAAAGAAGTCACAGTTTCCCTAATTCTATGAGAACATCAACTGATGAGTATGAAAATACCTTGTAACTACAAACAAATTAATAAGATACAACTGTATCTTCATCAAGACAGGAAACAATTGTTTTAGTTAAAGGACCAAGGCAAAATTAACCCTATGTTCCATTCCTACTGACCTTTACTCTCCATTAACTGACACATTGGAAAACTAGAATCTAGTTCCTCTTAATCTCCTTCAAAATTGTTAGCTCAAATAAATAAGGGTATTAACACTCCCAAGGGTATTTTGATTTTAATAAGAGGTTTCTGAAAATTAAAAGTCTTTAAAATACAAAGGAATGAATCTGGGTACCAAGACAGGCAGTGGAAAATTAGGAGGCAGAGGTCTTTAGAGAACGCTTAAAATTATACTACAGAGCCTAAGTAGGGCATTAGACTTGGAGTCAGAAGACCTGGCTTCAAGTCCTTGCTCCCCTTCCTATTAGCATTAGAAGAAGTTTGCTTAACCTTTCTGAGTCTCACTATCACTTATAAAATGAGGATAATACCTTAGTTATTGTAAGGATTAAATGCAAATGTATTAAATATAAAATGAGGTGTTTTATAACTGTAAATCAGCATGTAAAAGTAAACTATAATTTAAAAACCAACTCTGATTGTGTAGCTATTACATGTAAGTATAAATTTAAATACGAAATCAAACGAAATTCCAATGTAAGACTTCCCACCTGTTGCAAAAGAGAGTCCCCCAAAAACCACCACTTAGGGATGCAGATTCCGAAGATTCTACTCCTCTGACTTTATCAGAGCAATTATAACTTCCACATTCTCTGCTCCCATCACCATTTACAGTTTTGCGTAATTTTCTACAAAAGAACATTTCAACAACTTCAGATTATTCAAACCCTTCTCTCTTCTGCCACAATGAACATCCAAATACTCAAGATTATGCCAAGAAACAGAGCTATACATACTTTAAATCTGCATACTTTTGCAACAAACCACCATCTTCCTGACATCATGTACAGTCAAACCTACATAGCGAAGGAAGATGACATACCAAGAACACATAAGATTTAGACCATGTGGTGAGGAAACTACTGGCAATATATAAAGTCCCAAATCCAAAGTCCTATGGAAGTGGGTGGCCTAAGACATCATTTTGCTTGATCACAAAAGAGTCAATCACTAGTGAGAAGTATGTTTGGTAACAAGTGCAGACCAAAGCTGTCTTCACATATGCAAAAGAGTATCTTCTAGCACATCAATAGATAGCACCAGCATCAACAGCAGTTAACTTCTAATACAAAGGATGAACAAAAAAATTAAAAACAAACAAAAAACACCTGGACCCAGGGAAGGCCTAGGCAAAAGAAATCTGTCCCAGCATTAAAACACTGGAACTAATTCACAGATGTCTTTTTGTTGGCATCCTATGCAGATGGACAGAACATATAGCAAATACTGCAAAGACAGACATAGCACTTCATTTTCACAGAAAACTTATCAAGTTGATTGGCTGTGATGAAATTTAATTCTCCTTTTTTGACATAAAAACAAAATTTGATAAATAGCATTCAAAAATAAGAATACACCAACACTTACAGAAAACAACTTATAAGATGATATGTGTAGAATACAATTATACGGATTAAGTGGAAAAATGAGATAAAAATTTAGCTACCTAAGAAACATGTCTTTTACCATTACTAAAATCCAAACTGTGAAACTATCACTTGAATTTCAGTTATATGTGCTAAGGTCAAATTAAATTAACTTCTGTTAAAGCTTAGCTTTAGAAATTATGTTTAAGGGTACAAAAGAAGGGAAAGTGGCAGATTTAAAGAATGTTTAATGCTACAATAACATGTTAAAGTTTTAATTACACTGAATATATTTATATGAATATGTATTTATATATATATTTATATTTTCACCCACTTTTGATTGGGAAGTTGGATTTGAGAAAATGCTGCTTGCATGCACCATAATAAAAAGATTAGTAAAACTGAATGTTATAAAATTCACAGACCCAGTGATGGCCTAAAATACATATCATCAAAAGATCAACCTAGCTAAGCTCTGAGAAGATCATCACGATGTTTACCAGTGTGTGGTGAATTTTTTGGCAAAAGAAACTCTTAAAGACAGTCTATCAAGTCAAACAGAGTTTACAGTCTGTTGGCAGAGAAGGTACTCACAGTGAATGTCATTACATTTAATTTTTAAAAGAATCACAGGATGAAAGAATCCCAACTCAAAATAGACTAAAAGTTCACATGCAAATTGACACATAAGGATAATTTTTATAATAATTCACTATAAAAATCACAGAAAACAAAGTTGGAAAGAAGCACATAAACAAAGATGCACAGATTTTTCATCCAGTAATTTTTTTAAACTTGTACAAAAAAATATCTCTTTCCAGGAAATATATAATTACAAGTATAATTTCTCATTTTACCTCCTCCTCCGGTTTCCATTGGTTGCTGAAGGTTTAGCAATCTGAGTGGAGACTATTTGACAGTGGACAGTTCCCATCAATAGCATAAGGCACATTGGACCAATCACTTCACTTACATTCACAACAGGCATTACGAAATACAACACAAATGCTATAACTGAAAAGGAGAAGTTTCAGAATGTGAAAAGTTATACTGAGGAGTATCTTTAATTGATTCTCAACTATTCCTAATTAATTTGGCAATATTCATCATTTTACTAAAGCTTCAAAGTACATATATGTAATCTTATCTTACTTCACAAAGAAATTTATTTACCTACTAAATGACAATAAAATTCTATGAATAAGGTCTAGACATAATAACCAAAGGTTGTGTTTTTTGGCATTATGCATAATTTTTCCTTTTGAAGAGAGTAAGCCATGAAAAATTATGATACCCACATATAATCATTCTAATTAATTAAACTAGTCAGGATTTAAGAGTCAGAGAAAGTTGAGAGGCAAATTTAGATTATAAAAAGGACTAAAATAATTTACAAGCAACAGATACTGAAAATGCAAGCTAGTTCATTCTTTGCCCCTTTCTCTGAGAGGCAGCACAATGTAATGAATTGACTGACAGACTTGAAGTCAGGAAAATCTGGGTTTAAAACCTACCTCAGGCACTAAGTGTGTGACCCTGGGTAAGTCACTTCACCTTCATAGGCCTCAGTTTCATCATATATAAAATGAAGGGATTGGATGCAATGATCATCTAGCTTTAATCTATGATCTGTGACCTTTTCTAATAAACCTTAAACCTAAAAAGACTACTAGAAATTCTACCAAATCATAAAACACAACTCATATGCTTGAAAAGTTATAAGGAACCCTCATTTGAGAGACATCATGAAGATAAAAAGCATCATGTATAAAGGAGAGCCTCACCAAATTTAGAAAGTCAAATTAAAAATTAATAGTCAAGTCTACAGGTTAAAAAGAAAAGACTGTAGCACAAACCTGATACCATAGACATGTCATCAAGGCTATATAGATAGCAGGACCCAGACCTTTAGACTACAATGTGAGACCATGGCAACTTAGATTAAAAAACTGTGTCTATTTCAGTTTCAGCAAATTTATGTTACAAATTCTCTTCCCTGAGGATCTTATTATTCATAAAGCTAGAAACCAAGGAAATGTATATTTTAGGTGCTGTCTTGTTTAGAACAAAGCAATGGACAGAAAACATTTCTATCATTTGTACAACTGTCACTTGTAATAACTTCTATAAATCTAGCAATTAATCAATCAATATTAGGTACCTACTCTGTGCCAGGCACTGTGCTGAACAAAAGAATAGTGCAGAATGGTACCAATTTTAATATGTGTTCTTGGATACCACATGTTAAAGTGGATCACTGTAAAGTATCATACTTATGTTACTGTAACTGATTCTGTATGTAACTTGGTCTCAGACATTCCAATAAATAAGTCATCTACTATGCTGAGACACTATAATGGGTGATGGAGATGTAGAGATTAAAACCAATACTAACCTTGCCTTCAAGAACCTTATGGTCTAATCCAGGTGCTATGACATATTCAAATGATACCAGGGAGAGAATACGATGGGTACAAAATTTTATGAAGGGAGAAAATTCTTTGAGCTGGGGAGAGGAATGGCATGAGGTGGGGAAGAAAGGGACAATTTCTTTGAGAAAGTGGTACTTCAGAGCTCTGGACTGACGAAATATAAGAATGGGGCACTACTTTATACTTATTTTGTATATACTTATGTTAATGCATGTTGTTTCCTTCAATAGAATATGTTTCCTGACAGCAAGAACTACTTCATTTTTGTGTTTGCCTACCTAATGCTAGGCAGTGCCTGGCACACAATAGCTACTTAATAAATGCTTACTGACTGTCGGAGGAAGGAAGGTATGCCTGACATGGGCTAAATCAAAAGAAACCACGAAATTAACAGATAAAAGGCACAATAAGCGAAATAAAATTCTTTATTAGACCATATCAAATGAGTGGAATGGTAAAAATGTCAAGCAGCATAGAGTCACCCAAAAGTTGTTCCACACTTCTAGTTACCTTGCATGAAGTACAGCAGTAGTAGCCAAATAAAGATTCGTAAAGAGGTGACCTGAATCCACCATTTGCTAAACAATGGAAAACAAATAACCCGAACAATTCCCTTCCGAGTCAATGATGTCCATGGAATTTCAGGTTTGGCTTTGGCAAATGTTGAGCCTTGAAACAAACAAAGCAACACACATTTCAACTTGTTATTAACCACACACATTTCACTGATTTATTATACATTTAAACTATATGGACAGAGTAGTAGGTACTTGAGAAAAAAAGCACCACATTTCCATATAGTTTTAGGGTTTATGAGGCACCTATACTATCTATCCCACAAGGCAAATGAAGCAAGTACTATTAACCTCATTTTACCACTGGTGAATCAGCCTCAAAGGATAAGTAACTGCATGGCTATTAAGTGTTAGGGGTAGGATTTGAACTCAGGTTTCTCCTGAATACAATCCAGTGCTCATACCACTCTATGATAATGCCTCAAGAAGTATGAAGCGTTACAAGTTTCTTGTTGGTTGGAGGATGGGGGCATAGCAGGGGGCGTGGGAGAAAGGAGATTGAAAAATGTAGCAAACACTGTGTAACACTAGGTTAAGTCACTTTGACTTCATGGGTCACTAATTTTTGACATGTTTTTTACTTGGAAGAGAATAGGCAAGGCTTCGCTGAGAGGTAGCATTTGAGGAGGCCTTGAAAGAAGAGTAAGATTTCAACAGATGAGCAACAATACTTTAGATAAAGGAAGGTAGGAGCACAAATACAGAGATGGGGAAGTACAGATGTGTTTCAGGAATGACTATTTGCCGAATTTGGCCTGGAACACAGAATATGTGATGGGGGAAGTAGTATGGGACAAAGCTAGAGAGGTAAACTGAATCCAGATAGTGGGAGGCCTTGAATGTCAGGTTAAGAAGATTGTATTTTATTCTACAGCTAATGGTTTAACAACAGTAGGCAAACTAAAGAGTTTTTATTTTCGAAAATAGGGGCAAAATGATGACTATTATGCATCAGAGATATTCATCTAGTAATGATATATATAGGTCAGGGTTCTTTTTTCACACTTTTTTGGGTCATGGGCCCCTTCATGGGATCCCCTTCTCAGAATAAAGTTGCTAAATGCATAAAATGTAATACATAAGATTATACATGAAACCAATTATATTAAAAATAATAATAACTATCAAGATATTTTTTACAAGTTCCTAGACCCCCAGGTTAGCAATCCCTGGTGTAAATAATGATGGGGTTGGGGGGAGAAATGGAGACAGAACAATGTGTTAGTTCTAGTATATGTGAGAAGCAATTTGTGCTTAAATCAAGGCAACAGAAATAAGAATGAAAAAGAAAGGGTGAATGCAAAATATATTGCAAAGATGGGAAGGGATAGGACTTGGCAATTGATTAGATGTGGGTGACAATGGAGAAGGAAAACTCAAAGATGACAAAATTCACTGGCTGAGTAGGAAAATGGTGATTAAGATGAACAGAAATGGAAAATTTAAAAAGAAATTAAAGGCTGTGCGGCAGGAAGAGGATGGCTTTGATTTTGGACAGGCTGGGATGAAGGTGTCAACAGGACAGAGAGGTGAAAAGGTGAATGAGTTTGAAACCCAGGTAGCTTGGAGTGAGTCAGGGCTAGACATACAGATCTGATGCTTATGTCTAAAATTTTATCACTCTACTATCATTTAATAATAGGTTAAAGACAAAACTAGAAACTCTTAAAAGTCTTACAAACTCCTATTTCCAATCTTCTTTTGTCCACCACCTTAGTCCTCACCCTTCTGGATCTGACAGCCTCAAAGAGATCTAGTACGCTCTCTTTAAAAGCATTCTCACTTTAAAAACCTATTTTATCCCAAGGTGGACATGGCAGAACTTCTTAATGTTTGTCCCTTCAAATTTATAGCATAATTTATAGCAAGGCAGGATTAAGGAAAAGAAAAACATATAGGAGACTAAAAATAGTGAAGCACTATGACCACTCTTATCATGACTCTGCAAGTGAGAGAAGAAGAAAAGGAATTTTGTAAATTAAAAAAAGCACCTTAGTAATGTATTCGTAATGTCAGTATATTGACAACAGTTTTTAATTAATAAAAGCTTAGAACAGATTAAGAATTGGACTGATTTTAGAACCCACCTCTGATTAAGTCGACATCAATCAAGTCGGGCTTTATGTGACCTGTTTTTTTTGGTTTGTTTTTGAAGCCCTAGGATTTTAAAGAAAAATAACTTTTAAAACAGAAAGAACCATCTATGTTTATATTTCTTTATATTATCTGGTCCACATAAAGGACTTTAATCCTAAATTTCTTTCAAAGCAGTAGAATCTATTTTTCATTTTCCCAATGAGGTCTTCTGAAAACCTATGTTTTCTTCAACAGTTTCTCTTATGGAACTCTATTACCCCACAGTCATCTTAGAAAATGAGTTACTAAATGCCATAAACTGTTTTCCCCTAGAAATATTAATATATAAGAGACTGCTAAGGAACACCTTTTGTGTCCCAGAATTTCTATTAAAAAATTTTTTTATTCATCCAGAATGGTAGAAATCCTATCATTAACTACCTTAATACAGAGATGAGAGGCAGCCTGGTGTAATGGACAAGTAGCTAGACTTGGAGGCAGAAAGGCTAGGGGACAAGTCCTACAGACACATACAGGTGTGACTCAAGGCAAGTCTATTAACCTCATAACGTTCTAGGCAATATTCTAAGATCACAATTTACAGAGAAAGTGCTAACCTGCATTAGTAAAAGAAAACAAAATCAAAGATCTTGTCCCTACTTCTAATACAGTTTTTGTAATACCTTAGAAAGAAATTCCACATTTTGTAAATGTCATGCTCCTCTTAGTGATTTTCTAGTTCCACATATTAAGCATACCATATTTATGTCATCCATAGCCTACCTATGTAGGAAAAATAACCAGCATATCCATGACATATTCCATCTTTTCCCTTCAAGTTGTCAAATATAGTGCATCAGGAATCAGCTATATGGTCATTTACCTCAATATTATTTTGCTAAGGGTCCTCAAACTTTTTATACTCCTTAGCTTTGTGGTCAAGATAATCATTTTACTTTTTTTTAACTTACTGGAAGCCTAATCTAGTAATATCTATAAAGAATTATAATATCCTTCAAATTCATACTGAATCTCATAAATGCTTAGTAAATACATCCTATATACAAAGCACTGCATAAACATGGGGATACATCAATGAAATAAGCAGCAGATTTCCCTAGAAAGAGCTTGCATTCTAATGGCAGGGATAAAAAATATCCTTATATGTGGGCTATGTGAAAGAGTTAATTTTCAGCTCTACTGATAAGGGAAGACTTGGAGATGTGGCACCAACTAGGTATTAGAAGAAGGAAGAAGGGATAACAGGCAGAGATAGGGAAAATGGGGAGTACATTCCAAAGACATGAAACAGTAAGGACAAAGGCAAGAACAGGAGAGGGTAAGAAGAAAACAGGGGAGGTTGAAGAGCTAGCAGTCCAGTTGGTCTGAAAGGGAGTTAAGTGGTGATAAGGCTAGAAAGGAAAATTACATAGGGCCTGAAAACCAGGGTAAGAGCTTTCAATTTATTCAGTTGAGGATGTTTTAGAGTAGTTATAAGAAGTACTCAGATTTATAAGTACTTAGGAAGTGCCTTACACACAGCAGGTATTCATAAATGCTTGTAAGTTTCACTGAATATATGGAACTTAAATGTTTACAAAGCATTTTCCTTCCAACTCTGTGAGACAGATAGTAGCATAATAGATTAGGAAACTGACAGAGACAACAGTGTGAAAGATGGCTTGAAATAGAAGAAAGTAGAAGAAAACAAAGAAATACCAGTTAAAAGACCATCAGAATGAAGGAATGTCTGAACTAGGGTGGTTTTATAGTGGGAGAGGAAAGGAGAGCTCAACAGGAAAGATGGAGGACTTGACTGCATCTGGAGGAAGAGAGCACAAAGAGTTCAAAAGGACTACAAAGTTTCAAGCACAGGTAAGTTGGAAGAGGTAATACTGTGGCAAAGAGAAGAGTTAGGGGGAGAATAGCATAAATTCCTTCTTTGCCCTGTTGAGTTTTTAGTACTGCTGTGCCATCTTAGTGGAAATAACAGCTGACAATTATGCAGCATACCTGGAAAAGCATTTTATAAACATTGTTTCATCTGAACCTGACAGTAACATTGAGACAGATACCAGGGGGAAGGGAGGGAATAAGCATTTATACAGAATCTACTACGTGCCAGGCACTGGACAAAGCACTTTACAAATTCAATCTCATTTACTAAAATAGCTATTATTCCTCTATTTTAGAGGAAGAAGCTTTGAGATTAAATGTCTTGTCCATTGTCACAAACATGGGTTTGATTTTTTTTTTTTTAGAATGGGGAAGACTGAAACATGTTTGTATAACGAGGCAAAGAAGCCAGAGGAGAGAGACTGAGGATGTATAAGAGAGGGAGAACTGACGGAACAAAGTACAAGAGACAGTTAGGGATAGAATCAAGGGCACAGAGGGAAAGGCTATCCTCGGTAAGGAAAAAAGCCACCATTTTCTCTGGATAAAGGAAGAAAGAATGGATGAAAGCACAGAGATTTATAGAGACAGATCGAAGGAACCTTTCTTTTGGGAAGGTTCAGGAGGTTCTGTACCTCCGAGAGAATCTGACTTTTATTCTGAAGTCACTTAAGTTTGAAATCATGTTAAATGATTTTTTAAAGGGAAATTAATCACAATCATGCCTTATAATGAATCACAGAATCTCAGACTTGGAGATAAAAGGAACCCTAGAGGTCATTATCAAGTCCAATCCTCTCATTTTCAAGGGCATTCAGGCCCAAGTAAATTGTGACTTGCCCTGGGTCACAAAGCTACTAAGTGTATGAAGAGAATTTAAACCCAGGTCTTTCTAACTCCTAATCCAGTGCTCTACTCACTACATTTTCTACTTAAATAAAGTGGGCTACATTTATCCATATATAAGTTTCCCCCACAAAGAGAACTATCTTATATTCCACAAAGAATAAAAATAGCACACTTTGCTTGATATAACTTTATACTACATAACAGAAATAGTACAGTACTCAAAT